>CM050405.1:14059761-14792261 GCA_027580255.1 Therioaphis trifolii | reverse complement strand
GCGCGCAACAGTCGGCCACCGGGTTGTTGTAGTCCGCGAAAGCCGACGCAGTGGGGTCCGTGCAGCTACCCACGCCCGCGGGTAGCATCGGCGGACATTGCATGGGCCAGCAGTCCACTTGACCCATCTGGATAACGATAACGATTCGGTGGTTAACATGGATTTCGTAGAGGTTTAAATTTTGAGAGGAGTTATAGTTTACACAGTGATTTATGTTAACATCGATCGTCTACGTAATTCATAATCGTACGTTCTAGAGTCTAGACCAGGGGTGGCGAACCTTTTCCAAGTCGAGTGTCAAAATGTTCCTAACAAAGTTTTCTAAAACTGTTCGCGTGCCTCCCCCCTCCCTCACACACACACACACACACACACACACACACACACACACACACACACACACACACACACACACACACACACACACACACACACACACACACACACACACACACAAAAAGAAAGTTTAATGAAGTCACTTTGTGTAGGTTATTTTACAAATTTTATATGATATTCTTAAATCAGATGTCATTATTGAATATTAAAAAAATGTAAATATGTAATTATATTTTAATGTGAACTTTTGTTCCTTTTTTTATGTAAACAATTTTATAACAGAATATCTAAATTTCTAATTTTGGTAAATTATGGAGTTTTAATGGTCGAATTTTTTTTTGCTTTGACTAGAAAAAATTAACTACACATTATAAACTTTCAAGAAAAAATGAAAAAAATGAAATAAAAATAAGCGAATTGCATGACTTCCGACATTTCGATGTCTGCATTTTCACCACTTTTCCATGAAGAAGATTTATTTATTTTATTTGTATTTGTGATATCAGTAAAGCATAAATGAATAAAGGAATAAATTATAATTAAAATCTGAAAAAATTGTTTAATCGTATTTATTTTAATTACGATTTCATAAATAGTATGATTCAAATTTTTATTAAAATTTCGATAAAGTCAACTTTTTCTACGTGCCATTGAAATTTCGCAAACGTGCCACTATTGGCACGCGTTCGTGGAGGTTCGCCACCCCTGTTCTAGACCATTAAGTCAGTGGCGATCCATAAATTAATTTGAGGGGGGGGGGTCAAAATCAAAAGTACGATATAATTTGACTGAATGTATATATGTGAGAAACAGCTATGAGCACCAATGCTACGAATAATGACCACGCTTCAACAGTATAATATGATATGTGAAAATATTTTTCAGTATTCTATTAATACAATTAGGTATTTTGGATGTTAGTGTACTATGGGTATCTGAGGGGCAAATGTCTGCTTTGCCCCCCCCCCCATTGGATCCGCCACTGCATTAAGTTATGTAGTGAATAACACGGATTAAGAATTGTGTACGCGAAATTATTTTTTAAGTTCAACACTTCTCCTATCGTTCAAAGATTGAGTATGTTATGGATTAAGTTGAGTACTGTTAAATTAAAAATTTTCATTTAAGAAATTTATTTATTTTTTATTATTTAATTGTGTACATTCTAAACGATGAAAATGGCTGATATATAAACATCGATTTTTTCCCCACCCTATAAATCAAGAAAATAAGAAATTGTTTCATGATTGAAGAATCTTAACGTAATATTACTATAGAATTTTGTGACATTTTGAAAACGTATTTGTATTAAATAATAATTAATTATGTAGATTAAATGATAATAATTCATGTTTAAGCTGATTTTTAGAAATGGAATTCATAGTACAATATTTTCTAATATTAAATCTAATATTCTTCCATGCAAATTTAAAACATGTTTTGTACTTAAACTTTTTTAAATTTCTTGAGTACTTACTATTTACACTATTGGCGTATGCTATATTTAAGTTTTAAAATATTAAAATAGTAGTATCATAATTATATAGATGCAACATATTTTATATTTATGTACCTATATTTGTTCATTCAAATTTTAAATATATATGATTATACATGTATGTACGTGAAATTTTGATGAAAAATCTTAATTTAATTAATTTAATTGTTTATTGAATGGGAAATTATTCAAATTCAAAATTTGTTTGAGAACAAAAATATAAATTTTTTAACTTCGAAATGTTTAAACTAGACAGACCGTGCAATCAAAATTAAAAGTCTACTTAAAAAACATTAAAAATAGTTAAAATTGATCAGTACAGACTAAAATCCTTTAAAATCGGTGGATGGATTCTTAGGTCCCATGGGATCTGTATAAAATATTATGGCCTCGTTAACTTTTTCCTTGTATTTTGGCTAATAAATTTTCAGACGTCTGTCTTATACCGACCACGTTAAAAACTTTCATCATGACTTTATGTGTTGAACTTAATGCCATATGAAGGATTTTAATGTAAGAAATAGAAATCGCAGAAAAACGAGCACATTTTATACGGTCTTATCAATAAAAGAATTCAGTTGAGGGTTTATTATTACAAGAGTAACGACTCGCAGATATCCCATATCTTGTAAAATTCATTTTTAAACCTCAGTGTGTAACGTAACACGTGAGTGATAAACATTTTAAAGTAAAATAATTAATTTTTTATTTTTAAAATTTCATATTTTTCTATTATTTCATATTCTTATTGTTCCAAAGGAACAGATTGTACAATATACAATGTAATATACACTGTATATATCGAATAGAAAAAAAAAATTTCACTAAATCGACTAAAACAAGGATATTGAAAAATTGATGAATCATAATCAACCGAATTTAACAACAAATATACAACTGACGAGGCAGGATTATAAAAATACAAATTTAAACTTAGAATGCTAATTTAAGTAATATTTATGTGATGCGAGTCTATTTACGGACATATTTTATAAATCTAATCGCTTTTGTTTCAATTACCAACATCGGCGCGTTTACTGTGCAAACATCATTCGTTTACATTCGTATACACAAGTGCGAGTCCCCGAATAAATGCATTTTACCACGCGCCGCATCGCACTATAAGGTGATGTCATTATTTTACATCGTAACGTACATGTGTGGTCTCACAGTAGCATAGTGACGATTTGATGATTCGACTTGTTTAATTGACGGGACCGAGGTGACAGATTTGTGTTGTAAAAAAAAAAAAAAATCGTCGGGAGAGTAGAGGAAAAAAAATAAATATTCGATAAAAATTCGCTTCACGAGAACACACAACGGCCCGACAGCGAATCGATTGGTGACGTAATAACGATATTGAATAAAAAATTTTGAAAAAAAAAACACGACAACGACATAGATTAACAAATCGACCCCTCGATTTCCGGTCCGGCACGTCTGGCCGCGCGTATTACAATACTCACCAAGCACTCGCACGTCTGACACTGGTATATCCACTGTTGGCCGCTGCGAAACCGCACGTTCGCCAATTCCTGGTGAGCGCACGACGCCTGTTCGTCGCAGTGCGCGCAACACGCCGACCGCGCGTGATCGCCGTTCGCGCAATCGCATCCGGTCTGCGTGCACCGCAAACGTCCCGCGGTGCACGTGCAGTTGGTGCATTCCTTGGGCGCGAGCCACGCGCCGTCCTCCACCTCGGTGACCGCGTTGTCGTCGTCCCTGTGCAGACAGCCTGCGCGACGGCAACAATCGTTATATACGCGGTGTCGGGTCGTCACCCGTCGTCGACCCGCGGACGGACGGAGCGCGTGTGGTCGTCCGTCCGTCCGCGGGCCGGCCGGCCGTAGACGCGTCTCCGCGATACTCACTCGACTTGCATCCCGCGGACGCGTTGCCAGCCCTGTTCGCCGGACACCTGCACTCGTACGATCCCACGGTGTTGACGCACGTGGCCGACGGATGGCACGTGTGATTGTTCGTCGCGCACTCGTCGATGTCTGCACGTACAACGAGAACACACAACACAAAAACACGTCGTATCACTAACAAGTCCGGCAACGAGTATGGCTCCTCCCGCAGCGGTAGCGTTCAGCCGACGCTCCGGGCGAACTTTGAGTTGGTTAGGTTAGGTTAATAATATATATATACTAATAATTAATAGTAATCGGCACACCGATCGGTTTACCGACGAAACAATAAAACATTATGAAGGTCACGGAATTCTCATTGTTCAAACGTTTTCCCTGTAATACCCTAGAATGGACGAGTGTGATAGTATTCTCAACCTTATCGAGCTTAATAGCGTGCTTATCAAAGAGTATGAAAGATACGAAAATAAACCCTTAATGGAACCGTTGGAGTTTTTCTGTAGAACAGTGAACATATAAAAAAAAGTAAGTAATTTGGAGTTTGACGTGATTTAATTTAAAAAATAGTAATTTATGAAAAACATATTATTCTTATTTAATGCAAATTGTTTATGAATTTTCAGTTTGATTGTACTTGTTATTTGATAGTTAAGTAAACTAGCTTTAAAATAATAAAAATTCATAAATAAATTGAATAGTTTTGAAGATCAAAAATGTGTGTAGTAGATCTAGTTTTGTTAAAAAAAAATATAATTCCATATAAAAAAAAAAAATTAAAAGAGTTAGATCCCCCTTAAAGGTTTTTTCTCGATAAATTTTGGTTAATTTTAATATTATGCCAGCTGATGACTTTCCTATGGGTCACATTGTATATATATATTTATATATAATTTTTCTATCTATTTAATTTGTATTACTTTATTTTCTCGTTTTTATATGTAATTACAAAGTTTAGTTGAAAATAATGTAAGATTAATGCGTTTAACTATTCAAGTATGAAATGTATAGTTTAATGGAAATGTGTATACAACTACAATCTTCTCGTCCAGATGTTTCGTCAGGAACCACGTGTAACTTACCACGTGTTAAAGACCGTGTTTAATGCGTTCAAAATGATAAAATACTAAACACGAGATTTAGCTCCTAAACCCTAGTAGTGGAACACATGTTTGCACTCTGCTTACCTTGACACGTAGTGCCCAACAAAGGGGACCAAGTAGTTTCCGTCACGTCCAAGTCATCAGTAGCCATTGTAGTCGCAGTGATGCCAGCCGATGGGACGGGATGCATGATCACGTTCTGGTAACCCGGGCTGCACGCGCAGTAATACCAACCCGCCATGTTGACGCAGCGGGACGAGGGGCTTAGACACCCGTGTGCTCCGGTAGCACACTCGTCAACGTCTAGTTCGCAAGCGGGCCCTTCGAACGCGTTTGGACATGAGCATACGTCAGGCCGCGTGCACACGCCACCGTTCAAACACTTCTGTTGGCATACGGCTATTTATAGCCCGGAACGAATTATCATTAATCAACCCTTTTTTTACGACTAAAGTACAATATTGTGGGTGCGTCCGGACGGACTTTTAAAATCATGCGGTTCCTTGACTACGCCGTGTCGAGTTGTTTTATACACTATATTTGTGTGTTCAATACGTCACTGACGAGCAGCGCCGTATTTTTAATGTATTCTACACTGTTAGGTGAGAGGCCAAAAAGCTATTTGAATTATATTTCGAGGAAAATCCGGGTTTTACTTTCCACACCCCTATTTAATGACTCAATACTAAGAAATACAATAAAATGTGTATAACATTGTTATTGTTTGAAAAAATGTAATGAAATAGACAAATGTTAGCGGTTTTATCTTATTTTATGTTATTATTTAGAAAACTATTCTAATTTTAGTTTTCGACATGCCAGCCAATATACTAGTAAATTTATTATTCACCTGTTACATAATTACTGAGTACTATCAAAACAGACATATACCTATTATACATCAGATTTAATTCATAAAAGTATGTACTGTGGTCAATTACGATATTATATAAAAACCAATAAGAATTACTGAAAAAAATAAGGAACCTATATCGAATACTGTAACAATAAAATTATAACATTGTCTTCATACTTTATGGCTGACAACTGAAAATGCGTTAAACTGTAATGGCTTACGATGAACCGGGTCAATATAGGTCACCAAAACAATAGACCCCAAGACCGTTTTATGTTAAATTAATTAGCAGTCTTTTTTTTTTTTACCGTGGCCGTGCTTTAGAGATTTATTCAGTTTTTATACGTTTTTTTTTTTGTGTTCAGCTATAATTTCACAAACACTTAAAGTTCGTTACAGAATAAAAATACTGCCAAAAAATCTCAGCGCCCAGCGTACTTTGCCTCCCATATCCTCCTGCGACTATAGATACGTACTGGTTTTTCATCATATTATAATGTATTCCTACGTACGGCATCATTTAATGGGAACAAGGTGATATCGTGTGTGATCTATAATTGCACGTAGAAACGGTTGGGTACTCACGTCTACACGTGTATCCATCTCCTTCGTAACCATCCGCGCACTTGCAGCTATAACTGCCAGGCGAATTGGTACACGTGGCGTGCAAATGGCACGGAGAGTCCTCGCTACATTCGTCGATGTCAGCACATTCGAAGCTATTCAGACGCGCATACCCGGGGTTGCACCGGCATGAATACGACCCCGGCGTGTTCACGCAGACCGTGGTATTCGCGTCGCAGTGGTGTCCATTTTGGCCTCCGATACTCAGACATTCATCGACATCTAAACATTGATGTTAGATTCGTAAAAATATGTATTTATGCGTTATGGGTAATGTGTTTGTTGAATATTTAAAACGATCATGCTCGCATTAAAATTTTTTTTTTTAATCAAATGCAAATTAATAAGCGAAATTATTAATACTGTTAGTTACCATCACACTGTAAACCGGTGCCAGCATAGCCAACAGCACACGCACACTTGTGTGTGGTTTTTAGATTGATACAAGTAGCGTTTGGATGACATGAGTCACGTCCACCTCGTGCACAATAATCGACGCCTGTATAAGCGTTTCCAACACACATACATACGTAAAAGATTAGTATTATATTTGTAAGTACCTATGCATAAATGAATGATAGAAGTAGAATTATTGTAAATTTGAGTTATAACATCGTTCATGTAGATTTTATTGAATATGGGTGAATCAAATAGGTGTGAAGACCGGAGTTTATAAAACTCAATAGAATCTTTATCATTTG
This sequence comes from Therioaphis trifolii, assembly GCA_027580255.1. Classification (NCBI taxonomy): domain Eukaryota; kingdom Metazoa; phylum Arthropoda; class Insecta; order Hemiptera; family Aphididae; genus Therioaphis; species Therioaphis trifolii. Next base: position 14,785,275 of record CM050405.1, on the reverse strand, counting down.
AATTTATACCCTAACTGAATTTCACCGCTTCCAAATAAAAGGAATATATTGTGTGTACAGATTTTAAAGAACAAACATAAAAATAATGAGTACAATAAACTTAAAATTTGAGAGTAAAAATCATCATAAATAAAATTTCAAGTATAGTCTGAAATAATAGCTAAAGATTTAAGAAGTTAATACACATTATTCATAAAGACTCTTTACTCTACATAAACATAGGATAACTTGAATTGATAGTTTAAACCATGAAATTAAAAACTGATAATATTTTAAATTCTAGAACCAACTATATAAATCCTTTTTTCAAGTAAATATATAATATCATAATATGTCTTAGTTGATGTATGTCATCACCTGTTTTATTTACCAAACAAAATAAACATTTGGTTTTTTGTTAATAATACTAATAAATTTTAATAATTAGTTTTCAAATGATTAACTAAAGGTTAAATTGTTAACAGCATGTTTCGAAAATTTGTATGCGGTCATTTTGTATTTAAATTAAATTTGTTACATAGTAAGTCACACATACAATTTTATATCTAATAGTTAGGTATAAACTTGTTTTAATAACATGCGAGTTAAGATATAAATTATTTTATTACGTAGTAATTGTTAGCAAAAATGTATAGTATAACTTTAATATCACACTAAGACTATATTGTGTTTTTCATTTTTACATGTGGTTGTTGTAAAATATTTTAGGTTAGAAAATATAATTGAGATATAGTATAAATCATTTTTAATAAATATTATTAGCGAATATGAAATATATATATATATATATATAATTGATGAACAAATGATATAAATTGAACAAATAAGAAATTATATCACAAAATATATACAATTTTTAAATAAAATAGCCGACTGGTTTATAACGTATTAGAAGTAATGTTTATTTTCAGTCCCCTAATAATATAAAACTGTGATTGTTAACACATGTACAACCTTAGCCACATATATTTTAAAACATACGTAGTTTAAAGGGTACCCTAGGTGTCTTATTTCTTTTGAAGTCACGTGTTCGAGGTTGACTGAAAAGAATAATAATCTTTTGTAAAATGAAAACCCTATGAATCGTAAACCATTAATATGTCAACATAGTAGTTTCTAAAAACGATCCAAATCCCCCTGAGAAATTTTGTTTATACAACACCAAACTTAATATTTTTATTTCAATCATGTGTTCAGCAGATTTTTTCTAACATCTTTTCAAACATATATTTCAAATTATAAGTGTAAAATAACTGAAATATTATAAGATAAAAAATGAGAACAAAGTCATTTAATTTGGTGATGCAAGTCGCTTAAAGTAGATAATTATAGAAAAAAAATGTTATAAACTTATTTATAAATGTAGGATCTAACTTGAGTTGTGCATTCTCTGTAAGTATTCACGCTACCTTTCATATTCTAAACCACGACTATATATTAAAGATATCAAATTAGGAAGTTGATTTTTATTTTAAAACTTTTATTCAAACAGCAATAACAATAAATAACTTAATCAATTTATTTCTGTTCATTAGTCTAATTTAAATTTCCTCACTTATTTTGTTATCTTTAATGACACTCATGTATTTTATTTTTTGTCTATACAGGCTATCAACGCTGACAACATATTATAGTTGTATATTTTCTAAACAATAGGTTACAGCAATTTAAGTTTAATTTAGATTCTATGCCACTTTAAGATTGAACTGCGTTAATATTGTTCGTAATAACTGTTTATCAGGTTAAAATCAAGTTTAATTTTAATATTATTTTCATACCTGGACAAAATTTACAACATTGATCGGGTACAGAAAACTGTTCAGATACATCACACTCCAAGACTGGACATTGAGTTTGTTCATCTATTTTATCACACTTGACAACTCCGTTCAGACAAATGCACGGTAAGCACGGCTCCAAATTGATAGTATCACCGTGTTCAAACACAATATCACCTTTGGTTCTGCATGGTTCTGCAAACAGGTACATTTATATACTAAATTGTTGAAATTTAATCCTTTTATGCATATTAATTTCCTATTGACATACTTTGACACGTCGCACAACATTCGCCTGGTTTTCGTATAGGAAACTTACAATCGATCGGTGGACATCTAACTGGCAAACACTCTATTTGACCACGCTGAGGACACAAAATATTTATGTAAATTTTATAAATTATTTATTTGTTTGATATATTTTTTCAAAATGATTCTTACTAAACATGAACACGTTTCACATTCGTGCTGCCACACTGAACCGTCTGTTTTCATTACAGTATTATTATTTCGTTCATCAAACTGTACGCACGGTTTGCGACACTCACATGTTTCTAATTCAGCTATTCTCGTTTCAGCTGCTTCTAGCTGCAGTCGAAACAATTTGAAAATTAGTGACTTAAATAATTTTTGTATGCATTTTATATAATCCTTCTAGTTAGTAGACTTAATAAACTTAGTAATTTTAACGAAAAAAGTTAAAAATAGCTAAACTTGTGGCTATGCATTTATAACTTTACATACTTTGTTACTCAATAGATGTACAATCTTATTCAGATTTTCCATCGTTTTTTGCATGGCAATAAACTGGCCGCAAGTTGGACATGATGTATCCTGACTAGGGCATTGAACACGTTGACCATCTACTCCTCTAATTAATCGGACATCTTGTAAAATGCCCTAATGACCATTCACCTCGTGTTAAATTTTATTATTTTTATTGTGTGTTTATATTGTTTTACAGTACCTTGAAGACTGAATGCACTCCTCTATTACGTTGACCTACGTATAAATCTGGCGAGTTTGTGAAACTAGTGTCAGCCGGCCCGGCGGCCAAAGTACGGGTATATACAAGCCGACAGTCTACGAAGAGACGCGCCTGAATTCCACTCAGGGTTATGGCCACGGCGTGCCAGCGGCCATCAGCCAGGGCGTATGCAAAGACTTCGGTATGGACACGACGACTACCTTGGGAAACATAGTGTAACCTAACCTCGTTTTTGCGTCCACTTGATTCTAATTCCAAATATCTAAATTATATTGCTTCAGATATTAGTCGATTCTTTTTTATTGTGAACTGAATAGTGTGTGTGTGTGTGTGTGTGTGTGTGTGTGTGTGTGTGTGTGTGTGTGTGTGTGTGTGTGTGTGTGTGTGTGTGTGTGTGTGTGTGTGTATGTGTTTGTGTTATACCTGTTGGAATCCTGTGAAAATGATACTATAGATCCGGTGTTAGTGCGTTCTTGCTTAATAATTGCCGCAATAGTTAATTCATCAGCGCCTCGTAATAACTGAACAGCTCGTTTGTAAACAACTTCTGGAACTCTTAACTGTCTCGATGTACCTAATTTTTTCCCCAATTGCGAACCATTAAAATAGTTCAAAACCGTTAAAAAAAAATTAATTTCGAATCAGACTATAACGTGTATACCTTGCATGCTATATGCTGGCCTCAATCGGTTGGGAGGAAACACATCTGGATTAGAAAATTCGTCTTCCGATATAGTTACAAGCACTACTCCCATTGTAAAACTAGAAGTATCATTTTTATTACTACCACTGTAATGATGCTGATAATTGTGGTATATTTGCATAGTAGCTTCAAGCAAATCCAAAACAGCTAACTGTGAATTAGCTTCGTTTACGGCAAAGTGATTAATATTATTTTGAGTGAGTGATGATACTATAACAAATAAAAATACAATGATAATTAATTAATTAATGTTTATTAAATATTATTTACAAAATGTTTTAGCGACATTATGGTTTTATGTTTTCGACGTTATTTTTAAACTCCTTAATATTTTAAATTACTATTTAATTAAATACAGTTTTAAAATTTTCCTTGTTCCTGCAAATTAGTTGTTCAATTAGAATCAGATATTTTACTTTGAACTTTTTAATTAAAGTATTTTTTGTGTTTTTAAAATTGTCAGTGATTGCGCAATATTTGTAGAGTAAATACTAATCTAATTATATCAAATCCAAACTTTATATCAAATATTATAATGGTTTTTTTCATAAGTACTTTAATCTGAATACATTTTTATTTAATATACAAATATGATTAAATTAATTCGTATCGAATTGTTATTATGAAAGATGAGAAAATGCCTATTATTGAAATTCATCAAAGTGAATTGTAATTATACTTTGGTGAGACGCAGATTGGATTTAACTTCAAAGAAAAACCTGAGTAGAGGATCTGACATTATCTTACAAGAAGACGTGTTAAATTGCTGAGTTGTATTGGTAAAATAATACTTTAATTTATAACTTACTAATTCTATGCATTGTAATGACTGTAATAAAAAATATAGTTTATTATTTTTTTAACAAATATTAATCGAAAATCGATAACTATAATACATTTCGACAGATATTTCGAGAAATTATAATAATTTTGTAAAGTTCAATGGTTAAATTTCTTTGTATATCAATTTTTTTTTCAGTATATCCTGATGAATATTATTTACTATATTCTTTATTTTGATAAACAAAATCATAGTAGGAATGGGTAAAAAAGTGTTTTAATCAAATTAGTATTTAATGTGCAGAAAAATCATGATCCGACAAATTAACATTAATACGTTTAATTATTATCACTTGATAATTTCGTTCATTTAAATGGTCAAAAATATATTAATAATATGGTAGATATAGGCATGAACTGCTAACAAGTAATTAATTCAAAATTGAATTAACTGTTACACAGTAAATATTTTTTGGCATTTTTAGAGGGAAACATTTTGAAACGAATGAGGCTTAACATAGCGCATAACTTTTTGTTTGAAAACTAAACCTATCAAGATTCAATATATAATATAAAATTTTTCTATAAAATAAATAATCATAACGTCAACACAAATTAATGTAATAAAGTCTTATAAATCAATTGTTAAAAATATTCAATTTCAAAAATATTTTAACAGTTGAAAATCCATCACTTGAAAGTACAAATGTTATGATTTTGGACTTAATGATTGTTATTTATACTACTAGAAAAATATTTTTATAATTTTTTATTTCCAAGTGCTGTTGATGCACGCATTTCCATATATTAATGTATTTATTTAGCATATATGTTAATCAAATTTACTTATTGCTTCATTTAAAAAAAAATCAATATAATTATACTCCTTATAAAAATAATACTTTTATACAGTAATAGTTAAGTATAACGTTCCTCCGTGATATAAAAATATGAAATTATTCGTCTCCTAAAACTTTATGTCATCTAATTACTAATTATTAAAAATATCTGTTATTTTATCTGCTTAATTTAATGGATCCCAACTTTTATAAATATTAATATTTTTAAGAAATACAAAGCAAATATAAAGCATAACTATCAGCATAAATAATTTTTGTGAATCGTAATACCAACACAATTAAATTGATAATATTAATGAAAAAAATCAGTAAAACAAATTTCAGTGCTATTACGTCTTTATATTTATTGACTAGAACCAAATTTCAAATACATTTATATTTTTTTTAAGAAGAGAACAAATCCATTCCGTGCTTAATTGTTTGTTTATACTATATGAACTTGATTTACGTATTATTTTTCTTTAAGGTTTAAAAATATTCAATACTAAAGTTACTAATTACTTTCATGGATAAACTAAATCATATTAACGTTCTTTCATTTAATACGTTGCTAAAATAACCTATCAAAAAATGTATCATTTAAATTTAAAGTTTATAAAAATAATAACATTAGGATATACGGGCCTGAAAAATTTGTTTTGATAAATATATAATCACAATTAGTTTTAACGATGATTAAATCAGTAACTATGACATTAGGAATTGTAAGAATAAGCATATTATGTGGGGTATAATTATGTTCATTCATTTTTGTTACATACATGACATATCGGGTATCCAAGGATTCCGTTTCCTACATTTAAATAATCCAACAAATAAATGAATAGTTATTACAATTGTATCGTTCACAAATATTCCACGACTCTCATTAATAGAATAAATACATTTTACACTAGTTTAGTGCACATGCGTCTTCGACCAGGCTCAGATCCAGGAATTCAAGTTAATAGACAAAATAAATCAAATACACATACATTTTTTACTAACGCCTTCTTCCTTTTTATTACTCTATTCCAATTCTATTATACAACTCGTTTATTTTAGTTTTATGTTACAACTATACACAGTCGTTTAAAAATTACATTTTAATGTTCATAAGTATTTTTAGTAATAATTTTAAAATTTATGGGAGGCGATAGCCTTTAACCCTCCGATGGATCCATACCTGTCCTAAACCTATGGGAGTAAACATGATACATTGTAAGTAATTTTTAGCTTATATAAAAATTGGAAAATGCATGTTAAAAGAGAAGTTTTAATATTGTAGAAAACAGAATAATGATAATAATAAAGTTGTTATAGCTATAAAGTTCACTTTGTTTGAAGATTATAAAATGTTGTTAAACCTTCGTAAATATAAATATTTTATGGAATGTTAAATTTCTAAAATCCTAATTGTATTTTAATTAAATATTATTTTTCCATTTGAAGTTTTTATATAATATATGCAACAACATAAATTAAATTAAATTTTTAATAAAAACACATTATTGCACTATTATAACGTTTAGCAAACACGAAACTTTTTAAAAATATTATTACTTAAAAAATGATTAAAAACCCATAATTATAAAATCAATAGCTTACTATTTCTTCAGATAAAATTAAAAACATGGTTTCATTGTTTATTTCGTAAAAAAATTATTCATTTATTGATTGATTATATATTTTTTTTATAACTATACAGATACAAAATTTTATCAAATTAATTGCTTTTCAAATTTCAATAAATTAAAAAAATATTCAAAAATATAATAAATAAAATATTCCATGTATTCCGGCTATTTGGAGTAATATCAAACCTTTTGAATATTGAATTATTTTTCTTGAAATATTTATTAACTTACATAATGATAATATTAATATTTAAAGAATAAATATTTATAATTTTATAAGATTTAATATTAATATATAGTTCATACGTACGCATTAAAATATGTTATAACTTACATGAATACTTGGTAGATAATAGAAAGTTTCAATAATAAATAATATTAGTAATTCTTTAAAAATAAATACAAGATTTTAGTATACAGCACTAATTTATTGTAATAAATTAGTTATGGTGTACTTATAGATTTAATACAAATGAATAACAACGATATATCGGTAAAAATTATTGTGAAAAATTAATAAAAAATTTAAAACTACTTCAAATAAATTAAAATATGAAGTATAGGTGTTTATTATTGGATTTATCAAATTTAATGTTAGGTTCCATAACGTACACATGCCATTTAATCATCAGTAGGTATTTAAACTGAAATCATATTATTCATATTCTCTTTAACAATGGAATTGAATTGATCTGTATCAATAATATTATAAATATTAAATTGATTTGATAGAAATTATTTTGATTAAAATATTAGTTTTTGTTTTAAATTAAATCAAGTCAAACTAAATAAAGTAGGTAATTATTAGTCTTACTGTCTTAACATGAATATGTAAATTGGATGAAAATATAATCTGTAATACCAGTGGTGATCATCAGCTTTTTTACTAATGGCCAAAAAAAAAAAAAATCTGGGTTGACCAAGATTCTATAAAAAAAAAATGAATCGCTTCCCTACTTATTTGGAAAAACACGAAGGTCGTTGTTTTCGTATTTTTTTATTTCTTTTTATGTGTAGGACACTAAAAACTGAATTGCAATAAGAAAAAAAGAAAATTTCATTTTTATATTATGTAATATGTTTCATTTTTAGGTCAATACGGATCATTTTTTTCAACTAATACTAAATACTTTGGCGGGACAATTGATAAATGATCAAGGGCCGAATTATACCCACGCAGACCCAGGAGTTGGTCACGTCTGTGACAAATAATTTTGGTATAGTTGTTTCAAATAAATCAATAAATATATTTTAAAAAAACCAAAAAATTACTATGAAACTATATTTATGTTTATTTATATTGTTTTATATCATAAACAATAATTAAAAAATTAAGAATTAAGTGAAAAATTTGAAATTACGAAACACGATTCATCGATTTATGCATGAATAAAATCGTTAGTGAGACGTAGATACTTCTCGTGTACATGGAAACAAACAAATATAATATGGTGTATTGTGTGGGTTAATGTTAGAATTGCCATTTAGTTACATAAAATAATTAAATGTATTATGACGTATTATTTCAAAACCCAAAATATAAATAAAAGACGACTGTGATTGTTATTTGTTACTACTGGTCTCTGTAATATAATTTCGTCTATCATTATTTTTTATTACTATTATAAATATTCACTTTCTAGAACTACAATAAAGACAAACCAAAATAAAAAAATGTTTTCAACAAATTACTCCTTCATCTTATAATCCTATAATTGATTTTTTACATTAAACATAAAATAAACCATTGGTATTTCATTTAAGTAATTTATGTGGTACTTTCATTGTAAAATTAAAAAAACGGAATCTTATTGAAATAAAATAATGGAGAAATTATTATTGTAAAAGAAACCTTAACGATTAATTCAATATGTTTCTTGCGTTTTGCGCTTCGAATTAAAATTAAAAACGAATGGATAATTATTATATTTTTAAAATTGATAATCAAATGAAACATTTGAAACAATATTCAAGTTCAACTGCCGAAATATTTAAGTACTTGTGTATTTTCATTCAATCTAAGGCAATATGGTGCAATAAATAATAGAATAATAAATTCAACACTATTCTTTTGAAACTTATTTTGAGTTGATGAAAAGGAAATACGACTAATATAAGGTTCAATAATTAAACCTTTAAATAATAGATAACTAATGAGTATCGACAAATTAATTTTAAACCATAATTAGAAACTTTTTATATTTATTAAGTCACACATTTTTGAAATATTAAATACAATTATTTGTATAATTATTGTCAACATTTAATTATTTAATTACATAATCATATAACGAATGAAAAATAAATGGTCAATTATTCTATATTAACCATGTAATCGATTGTTTGAAGCAATTAATTGAATAACCATCAAGCAATAATTGGTACATACCTGTAAATTTTAGCATAACGATTAAAGCACGAATTTACTGGGGTGTATTGTGTTATCCTTTAAAGCACTAAAATTTTATTTATCGGGACATTGATGTCTTTGTACTGGAACTAGGAGATTACGTTAACACCACCGCTGTACTATAATCGTAAATAACTATTACAGGCGGTGTGCTGATCATATATATAAAAGTAATGAAGTATCAATAAATTATTAATAACGTAAAGCGTATAATAGTTATTGAGGTAATTATTTAGTATCTATATATATTGAGTTGTTCAATTTTATCGAATTACAACAAACATTGTTAGTAACATCCACTCATTACACTTTTAAGTAATTTGTAATATGATGTTAAACGCATTATTATCAATTTTAAAATTGATTGTCATTCGTAAAAAAAAGCCGAACAATATTCGTGCATCGCTATTGTTCATTTTGACCTTTTTTATAAGACAGTTGCGTTCGATTTTTTTTATTAGGTATGCATCGTTTGCGCGTTGCCTGTTTATTTTACCTTTAATCATACATATTTTTCGCACCAAAATATCTAATAAAATGTGTAGGGTGGGTAAAAACTGTCGTAAACTTTTCATTTCGTCAAAATTAGTAACCTACTGTAATTTTGAGAGCAATCGATACAAAAAAATTGGAAAAATTATTCTGTTCAAACTTCTTAATTAAAACTGTGTACAAGTCACAGTAATTTTAAAATTTTTTTTTTTTTTTTTATTCTAAAATAAAAACGCTGAAAAATAGTGAAAATGATTTTGAATTTTGATGCGCGAATGATGTACGATATTTTGGCTCAGGTTAACGACGATGCGCAAACGATGTACGATCAAGAAGTGTGACAATACGCAAACGATGACCGCCAAAAAAAAATAAACATAATTGTCAAACTAATAGGTTCTTATATGTTTCACTCAGAATCTAAAATAACACTATATGAGAAACATTATCATCGTTATTCTATAAATAAGATATTTTAGCATGGTTTAAACATATTTATGATTGTACCTACCTAAATTTATCAAATTTACATGAATATTATTTATTATATATTTATTATATATAGGGTGCATCACAAGCCACAATGATGTGACAATGTTTCATTGAAAATACGTGTAACGTTCACGATACATCTAGAATCCATGTCATGTATGTGTGTACTGTGTATACTGTATAAGTTAGATACATGTATTCAGATTTTACGTATTGCATAATAGTGAGGTCAATATCGTTTGAAAATCTGACAATCAATTCTTTGATAAATCATATTTCGTAAAGTAAAACTGTTCTTGCAGAATGTTTTATAAATTATTTTTATAATAATTTTTTACAGTTAAGAATATGCAACACATGCACTTAAACCTTTTTCAAGTACACGTATGACAAAATACTGTAAATATATTCTAAATTTGCGTATCAAATTTAGGAGTTCACTTATTTTGACGTTATTATTATTATTTATTATGTCAAAATGTATTATTAAGATTCATGGACATCAACTGTGCTTTATTGTAAAGCTATTTTTATGATTAAAATATTGTGTTTTCATAATAATAATTTGTATAGGCAGTTAATTCATTTATTTATAAATAATTTTAAAGCATTTAATATTTTAGTCAAAATATTCGAAAAGAGGTCAATCAATTCAAGTTTTCATTAAAAAGAAATTCTTTAGCTTATTAATGTAGTATGTCATTAAGTTACGCTTGTATAATGTATAAAGATTATTAACTTAAATAATTTAAAGAGTTAAAAATGTTTAAATTAATTGTGTACCTATTCATAAGAAATAGGAAAGTAATTATAATCTTTGTAATTTAAATTGTTAAAATATTCTATAAGGTGTATGTAGGTTATCATAACGAGCCAAATTATTATTGTTTTTAATTAATAACGTATAAACAGTCAACTGTATTGGTTATATTCCCACATATAACATGAATACATTGAAAAGAGAGATCAAAAAGATGCACGCAAAAAAACACTTAAATGAAATCATGAGTACCTATGGCTAAGAACTCAGATAACCCAACTGTACGTTCTATCTTCAACATCATTTAGATGGTATTATAATAATTTATCGGCCATCAGATATAAAATATCGTACCATTCGGTACCATCATTGTCGCGTAACAACTTATACAATTTTAACTATTAATCAATTCCTCCGCCCTCATATTCTTCAAATACTCCCCTTTTTATTATTTTATACTTTTTCCTATGCCATATATGTCCTAGCAAACTTTTCGTTCTAATGTATGGAGGATTTGAACAGATGTTATTAAGAAGTATAATAAGGAAAAAAATCCTAAATATAGTATACAAATACAAATTTATTAATAATTAATAATCACGCACGTGCAGTATAGCATCACTTTGCAATTATACAAAAGTTTATCGAACTCATGATGAGCTACGCATATTTTTTATTAGGATTGAATAATTCGCAGTATTTATCATATGGCGAAAAACAATCGTATTCGATTATTTATATGTTTTCGAGGAATGAATGTCGTCATCAGTAGCATTAAGCCCGGTCAAAATCGCAGCATTTGTAAATATTACAATAGTGGCGTGTGGCTCATATTTTATAGGTTCTCACCTTTTCTCACACTAATTTAAATATGACAACGATATTACGTAATTTATGTTTTCGACACGTAAGTGACGTTCAATAAAAAAAAATCAACCTAATTTTAATACCCGTTTTAATATATTACATCTGTACTCTAAAATATTTTATACGTATTAATACGAATTATTTGATTTTAAATTTAATAATTTGCACCTACATATACAAAAGAATAAATAAAGATAGTAAATATGTACTTGTAATTGAGTTTCGATAACTTTCATTTATAGAAAATATTCGAAAAATTAGAATCAAAGTTTGTGTTTCGAATTTATAAGATTGATATACATATCAATCTTGGAAATGCGAAACACGAACTTATATATTATAATGTATGGTATTGGCTATTGTTTATGCCTTGACTCAGACTCATTACTGGGGACGATTATTTTTTTGAAGTTTAAAAATAAATAAATATGCGTAAAACTGTAAATAAATCATTTATTTTACTCAAGTTATATCCAACAGTATAATATGTTTCAATATGATAGATCGAAATGGATAAATAGTATTGTTATAAATGAAACAAATTTTTATTTGAAGAGTATAAATAGAAAAAAATGTTGTTGAAATTTCTAAGGACTATTAGAAAGCAAATCATATTGCCGTACCAAAAATGGTATGATTAAAAAATACATTATGTACTTTAGACAAATATTAAAATAAATAATATTTTGATGTTTATAGAATTTTGGAAATCGTTAACCATATTACACAATGAGTGCCTACTACAGAAGGAGTAACCTGATAAAATATTCTGTAATCATTAATCATTCAATATACGTATCGCAAGACATCATCGACGCCAAGTTAGAGCCAAAATGTCTACTAAGTCGTGCACTATACTGAAAATAGTTTATTGTCCATTAAACAAAAATATAAAATAATGTATTTTTCTACGTCTTGTTCGCGTGCCACATGTACACCCGCGTAGCACAACTGTTGGTGTATATAATAACGGCGACATGTGTACTATATAATGACAATTAATGATACTTCAGACACTATACACACACACACACACACACACACACACACACACACACACACACACACACACACACACACACACACACACACACACACACATATCACGTTACCAAAAACAGGGAAAATAACGTTAAGCGCATATACATACTTTGGGGGGTTTCACACGGTTGACCAACATTGACAGCACGTGTCTTTAATATATTACATTATATTGCCGTCAAGTGGCGTAGAAGAAATGGCCTGTGAGAGGAGGTAGGTACTTAAAGAATAAGGCAATGCGTGTATGTATGTGTGTGTGTGTGTGTGTGTGCGCGCGCGAGCGCGCGCGCGCGTTCATGTGCATTGAGATGTGATACGATGATGGTGCGAAGGGACACGGTAAATTAACAGCTGCAGGTCAGTCGGTGACACACGATACAGCGGTGTGTGTGTGCTCATATAATATATGAACACATTATTATATTAATGATCAGTAATGGCAACGAACCAAACATATACCCACCACCAATATCATTAAGATATTAAAGTAATTTTTAAAATATTAAACGTTATTTATTTATGGAATTTATTACGTGACTACAAGGATTATGTTTTTTGTAATTAATGTTGCTTCTATTTCGATAGCTCGTTCTTCGTACTTATATAATGCGTCTGACGTATAAAATTCATCTCGTAAAAAACATTTCTGTTTGTTAAAAATTAAAAATATAAAAGACGGAAAAACATAGAAGACTTCAAAACATAGTCTTCTGCAGTTTTACGCCGATTTGTGTCACATTAAAATGTATATTATTGCGGTGGCAGACGATGCTAATATGCTATAATACATGTACCACCGCAGTAATGTGTCAGCGGTTATATTATTATTCACTGCCATCGCTCGTACTCATAGTAAAAATTATATTACAGACGTAGCAGTAATAATTAGTATCAGATGGTTGTCAAGTAAAATAGAGACAAATTGACATTAAACCTCGTGTACACACTCTATACGTTCAACTCTCGCCCAAGTAGTTCTTGGTACTTCTATAAACATAGAGGGAAAAATATAGTAACACTACTTAAAACAAACTGTTCTATATCTTTCGCCTGATCTTCAATGTATACATTTTGTATTTATAAATATAGTGTATTTAGAACTATACCGGCCAATGGTGCTATAAAGACAATTTTTATAAATCAATGGCCATAATGGGACCTAGTGTAACTAAATTGAAAAAATAACCGAAAAAAAAAACGTCGAGAGCTGAAAATGGATGTACAGAAATTAAGAAGTGCTTTGTAATCCACGATTAACACAGCGTTAGTGAAAGATTAATTTCTTTAAAATGACGGTAATAGAGCATTAAATAAATTATTTCTATGTCTTTATTGTATTCGAAATTTTATCAAAGAAGTATGAACCTAGGTATGTCTATGGTTATACTTATAAATCTCTTATAAATCCAAACGGAGCGAAGCCTGATGATTCGTTCGGCTAATGTTTTTAGGATTACATATTATAGTGTCAATCTCATTTTTTTCTGTACTAATTACATATATTTCCCATAATATTAACGTAATAAATCAGAAGCCAAAATTTTAGTAGTTAGTTGGATAAATATAACTTATAGTAACTTGACTTGCATTAATGCGCAATGTAGTTTTTTTATATATATAAATAGCTTAAGATAATAATGATTACCTGAAGAAATCGATTCACTTTTTGTCGATGTTTGTAATGATTTCTGTGCTGTTGATATCTCTATCAATACCGCAAGCGCCAACAACACAGCCACTACCGTAGTAGGCCGCCGTCGCCACTGCACCTGATTGCAGGTATATAGCATAATATCGCAGCGGCCACAAAATGTTGCTGTTTTCTTTGATTGTTTGTTTATTCGTTTTTCTCTTTTTTTTTTTGCTGCTAACGATCAATCATTGATTGAGAGTGATGGTCGCTACCACTTATTTTAGCTAACAGCAATCTATATATATGTAACAAAAAAAAAAACAAAAACACCTCATTATTCAAGCATTATTATTAACATATTTTATTTTAAAAACATCTTTCATTATTTTATATTCAATTAAAATTTTCATGTAATTATTTCAAAATGAATTATTCTTTGTAGTTCAATTTTATATAGGTTATGAAAAATAAAATAATTGATTATTAGTTTAAAATATGTTTCAAAATGTTGTAGATAATATTAATTTAATTTTGTATTTAATACATTATACAATAATATTTGTAGTGAAAATCATTACGATCGTATTCTGTAATTGAGTTAAGCTTTTGGATTCTATTCAAATATACCACCATCTCAAATAAAATAATATTGAATATTTAAATATGTATTATTCGAGTTGAATTCTGTAAAACTTGTATGGAATGGCGACAGCCGATTTCCAAATAAATAGATTATATATATTCCTGATGATCGCAGCCGCCACATCAATTTTTAGCCATCGTTGTGTGTCTGAGTGGTTGACCAACAGATTAACATTATTTTTACCCTTTACGTTGCTTTAGAACAATTTTGTATATTGTAATTTAAAAATAATTCTCCTTACTTTAACATAATTGTATGTTTCAATTATTTCGTAAGACAAGATGATAATGTAATAGTATTTTATATAATTGTATTGATGATATAGTTGTATTTATATGTATTAACAACAAATTTAACTAAACATATAATAGTATCGAAAGTAAATGGTTTACCTAGATTCATGGGGTCTATAAATGTATTAGTTGATTAGAAATAAATAATGTACGATTGATGATTTTGTTGCATGTTTACGGGCAATCAACCAATTTTAAGGGACTCTAAAACTGTATTGTATTTAGAAAATTATGTCGTTAAATGTAGAAAAAATAATGAAAACATTTTTTATTAATTGTTACTTTTAAAATATATTTTATGTTTGTACTTTGGTAAAAATAAATAAATAAATAAATAAGTATATATATATATATATATATATATATATATATATATATATATATATATACGTAAATATAATAAAATTTAATTAAATAGAATAAAAATCTATTATATATCGAAAATGACACATTAATTTTTACAAGCTACCATAGTATAGTAACATTTTTATATAGTTATATAGTTATAGTAACATTTTTTCCATAAGAAACCGATAAATCCGTTTTATAATGAAAAAATAATAATCATAACTAATTGAGAAATACTCAAAGTTCAATAATCAATAGAAAATATATTATTCTAAAATATCAGTAAATTAAAATGCTTTAAATAAAAAAAATTAAAATTTAATTCTCTTAAAATTACGAAATCCTATTTACCCAAAAATTATGAGGAAGTAAGAAATAGCTAATAACCAAAAATGTTTAGAAGTGGCTCTAGATAGAACACTTACTTACAAAGAACACCTCATTAGATATTAATAGCAAAAATTAAGATTTTATACAGCGTTTTTGCAAAGTTAGTTTCACGTCGGGAGCCGATGCAAATACGCTACGTATAAAAGTTGGTTTCATATCGGGAGCCGATGCAAATCAATACGTATAAAAGTGTCTGATAATCGGTATTTGGTATATTCGACATCATATTATTTAACAATTGTATAGCATAACAGTGAACTATATACACAAATAAAATAGATGCACAACAACCTAAAAATGTGGACAGTAGATGACCTAAGAAAATCTACATCTTTCAGATGGTTAACTTGTAATCTACAATGATATAACTACTTCTAAAATTCGAATAGATATTGCTCTTACATAAGAATGAAACTAGTACTCTAGAAATTTGACCTGAGTTGAAGACATCCAAAAACTGTAGTCTCAAAAACCCTGATGAAAAAAGTCAAGGAAGTTGACCCAAATAAAAGTTGATACGAGTTCAAGTGAATATAACAGAAAAACAGAAAACACTAACAAATAAAATTTGGTGATTTACTCAACTGTAAAACAATCAAAGTTGGAGCTATCGAAAAAAATCCGTGTAACGTTAAGCCGCATTGGTACGAATTACGAAAGGAGTGGACATATGATGTTCATGTGAGGACTGCGAGTTTTTGAAAAGTATGATTGATGATTTATCCTTAAGTCATATTCACAAATTATAAGTTACACCATTAACGAGTGTTTGAATCTCAGATTTAAAGGTAACAGTAAAAAATAAACACTTGGTATGAGAAAAAATAATGAAATGGTTGAAGAGCTTGAATTTTGCATTTAAATTAACTAAAATCTACTAGCAGTGAATCTACCACAACTTTTCTCTGCTCTTATGATTTAAATTATTAATGATTTGTGTAATTATTTATTTATCCAGTGTTCTTTAATTTATTCTACACCTACAATTTATATGTATTGAAGTAGTAAGGGAAATAAATAATTCGAAAAAATGCATAGAAATATATATGTATATATTTATTTATTTATTTATTTATATTATATAAAAACTCATCGAAATCAGGACAACGCTCCACTCACCCAATTATTAGTTAGTAACATATTTTATGCGTAACCGATGTATAGATTTAAAGTAAAATCAATGAAAATACTGATAATAAAATATTCAATAGAAAATAATGTACTAAAATATCAATAAATCATTGAAAGCGCATTGAACAGGAACGAAAACTTTATGCACTTAAAATTATTTTATCTCGCTATAAGTTATAAAAAACATTTTAATTTTTCAAACCTTAGATTGAATATAAACTGGGACATGATTACGTTAGAAATAATTAATTATTCTATAATGTAATAAAATATGATTATAAACGAATTTTTTCAATGGGGCAAAGTATCGAATAAAACAAATACAAAATATAGTAATAGATTGAAAAAAAAATAATATTCATAATGCTTTTTACTTCGTAACCCTATACAGTTGTGATATTATGGCCACTGTAATATTTTCACACTGGTACTAGAGTATTGCAGTAAGGGTTGGTATTTTATAAGTACTGAGGGTACAAAATATTATCTATGTATACTAGCTATTGGTTTGTTTATGAAATATTATTGGCAGTGTAATAAACATCGACAGGGACGTAGAATGTAACGACATGTAGTCATTGCAACGAGCATTACTTCTGTTATTATATTGGATTATACGCGTGTGTGTGTGTATAGTAATCGCGTGTATGTGGAATTGTTATATTATTATTGTAAATTGTTATAAAAAAATATAAAAAGTATGGATTTCACGTTTTTTGTTGGTAGCCTACAAGCATGATGTATGTGAAATGTATCCCTACGCCTATGTACCTACTAGTCGGTATTTGCAATTAATATCATACATGTTATAATAATAATGACAATTGTATTAGTTAAACTCACCTTATACGATGTCCGTTGTTATCTGGTGTTATCAGCAACACGATAACGTATGGTGGTGTCGCTGGTGCTGGCGCATCTTTATCACCATCGTAACTATCGATCTGGAAGACACCACGTGCTGCCACTGCCGTTTCAACCGTCCGACTGTGTCGAAGTAATCCATGCGTGTAGGCAGACTCATAGCAATCGGAACACAAAGGTGACTACTAATGTACTGATCTGTGGTGACAGCTATTGCTTTTCGGCAATCGCACAGTCGCTTGAGCGAATTTCGTCGTCGGGTCCACCCGTGAAACAGTGTCGACGTTTATTTCGACGTGTACACCGTCGCGGGACAGCGAATAAATACGAGAGACGAAGAGATGGGAGCCGCAGCGAAAAAACTCGAGGTGTCAGTCGTCTCTCTGATTAATTATAAAATATTATACGACCACACGTGCGTATCTGGTACGTATATCGTACAATTAGCGGCTGCAGGAGCTGTGTGTGTGTGTAGCGGTGTATATTAATTAACACACGTCATGTACACGGCGCGAGCGCGAGCCCCCTATTAATTCGCGTATATTATCTAATTTAAAAAATAACGATTATGAACGCGAAAAACGAATCGATGAAGACGGTAGAAAAAAAAAAAGAAAAACAATATTATAATAACAAAAACGACGATATTATTATTATTATTATTATTAAACGCGTGTGTATGCGATTATATATATATCAGGTATATATTACGTATGAAGCGTGTCAGCCGCCACCGATGCCGTCGTAGTCGTCGTCGTGGTCGTCGTCGTGGTCGTCACCCCGTTTTTACGATGCGCGATTCCGTCGTCTAGCACACGAGCGGGTCGTCGACGGACTGACTGGAAAACGAGACGTGACGACAGTAGTATAGTAGTGTGTGGCACGCGCGCGACGCCCGTGTGTGCAATTCTGCCGCGGTGGTGTTGGCCGCGCGACGTGGACAGTGTGCCGTACGCACGGGAGACGGTGTGAACACGAGGGAGGGAGTGACGGGGAAAAAAAACGCTTACGCGGCTCGTTTTATTTATTATTTTTTTTTTTCCTCCTCGACTCCGATGTCCGTGTGTCTGCTGTTGCTGCAGCGGTGTCGGCGTCGTAGTCGTAGTCGTCGTCGTCGTCGTCGTCGTCGCCGCCGCCGCCGCCGCCGTGTCGTCGTCGTCGTATGTGTGCGCGTTACTGTCACCGCCGGTGTGCCGGTTCGGGTGCCACCACCGTCGTTTCGATACTACCGTCACCGTCCGACTACACTCGACTCAGTTCGTACACCGGCGGCGTGTGCCAAAATAAAAAAAAAAAATAAAAAAAGAAAGAAAAAAGGAAAAAAAGAGAAAAAAAGAAAAAAAACCCGAAACGATTATTGTGCGGCGGGGATCCCTCCTCGCTCCGCGACCGCCACCGCCCACCGATCGCCCGTCCCTCCATCCCGCCCGCCACCGTGACCCTCCCCGTTCCGCCCGCCCGACGACGGCGGTCGTGCACAGCTGTATGTACGCGCGCACCCGTCCGGCGGCGGCGGCTGCCAACGACGACGATATGGGGCGGAGAGGTTACGCGACGGTGGCGGCCACGGCGTAGGGGGGTGGGGATGGTATAATATAATCCCTCCGCTCTGCCGCCGACACGGACCGTTGACACCCCGCCACCCGTCGATCCCTGCCAGACTTTCTCGCTCACGCACTCATTGCACCGTTCTCACTCTTCCCGCTCGCGCGCGACACCTACCCCCGTCCACCACCCTCTTCCCTCGAATCGTTACAAAACACATGCGCGTCCCGTAGCAGCAGGGACTGACTCTCTCTCACGCCGCCGCCGTCGCCGCCGAACCGCACCACGCCGAACAGCACCACGCCGCGTCGCGCCACGACCGCCACGCCGCGCCGCACGGTTTCCATATACAGGAAGCGGCGGCGGCTTGTCTCTGTACGCCGCGCTGCCGATATCGGAGACCGTCGCATGCGCCTCTGTCTCTCTGCGTGCGATATTAGAGAGACTCACACACAATATAATACATACGCGTAACACGGTCACCGCTTATGCCATGTAATATTACTGTAATAATATGCACGTGAATTTGCCGCAACAACTGCAAATTAATAATGTAATATAACGCGAGTCATTTTATAACATCCGAGCTGATTGATGTGTATGTGACTTGGTGTGTGTGTGTGTGTGTGTGTGTGTGTGTGTGTGTGTGTGTGTGTGTGTGTGTGTGTGTGTGTGTGTGTGTGTGTGTGTGTGTGTGTGTGTGTGTGTGTGATCGTCGGCGTCTAGATCATAACACACACACACACACACACACACACACACACACACACACACACACACACACACACACACACACACATATATATATATATATATATTATAATATATACCAATAACGCTTACGCGGCTACGAACAACGCGTGTGACGATTATTCAAAACCGATAAATATATACGTATAAATCTGAAGCACGCACTAGTGTGCGTGCGCACGCGTGTGTTTTCAATTTGTATTAATTCAATGATGTTTACACATTGAACCCACACACAGTGTGAGGCAGATGACATTGGGCGAGCACGAGTCTCAGGCGGCCGCCACAGAGCCACAAAGCTGTGTTCTAATATAATAATGTCTCAGACGTTTTGCCGACAATCGACAATATAATCATTAATCATTGTATATATTATAGTGACCAAGGCTTTCCATTATATTATTAATATATTACATTATCCGTTTTGTCGTCAATACACACACACACACACACACACACACACACACACACACACACACACACACACACACACACACACACACACACACACACATACACATCAAAGACGGATCTAGATGAAAAAAATAGTAAATATATACCCAAATAATCATTCTTTTCTGCAACTGTTATAATAATATGGTGTCCTGGCATTGCTTTTTTTTATTATCTTAAGCATTGATTGTATTGCTGGACGTGTAATGTTGTGATTAACTAAAATTTTTTATTTGGTGTACCTGCCTACATAATTTATATTATTATAGTTTGTTATGGTTTCATTTTTTTTTTTTTTTTTTGTTAAAAATGTTCATACACACATACATGATACATGTGGGTACCGTGGTTTATGAATGAATCAATATATTATATTACATCTGCAAGACGATTATAATGTAGGTATGCGGGGACTCCTGTAGATTTATTCGAAATACTGTATAAGCCAGTAAAATTGTGTTTGTGAAAAACTTCGTGATTTACACATGCACGTATACTTGCTTTTAAAATATTTTCCTGCACCAACATCGTATAAAATATTTTATTTTATACGATGTTCACCATACCAGTAAATATATTCATTTGAAATAAATTGTTTTATAAATGATGTATTCGACATGATTCTAATTGAAACATTTGAATAATTAGGTAGGTTAAAGGTTAGGTTAGGCTTTAACTAGTTTGAGTAAAACAAAATTAATTTATTAAAAATCATGATTTATATTGGTTAAAAGCCCAGTGCCCACTATAATATACTATTTATTATATAATATTATTAATTGACAATAATATATCTTGAATATTATCATCTTTGCATTGTTTACTTTTTATGAGGATTTTATTTAAGACAAGACAAAAACTTGATCTTTTGTTTTAATTGTGTAGATTATAAGACTTCGATTAATTCTAGTTTTTATTTTCCGCTCATCGGTTCATAATTCTCTGCAGATATAAACTACTTCTTTTCAACGATACTTAAATTTACGATACTCTGTTCAAATCTAATACGCATGTAGATACAAATTGAATGTAGCACTAAAGCCATTTTGTAAGAGTATATATATATATATATATATATATGTTGCAAAACCAACCCTCAAGTTGTAAAAAAAATATATATATATATATGAGTATGTGAGTGTGTATGTGTAAATATATCTTTAAAATGATATTTTTTTAAAGTATTCATTGAAATCATTTAATGATACCACATGTATAATAATTCAAATTTATGACATCTTATAGGGCTTCGGCATGGTCCATAAATGTAATCAATGAATTTTTTTTTTTAACATTACAACTAACAAATACATTTTTTTTTCTTATAAAGTAATTATTTAATGTACAGGTATACTATTATAGATTTGGAAAGTTAGTCTTTTTTATTCATCATTCTAAAATACGTTATCCGAAGCAATTAATACATATGTATTTTTATAAACTTATATGTAATATATATAAAAACAAAAAAAACAAAATGATTTAATGCTAACGACATTTTACAAATGAAGCCGCTAAGCTAGTTTCATCAATTGACATTGTTCAATATGTAGGTATAATAATACATTTGCTAAAAACGTTTATCTTCGTGTTGTAGAAAATATTAGAGGAAATGATTCTACGTCTTCTTTTTTCAATTTTCTTAGAATAGTTTTTTATCAGCGTTCAGCAGCACGAGCCACACATACGTATATAGATACAATATTGCTAAGTAATTTAGCAACATAAACACATACTAATGATAATGTAACTACGCTCTACCCACTCAGTGTATTATCATATTGTCATCGAGATTATTTAACCACTACTTTATAATATATTCCAACAACAGAAGTATTTTTGATGATAAATATATATTTTTTTATCATTCATTATTTTTCGAGGTAATCTTGAAATTTTAAGTTTTATACAATACCTACTTGCGTATTATTGTTGTTTGAAAAAAAATGTTTTTTTTATCCCTAATACATTTGGACTATAGTTTGTATTTTTTTATCTGTGTACATTAGCAACCGGCTAATAAACGTATACCCCCTTCATTAATTATATGACAGTTCGTTGTCACCTGCTGTTGTGGTTTTATTGTGTAACAATTCAGTTAATACGAAAGAACAGAGGGTTAAAAAAATAGTACGACTTACATGCAATAAAGTGTATACGATCTGAAAATGTTATTTTACTAATGAAAAAAATAAAATAAAATAACAAATAGCAATGTATTATTATAAATAATTATTTATTATACTAATTTATAACATTAATTTTAGTAGTATAAATAACTTTATAACGTTACACCCTAAACTTATATAAATCTTAAAACAGTGGTGTTAGTTTTAAATTAGAATATTTATTATATTATTACTAAAATCCGAGTTTCAAAATTTGCAGGTTTGTGGTACATAATTTCAAATTAATTTGTAATTTCCATTTGCAAATCAAATATTATTATTTATTACTGTGTAATATTATTTTCTGGACAATCTGCATTATTACATAGGTATGTATTAAATTATGGTTGTATTGTTTCACAAAATTGTTTTATGGGCGTAAATATTATGTTGTATTTACGTAATTACACGTATACCTATACAATGTAATTACTACTTGGAGGGAATTTCACAGAAAGGCTAACAAGGTAATTTCTGTGTATGCATAAAAGGGACACTAATTTTTTTTTTTTTTTTAGTTAATTTAATTTTAATGCTTCATATACTTATTTACCTATCTTTAATTTCGAAGTGTACCTACATTGTGAGACGATCCTAGTTTGCACAGAAATAGATAACTTGCTAGCATACAAAAGTAACACTCATTTAGGAACTGTTGTTAATCTAATAAAATAATCATATAGCGTGCAAACATCTGTCACTTCATTTCATTAAATTTGGTATTTAATTTAGTATATTTTGTCACGTGTATATGTTATTCTGCTTATAATAGTATGCTGCAGGAATAATAATATAAAAAGCAGTTTTGCTTTAGGTGATTTACGATTAATCGATTTAATTAAAGACATAATTGTGTAAACAATTAAACATACACGAAATACGAGATACTATTCAACAAGTCATTTAAACTAAGTTAGTCACTAGACGAGTACTTGGATAAAGATGCAGTAAGATTTCATGAGTCTGACACTGCAAAAATATAATCTACCATGGATGGCACCATATATCATTTAAAGTGCCATTTTTTCATTTTGTTTTGTTCGTTTTTTTTTTCAGTCCAATTCTATACGATTTGTTGGCCATAATATGACATTCAAGTTTACTGATTTTATTCCAGTATAAAATAATTTACGGATGTTTTTTACTTATTTGAAAAAATATGTCATGATATCAAATGTTAGTAACGAAAAAATTCACTTATTAACGTTACCAATTTACGTCAGTTTTTCATGAAAAAATAATATCAGTTATTCATGCTGATAAATTTTAATGTTATTTATGAATTGAAATGATCATAACGTTTTAGATTCTCAATGAAACGAAGAATGTATTGGAATTACAATGACTAGATTTTTATGTATGTCATCACTTTTTCAAGTAATGATAATGCTCCAAAAGTTTTATCCATCAACTTATAGGTAAGAAATTTTATTTCATTGGTGCTTTAAAGAAGTCATTTTCTCTATTTTTTAATAAAATATAAAAACTACCTAAAAATTGTGTAAAAATGGTAAAATTTGGTGTAAACGAGATTATTTTATTAAACTCAATAAATTATTTTTAAGTAGGAATTACGGCTCAAATAACTCCTTTTACGCAAAATGTTAGTTTTTTTTTATGGATGTTATCACGTTTTGAAGTAGGAATAATTGTTCAAAAGTTTTAACCACAATATCAATAGATCAGAAATTCCATTTAGTTTGTACTTTAGGAAAATTATTTTTCTCTATTCTTGATAGATTTTTCAATCTTATAGAAAAAATACCTGAAAATTGAGAGAAAACGCTAAAATTTGATGTAAACGATATATCCTTAAAATACATTTCTAATCTTAAGCCGTAAATTCAAAAATAATGGTGCTAGACCTCCGAAATTTCACCAAGTATCAATATGATCCTATAGTAACTTTTTATGAGAAAAATGTCAGATTTATTTTTTATTTTTATTGCATAAAACTTTTAGTTTTTGGTTTGAAGATCTGAAATTTTTATGCAAGCTACTTTTTATGTGGACTTAGCTGTAGCTTCATTCGCATTTTGAATGCGATCGGTTGCATTAACTTTTTTATATCAGCTAGAATACGGCAAAATGAGCAATTTAAAGACAATTATTAAATCGACATGAATTTTTTTCTTTATTATTCCAGTGTTTTTCAACTTGAAACTTGAAAATTCCATCAACTGTTTTCCATATAATTTTTCATTTTTCCAAAAATTTGACTAGTTGATACTAAAATTATTTGTTGAATTTCGCTCAGAATCGTTTTCTGAAAACTATATTATTTATCATAGATTTCAAATTTAAAATAATATGCCTATACTACCTTCACTACAGATAACGTTCGCCAATTTTAAAAGTGACTTATCTAATGATCTTAACACCCAACACCATTATCTTGTCTAAGTACTGAAGAATACCTACGTGTTCCCATGGTGCCAACTATGTCCTGTTTTTTAAATTTAATATTATAAGAAAATCTAGTTTTCTTCGTTAAAACTTTTCTTCGTAACTGTTGTTGTTAAATTTTGAATGGATCAAGGAAGCTTTGATTTTACAATGGTTACCTCATAATCAGCTAATATTCATGAATATTCAATGATTACTTGTAAATATTGTTTTTTCTCTTTATTTTACCTGAAATTTTTATTTTTTATTTTATAAACTAAAGAAATCGTTTTTTTTTTTTTTTTAATCTAATACACCCATCACTATCATCTTGTCCTTGTACATCTGATAAAAATATTGCAATCATTCAAAGTAATGAACTTTATGTTCTAGTTTTTAAGTAAAAATAGTAATCGAAAGAAAATTCAGGTGTTACTAAAGCATACCCAGCAACACCCGTAAATACGCCTTTTATTGTGGGTAGAAATTCTTAATTCTGAAGTTTTAAAATTGAATATTTCTTAATAATATTTAGGGTTCGAATGTAACGAATAAATATTACTATAAAATATATAGGTACCAAACTCTATCATGAGTTCCTAGTATTAAGATTTGAGCTAGATATTGGTAAAAAATGTTTTGTCCATACACTAACTTATTTTTACAATGCTTAAAATATCTTTACCTTATATAAAGTATGATGAATAATGGATATTGTTTGATGAAATTAAAACTTGTTTAGGTTAGTCGTTTTATGGTGACTAATTTGTATTTATCAGTATTATACAATTTACATTACTTATTAATTGATTCACAAAATTGTATGAATTTCTTACACAAGCTTTACATCAAAGTTAAAAGTCCTAACTATATTTATAAATAGTAAATAAATCGATTTCTTCAGCGCATCAATAAAAATATTATTAAATTAAATCTAAAGTGGTTTAGTATTTACATGCAGTTTGTGAGATTTGAAATTCCAAACTTGAATGTAATTTAAAAAATACAGTAAAATAACCGAAATATTTAACTATTTGTAAATACCAACCAAATTAATACAAATCGCATCATATCATATTTGTTGAAACGCTGTTCAAAAAAACAAAATTACTGTAAGGTTATATTTCCTTTTAAACTAATGTATTTCATGGGACCCCTATTTCAATAAATTACTTACTGTATTTGAAAACAATTTTAAACAAATACAATCCTCGGGTATTGCTTGCCGGACTCTTATGTGAATAAAACTATTTGAATTCAAACGATAAACAATCGTTTCCTCTGTATAGAATATGTTAAACATACAATGGTAGTTATATTATGTTATTGTGTTAAAAGTAATGACATTTATTCTTCTTATCTTAGTTACCCATTTATCAAAATAATCATTCAAATAACTGTATGTTTAGAAGTTTAAACCAGTTTAAAATAATATTAAAGGACTGTGATATACAGATTTATTTTCCCGTCCGTTCTATGCGTCGTAAAATATAAAACTTAATATGTTCCGTTTAATCATAACAGTTGGTTTTAGATTAATACTAAAGTGAATATATCACTGTTATCGAATTTAAACATTCAAATATAAGTCATGGGTCTATGTGTTATCGTAGATTTATTTTTTGTGACTATACATTAATAATCAAAATAGTCATTAAACATTATCTTAATTTAAGTATATATATTTAAAAAAGAAAACCGCCAGGCTCAAACGAAAAAAAATATATCACCAGAGGACAAATGATTTTAATGAAAAAAAATATTGAAGACATGATTTTTTAAATAACGTGTTTATGATTCATGAAAAATCATAGATCTAAGTTATAAATATATATGATTAAAATTTATACTGTATAGTGGATGATTTTATGCATGAACATTTGAGCAGTAGATTCAAGGTACATTAAACACCGTCGAATCACAAAAATTGTAATATATTATAAATAATCGTATACATAAAGTAAATCTTCGGACAAAAAACTTTAATAATAATAGTATTTAGGTATTTATTGAAGCTCAAAATCGTTGTAATAAAATTATAAAAACTGAGCTAGTAGAAATAAAATAAATATAACTCTAAATTTTAATTTTTAATTTCGTAATTTTGATTTATATCAAATATATGTAAATACTTCTCTCTTTATTCTACCATAGAAGAATGTAGTTATTTTCATTCTTGACTAAAATACCACTCAGAATACTAAAATCTGTTTTGGCTTATTTCGAATTCTAATATGAATTTTTTTCATAAATATTACATTTTTTACGTTTATAGCTATTCAGTATTGTGATCGTTTTTTGAATATAAAAAAAATTTCATTCGTTTTGACATTTTAAAGACAAAATATATAAATAAAAGGAATTTAATGCATACAGCTCTCTATAAAAACAAACACAGATTCTTATAATAGTTAGCTTGACTTATGAGAAAATGAAAGTAATTATATTCAATGGAATTAGTAATAATAAAAGCCAAAAGTATAATTATTTAATATAATATTAAGTCTTAATACATTTTCATAATATAACTAATATTTTTTATTCTAATGACTAATATTTTCTCTATATTTATTTTTTCTAAGCATGGAAAATGAAAATTATTCCATTAACTTTAGGAACTAATGTGTTAACTAAAAATTATAAACGAAATGTTTTTAAATTAATTTTTTTAAGTTTGTTTTTTTTTTAATTTTGCTTTTCCGTGTTACCTTTTCTTATCTAAATGTAAAAAATGTATTAGTTATAAAATTTTAAAATTTGAAGTTCAAAAATTTAAGAAAACATAGTGTGATTCTCAAAGTAAGAATATTAATAATAATGAGTGAACATTAAAAAAAATATTTAAATAATGTATATTTTTGTTAATAGTAAATAATTTGTTTAATTAAAGTTCATCTTTTTTTATGTCCAAAAAATATTTCCCAATTTTTCATACTATTTATAGTGCATATTTTTTGTTTTTAAGTACATATTTAAGCACTAAAAATTACTTTTTTAGTGCCACAACTTCTGAGCCTGCGCTGTTTATAATTTATTAAATATGATGAAAAATATAATTATGTTTTCTAACATTCATAATACTCCCATGAGTAAAATAATTGTAGTTTGTAAATAAGAGCTAGAAAGTTAAAGCAATGTTTGTCATAAGGTTATAATTAATGTCAAAATATACTATATAAATATTTATGTCCATCGTTAATAAAAATGAATTAATCATTTAATGTTTTTGAAAAGCCTAACACTTTTAGATCCTACGCTATGAAAGAGTGAACTGCGGTACAGATGTTTTCATAACTATGTGTGTTAATTTTGTAATATGTTTTTTTTCGGCTAACATTTTTAAAGACAGAAAAAAACAATATAAATTTTGAACAGCACCTTTTAGAAATTCGAAATATCTTAATATGCATTATAAAAACAACCAATGACGCGTCAACTTGACATCAAATTAATTATAGATAGTTAACTTCAAGATCATTTAACTAATTTTACTAATTTTTTAAAGTAAGAAATACATGATTTATGGATATATTTAGTTTTTTTTTAATTATTTTGATTTCATTGTTTTTCTTTCATTTTAATTTTGTTTGGATCCGAAATGCATGTAAAATATACATATATTGTAACACAAAATACTTACTATTTTAATGAGCTTGTGTTTAAAGATTCAAACTTAATATTCTACTTTTCATTTATTTCATTTTTTTAAATAGTACCTAATTAATACTTATTCATTATGGATACTACTTCAATAAATTTTGTAACTAGCACACGGATTAAATAACTTTGTCTAGCAGTATCTCTATGTTTTAGAGTGTTTAATGTACGAATATAAGAAAGTGTGTAGTATAACCGGTGACGATAAATAATCGAAAGGGTTTTAACTGTTATGAATATTCACGAATATATTTTTCCACAATATAAAATATGTAATGCAATTGAAAATGTAGGATCTAGTAAAAAACCAAAGGGTGTTTTTAGAAATATTTTATTGTATTTGCGTTTATATTAATTTTATTTTCAACGCTATTTCAGATACCTAATGGTAATGGTAGATTATGTGATTTTTTTTCATTAGAAAAATATTAAAATACAAAGTTATTCACATAAAAGATTTACAACATTTATTTTATATTTTTATTTATATTTTTTTGAAAATGTATCTTAACTTTTCTATATAACTAATCAGATTTATTTGTTAGTACATATTAGTGTTCAATTAGAAACCCACGAACGATCTGATGGTTGACAAACTTGAACCTTAGTTAAGTTATAAGAACTTTAATAAATATATACTTAAATTAATCACCGTAAGTTAAAAGTGTTGACCCTGATTATTATTAGTCTATATAGGACTAGGTATTTTATGAATTAAAATAATGCTTAGCTCTTCTGTGTTTTTAATACCTCATGCTTTTTATATAATTGACTTCATTTTCGAAACATATCTACAGATATGATATCATTCATAGAGTAATATAAAAGAATACCTAGTACAGTCTTATATAGGATTAACTTAGACGTATAATAAATAATTATTTGTTTGTACATTCATGAGAATGGTACAGTTTTTTTTCTCATTGGTCCTAAAATTATATTTTACATACTAATCGATAAATTATAATATGTTAAATGTGAAGCTCATTGTTTAGTGATGTCATCCGTACAATGCGTATGATCTAATTAATAAACGCGTGTAAAGAAAAACAGTCAAGTTTTGAATACTAATGTACGCATACCAACGAATTAATTATGATTTCAGAATATATACATGTATTTACATATTATAATATTGCCTAAACGGGCATTTGCATGACAAAGAACGGCAATAATAATCGGATTGGAAAAAACGTCTCGAATACGTTCGTAAAATTGAAATGAATAATAATCGAGTGTAAAAACCATTACGGAGGAAAAATTCGTAGAGGAAACATTTAAACTCAACAGTGCATCACGTGTGCACGTGTTTGAAATATCGATATCGATACGCCCCCGCGTGAGCGTGTAATATATTCGTGTTATAAGCGCTTACTTGGCCTGGTCGGATGAAAATCGACAACGATTGGAAATTTATGTATAAAATGCAAAATATGTGCTTGTATAATGTATTGATATCACCACAATAAGAGGTAGAAATAAAAATTTTCATTCACATATAAAATGACATCATTGTCAAAAAGCGACCACCAAACAGGGAAAACGAGACTGCCACGTGTATATACAACCGAATCGTGCGGCTAACGATAGAATCCACGTGTCGTTATTATAGCCAACGATGTTTGAGTCACCGCAAAGGCGTTTTACTGTGTTGAATAATTTTCTTTTCGCTTTCCGACTGAATAATATTATCGACTATACGCTTTCGAAGTATTAATTAACTTTATGAACGTCGGTACATAGGTAAACGCTTACTGTTTTTTTTTAGCTCTTAATAATAATTTGTTTTTTTGATCAATATTGTATTATTGAAAGTTAATAAGACTTATAAATTCCACTGGTCAACTGTCAACTACAGCAATTGTAAAATGAATACAAATCTTCATGAATCATAATAATTTTTGTTTAAATTCGAAGTGTCTGTTTCTTAATTGTATACGCGATTACTTTCAAACGTTTTTTTGTCACGTGTGCATCGGGTGTTTGATTTTTAATATCCGTCGAAGCGACAAAAAGTGACCATTGTTCTTGTGCGGAAAAGAGTCCAAAATGGATTTATATACATGAACATATGCAGGACAGGATATAGAGAGAGGGAGGCGTAAAGTTATTCAAATTATTTTTGGTGTGACGCGTGAATGTATTAAATATTTAACAAATATAATATCTAATTGAATAATAATATGATATTACCACCTTTTCATAGTTTATGGAGGTAACGGTGCAATATTTCTAGTAATAAGTAAATTGTGCTCACTATAAAAACCACGTTTGGAGTTTAACTCCCCCCCCCCCCGAAATTAAACCTTTATACGCCAATGTGACGAACTATACACATTCTTCGTTATACATTTAGTTCGATCGGAGAGTAAGTGTAAAACAGTAATCACGTCAGAAATATTAAAATATCATTAATTAGTTGTGTGCGTATGTTTATCGATCTGTGCTATTATTTAAGTAGCTATTCGACACTGTTTCACGTCCGTTTTGGATCTCAAATCATAGCTCAGTACTGTGAGCGCTACAAAGATGGCCGTAACACACACTTAAAATGAAAACGTATCCGAATCGAATACAGGGGGTCTAGTACTGACGATTCGGAAATATGATTCGGTTCGGTAACTTCAATTTACCGAACAAATTCATTGACTTGCTAGTACCGACCAATTTTCGGGTATTTTGCCGAAAACAAAATTCGGTTAGTAATTCCGAATTCGGGTAAACGAACCGACACTAAAAATATGTCGGTAACCATTTCCCGAATGTATTATTATCACAAAATAATTATAAATGTTATGCTATTGTCAGTGTTATCACAAAATAAATAAATTTGTGACTCATTGCAAAGTCGTTAAACAATTATTTATTAATTTTTTTCAAACAAGCGTATATTATGTAAAATTATAACATTATAATACGCAATGGCTGCTGTTTTTTTACTTGCTCGAAATCGTCGTAGACAAAATAGAATGGTTTTAAAAAGAAGTGATCCATTTGAAGATTTAACTGAGAATGACTTTATCAAACACTTTAGATTATCTAAAAGTCTAGTACGTGAGTTAATATGTGAACTTTCGCCATTTATACCAGTCGGTAATAGAAAATCGGCACTCTGTGTGAAAACTAGAGTAAGATATATTAGTTATCTATTTATATTAATTAACACAACTATTTTAATAATTCAACAATACATTGTGTTCAAACTAAATTATAAACTTTCCCAATATGTGTAATTTAACACCGCTTAGGCCCTCCAAAATAGGTATTCATTGCAATACAAGGTGATGCTTTCGAAATATTGTGTATTGCCTTTATCGTTGAACACACTGTTTATTAGTCTAACTGACAACTGTGTAATTCCAAAAAAAATGTAAACAATTGTTACTAGATTTTGGTAACTTTAAGATTTTTGGCACACATTTTTTAATCCTACCAATTAAGCGTGGGGAATGATTTGAATTTACGTGTTAGTCAAAAATCAGTGAGTAATTGTTTACACGCTGTAATTGATGCAATTCACAATCATCTGGCTCATATTTGCATTAAATTTCCTAATAACGTAGAACTAAGTCATCAAGAATCAAGTAAATATTTTTATATTATTTGTTTTAATAATCTTGGTAGTATAAAGTTGAATATAAATTAGTGACAGTTTTGGCAACTATTTAGCCCCCAAACTTTTCAAATCTTTTTAATTTTAAAATGTTCAATAATAATTTATTATTAGGTTTTATCAAAAGCATCACTTACCAGGTGTGATTGGTTGTATTGATGGTACTCATGTCGCTAATTTAGCTCCTAGTCAATTCGATCCGATTTATCGCGAAGAACTTTTTATTAACCGAAAGGGTTACCACTCTCTGAACGTTCAACTAGTAAATTTGATGACTTAATTGTATAGTTTAATTTTATGATAATGTATGCAACTATATTTATTCCAAGGTATGTGATGCTGATGGAAAAATCATTAATGTCAACGCTCAGTTTCCTGGTTCATCACATGATGCTTTTATCTGGCGCCATTGCATACTAAGAACATATTTAGAAGAGCAGTATAATATTAATCATACCACAGTAAAATTGTTAGGTACTACCTTTCTCGTATGATTCAAAAATGTCGAGACATTATTTGTATTGACACGGAAATAATCTGTGTGGTCAATATCAAATGTCTCAATAAATTTTTAACTAATAAAATATTTCATTATAAAAAAGTATTTAAAAATAAAAATTTGAAATGAAAGATAAATTAAATGTCATAAATAGGTGATAGTGGTTACCCTCTGGAACCATGGCTTATGACACCAATTCCAGAAGGAGTGGTTATACCTAATTCGTCGGAAGAAACTTACAACAGATTACACAAACGCGCAAGGAGTTAAATTGAAAGAGTCAACGGTCAAATAAAATCTAGGTTTTAAACTTAATTTTTAACCAAATATAAAACAATTCATCCTAAATTCAAATTAATATATCAACATTAACTTACAGATTTCGGTGTTTCAAAAAATATAATTCATAGAAACTTGAAACTTTCACCATATGTTTAAATTGGCATTTTATTTGTATTTATGTATATTTTATTCGTTCATGAATAATATTTATAATGTATAATCATTTTACCTTTTTCCAATCCTTTACATCTCGATTTGATGGACCTGTCCCAGAAGAATTTAACAACATTTGTAACTCATGCCACTTCTTGTTACTCTCTGCTGCCGTAAAGGTCCGGGTAAACTTGGCGGAAACAAGCATACGATTATTTTCCATAAAAGAAACTAACAAATGCTTTTGTTCTTCTGACACTCTTTTTTTGGAAACTTTGCATTTCTGTGAATCATTAAGTACAATAATGTTTGTTATCTTAATTAGCAAATAAATTTTGATACATCGATGTTACTTACCTCTGGAGTTTTAATAATGTTATTCTGCATTATTTTGTAGTGTTCTACTTATTATTATGTAGTAAAATAATGAATAATAAAAGTAAAATACAGATTCAACTTAAAGAAGAAATTGTATAATTATCAAAAATTAATTATTAAAATAATGACAATTTATTATTCTATAATACATAGACATCACAGAAAATATTTAATCACCACATAGAGTACATTCTATTATTAACATGGCAGAGATTGTAAAATAATTTCGGTACTAGCAAATTAAACCCCCCAGTACCCTGTACGTGTACACATTACGCGTCACTGAAATATGGCGTATTTTATAATTGATATCTCCGGGTGGAAAAACTCTTAGCTCTGCAGACGCGTGTATATGGACGACGAGTCTCGCGTATTATAAAATGTCGAATACCGGTTGACGGGTGTTCCTCCCGTACTGTTCTTGTCGCGGTGATGCCCGGTTGGCGGCCATCTCCCGTGCTGTTCTCACCACGGTCAATTCGATTAGGAGGGGCGTGACAAAAAAAAAAAAAAAAAAAAAAGTAAAAAAATAATAATAATAATAATAAAATACGGCGCCCGTGTGTGTCTCGGGAGGGAAGGCCATTTCAGTCTTGGGCCAGACGCAGCCCTCGTGCAGCATACGTGGTCCGCGACTGAAATAACTCACTCACCGCTCTCTTGCCGCACAATACACTATTGTAATTTGTACTGGGGCAGAAAAGTCATAAGAGGCAAATTTGTCGAAACACGCACCAGTAGAACAGAAAATAAGCGCAGTGGAATTTGAAGTACGCAAAAAACGAGTCACTTGGTCGCAAAGTGGAAATGTTTTTTCATTCACTTTCGTTTTACAATTATTTTTCTCGTAATAGGTATACCATCACTTGAAATTGAAATCTTACCGGATTTCTAATCGTAATATTCGAAGAAATCATATTATTTTAAAATTATTTTATCTTTGGTATTATGACGTTTCAAACAAAAAAAAAACAAACAGTTATAAGAAAATATTAATGAAAAAGCGACTAATACACGTTAGTGAATAGTACGTTAAATTGTGTTTCAATATGAAGACTCCGTTCTATAATACAATTTTAAACTGTTGAAATTTAGCAAAAATCACTTATTTATTATATGATTATTTGACTTTTGAAATATTTTTCATTTTATTTGATTTGATTTTTTATGAGAATACTGGGCCGCGCATAGTAAACTCGTGTGTATCAGTAAGGATTAAGGCAGACAAAGTTGAAACTATTTCTACCATGTTCTTAAAATTGTTTTTATAACCGTCTATAAAAATAAGTAAAATATGTAAATCGGAAAACACAGAAATAAACAAAAATTTAATCTAAACAAACCGTATTACATAAAACGCATTTGTGGTCGCGAGTGTTAGCGCGGTAAGCTATAAATCAGACAAAGATGAAAAAAGTACTTACACTTTATTAATATCTACCTACTCTGTATAATATATATATAAACGTATAATGTACAATTTTAACTATAGATAAAAGTATATACTGAAAATGAAAAATGCCTTAATTTAAGTTTTTGGCCACATAAAAATATCGAGTAAACATTGTGAAACGTCAGTAAAAATTTAATGAAAAAAACATTTTTTTTTTTTTTTGCGTACAAATTATTTATTGTTTAAAAAAATAACAAACTATTTCAAACTTACTAAATATTTAGTTTGATTGAAAAAACTAATACGTATGTAAAATATCGATTTATTACTAAATCAACTATAAAATATATTATGAACATTCATATAAACGTGTTAAACATGAATTAGCTACTCATAAAAACAATTTATAACCTCAAAATGGATCTATTTTAAATGTTTTTCGTTATAATATAAATCTCTATACAATTAATAGTTGAAATAATTATATTAAATAGTGACGATACAAAGAAATTAACTTATAATAATTTATGGTGTTGGTAGGTAGTAGGTACTGCAAAAGTCATCATATTTCTTTGTTTTGCTTGAAAAATGAAATTAATATATTATAAAATAATAAAAAATGGCAAATACGCAAGTACTATTAAAAGAAATAAGTAATTAAAAAATATCAATACCCAATGAAAAATAAAATTTTTTTTTCCTAAAACTAATTTGGTCCTGCAGAATTCATTTACAGGATACGATAGAAAAATTTAATTTTTATAAAAAATGTAATTATAAAATACAGTCCTTTCAATCTATTTTTTACGAACAATAACTTAAGTGCCTTTCTATGTTTCAAATTATACCCTTCATTCAGTTTTAAAAATACAAATAGTCTCTGAAGTAGTTACATCCTCCTACGAACTCTTTAGTTCACGCCTCACTATTAACCTTGCAAACCCACAATAACTTGCCCTTAACTCCATCAACATCCCAGAAAATCTTTTGAGAAGGCTTAATATAAACCACATTCAAGATTAAACTTTTTTTAAATATCGAGCTATATATTCTATAGTACAATGTGTGTATATATATATATACCTATACAATTGATATTATGTGAAAATCTAGATTTCAGTGTTACTATTGAGAAACTTCTTTAATCCATTGTTCATGTCAAAAAATATGATTATTTCTAATGTTTTATGTGATTAACGTTTCAGTTTTATTTACTACTATACAAAACAAATAAATTTAAAAAAAAAATCATCTTTTAAGAACGTTCTTAATCTAACCATAATCTGTTATCATATTATCGTATCACTTGAATCATAATATATGTTATGTACAAATATACAGGGCGATTTATTTACCATTTATTATGTATAATGTATACATGGCATTCTATATTCTGAGAGGAACAAAGGATCGATTGGTTTTACAATAGCATTTTTTATTTTTTTCCGAAGATACTGCTTCATATAGGAAAAAGTTTGTTCAAAAGTTACGTTCGGCAAATCTATAGATCAAACATTTTTTGTAAATGGTACTTTATGTTCATAATATGAACAAAATAATAATCATTTTTCTCAATTCTCAATCATGTTTCCAAGTGCAAGGAAAAACTACCAAATTATTGAGTAAAAACAGTAAAATGTCCAATAAACAAGATTTTCATTTAATCGATTCGAATATTTAATCATAACTCCAAAAGTAATATTGTTAGAAACTTGTAATTTTCCCCAAATCTACAACACTCTTATGCAAACCTAAAAATCCACTTTTTTTTATATTACATTAAAATATTTATAAATAATAATGAATGCATTTATTACATATTAAAATACACCACGACGGACCACTGAATCATTTACGAGAATTCAGAAAGAGTAAGAGATTACAAAATTATTAGTAGTAATTAAGACATGAACATTAAGCAAATGTACATTGAGTAACATAACTTCATTTAAGTATTATTAAAAATAATTTTTCTTACAAAAATTCATGTTTTTTTCTATTTGTTGTGTTGTAATTTGAGATTCATGTACATAAATCGCAAAGTTAAATTCGCCATATTGGTTTAAATATTTTTCGCGCTTGGTGATAATTATGATAATTACATGACATGTTTCTCGTTTCGTTGCTTCTTATTTTATCAATAAGTTCTATTTTTAATGTGTATATTTTATATACGTGAATCATTTGTAAGAACTTCACATGATTACTTTTTATTTTTATATGCTATCAAAGTATTTTAGAGCACGATTTATTATTATCTATATAAAACTCACTTTCGATTTATTGAATTTCACAACTTTTTTAAACTTTCAAATATGTAGTTTTCAAAACATTTCTTTAAATTTTGATTTATTGTTTTCATAATAAATGTGTTCATCATGTTAGAATGAAATGCAAAACGTTGAGTAAATGATAAATGCTAGTTT
This sequence comes from Therioaphis trifolii, assembly GCA_027580255.1. Classification (NCBI taxonomy): domain Eukaryota; kingdom Metazoa; phylum Arthropoda; class Insecta; order Hemiptera; family Aphididae; genus Therioaphis; species Therioaphis trifolii. Next base: position 14,747,484 of record CM050405.1, on the reverse strand, counting down.
TATTAGTATACAAGTTAACGAGTTAATTAAATTGTACATTACAACATAATTCGATAATATAATTTCATTTATAACTTCTAAAATTTTCGTTACATCGAATTTAAATAAAGTTTGCATAATACTACAATACTTTTATGGATAAATTAAGATTAAAAGTTGAAACCCCTAAATTAAAACTGATAACTGTTTTTTCTGATGTATATCATTCTAAAATGGACATGTGCACTAGTAGTTTTCTAACATTACCATGAGTCTGTTTACAGATTTCGGTTCTTAGTCTTAAAAGCAGCTATAAATAATTTCAAACTGTTTCAATCCTATTCTCCGAATCATAAAAACTAAACGCTATTAAGGCATGTGTATATTAGGTGGATCAAATTAAATAATAAAGTTTTAATATTTTAAAAACCCAGAAAATCATATTTTGAACAAAAACTACAATTTAACAAAATTATGAGTTCTTACTATCTACTAGTACAGATTTAAGTTCTTAAAATAATAATTTAAGTATACATTTATAAATAAAGTTTTTTACAACTTTCATACACATTTTCATTTCAATTATTATAGCTTAGAAAAAATGAAAACAAAAATTAAAATATTCATTGTAAAATAAATATTTTTTTGATAAACATGTATATGAACTTACTGCACAAATGTATAGAATGTAATTTATTACCAATTAGCTAAAAAAAAAATCCAAATTTGACTAATATTAAAATTAAACATCAAAAACTAGGGAAAAGAAGTAATTTAGTGATTTTCATCTATTAAGAGTAGTTTTCAGTTATACGACTTGAAATTAAGATATTATTTTTAACGTACTTAACACTAAAAATCATTAAATTTAATTGTAGGGTATATATCTTTCTATATGAGTAGAAAATCTTCATGTTTCTAAAATTATTGTTAATCATCTCCCCACTTGATAAATGTCTCCCAAAAATAGATGTCATCTAAGTTGTGGACACCCTTTGTATATAATCCTAAAACCTCCTTTCTAGATAACGCAGAACCATAAGTATAAATAGTAACTTAGTGGCACCTATAAATAAATTAAGACGATTATTTAAAAAATAAAAAATCCCTTTTTATTGAATTAGGTAGATCTTGTTGACATATACTTCAAAGAACAAGAAACGTTTTAGGACTTTTAATCCTTAAAATTTATTAATTTAATTTGATGTGATAAAAAACAGGAATCCGGAAATCGGCTAATTCATTGAGAATTTAGAATCATTATTTCTAGATATCCTTTGATCACATAAAGATGGTACGAGTATACAAGTTTAACTATTAATTGTATTTTAATAGGCAATACATTTCTGTGATAATAATAAAAAAGTAATAAATTTGTAGTTATATAGTTGTTTTTTAGCACCTACAGTTTACTGTTCATTTTTTTAAAACTATAAATGATTTTTAATTACTTAAATTTTTCACTTTCATTTCTTTTTTTTTTTAGATTCTGAGTGAAACAAAGAATATATTGACTTGACAATGATGTGTTTTTTTTCATTAAGTATGTAAGCAAATTTTTGGATAGTAATAATGTTCCATATGTTTTATCCAAAAACTATAGATCAGAATCTAGTTGGTACTTCCGAGAGGTAATTTTTTTGTATTTTCTATAATTTTAATCTTGCCGTCCATTTTATATTCTGAATGAAGCAAAAGATCTAGTGATTTTACAATGACGTTTATTTTTTTTTTCTATGAACCCTTTTTTTTGGTAGTAATAAATAATAATGCTCTAAAAGTTTCATTCAGCATTTCTATAGATCGAAAATTACATGGATATATAAATTTCACAAATTTTTTACTCAGGATATTTTTTTATCCTTATTTTAAGTTTAAATGACATATTAATATAAATTATTACTTGAGTTTCACTCGTTTTCCAAAAACAATTATTTTTTCATTGATTTCAAATTTAAAATAAAGTTGTACTATATGTACTTTTCTTTAATCGTAAAAGAAGCTCATTTAAAGTTCTTTACATTCATCGACATTATCTTGTCCAAAAAACAAAGAATACCTGTGGTGCAAAGTTTACGTCCAACTTTTTTTCTCTAATAATAAATTATTCTCAATATTGCGAACATTATTAATGTACTCAGTAAGCATATTTAGTGTATCATTAATTAAACCAAAGTTAACATGAAAAATAATTATTTATATCTTTGAAGTATACTTATTTTATGAAATTATTCAAAACAAATCATACGTAAATTCTATGAAAATAAATATTATAATTTTGGAAATATTTATTAAATTATTGATCAACTATGATTTAAATAGTAAAAAATTATTAAAAATGTTGTTTATAATTAATTCATAAAAATAAGCAATAATCACATTGTGCTTGTAGTAATACAGTTAACGATTTTTAATAATAAATCTATCTCTATTGTAATTACTAATACTAATCATTAATACGGCCTTTTCGCCTTAAATTTTGAATTTAACGTGTGCAACTCATTACACAGAAATGTATATTATTGGCTATGACTGTGTGAAAATGGGCGTAAGTTGTTTAATGTGTTGTTAAGACCCAATGGGTAAAATCCATTAAACTTAACCCATTAAAGACTAACTTACCTTTGATTCGGTTTATTGTATTTGTATATATATATATATTAGGGTACACTTAGACAATACTTGAATAATCATGATTTATTTAACTAATGAAAATACTAGTAATTATTATGATTTTCATTATTTTATTGATATTTTATAAAATCTAATTTTTATAAAGTAGGTATTCTTAAAACTTACAGTGTGGTTGATATACAAATTTAAGCATAAAATATGTAGACGAGACTTCAAAAATTGTCATAGCATTCAACATAGTTTTGAATAGAAATGAAAAACTTAATTTTTTTTATAAGTATATTTATTTTATATTTTAGTTTGAAGTATCGAAACACCTTTCATATTTTTTAAATAAGATACACATATTTTGGGGGGGGGGCAGATGTGCTGATAAATATATGGCGCTAAATACATTCGTCTTTATTTGAAAAATATTTAACAAGTAATTAATAAGAACAATTTTTTTGAAAATTAATTTATCATTATTATAATTTTAATCACAATAACTCGAATGAAAAATTTACATATTATTTTAGGTTTACTTATACGATTGAAAGAATGCATTTAAATGTAATCGATATTGATTATACTCAATAAAAATCAAAATTCAAAATAACATCTTATTATTTTGATCACTGTTTGTTAATACTAAATATTTAGAAACATTTAGTTTTTATGTATGCTTTCCCCATCTATTTTCAATAATATCTAATTTTAAAGTTTTAGGTAGGTACATCTAGGATTATTTTCTTCACTTCATATGTGAGTCATATGAAAACCTCTAGTAAGGTGTAATACGGTATACTTACATGCATGTTTCTTAAAAATAATTCATGGTTTTTAGTGCATAGAAATCGTAGTCATATTAATTATTTTTCAAATGCATAAGCACAATAGTTATTATACCAAAATGATAATTATTATTGAATAGGTATATAAATTATTATTTATACAGACATATTTGCTAGTTTTGCTATCATGTTACCGTGTGGTATTACAGTGTTGTTCGTTAATATATCTAGATGCTATAGAAGTTATATTTTTTTGAATTTCAAATTAAAATTAAGACCACATTAAATATTCTTTTTCCGACTTAACAATAATAATCAATAATTAAAAAGTGTTGTTTATTAATTCGCAAAGGTTTTATACAAATCGAAAACTGCTAATTTATCGAATATTAAAAACTATGTCAGTTTTAACCTTCAACCAAAGGTTTTGAACACCAGTAAATTATTTAAAACTATATGTTTATCAAAAATTAGTTTTCTAACATTATTCATATTCTATAGTTTACTATATTAAAACAATAACTGCTGTATATAAAACTAATTAACTAAATTGTTAAAAATAGGTATAAGTAAAAATATTAGCTTTATTACTTTACGTATATATTATATATATTATATATTCACTAAAATGTATATTATATTTTTATTCACATTTTTGATAATAGCTCTATAACCTTTAGTAATTTTAGAAATATTAAAAGTCACACAAAGAAAAAATTGATTCAAAATAGAAAAAGAAACGAATTTTATTACACATTGTATATAGTTTGAAATATGTGTCATTTAGTTAATTAATTGAAGACTATGTATTTTAACTAGAAATTATGTTTTGTTTAAAAAGAAAAATGGCTATGTTAAACTGCAGTTTAATTTTTATTTCTATATTATATCTTGTGTAGAAATAAATATTGATTATTTAGTCCACTTGACTTTAATATACTAAAATGATTTAATTGTGTAGATTTGACTATATTATATAGAGACAGCTAATTTACTCTATTGTATTTTAATGTAAATAATAATTATTAACATTTCAAGTTGGTACAGAGTACAGATTAAATGACGTTTTTCACTTTTATTATATATAATATTATATATTGATAACTAGTAAATATATTTATGACTATTACCATTGATTATATATACTAGTATATATAATCAATGCTATTACTTAAATTATTAATCAAAAAAAAATTGAAATATTTATTTGAGAATAACGTCTGAAAGGGCTAATGGTACATTGAAATTATAGGTAATACAAGGTGCGGCAGAAAGAACTCCTTGGTTTGATAATGTTGTAGTTTGGGTTTGAGTTGAAGTGCATTAGTGATAATTACATCAACAGAAAGCCTTATGGGGTGTTCCCACGAGGTTTTAATCACGACAGTCAACCACGCTTTCCTGCAATACACTTCTGTGTGAACGCATAGTCGTTAAACTTGCTTTCGTGAGGAACGACGCACGACTCAAGCGTGGATAGATCAAACGTGTTTGATTTTCAGTCGTGATATATCGTTTGTGAAGCCAAGATGTCGTCACAGCAACGTGGAATTATTAAGTTTAACGACAGTGAAACTACGCGTTTTTGGAGTTTTATTCAATGGAAAAGGTGTTATATGATCCAGGTTTGGAGGAATACCGTGATAGAGATTTATGTGCCGCTGCAGCTAAGAGAATAAGTCATGAATTAAATATTTCTGGATTTGGACCAAAAGAAGTTGTATCAAAATTCAAAAATTTAAGAAGCTCTTTTTGTCAGGAGTTAAAAAAAATATCAGACAGTGCAAGGTCTGGAAAAGGTACAGATGACATGTACAAGCCAAAAGTATTTTGGTTTGATCAGATGAACAGTTTTATTCGTCCGTTTGTTCAACAGCGATGTTTCGATAGTGACTAAGTCGAACCGTGAGGCGTGAACGGCACGAACCCCCCCACCGTGTGAACTTTTTATCAATTCACACTTTCGTGTTTTTCCCCATTATCGATGCCATTTTCGGTATTTATCATGGCTTGGTCGGAAGAGCATTATGCATCAAGATCCCATTCCTGATAGTAAAACTATTCATAATTGGGTATAAAATTTTAGGCAATCAGGTTCTGCACTAAAAAAAAAATCGATGGGCCGACCGCGGACTGCAACAGGACTGGAAAATGTGGCTGCTGTAAGAACTTCAATCGAGCAATCTCCGCGATGTTCTGCACGGAAACACGCGGCTGCTTTACACTTATCTGACTTATCCGAGCGCAGTGTTCGGAAGATTCTGCACAAAGAACTTAAAATGCACCCCTACAAAGTTGTGGTCACTCAAGAACTTTTCCCAAGAGATTAGGAAACCCATGCAACATTGTGTCAAGATCTTCTTTGGAACGTTCCCCGTACAGATGTTTTGCTTTTTACAAACGAGGCACATTTTCATCTTTCAGGTACGGTAAACAAACAGAACTTTCGATATTATACTCCGGCCCACGAGAGAAGTAAACCGCGTCCCGACCAAAACGCGTCCGATCGTGCGCATCAATCACCTGTTATACATATTTTCCGTCACGACGTTGCCCGATCATGCCCGATTCACTGTCGGCAACGCAACAGTGCGTTATCGATTACACTAAGTGGGAGAAACGGTGCCTTGGAACGGCCGCCACCATCAGTCTGCGTGCGCGAACTGGTTTACTTCTCTCGTGGGCCGGAGTATAGTCTGAACACAATCATCAAGAACTTCACCAGCGACTATTTCACAGTCCAAAGGTTACAGTTTGGTGTGCCATTCTCGAGTTTGGTGTGTGAGGTCCGTATTTCTTTGAAGAAGAACTTCTTACATTTTTACTGTAACAGTGACCCCTAATCGCTATTGTGAGATGCTTGAACATTTTGTTCGGCCAAAATTCAACGATTTTTTTTCAATAGTATGTACAACAAAATGTGTGGTTTCAACAAGATGGTGCAAAAGCACACACAGCTCGTAATTCACTCGGCATTCTGCGAAAAATGTTTCCTGGGCATATTGTCTCCTTGCGAGGTGACATTGGGTGGCCGCCACGTTCACCAGATTTGAACCCATGCGATTTTTTCTCTGGGGATATCTAAAAGCCCAAGTGTACCAACATCGTCCACAAACTTCAGAAGCTCTAAATGAGGTAATAACCCAAGAAATTGCTAATATCCCGCCTGAAATGATTCGTAGAGTCATTACCGAGAAAGACTTAGTCAGTGTATCGAAAACGAGGGCCGCCACTTAAGTCATATAATTTTTAAAAATAACTAATGTAAAATGGCATTATATGTACAATTTATAAATACATTTTTTTTTTTTTATATTTGACTTGGTGTGGTTTTTATTAGTTTTCTTAATTAGGGAGTTCTTTTAATAATATAATAGTTCAGTAAAAAAAAAGAAACAAACGAGTGAAAGAAAAGAGAGAAGAAAAAAGAAAAAAGAAAAAAAAGAAATTATATAATCTTTCTATAATTAGTTACATTAGTATAATAATCAACACAATATTACAAAAAATTTTACATACATCAATAAACATTTTTAAGACAATATATATATTTTCAACATTTTAATAATAATTATACGCGTGAAAAAATAAAAGTATGGAATACATTCTTAGTTACTATAATTACGTAGAAAAATAATAAAATAATTGATTCAAAAAACATATTACCAGTATACATGTATTGATTAAGAAAAATGTATAATGTTAAAATTAGTATTGTAACAAAAATAAGAACAAATAACTCGAAACTCGTAAATAGTATAAAAGAGAAAGATTAAGAAGCTGCAATGGCCATTATTATTACTAAACATCCAAGTTTTCAGTGCAAGGACTCATTTTAGGCCATTTAACTAAAGTGTAATTTTTAGATTAATGACGTTCAACGAGTTTTCTAAATTATTGAATTAACACATCTATAATAGCTTTAGCGCAAAAATTAAAAAAAAAACACATATGTATTGTTGTATGTATTGATCAATGACTTATTTTATAATACGAGATGCGTCGAGTGATAGTTCTGACATCAATAATTGGTTACTCAGAAGACAATTGTATTTACTTCTTATCGTGCTACTGTTTAAGCTAGCATCATCCATAAAAATAAGTGGAGTATTTGGAGAGGCGGAATCACACATCAGATCATCAGATTTATTTTTAACAGAAATATTTGGCCAAAAATCCCATATTCTCAAACAATCATCCGAACTGGTTAGAGCTATTAAAATTAAAAATTTTTTTTCAAATTCAAGAAGATATCTAATAATAACATAATAACAAACAATACATATCAAGTAATTTTATTCGGTATACCTATACGCAATCCGTCCGGGCTCCATGTGAAAAATAATCCCTTTTCCGTTAGACTGCAGCTCAGGGTTTCAACGATTCGGTTTAGTGCATGCATGACCACGACGCTGTGTTTCTCAATTATGTTAGGACTAGACATCGGACTCTTTTCTATAAAAATCCGAAATAACAATAATATTACTTATGAGTAGTACCTAATAAAACGTGAAGTATATATGTTATAATAATATGATTTGATCGGAACGAAAAGATGCTTAAAGTAGAGTAAGAAAAAATGATAGGCATTATGTTAAATGCGTTTCTGTATTATGTACGAGAGCTGTTTAAATGACTAAGAATAAGCTTTTATCGACCCCCCCCCCTCGAATTGCGCTTGACAAACTAACGATATTATCAGTATTCTACTCACGGACTCTGTACGCAGTCGTTGTCGACACCAAAAGTTCTCCGGTAATGCGGCTAAACGTCATCGAGTGTGTACAGGCAGTCAATATCTTCACCATCGGACAAGTATTCCACGATGTTTGTTCCACGCGTTTTAACACTTGTCCGTTACACGCGTTTGCCAATACAAACCACGATGGAGGTGTAGTGCTTTCAAACGACAGAACGTCTTGGTTAACCAACCCGACGGCATAACACATCAAAGAATATTTCCATGGGTGCCATGCAAAGGCCTATCATATATTATAAATATTATGTTTCAATGAATGGTTTATGAACAATGCTGCACACAACTATTAACAAGTATCAAATACTAAAGTACATACACATGCCAAGAAACAACTCACGGCGAAAACGCATGAGGAAATAAGTCATATTTCATTATATCCCGTACTTAAAACATCAGTAAAACTGTCAAAATTGTACAATGTGTAACGCATAAGTATTAAAATTAAATTTTTTAAGTGTTCATGCGTATTAAGTACCTCTCATTTATTTAACTGATTATTATTACATTCCACATAAATCGAGATGTTTAAAGTGAATTCCAACTCTCAGTTTTGTTTCTCGATTTCAATGTTCGTTTAATAAATCCATGTCAAATATATATTATTATAGTATACTATTTCTTGAGAATTTTTAATGTTGTAAATTGTGCATCATAATTTTGGAAATTTATTTATAAAGATATTGTAGGTGCGAAAATATAACAGATTATATTTAATTATAAACCATAAGCGCAACTAGGGTTCCACATAAGTGTGACTAAATTTGATAAATCGAGATAAATATGCTTTATATAAGGCCTAAAGTAGATTTTAATTCTTCAAGAAATGTTCCTATATGTATTGACAATATAAGTTACTAATGCAAAAAAAAAATAAGTATATTTTTGTGACTTGGGTAAATCTAAGTACACCTAAGTACTAGAAACACTCACAGTGCAGCATGTATGTTATTGACATTTAGAAAAATGAGCTAAACATTTTTATTCAATAATTCGCCTTCGTTACAGAAAGAATATGTTAATATACATACTTTTATCACCCGTTTCTCATTGTAGCAACTGCTTTTGTAACGGTCAGTCAACGATTCTATCAAATTGAAACTCGAATCAACGCTATCGTTGCTTGGTTGACGGCGGATGCACAGCTCAGGCGGGTCTTCGACGCGAAACACCCTTAACACACATAATCTATGTGAATAAGAAGCTACCGCCAAATGTCTACTCCATTTGTCCAATGATACATGTAAACTACTGATCAACGTATGCATGTATGTTTTCTTGAGATTGCCGAAGTGCATTGTACGCGTTATAATCAACTGCTTTTGTTGGAAATCATATTTGAAAAATGTTACGGTTCCTCTTGTGCATCCTCTGTAGTATACAAGTGATAATTTCAAATCAACAATAATATACTATATAACATGTTGTATACAAATAAACTTAGATTGGAAAAAATATATGTGAACGAAATACATCATACTTATTGGTTTACATATACGTACACTATAAAAGTATGTTGCAGATTATTAGTAGTATTCATTAGTATTCATTTATTTATTCGTTTATGAAAACTTTATGATAATTTTCTCAAGTGGGTTATTGATATTTGATAAAAGAAAAATTACTTTTGGAATCATGACTAAATAATCAAAATCAATATAATGAAAAATACATTTACTGTATATTTTACGCAATTTTTCCTTATGTTTTTAAAAACTATCTAGAGTAAAGCAAAATGAAAAAAGTTCCATACACATTCTGATTTGTAGAGTTGCCGGACGTAACTTTTAAACAGAGTTCTCTACTCAAGTCTCCAGAAAAAAAAGAAATAAACAGGATTGTAAAACCAATAGATCCTTTGCTCTCTCTAAAGTTATTCAATTTTCCATAAAATGTTTTTATGATTATATAAAACTTTATTTTATATTAAGTAAATATTGTTGTCTTATAGTTTAAGCCCAAGCAACATATGGCTCACGAGCCGTGGTTTAGTCTTACCTATTAATATTTAACATAATTTAGAAAAATTATACTCATTTGGTCATCAAGATATTTACACAAATATTCACTAATGTGTTTTTGATAATCGGCAGTTGTTAGTAGATAGATTATATTATAATAATTATTCTCGAAACTATATATATTTTTAGGTTTATTTAAAATTAAACATCTCAAAAAAGAACACGACATTAATAGTGAAATCTGTAGTTACGAGGTCGTAAAAAGTTCAATATGACATGCAGTATTATAATTTTCATGACAAAATGTTCAAAACTATTCTATATTTATGCCAAATCGACATGACAGAATACATTTTAAAATTGTTTAATATAAAAATGTTTAAAATTACATTTATAAAAGCAATTACTGACTGATGTATGCTCACGATAGACAGAATATTTTGTGATATTCGCTTATTTACTTTAGTTTATACTTTTCATAAGAAGTTTATCATTATATTTATTTGGAATTACTCTAATGTCCAAAAAAATCTTTTCAACTAAGTACTAGTATAATTTAATAAATATTATGAAAAAATGTTTATCAAATACGTATGTACATATTTTATTTTTATTTAAGTTCATACTTATTGTACATTTTATGAAATTGTATTCGTGAATACATTATTTAATGGTATTTTAAACATTTTTCATACAAACTCATAAACATTTTCAACTAAATATGACACCACATCAAGTTATTCGTATAGTTATAATTATTTTTAAATGATTATTAAAATATTTTATAAATAATGTCTATTGTATATAATCTAAACACAGATTTTAAGATTCTGAATAAAGTGAGAAAATACAAATTTTACTTTAATGTTAATTTTTTTCCTGGGACCATATTTGTTGGCAATAAACTTCATCGAAAAAAAAAATGTTCAGTTCTTTGTTTGATTAGAAACCGTTTCCGTTGTACTTTGGAGAGGTAATTTTTTTCTAATTACAATTCAATATGTGAAAAAAATTAACATAAAATGCTGAGATTTTCATGAAATAATTTTTAGTAATTTAATCATAACTTCAAAAATATTAGTGCTTGAAGCTGGAAAATAACTTTCCACATAAATAACACGCGAACACACATAACTACGTTTGAAAAAAAAATCTCCTTTTTTTAAAATATTTTATCTGATAATATTTTTAATTATTGATAATACTCGTAAATTTAACATAACATATCTCATATATCGAAAAATCTCTGAAGTCGTTAATCCTTTAAAAGCATTTAAAATTAAAATTATAAGTCATATATATTTCTGAAGCGATCCACTTAGAATCATTTTACTTAAAAAATAATTTATGATTATGACCTTACGTTAAATTTCACCTTCAATATCAAAGTCATGTACTAATTAATTTGGCATACCTATTGGTAAACCTAGCGAAAATATTGAGAACCTTATAAAAGTTTTTGAAAAAATAATATTTTATTTGGAATAAACGATCTAGTGTCAATGTAAGTTTTAGGTTAATTAATTACATAGTTCAGTAAAACGAATTTGTATCTGATGTGTAGTTACAAAGTAATATAATTATAACAATGATACGGCAAAATTCTTTTCTCAAATTATAGGTATCAAATAATTCAATTATTAACTGGAACTTACGTTACTAAAATACGACCATTAGCAAACCAATCCATGACTACCACAGTGCACACATCTCTCTGATATATCATAATATCATCATAATTTAAACAACCACAAGTTGATGATTTTTGTTCATTATTGGATCCATCCAGTTCTCCATTCAATTGCCAAACCTGATAGCAATAATTTTGGATAAGTTTAATTTGAATTTTTAACCACAGAAAAAATATTATCACGCCATATAAAATATATTCCTATACTCATAGCCAGATTAAGGAGGGGTCTAGCAGGGGCGGCAGCCCTGGGGTCCTTCTCTAGTACTAAAATAATAGGGCCCCATAACATTTTGAGCTTAAACATTTTGTGATTATATAACAATTTCGTTAGAATAAATGAGGCTTTGTTTTTGATTCAAACAACATAATTTGTTAGCTTTACTGCTTGATCTGTAAAACAACAAATTATTTGATTTTTTTTTGCAAATCAGTCGCTAGAGAGAGTATCCTCTTGTATATTCACATATTTGAAAATATATTTGACGATCTCGGCTGTTAATTGTTCGAGTAAGAGAGCCTTCTCGAAATTGACTAGAGTAAAAAATAAATATTGGACTACTCAAACCCAAGAAAACATAGGCATACAAATGGTCCTTTATTCTGAAAATGATCTATTAAAAGTTAGCTTCTGATAAAGCAAGAAAAAAAAGATTGAGAACATATTTATTGTTTTATGTTATTTATTTATAGTTTACAATTTTATTAGTATTTAAAAATAGTATTTTAAATAATGTAAATTAAACACTGTTTATTACTATTGACTTCTATGTTTTACTCAAGTCATGAATGGTATTTTCCTACGATTAGTAGTTTCGTAGATGTTACGTAAGAAAAATATTGTAAATCTTCATTTATTTAATTATTTTAAAATAAAATGTATGAAATAGTTAGAAAATACATTTGTCTGCGAGTGACACGAGCGGCTTAGTAAAGTTCTCAATACGTTTTATTAAAAAAGCCCTCATGAAACTACAGCTCCGGGGCCCAATAAGTTCTTAATCTGGCCTTGCTTATACTCTATATTCTATGTAGTATACTCATGTGTACATGTACACTACACAAATACAATTAGCATCAATGAAATGATTTAAAATAGTAATATTAATCTTTACTGTATGAAAAATTAAAAAGAAATGTTATTTATGAATTTACAGATAAAACATACAAGTCGGATGTTATTTTAATTCATAAAAACCATCAAGTTAATCATTGATTTATTGATTTATACCTAAATGTTAAAAAATTTTTTAAAAATTCGAAACAAATTTGAAAATTATTCAAAGAGTAAGTATTTTATAACATTTATTTATTTATTCGTAAGGCAATTATTTTATAATACATTACTCATGCATACATACGTTATATCTAAGATACTTAATATTAAAGCTCGTATTAAATCATACGTAATATTTTTGTACACTCTTTCAAAAATGAAGTATTGTTTTGTTACTTCAACGATAAACCAGTATAAATAATAACGAAAGAAAAAACTATGACTAATGAAAAGCCCAGTTAATACTGACATTTTATTTTTCAATGGAAAAACAAATAAATTTAAAAAAAATTGATACCTGTTCAAATTCGAAACAATGCGATCATAACGACGAGGAAGTTAAATGTTTACTTTTGAGTTCCTACACGTATAGAATCATTTGAAACTACCTTTACGTAATGAGTCTTCACTATGTCATTGGATGATGTTGCAGTCGATTCAGAGTATGTATTAAACGAAGGTTGATCCGGTGTATCCGCATTAGCCCTCTCTGATGTGTCGTCTGGCAGTCGATCGTCATCAAATATACTATGAGTCTGACCACGAGTATTGGGCGCAGCGCCGTGTATAGTAGTATCATCACTGTCTTCGTTGGAGTTCGAATGGCTATCTGCGTCGGTGATGGTATCGTCGGAAAGTGGAACGTAGACCCGGTCTACTGTGAATGAATAGCTTAATTTTTCACCTCGCGCATCCCATTTTAAACAGCGAATTGTAGTCTTAACCGAACTGCCTGATTCGCTTGATTCGGTGGCTCGTATCGTGTAATGAACACATTGAGTGCGACCCGACCACAGGTGTATAGTCGACTCAATAGCAGCCGTCAAGTAGCCCGTTGAGCTCCAATCCAATATTTTGGTCACTGTATTATACAACGGAAAAATTTATAATATTGGACATACAAATACGAGTAAAAATACTATTAGGGTACGAACATAGACGAACGGTTTTCGCCGTCCGGCCAAAAATCATGTCTAAACATACGAGAGCCCCACCGTATGGCAATTTTCATTATTTTGTAAACAAATGGGGATTTAACCAATCAAATTAATAGTACATTCATTATAAAAAGCTATGGTAGTCGATATTATAAATTATTATTGATCCCACTACTATTTTCTGAAATGCGTAAGCGACCTTTTTTTTTTTTTTTGTTGGATAAAATGGGTGTTTAGTTTGCCGATGACTGTTGTATGTAGTGTTTATGTGAAATGGATTATAAATCCATCTAATGACTAATTTATATTTTTAGAATTATATAAATTATTATATAGTGGTATTTTTGGATTTCATAGCACCGTTATAATATATGTCACAATACGACCTAAAAAATCTTGAAATATTTAATGAATTTATATACCTACTTACTCTTAAGAGAATTAAAGTAAAGAAGTGTTAAAAATTAATAGTTTCCAATGGTTTTACATGAAATAAATACTTTTTGTCTTTCTGTCTAAGATTTTTATAATTCTACAGTAAATGGTGTAATTATCACTTGCGTAATATATGTAACAATACAGACAATATGATTATGAATAGCTTATCTGTATTAGGTGTTTAAAAATACAAAAATAAAAGAAATAAAATTCAATTATTTCATTTAATGGAGATAACGAAATTTGGCAACAGTATAACAATTTTCAGATAAAACTCATTTTAATCTAATGCAATTGAAAATAAACAGTATACATGTCATTCAAAAACTAAGCATGGAATTTGAATCATATGAATACTATATAGGAAAAAAGTACACGCTCATAGTTTGTGTACCTATACATATTTCATACACATAACATATTATTATTTAATATGATCAGAGGCGTATTTGGGCACAGGCTCTGTAGGCTCGGGTCTAGAGCGGCGATATTTGAAGGACGGTACATTTTAACAATTTTTTTTTTTTTATTATAAAATTACAAAAAGTATTTTTTATATGACGAAATCAAATTTGACTTTTTTTTTTAATACACAAATTTGTATACAAATTATACGTTTTATTATTTAGAGTTACAATTTGAACCGTAAACAATCACGTCCGTTCACTCAAAATTAAACAGCTACCTACATACTTACTATATGCATACGCAATATGATACGAACCAGTACGCACGTGGCACGTAGAAAGTAAAAAATGCGCGCGTTCAACGCGGGTTCGAATTCTCATATTATGGATTCAAATGTGTTTTATTAAAAATTTTAGAAAGGGTGAGTAGGCGGGAAGGTGGAAAATTTTGAAGTGTCTACAGGCGGAAAAATCCTAAATACGCCACTGAATATGATATAATATTATACTACCAATGCAGACATATGATCTTAGATATCGCAACCTTTATTCTTCATCAAATATATATATATATATATATATATATATATATTATGCTGTTTATTTTAACATTTTGAACATACTCCAGTTGTTAGATAGATTAGGCATGTCCAACAATAGATCGGCAATAGGAGTTTTGGTAACTGATTTTCTAGCCAAACGCCTTTGGTTCACCATTCGAATGGGCCATTTCATATCTTCGTCTTTGTTTAAATAATTTTCGATATCACAATGATGCTTTTTGTCTTTCCACGCATATATTAAAGGTTCTAATAAATGCCCACAATTCAATCTCAATGACATGTAGGACTGCAGTTGACGAAAAGCTCGTGTTTGTTGTTCTTGCTGTCGTTTGCATTCAAATGGCTCCATAAAATCCTATCGAAATAAAATGCATTTCAGTTTTTAAAAATAATTGCATAGCGTGCGTGCTAAGAACATAACGTCAATTTTAAAATGACTTTTCAAAATGTCAGTGATATTTACTACGTTATAAATCACAACAGTCAACCAATTTTAATTATGCATCAGACCTTGTCTAGGTACTTGATTGTGTAATATACGGGGACTGCTCAGGAATTTTAAATGACGGGAGGATGGTCAGAATATTTTTTTTAAGTAGTATAATGGAAACTTGGTTCCTTCCCACAAAGCTCTAAAGCTTTCTGGAAACGTAAAACAATCAAACTTATGAATTAAAATAATCTATTGACAGAATACATTTAAATAAATATAAAAAATACAATAAAAACATTGAATCAAAATTTAAAATCTGATTTTCCAGGCACAGGCATCGAGGCTATTGGCCCGTCATGCATTTACAGTAAGTAGGTATTTGCTAAATGAAACGAACAGACTCAACCATCGAAACGATAAGAAAAACAAAGATAAAATTAAAAACGATGATATTAAGGGGCAAGGAGTATTATTTACTAGACTTTCATATAATTTGTACTTTGTTTATGATATCTATTTTATAAAATAATGATGAAAAAACATCAATGAGGAAGGGAGGTAGAATTCACGAACTTTCTTCCCGAGAGTACACCCAATAATGCAATGTAAAATAACAATCACGTTTCCTATGAATATTTATTATACAAAGCGATTAGTACCCTGATGTAAGTAGGGATTTTAATAAATCTACGTCAATATCTTTAAAACCTATGTACACATTATTTTAGGTAGGTACCTATCCTTTACAAAAAATAAAAAATTATATTATGGCGTAGTAGGGTACCCACGTACTCATAAAAGTATTTTGGTGTTGATATATAGCAATGTTTTCATTCAATTAGAAGAATCATCTTAATTTTAGAAGAGCATTTGTTTTATTCTTATTTAATGAAAAAACATTTTTCTTAAAATAATTTTAAATTATAAATTAAATATAATTTTTTGTAAATTCGATCGTATTAATCTTAAAAGGGGAGACGGAGTGGCCGAGTGGAACTAGGCGTCACTGCTAACGCACACTGTCATCTGTTCAAACCTCGGTCACGGACGGCTCTCTCTCTCTCTGGATAGGCGGCTGTCTAGAGAGAGCGGCCGCCATCTCCCCTGTGCAGGAGGCAATGGGAAACCACTGCACAGTAACCCTTCCTTCCCAAGTAACAACTTCTCGTAGTTGCAAACTAACCCTTGGGTTGTTGACCCTAAGGAGAAGAATCTTAAAAAATGAAAATTTCTAAATAATTTTTAAAAAAACATTGACATGTAAATTAATTAATACAATTTTACAATTTTACAAATAGCATACAATTTTACTATACAAAATAATTATGAATATTGTATAGGTTATTACACCGATAATTTACGCAGGCGCATCCGTCGACTGCTGTCAACTGTAATTATTTTCTTTGAGCTTGAGGAAATAAAAAATATTGATAATAGAATTAAGGGAAATAATATAAACAATAATTGTAAACACAATATCACAGATACAAATTGTATGAATCTTTTACGTAATAGAGGAAAAATTATTATGAAATTATCTAAAAAAAAATGTATTTGATAATTTGTTTGAAATTTCAAAGCGGGGTTAAGTCTATAAAAGCTTCCTATTTATACGTGTCTGGTTATAATACATTTATCAATTAAATAAATAATTAGACTTTTAAATATTTTCAGTGCACTTACGGACTCTTTGCTGTTCGATAAACTAACACACACATGGTTTGACGGGTTGTGTTGCACAGAATAAAACGAATATGGATCCCGAAGACGATCGGGTATGAATCGATCTCTGTCTTGATCATATTTAAACATATTACTCAGCGTGTAAAATGTAATATTATAGTTTCAATAAACGTTACAATTTTTTTATTATTTATCAATTCACCACGTATTTGTCAAAATTTGAATTTTGCATAGCATTTAACATTGACACCATAAACATGATTACTTAACCAACCGCAACATAAGAATCTAATGATACTATAAAAGCTTGTGAAAAACTGGTATACACCGTACATAAATTTGGATGTGATAAAGAGGGGAGAGGACCGATAAGCCTATAAGCGGTTTGCCCTGTTCGAAATAATAATTAAACACTCAAGTTAAACTTTATTTTTATCATAAATTAAATGTAAAATTACATAAGGTACACATAATCATAAAACCTAAGTTGCTAATAATTAGGACATAAACGATTATAATTTAGGTAATTGAATATTATATAACGTGTCTATTGCCGGAACGTTATTAAATATATATATATATATATATATATATATATATATATACATATATTTATATAAAAATCTACAAAATGAGTCCGGCATATTTGGAAAATGCAAAAGATTTTTTGTATTCATTATTATCAGCTTGTTTTATTTTTTTTTTTTATTTTTTTTTTTTTTTTTTTTTTTTTTTTTTTTTTTTTATTTAGCTTCTAATTATAAAAATTACTACAGCTCAACAATTACACATCCTTGGGATTAACAATAGCAAATCAGGAAACAAGAATTAAACAAAGAAAAAAAAAACAAAAAAAAACAAAAAATAATTGTTTTATTTTAATAAATATTATAGTACTACGCTACAACAAAATCGTATTAAAATATTTTTTGTGTTTTTTGAAACTCAAATTAAAAAATTTTAAATTAAATTTTACCGCTTGAAAAAAATATCAAACGTACCATTTTGCAGATCCGATTTTTAGAAGAATTATGGTAGGTATTAAAATACGAGTATCTTATCAAATTTATTATAATTTTTACAACTTTTTGAAAATGCGAATTTAATAATTAAAATTATTGCACTCATTATTGGTTATTCTATCAAGATAAACATGTCAGAGATTTCGATTAATCTTTTGATATTTGATGTAATGATCAATACCTATCAATTTTAATTAATTATACTAGAATAATAAAATTGCTACGGGTGATAAAAAAATCTAGGAATGAATTAAATTTCGATTTTTAATTAATTGTGGTGTATAATAATATTTGAATCGTGATGAAACTATGTGAAACATCCAATTATTGTTAACTTTTTCATAAACTTCGAAAAATCGTAAAAAATTGACCGATTAACTATTATAAGAGATTTGAGCACCAAAATGTTTCTAATAATTCGTTTCACAAAATAGCTGTTTTGAATTTTTTACCAAACGGTACAATAAACATTTTTTATTATATTTTTTATTTTTGAATAATTAACTCCTGATTTAAATTTGACTTCTAAAAATAAAAAATCTTTAAATGCAATTATACTGTAGTGCATGACTCAAATATTTATCAGAAGAAAAAAAGGTTAAAAATAATGAATAGAAAAAATTTATAGCATTACCAAATAGAACTGACTCACTCTGTATATATATACATGTAAGGTCATAAATTCGGAAAATGATTACCTTACAGTATAATCAAGAAAAAATGTTGACCTTATAGTGTTATAATTTAAATAGTCAATAGCCTATAGGTACAAATTATAAAAACACAATTGGTTTGTTTAATAAACATGACATTATCAGTTATCACCCATTCCTGTTGATTTGTATGCAATGATTACTTACATACAGTGATTTACGAAATTTCCAAATTTCTTTATTTCGGATTATTAAATTGATTTTAAAATAGGAATTTAAATAATCATAATAAGAGACAAGAAGTTGTAAGAGGCGAAATTGGCAAAATATGAAAAAAAAAATCAGAAATATGCGTATAAAAATTAAAAATATTATTAAAAAACATTTAACTAAATTTTATTATTGACGGTTATGAAAGGAAAAAATAATTTTGGTATAAAATATACATATATAAGATATTATAAAATTTACCAGCGTCTTGATAAGTAATATTCTATTGTATCATAGTTCATTTTAAGTATTATTTGTAATTTTATTTTTAATAATTATTAATTATTTATAATTCATCAACAAATAATACTATGGTTTAATTATTGCTTTCAATGGTTTTCAATGCTTTATATGTGCATTTTACATTCTAAGTTTGAACACTATACTATTAAAAATACAGATTTTGTGTTCAACTTTTGTTTTACGATACATTTTACTAAAAATGCATTTTTATGCAAAATATATGCATAAAAAATCATTAATTCTTATGCAAATTACCAAAATACGCAAAACAAAAAACTCAATATGAACTCGTTAGGTTATAGAAACAAATTTTTAGCTGACCTAGCCGTAAATTGAAGACAGACAAAACTATGTCATTTCTTTTACTTCTCATCTCTATTAATAATTATTCACCTTATGGACTTAACCATTACAATCACTAAACTAGAACAAATATAAAAATTAGAACAATTAGAAAAATGTAATTTTATGTAAGTAACGTGATTTGAGTGTTTGGTATTGGCTTTTAATGCTCAATCAAGATATAAGAATGGTACAAATCTGGTATTGAATGACAGAATACAATGATAAAGTCTGGAATCACCTACACATTCTTGAAATTTATATTAATTTTTGGATTTGTAACTTTGATAGTACAAATTAATACGTCTGGAAATTTATCTGTTTACTTATTTCTCAAGATTTTATGGCCAATTTAAATTTCAATTAGAGTTAATAACAAGTATTTACCTAAAACATTTTCATTTCAAATCTTTTAAAAACGTCACCATATTCATTTTAAGTTACTTGTAACTGAAAAATACTGATTAATTCATCAATTCATTCAAACGAAATTTATTAATCATAGTGAATCACAATTTAGAATTTTACATTGAAACTATAATTCATGTTATTAAATATCTATAGATTTATTGTACAGTTAATGAAAGTAATGATTCAGTACTTGGATTTAAAATAAAAATAACAAAAAGTTAGTAACTAAGTTAAACTTAGGTAACTGGCAATTCCTAAGATAAATTTATTGTGTAACCATGAATTCAGAATTTATATCATTAAAACAAAAACATAAAACTTAATGCCTGGTAACATGATAATGCATATCACAAGTATATTCCGAAGTAATGAGGATTTCGGTGACAAAATTCACCCTATTTATACAAATATACATGAATTACAACATACTAACATTTATGAATAATATGTTTACATAATTTATACTAAATTAGGATTATTATTTAAATTGTAATAATCAAAATACAATAATATTATTTTACAATTTTAAAAGAGAAATTAAAGGTTATATTAAAATTTGTTATTAATAAAAACAATTGAATATAAATTATACATAACATTTTTATTAGTGTAAAATTTATATGTAATAAATATATATATATCATTATATATATATATATATATATATATATATATATATATATATATATATATATATATATATATATTTGTTTATATGATAACCCTTTATTATATATGTATGCAAATGATAATAATATATAGAATAGATTAAATAAGATTGGTATTAACTATTTGCCTAGATACATAACACATTATGTAAAAAGCAGTTTATAAAATTGATTAACATGACATAATTATTTTATTATATAATCTAATTAAATCATAAAAAATAAAATATTACTGGATTTGTCTAGTAAGATTAAATTTATCTTTGTCATAATTGTACTAATAAGTAATAATAATAATAATAATAATAATATGTTAGCGGAACAAACAAACTATGGAATATAATATGTCTTAATTATGTATGGTATGTATAAAAAATACTACTATAATCTATGTAGACACTTGATTATTTGTTCCAATATTTGTTGAGGATGACGTATTTGTTGGCATAGAACCAAATATGACAGCTAACTCATCCAAAAGGGTTTCATTACGATACGCTACTCGAATATCTGGAACATTAGTTCTTGATATATCATTTCCCGCTACCCCTTCTTTTGTGTAATTGGGTCCCAACCAATACTGCTTGATCTGTAAAACAATTAAATATAAATATATTTATTGATAAAAAAAATCATTTAAAAAAATGAAGTAACTAACCCTGTGAGGAAATCCAGACATCAACACCGAATTTCGTGCCAATTCACTCATGTCGCATGCAGATAATTTCCACACTTGTGCAGCTATAGAATATTCCTCCATTAATGGTTCCTAAAATAATATTTAAAAACAATATAAATATAATTCATACGCAAATATTGAAATATAGTATATACATTTTATATGTTAAATAATTTAAATATTTACAAAATTGTTTTATCACAGGTAGGTATAACAATTTGATAAATAATATATATATATATATATATATATATATATATATATATATATATATTTTTTTTTTAATGTGTTGTTATCATTAAATAATGGTGTGATTGTATACCTTAGTGAAATGAAATTGTAGAGGATCATCTGTTGATAAGCTTACAACTAAGCCACGAGCCAAATATTCAGGCAATGGATTCCGATGATAATTTAAAAACAATGAATTGTTTGACAAAGGTGACATGGCTATTCCAATTTGGGCAACATAATATAAATATTGGAGTACAGGTACTTTTCTTAATAGGAGTCCATGTGATATATTTTCAGCCATCATAAAACCACATACTAAATGTTGCACAGCACCGGCTTCACCACAATGAGGTCTTAACACGAATGTGTTTAAACCTTGTTTACTGTAAATAAAACATAAAACATAATGTAGTTATGACTAATATATTTTGAAATAGGTTATGTATGCTTTTAGTAAAATTTCCAATAACATATACATTTTTTTCTCTACTATATTTCTATTAACACGGGTATCAGGGCTTTGTCGATATCTTTTCACTTTTGGAGGGTTAGAAGTGTGGCACTTGTTACCCCCTTCTCTTGAGAATAGAATTCTCACATGTGTGGACTTCACTCCCAGAAGAGTGGGTCTGGTGGAGGGCAGTGTAGTGCAACCAGAACGATGGCAGGGGTAGAGAGACTATAGAATTAATTCTGCAGAATGTTTTAGCACTGAGCCAGGTTCGAACTGATGAGTGATGACTGCACGCGTCGTAGCCAACTGCGTGACCACTACACCACGCTGCCCCTTATAATTATATGAATGTATTAAACATTTCAGGAAAAAAAAATTATACAAAAATACAGTTATGTGGGCATAAAAATAGAAATATTGTGAATTTTTATGAAAACATTTATGATAATAATATTATACAAATTAGTAAATAACAGTTTATAAACTCAAAATTAAAAACAAAAAAAAACAAAAATTGCACAATTTTCTCATAAATATCATAACAATAAATAAATAAATATTTTATAAAATAAAATAATATTACTCAGCAAATTATATTTGAAATAATTTAAAGTAATTTGGTTTTACTAAATCTAAATTTAAAAACTTTATAGTAACAATTTTCAAAAACTTACATTCTAAGATGATTGAGTACTGTCATATTAGCGTACATATAGTACTGATAATATGCATATGGTGGATTATCAGTTTCTCTCCACTGTGCCGGCTTGGGAACATCTCGGTCTACAAACGGATTTTCAGGTTTTGATTCATCATCAACACTATCAAATCCAACTACATGTTGTAAAAATCTAAAATAAAAAATTAGTAAATTGAATTAGAAAACAATGATGATATATTTGTATTATTTGGTTATATACTAATATAAACTACAGACGAGCACAGAAATATTTAGCGAACAGAGCAAAATCAAAATATGGGCATTTAGTATATTATTAATATACATAGAAAGTTCATAGAGGGGCACAGCTTTTTTTTAAATAAATAAATATCACAAATTTTCAACATAATTATCTTTTCTTCTTAAAAATCTTGATTAAATAATTACAAACAGAGTGTAAATCATAATAACTTATATTGACAAAGAACCAACTCCGGTCTGCAGGGTCGTGCATACAAACTGTCTTCATTTCAATGATATGCATATATTCAGTTAATTTAAGACAAATAGTTACATATTTTTGTATGAATGAATTACACAAAAATAGGACTTACAAGTTTAACAGTATTATTTATTTATTTATAATTTACCTATGGAGATCTGGATGTGTATTAGGATCATTTGTGGCTTCAAATAATGGCAAAAATACGTTGTCTAACAACTGCTGGAAGTTGTCTAAGATATTATTAGATTTAAATATGTCACTAAAAAATATCATAAAAACAAAATACAATAATTAATTCTATAAATTTAACAAGATACACTGTATCAAAAATTATTTTAGTTTTTAGATTTTAATGCACACTTACAACAATCGTGGAATCTGAACTAGCCATCGAACATTATCAGAATAAACTTTATTAGAGATAGCCCATTTGGCTAGTTTATCCCACTCATCAAAACTTTTTCCATAAATGGACAAACGGAGTTCAGCATTTTGATATTTTGATTCTTCTAAGTCAGATGCCACTTCATTGATTACACGGGCAAAATATTTGCCCCCGGTATGATTATCTGTTTTTAAAAATACTTCTCTGAGACGAGATTCTCCAATAGGATTGTATTTGGCGTTAAATTTATCAAATCTGTGAAATGTGTTACGGTCCTACAAACATATCAATATAAAAAAACAAGTCAAGCGTTAAAAATAATTATCTATTAATAATATCAGCAATAAACATTGAGTATATGATCAAGTTTACTTTGTGGCATTAAAGTCTCAATGCTAAACTATAGGTGAGTATATTTAAATTTACTCACTGCGTGTACATCTAACATATCAACGGTCAAATCATAGGATGTTAATTTCATCGACTCAAAAACCTGTTTAAGTGTCATTCCACCGGCGGTAACTACTTCATCACTATGGTTTTTTAAAGTTTTCTTAATAAATCTCAGCAAATGTTTTTGATTCATGCAAGAAGCAGCATGTATATGAGTATCGACCTTAAAATAAATATACAAATAAATACAAATACATCATAGTATGAAAACATACTATACAGTATAGGTATGTTACATAGATAGCTGTAAAACATTAGTTATATTGGTATAACTTAAACTATATATTATATATAATATAAGAGTATTAAAAATACTTATTATGTTTTGCTAAGTACCTTTCTAATATTGTAAAAATCACGATGTGGAATAGCTTTTTGCGACGCAAGTTCCCTCAATTCATTTAATAACACATGCAATTGGAATTTTGACGATAAATAAGATAACCGACGGTAGCAAAATGATTTTCTGTTGTAAAATATAAAACAAAATATATTTAACAGTAATATTGCACTTTTAAATATTTAAATACTTGTATTTAGTCAAAACTTTATAAAGAAATATATACGTCTATCACTTACAGAGGTCCGTCAGATATCATTGTGCACAACCGTTGCATGTCCCGACAAAATGTCTCCAAATTTGGATACGGAAACCCTTGAATAGGCTGGTCAGAATCAGGACTACTATACATTTGAAATACACCATCCCGTGCACGAATTGAGTAACCCAATGAAGGTGGAAATTCGCACTGCCATGGATCACCAACACTAGCAGGAGGATGTACAGGATGATCTGTCACACAGAAATGCTCATATATTTTTAAAAAGTTAATTGTATGAGTAGGTACCTACTACGTCAAAATGCGGTTATGAATATTGGTAGTAGTCAAAATAAAAAATTATTCGGTGAACAAAACAAAAAATAAAGTATAGTAATATTTAGAGCGTGCGAGATACTTATATACGAAAATGATTATTATTGGTTCGTTGAATATTTGTAATATAATACATAGATGTTATGTGAACAATCAAAAATAAAACATAAATATTGTTAGAAATCAATTCGAGGATCATATTTCATGTTGATAATATATTAAATACATTATCATCATCATTTATTATGCATTAGTTATGTAGGTATTTTGTATGTTGTGTAAGATGTAAGTATAAAATATATGATATGTTATGACAAGTTGTAAAATATCTTCGTTAAAAACAATTTTTAACTATGAACGGAGAGTTTAATTACTACGAGCGTGCGTAAATTATATATTCGCATGTATTTTTTAAGTACCAAATAATATATTGCAACGGCTGCAGTGTTATACATAATATTTTACACGAATAAACTATATTCTCACTACACGCAGTGGCGGTGTAATATGCTTAAAAAAAACCATAACTTAATATTACTGATCTATACAATATACGTAAAGGCCACATACATAATATTATTATGTATAAGTAATAAAGTAGTGTCGAAAAAATAAAAATTACCGCTGATACGGAGTCCTGCGGTTCTTACACAAAACTCTTTAATTTTTATTTTTATTATAATTATAATTTTTTTTTTTTTTTGCCACACTAATATTATGTTAATGCATCGGATAACAATAATAAAGGTACATAATTTAAAACAAATCTTTGCACAAGCACACCAATTACACACAATACACAAATCGGACGACTCTCTATAATCAGATAATCGTTCATCAAGCACGCACGCACCACGCACCGTATTGGCCGAATGCTATGTCGAATAACAGTTGGTCGGTAAACGCGTCGTCCATGGTCGAGCTTCGGCGATCAGCCCACGGATTATACGACGATTTCCTAGATCGCTGAGTTCCTAGATCAGAAACAGAGACTCGTTTCCGGATATCTATATAGTGTATACGCACACAACACAAACACAGTACATTTATATTATATTTAAATAAACCCGAGTATAATGATTTACATTAGATATAAGTAACATTATACATAATATTAAATATTATATACTTATGTACAGTTATGAACGCGATATTGAGAAGATTGTGTATTATGTTAATTGTTATATTGATAAAGTGATTGCTTTCTCACACGCCCGATGGTATTTTATTGTTCATTCGCAGTAAATAGATAGATACATTATATTATTTAATTTTTTGTTATAATACAATTTCCGTATTACGATTGTGGTTAACAACACTCACCGGCAATCGATTGACGATCTTCGTGCTTAATTACACGAGCAATGGGATAGGGTTGTCTTATTTCTGTCTTATTTCCTTGTTCATTAGCAACTGCGGTCACGTCAGTAGCGCTGTCCGATGACTGAATAACCGTAGAGTTCCCAGTCGTCGGATCGCCGCCACCCTGAGTTCGAGGATGCTTCTTATGGAAAAATTTTGAAGTTATAGTTGGAAATGACTGGTGAGACACACGCATGTAACGTTCTCTGATATGCAATGCTTCCATGAGTTGCTGTGACGCCCAATGCAGATCTTCCAAGGGTACCTATAAAACCAGTTTTTAGAAACTAAAAATAAAATATAATAAATGTGGCTAAATAAATGGTTTTCGGAGGAGAGCGAGACACATCGGATATCACTGTCAAACATATTAAAACTAAATTTTTTAATTTTTAGAGACTAGACACAGAACACATAATTTAATTAAAATCTAACTCATCTATAACATAAATAATCTGTGAAATACTCACACACATACACACACACGTGTATATAGTGACAAAATAGTCTATTCATAATATTTTAAAAGACTATATTTTCAATGGATTGTTGATATAAATAATTCGACATCTATGATTTTAAAGATCTTGGGATTTTATTTGGTTCCAAACTATTATTTAATGCTCATGTATCAGCGATTAAAAATAAAGCTTTATCTGTATTTGGTATGATAAAAAGAAACAGCTCCGATTTTCGTGATCCACTTGCTCTAAAATGCCTTTATACCTCACTAGTCCGTTCTTTATTAGAATACGCTCCACTAATTTGGAATTACAACAATGTAGGACATAATGATCAACTTGATAAAGTTCAATATAAAGCTCTCAGATTTTTGTGTTATCAATGTTATATTCAAAGAACTCCTCACTCTGGCTACGATAATATTTTAAAATTGTTAAACTTAGAATCTTTAAATGTACGAATACACTTATCATACAACACGTTCCTCACCAAATTGCTAAATAACGAGATTGATGATCCATTTTTATTAAGTCAATTAAATTTCAAAGTTAATAGCCACTACACTCGTAACAATCATTTATTTTATATTCCTCATTCATCTAAAAAGTTTACGTCATACGACCCCATAAATATTTTAATGTCTTCGGGAAATAGTTAATTATATTATAAAACATTGAATGTATTTTTATTATTATTGTCATCATTGTTATTATTATTATTGTTGTCATTAGGTATCATAATTATTATCATTATTATTATTACTATTATTCGAAATATTATTCTATTATTCTTTTCATTTTTTATTATGTTATATTTTACTATTTTAAATTAAATTATATTATTGTTATCTTTACAAATATATTATGAATTTGACTTTTGTCCGTATAAATAAATAAATTAATTAATTAATTAATTAACTATGAAAATGTGTATGTTTTTATACATAATAGTATAAGAAAATACAGGAATATTCATAACTGAATTTATAAACGAAAATAATAAATCTCACGCATATATTTTTCAAAAAAAATGTAGGCATTTGAAGGGTAAGAGAAGACATTATTATTCATATTTTATTTTTAGAATGCAACATGTTGTTATAAACCTACATAATATTATAATATAATTAAATATAGTAAGCAATTACATTGTTATTTATAAATTGTTATAAAATATAACATTCAGTAGTAAATGTATAAGATTAAGAAGCGAAATATTTATATTATTCAAATATGTATTGTTGTTATAGTGTCACATTATAGAATATCTACTACCGAGAATAAAATTCAATAGTCTTTGGTCATCAAATTTATATCATCGATTAGTTTATGACGTTTATGTATAATGGAGCGTTTACTAGAAAGTTTAGAAATCATTGAGAACTGATTTGCAGTATTATGTATAATGTATATATTACTGCTAATTTCAACATTCAAGTAAAATAAACAATTTATATAACTAAATTATTTTATACTCAAATGCTAACATAATCATAGGGAAGTATTATAATAATTATTAATTAAATTTAAGGCAATAAAGCTATATTTCTATTGTACATCTTTTTATGTAGATACGTACTTCGGTGTATTGTTAAATGAGCTCCATACTAGTTTTATGAACATAAGAATTCAAATAATAATTTTTTTAACCAATTACACAATTTTGTCGATTTGTATGTTTAAGTGCAATTATAACTAATTTTTACAATGTTTTTATAAATTTATCAAAAGTTAAACTTACCAAATAATAATAGTTTGATGATTGGGTATTTATTCATTCTAATTATAAATTCATACCAGCAGAAATTATCACACTTGAAACGCAACATTTCCTGTTAGTTGGTGTGAATAATAATTGAAAATGTAAAAACTAGAATAGCGAAATCACACGAAAATTGGAATTTCAATACATTAGAAATTAAATATATATATTTTTTAAGTGGATTTGAAAGTATTCCGAACTTTCGAAAAGGGAAAATAAAGTTAATATGGATTACCCGAAAATTTGAATATGAACCACATAGTTTACTTCAAGTATGCACTAATTAAATCCACTGATGTTGAAAAAACTTCTCCTGATACAAGAGCTTATTGTGCAATAACAGACAGTTGTTCAACTTTGATTCGAAATCTAAAGAAATCACTTGTGGTTTAATGCAATAATAAGTAAATTAACATGTAACTATTATTCATTAAAGTAATAATAGGTAAATACAATATGGGTTGGTAATGATGAAAAAAATGTACATAAATGAAGAAAATCTAATTCAAATTTTATAATCTAAGTAAAATAAACTATTCTTGCATCGTATCTAATCAAAAAGTGTAGGAGTGGTAAAAAGTAGCATGCAGTCCCTTTAATTTAAAAAAGATTGAATTAAAATGGTTTTTAAAAAGCACTTCTAATTGCCTGAAAATGTCTAAATAAATAATTTAATAATTGTATTACAATTTATAAAATAATTCTACTAGACTTTTAAAATCTTCACCAATCGTAAAAGTAAAAAAAAGTAAAAGTAAATGATTTTACTTCGTCGAAAAATTACGAACGCAACCATTCTAGAATTTTAAAATTGTTTTTCTAATTGATTAAATTAAATTGTATACACACAGCGTAGGTTATTAATTATTACCTTTTATCTGTAAAACTGAACGTATTACAGGTATCTCATTCACAGTTACATTAATGTGATGTACCTATTGTGTAGTTATAATATATAATATACCTATAGGAAGTATACAATATTAAATAACATAGTAATACCTACATCGTATATTCAAAGTTAATTACAATATAACACAATTATTAAAATAGCTACCTATTTTTAAATCACATACAAGAAAATGTGTATTGTATACGTTCATATAAATTAAGAACAGTAGATATTTTCAAAAATGTAGCAGTTAATTATATTTTTGTTAAAAATCATTTACCTCTAAATTTATTATTAATGCCAGGTTTTCAAAAATATGAAATCAATTAAAAATCGGCCATTGGGCATTGGGTCGCATTTTATACCTGTTTCGTATAAAAATATTTTTATATTCTATTACCCGGATACTGAGCGATATGTTTCTAAGTTTATAACATACTTAATTGTGAGACATCGTCGATTGACTTTCTGGCGACGTATAGGTGATTATAGAATACTAAGTTTAAAATTGTTTTGATACATATTTTATCCATCCATCACAAACGATTTAACTGAATTTACACGAGTAAATAAAATAACATTTACACCCATTTAAAATAAATAAATTTTGCCCAATTTCATAGTTTTGTGTTTTATATTCCATCGTGGATAAATAGTGGATACCATTGTTTGTCATCGATTAAACAATATTTTATAAACTTTAAATTTTAAGCTATATTACAAAATGTCAAATATTTACATAAAGCTATTACCGAACATTTTAAAAATAATTACGCCATGGCCGGTGCACTATCATTAGTGATTAGAATCATATAATGTAATAAGTACCTTTTGATACGATCTACACGTTTTTGGTGTTAAGTAAAATTTCTAGCATGATTACTTTTGAACTTTATCGCTTCCATCAGAATCTAAGATAGTTAAGTAGTGACCCTGTTACTGAGGTATCTTTTATAAATTAAAAACTTAAATGCCTCAGTTACCGTACATATTAAAAAAAAAAAAAAACAATTGTGGTCCTGGACGCCCACAGGAGTGATACAAAAAACGTTTTTTATGAACAGCAAACATTACAAGTAACACAAATATATTATTAATGATGTGTCATTATCTATATAAACCTATCCACCAGAATTTTTAAGCGAATTTATCAAAAATAAAAAAAACATGTTTTTTATTACTCGCTGAATCTTTTTCCATACGCTATATGTTTATAAATAATGAGAGCTAATTTGGAATTCGGGGACGCTAAGCACCAATTTGCTATCCCGTATGAGCGCTAACGCACATAAATATATCTACGCGTTAAAATAATGTACAATATTTTCATTTGTTTTAGTTATTTAAATCTATAGAGTATCTAGACATGATCATAAAAGTAGAGTTTTATAACATATGAACAAATAAAAATAATACATACATTTTTTATCGATTTATAATAAATAGTGGAGAAAAAAAATTAGGTTTTTCCTTTAAACACTATTAGTACGTAAGTACAGTATAGACTATAGGTCTTCTTTTAATAACGAATAAAAAAATAATAGGCTTTCATAGTTGATAATAAATGACCTGATTCAGAAACGCTTATAACATTATAAAATTAAAATCATCATATTGTGTTCTCTAATGTGATATTAATGATAGTAAAAAAAGGATTTATCTGGTTTAAGTACCTATCAACATAAATGAACAATGAAAACCAAATATTAATAATAAAGTTAACACATGTAATCTAAATATTAATATTAGTGATGTTATACGAAAACCTCATAATATATACTATAATATGCATTGGATGGGACTAGGGGTGATTTCATTAAATAGGTACCTACTAAATACTTTTTGATTTTATAAATCAAATGATAGTTTAAAATTTGCATTAATATTACATTTTTTCAAAATATTTCAATAATACCAATGAAATTGTCATAAATGATTGAAAAATGAATTTGATAAAACTGAATAAAAAATTATAATATGAAATCGCATTAAATTATAATATGAAATCGCATTGTTTATCTGAATGTTGCAATGCTTATTGATTAAACTACGTATTATTCTTAATACAAAAA
Source organism: Therioaphis trifolii (assembly GCA_027580255.1). NCBI lineage: Eukaryota > Metazoa > Arthropoda > Insecta > Hemiptera > Aphididae > Therioaphis > Therioaphis trifolii. Next base: position 14,715,549 of record CM050405.1, on the reverse strand, counting down.
TAGATAATTTTCTTTTTGAGAAGCTTATGTTCATATTAAAGCCAAAAATTCACTGATAAACTGGATTCTCCTAGCTTCGTTTTTTTCTACGAAGTATAAAGATGAACTATTTTAAATTCGAACTCGATAATTATTATGGCCACTCGAAAATAACTTTGAATCAAATTATCAGTTTAGTTTAGTAATGGGTGTTCATTATAATAATACAAAAAAATTTGTAATTTGAATCTAATAACTAAAAATGTACTGGTATATTCTTATTATATTTATTACCCCGCTGTTATCTTCTCCACCGATGCTAACTCGTTGAAAATGTGGAACAAAATCGTATTGTCCTTCATTGTCTTCCGATGCGTTTTGTTGCCATTGTCCACTTGACGACGATGATTGTTGTGTTTCAATTCCTGCAGTGGTTGATGATTGAGCTAAAACTGATGCACCGTCTCCATATAGTTGTCGGTCATCTTTATTAACAGTTGACTGAGGATATCCTAATGCTGCTGCAGTTGCTCGTTTTTCGTCCATTTCTTTTGCTAAACTGTGAGGTAAAAAATAAAACAAAATATTACGTAATAAAGCGTGAAAATATTAATTCACATAATATGTTGAGAATTCGAACTATTAAATTGATTAAATATTGCTATCATTATATAGTAGATATGAGAGCATACTTATAGGTTCTTACCAAAACTATAAATAATTATTAATAATTAGTTTTAAATAATAATGAATTCAGAAAAACGACGTAAACCGATTGTAAAAAGCAAAAGTTATTAATTCATTTCATCTGAGTGAACCACCAAACTCAAATGGTATGAGTAGACGACAAAAAAAATTGTAATAATAATTAAAGGTCGGTGCCGGTCAAAGACCATAATATCTGTCTGATATACATTCAATATGCTTTAAAAACAATACCTATTTTTGTCTTTCATTAAATGATTATTCATGTAATTAGTAAACTGTAACATATAGGTACCTTAATATAAAAAAATAATAATAGTATCACTAAACATCATCAAGTCATCATGCTATAAGTAATCGAATTAGTCGATGGGATTAATTAAGTATCTTACATTGTAATTAATTGATAAGCTCATACCATCTACTTTATACAGAATTCAAAATATTTTTGTTGTTTATCAACTACAGTTTATAAACAATACATTAGACAACCATACATTTTCCCCAAATAGGAAATAATCAGTGTGTTCAACTCAGGTACAAAGTGTCAATAAATGTTCATTAAAATTAATTTTTAGGCTAACTAAATTCACAGGATTTTGTAAACAAACCCATTAATGAAAATAAAATGAAAAAATAAATTGTCAATTTTAAAATAAATAAAAATCATAATAAAATACAGAAATTACCTAATGACCGTTATAATTTATATTAACTAACACAATACATTAAATATTATATAAATTTTATATATTATAAATATAAATATATAATATATAACCTATATAATATAAATTTTATATAAGTTGATAGAATTTGTTGAAAATATTTATTCGTCATTGGTAAGATAAAAATTAAAATAATTTTATTGAAGAAATATTATTAGTTATTAGTTATTAATTATTATGAATCTTTTTCGTTAAAAAACAATATTAATAAGATAAAAGTTATTTTAAAATTATGGATTTTTCGCAATCAACACTAATACAAAATATCAACTATTAATAAAATAATTTCGGATAAATACATTTTGTTTAGAAGCACATTTTATTCAACTCGAAAATAAATTTTAAAATTTTCATATTCGATATATTATAATGCTTTCACAAAACCACCGCTTCTGAATAATAATGAAAAACAAAACGTAACAGGATTTTTTTTATAGATAGGTTATTTATAAAATGACAAGTTACACTTGAAGCACATAATTTTTCAAATGTGTTATAATAATAAACTAGTTATGAGAAATTCAACTAAAGAATGTAGTAAGTAGTAACAGAAAATAAATCGGCACATGTGTCGCTGTTCAAGTATAAATCTATATTCAAAGATAGAATAAGAAATTAAAATAAATATACACCTTTCCTTTTGCCACTTTCTTAATGTATAAACATTCAAATGAATTTTAAGTACTTTAAAGTTTTATGTATTAATTGGCAATAGAAATGACATTTCAAATTTATTACTATTATTATTACAAGAAATGACAAGAAATAATATTAAATTAAAATGGCTAAATATATATTTTATTTTATTTTCACATACTTATGCTGTATAATTTTTACTTTAAAATTAGAATCAAATATATTGGTGTTACACAGAAATGTACTATTTGCAAATATAAATACTATACAAAATAAAACTTAAACATATTCATGATACACGAAAACTATAACTTGTAAACCAAATAAAGTACTTACCATATATGTTACGAAAAAACTAGAAAATTCATTAATAATTAACATATGATAATTAACTCTGTATAATCTTTTTTTTTTTTAATAAAATACAATTTCAGTTTATTATAACTAAATAGTTTTCTTTTTCTATTTATGAAACGTATTTATAATGTTCAAATTACAAAGATAATACTTATTACAAATGCATAAAATTTTTTTAGTCAAATAATGTAAAATGATTTAATTATATTACGACAAATAATAATACTATTTATATTTTATTAATTATTATCTTAATTTATTTAATCGTTTTGAAATGTTATTTAATGTATTTACATATATTTTGTAGAGTGCAAATTATCATGTTGTTTCTATAATTGTATTAATAATATAGATAATTAAATCAGTCGTCAGCAAAAAAAAGTATTCATACCTATTACCTACCTAATTGAATTTCATAATTTTAATGTACACGTACCCTACAATATCAATAAATCATTTTTGTATTCATCTTTCTAATAAATGTTGAAATAATGATAAGAATTTTGATTTTTCATATCCTATTTGTTTAATTGCAAACGTAAATATTTTTTTATCAAGGAATATGAAAAAATATTAAAATTAAAAATATTTAATAATTAAAGACATTATTTAGAAGTAATTGTTTTTTAAAGTATCGGATTATACATTCTAAGTTCTCAATGATTTACCTATAATTTAATTAATTCTATTCATAATCATTCATGAAAGTAAAAATAAAAGCCATCTGTAAAACTTCATGGTACCTAGTTAATAATTAGTTAATAATTATAAATTAAATGTTATACATGAAATTGCAAACATACCTAATTTCTAAATATTTACTGATGTAGTAGATATAGAGTTTTATTTAAGATTATAGGTACATAACTAAACTGCAACTCTATTTTTTAGTATTTGTGCAAATAAATAGTAAATTAAACATTTTCAAACATTATACTATAAATTATGAATGCATAAAGTATAAATTACTAACGAAACATTTCATCAACTATGATATAGACAACTATATGACCAAGCAATAATGATTCTAAAAAACCTACCCGGCATAAAATATTCGTTCCTGACACCAAAGTTTCTGTTGGTCTGTGTTAGCAAACATTTCAAATTTAATTTATAAAAAATTCAAACATTGTAATTCCGGAAAATTTACAATGAAAATATTTTTAGCGTAACTTAAAAACAAACGATATCTGCTCTTGCAACACTGCAAACATTTAATAAACGCTTTGCTGCATGTCGATTGGAAAGCAACTGTGGTAAACTTGTGGGACAACCATCTCCGATACTGATTCATTTTTCAAGGCAGTTACCAACGTGGCACCTCTCGTAAGTTATAATGATATTATATAGTATGCAATATTGGCGTTGTATGACAGGAAAACTTAGAAATGCACCAGGGCACTTACGTATACCAACGATAACTCCGTTGTATTGATGTACTATATAAATCAATTAGGTACATACAGCGGTTAAAATAATGTTAGGTACAAAGATAATATTGACGGACATTTGAGTGAAAATTTAAAAAAATCTACCAAAATAAATCGAAGAAAAAAATATTAAACTGTATTGTATCACATTATTTTCAACGAGAACTTCTATGTCAACGGGTATACTCAACTTCTAAGTACCTACTATGAATACATTATAGTAGGCTACAAAACATAATAAATTATGCAAAAGAAAATGAAGAAATCGAATAAATTTATAAATGTATTATTTATTAATTTTCAATATTCTAACCTGCTGCTAATGACTGCCATTTTACTTTCTATACGTTCTATAGGGAACTGTGGTACTTGATACGACGATGATCCACCACCCGATGCTAGATCGGCCACTGGTTGTACACCAGTAGCTGGAATCATATTACCGCCAGATACAGTAGATGAAGATTGTGGTGGCGGAGATGAAGCCATTATTTCATCGTCGTCACTATCTGTGAGAATAAAATATTTTATGTTAAATTCTAAACATAATATACACTGGAGTTATTTAAATTATTATAGCAAAGTTAAAATTAACAAATTCATTAAACATTTTGAAAACTGCTTATATTTGTTAACAAAAATCAGTAAAGTAGGTGTGACATCAAGATCAAATAAAAGAAAAGAAAGAGCAACTATTGTGTACATAAATATTGATTCAAACATATACCTATGTGATCACTAATGTTTATACGCGATAACGCAGCTTATTTGATGATTGTGTAAAGGGGTATCTATTAGTTGAACCGGCCAATGTGAGAGGCTTATATAGTAGTGGGTCACCTTGTACCATCATCACGTGTACATAAACACGTGTCATACCAAGTACATTATACTTGAGAATGTAATATGTCTACATTAAAGATAAAAAAAATTACCTAATAAGATATGGGCGTAAATAATTAAACACACTATGTAATAATTAAAACAAAAATACTTTTTTAGAAATGGCTAAAATCTTATCTATCGATTAATTTGTATACTTCACCATCATCTGAGTACTTTGAACGATCCATCCACCTACGTGGATATTCTCTATCAGAATCTGAATCTGAATTATATGCCATAGTGATTGTTGTAAGAAATTCACAAAAATTCAAATGCGCCCGTTGTTTAGATTTTGGATACACACTACTTTTGAACGAATTATTAGATTAAGATTATGATCCAGCGGTAAACACATTGGCCCGAGCCTTATTATTTAATTTACGATTACTCATTAAGAAAGAGTTTTATTTCTACAAAGAGAATACATATCATTTAAACTGTTTTTGATATTTATGAGAAAAATCACAATAAATACATTTTAAAAGTACAAAAGTTAATGTATTTGCTATGCAATAATTATAACAGTTCATCAAACACCACAAATGAGAACGTACTATCAGCAATTGTTATTTTATTCGTGTTACTTCAACTAAAAGTTGGCAAAATAACAATATTTTTTCGTAGTTTTTAAAAATAGAATTTCGCTTGAGGCTCGCAGTATTTTTTCGTAACCTACCATCACAAATACTTAACTATTATTAATCACACGGGTCAATTCATTAAAATTATTTTTGGTAGGTACGTGGGCACATAACCAACTTAATGCGTTTTGTTAATATATGCGTTAATATAAATTGCGATTATGATAAACTATATTTATATCACTTTAATAAAATATGTAAACAATATTCAATTATATAAATATAAAAAAAATTAAATCAATTTTATTTGTTTAGTTATTAAAAATGTACGATTAATTCATTTGTTATTTAAAATAATTTAGTCGTACCGGCTGAATTAGCAGAAGTTACAGTGCCTGGTGGTGGACTACCAGTAGGAGTAGGTCTAGATGTTAATAAGTCATCGTCATCTTCATCATACTCAGAGTCTCTTAATTGATTTAACATATTTGTGGTAGTAACTGTTGATAATAATGTATCCTCATCTTCTGTGTTACTGGATGCAGTTGAATTCTTTTTAGTTGTAGTTAACACGGACATTTTAATAAAGCGGCACACAACCGCAAAATAAATACCTAATTTAGAAACAATATCAAACTGTAAAAATAAAAAGATGTATAACATAAGAATAATTTTATACTTAAATTCAAGCTAAAATAAAATATTCAACTGAAAAATAGTTGGATACTCCATGTATATAACCACATACTTCTTGAACTAATCAATACTCTATACTGAACAATGAACATTATGACACATGACATTGTACATTTATCAATTAAGATATTAATAATTGCTAAGATAAGGATAATAATATGTGGAGACGTCACCTCATAATAAGTGTAAACACGTTATAGACAAGACTTAAATGGTCTATAGTTTAAGCTTTAGAATAACAAATTAACACTATTGTCTATTTCAATAATAACATCATAACATCTATGAACTAGACGCCTACATTCCAAATATTAAATATTAAAACATCAGTTATTATAATTTATGTTTAAAACATACATTTATAAAATATTAGTAATTAGATGATAACAAAGAATATACTAACCTAATAATAGTACAATAATACAATTTACCTTAGAACTCTTATATAAGTGCTATATTTTGAAATGCAATTTTTAATAACTTATGAGATACAAAATAGGAGATACATATACGTATGCATGAACTCTAAAATACACGCCATAATCATTATGTAATGATCAAATAATAAGAACTTGACTATAATATCAATACATCACGCAACCATCACATGAAGTAATGATGGATCAATAAATGGTGGACAATCCTCACACAGAATTATTAGGATAACAGTAAATCAATCGTTTTAATATTCGTGTCTATATCCATAAAACGTATTGTCACTTGCAACATTTCCCTATTAAGACGAAAATTCGTAAATTTATCGTTTTGAATAATTAAAAAACTTTTCAGCTCAATTTCATAATGGAATAAACAAAACAAATATTCGCATTTATCATTCTCAGTGGTATTTGAACAATATTATAAGTACTAAGCCAAAAGAAAAAATAATAAATTATATAGTTTTGATTACTTAATTAAATTATTAATATTACTACTAAATGTATAATAAAATAAAAATGTTTTGTACATTTCTCGTATATACGTGGATTCTCCGCAAATTCCATACAATGTAATTTTATGCTGAGTAATGGAGCATACCTAATTGTCCAAATTTGAATTATTTTTCATGAACTTATTAAAACACTCAATATAACTACACATGTATGAAAAAAATATTTTTTTACAATTTTTTTCTACGTATTGTTTTAAATGTTCAGTTTTATTATAATATACATAATAACTATAATTATAATATATTTTTGGTTACAGTAGGTATACCTAGCTAAAAAAAACAGAAATTGTGAAATATAAGTATAAATTCACGATGCATTACTTAAGGGTGCTTCAAGATTTAAAAAAAATACCTTAGAGTATTAAGTATGTTTTTATGAAGACCCCTGTTTCTCCTTTATACTACATATTTTATTCTTTAAATTCTTAATTTTCTAAAAAATATTCCCTTTCTTAATTTTTGCATATTTAGCATTTTATTGTATTATACGTTTAGTACTTTATAACAGAAGCGGTAGGAAGGGCGTAACATGTTTCCACCAAAAGTAGACCTTTCCCTTTTCCACCAAAACCCGTTTCCACCAAAGGTGTATCTTTCCTTTTCCCACCAATATACGTTTCCACCAAATGAGATCCACTTGTTTGGTTAATTTACCAAAATAATTTAAATAGTGCATTACAACTGCGTGTGTGTTAAAATAAAACGTAATTTTTAAAATTTATAATTCTGTGATGGCTAAAGTTATTGAAAGTAACCGTATAAGGTAGCATATTGCGTTTTATAAAATACTACAATAAATATATTTATTAAAAACAAAATTTTGTTTTGAATTTAGTACTTATTAAGTACTTATTTAGTATTTATTAAGTACGATTTTGTGAAAAGTATATCCTACAAATTAAAAAAAAAATATCAACTTATTGTATGATATATAGTTACAATTTAGTAAAAGTTTTTTTTTACATTTTTATACCTGACCATTTACAATTATACCATTATAATTATTATTTTGTTTTTTATTGTTATTATTTTATTTGGTGAAAACGGATATTGGTGGAAAAGGGAAAGGTACTCTTTTGGTGGAAACGGGCATCGCCCGGAAGGAATTGTCTGCCGTTTATTAAACGATTCCTAGGTTTATTTTATATTTCACTTAATTATTTATTTATCATTACACTTATTTATTGAGCGTTAAAAATAAAAAACTACATGAGATTTCATTTAAGTTTTATCCATACTAATAAAAATACTCAACAATAACATTATGTTAAAACTATGGTTACAATTAAAGAAAAGTAATAAGAAAACAATGGGTTCCCATAAAAATGTAGACAATATACTGTGTAAAATTATTCAAGTAAAAAATTCAAAATTATGCATAAGGTGTCTAGAATAAAAGCATACGGTGTAAATCTTTATAAGACACCGTATATACATCATACGAATATATTTACGTAACAACAGTAGAAACAGTCTTTTAATAGGCTTTATTTTAAATAATTATCTAAAAATGGATTTAAACAAAATTTTGTTTAAAAGATTTACCCCCAAAATAAAAACCTAAATCTGCTACTGAAAACAAATTAACATCAATTACCAAAATAAACAATAAAAAAATCGCTATTTTAACCTAGTTAATATTAAAACTTTTCAGTTTCTGTACTTAAATGTTTATATAATATTTTTAGAAACCTGTCTGAATCATTACCAGAAATATAAAGCAATCACCCTCAATCCATTACCAACATCATTCAATTCATTACAGTCGCCAATCGTCTAACCAAAATTTAATGTAATTTATATATAGATACAATTTATGTAATTTATCATTTTGCTCATGCTGCCGAGGGTATTAATAATAATAATAATAATAAAAAAATATATTTTCAGAACATTAACAATTATGAAAATGATAAAAAATATTAGATCATAAACAGTACTATTGACAAAAAATTTTGAAGTGGTTTATTAAATTATTTTACTTTTAAGTTTCAACCTACTACAACGTTTAAATTTCAAATATTAAACTGAAGAATAGATCATTTTCTATAGTGGTTTTAGGCATTTTTAATTTATTTTTTATCTAATATAATAAATTATAATTTATCATATATTTTGATCTATAAATTTAATTTTAACATTTATACACACACACACACACACACACACACATATAATGTATCTAAAATGTATTAATACAATGAAACTTTTAATTGTAATACATGAAAAAATATCACCAATTTAAGTTTGAAGAACGGCAGGTCGAAAGCAATTTTTATATAAAGATTTTCTTTAGGTAAACTTCATATTACGCATTTCATTACTGACGTTATTTAAGAATATTTAAATATAACGTAAGATTCCTACAATGACCGATGTCATAAAAAAGCGTGCTCGGATTTTTAGGGAGGATTAATATAATATTGTTCCTTAATAATAAAGTTAACTTCATCAGACACTTTTTTTTTACAGTATTAAGAAGCTTGATTTTTATTGTAATATAAATGAATGAAGTTTTTCATTCAATCTTCAAATGACAATGTTCTACAAACTTTTCATTAAATGTAATACATGTTTTTACATCGTTTAGATAGCTCCTTCAATTTATTTTTGCTAATGATTAAAAATAGAACAATAATGCAAGTATCAAACAGTCCATCAAATTAATTTATAGTTTAATTCATAAACTTAATATTCTACCGGGATAAAATGCTAGCTATATTTTAATTAATCTTTATATTGAATTTAAACTTACATGCGTGAACGTTTACCATGGATTCACTAGAATCTTTATGATGATACTTCTTTCCATAGATTAGGTATATTGCAGGTGTATGAACAATGTATCTTGTCGAATGAAAATATACGTATTACGTTAATATTTTTTAGTATCCTCACAGTAAATTTGAATTCTATATTAACTATATATATATATATATATTTTTTTTTTTTTTAATTCAGATTTCTAAGACCTATAAAGAAATGTAGACAAAAAATGTCACTTATTTATGAACTCAGTGTTGTATGTATGTTTTACTTAACTTGTTATGAGTTATGACGAGAAAACAAAAAACAATAACCGTAATCATAAATACGATAAAATACCAACGTAATAATAATTTTTATCATATACCATCATTTTGTACTTAGACTTGAAAAAACTAAAACTGAACTATTTTCCTAAAGTAATGTTTAAAGACGAAAACCAAATTGGACTTAACAATTTTATCGCATTGATATTTCCAGAAGTAGGAAAAAGAATTACACTTCGATCTGTATGTGTTGACAAGTATCAATTTTACTTATCAAAATGGCTGGTTTATTTTTAGTACTAATCAACCTTTTTTTTTTTAGTACTCAAATACTATAGACATAATACTTAAATTAATATTATTCTATAATAAATATGTACCGACCTATACATCAGTGTGTACTGTAAATGTCTGTTAGACAAATGTTATTTTCAATGACCTCTGAAAATAGTTGAATTAAATAGTAGGTCCTTTAACGACATTTAAACAAAAAACAGCGAAACATGAGTATTGTTTGAAACTTTTAATCAAATGTAAACGTGTTTTGACATAAATTAATTCGTATTATTATCTTTATTTCAGAGAGAAATAGTATATTTTACCAAACGGATATCTGTATCATGAACATCAATATTTAACCATACAACTCTTGTTATGTACAACGTTTATAAGTTCAAATAATGGAAACAAATTTTATGCAGTAATAAGTGGAATTAAAAATGGTAATTGAAATAATGAACAAATTCATTTTTATTATATTTATGATTATTACTAAATAATTTCTTTTTATTTAAAGTAAAGATATTAAAACAAATAGTTGTAAGATACATTAAATTGGTATATATTTATATGTACATCATACTGTACCTACATACTAATTACTAGGTATAATGTGAAGTGGTACTGGTATATTATATTCTAGCTTATACCTCAAATCAATTGGTGTAGGAAAATAATTATGGCTCATTAATGTTAACATAGACATTATACTTATTCCAAAGCTTTAATTAAATATGTAACCGAAAAACAAATGAATAGCTATGTATATGTAATGCAAATATTTTTTAAATTATAATAATAAAGTATTATCACCATTAAATCAATCATTAAATATAATTTTCTTTAATACTCGGCGCACGTTAAGATCATGACCATAGATTAGTATATAGTATCATGACCGGGCGGCGGACCGTTTAGCGTCCGTTATGCGTAGCCGATTTTTTATTGGTTCCCCAAACATTTGTTCACAGTTATACAGCAACACGCCGTTACAAATGCGAACCGCATACACTGTGCTGTAGTGGTTTGCCCGTTTATTACTATTTTGAACAGTGTGCGCGCTCGTATGAATTTGCTCCGTACGCTCTCATTTGATATTTACGTATACGTGTTTATTTAATTATTGTTCTCTGTACGCGCTTGTTAATTACTCCGTGAAATATGTCTGATGAGGATGTATCTATTGACACATGAGGCGTTCCGTATACAAAACCAGTAACTGCCACTATAGTGGAGGAAATTGTTTTGAATGCGCGACTGGTCATGATTTTAACGTGCGCCGAGTATAGATATCTATTGAAAATATAACGTAGAATATTTGAACATTTATTAAATTATCTTAAATAAATTTTAATTTATAATGTGCTGTGTGATAGACAACAGTAAATTTCATAATTTAATAAATTATAGTAATTCTTAACTTATGAATGAGATTATATAATATTCCAAATAACATAATATATAATAAATATTAATTATTTCCATTTCTATTTTATGAAAAGTTTTCAGTGGGAAGTAAATTGAAGTAACATTACAGTAAGATTAAAATAAAGGTTTTAAATTTATATAAAAGATACATTTTGCGTCTATTACATGAGCCTGAAAACATCTTCAAAGGTATGGTCGAAGTATAAGGACTTGAAATGTTTACTATTAACTTTATACAGCAATATTTATACTGATATGAATTTAGATACTGTAGTAATAATTTATACTTTTTTTTACTTAATAATAGATTTGCAACTATTTATTAAAATTGATTTTGTAGTAATAAAAAATATAATTACCCCTCCTTAAAAATAGTAATAAATATTTTGCAGTTATGAAAAATCCTGAAAAGTCAATAACATATGTAAAAAAATATTTGTATAAGCAATATGCTTTGAATATTAAAATTTAAAATAAATTAAAGAATCACAAAATAATTATTAAGAAACTTAAAAAGTATTTCATTTGAGTTTAATAACAATTAAGTTTGAGTACGTTGATAATAACGAAGAAAGAAAAACTTATAAGCAGACACTAATCACATTAAATATGATCAAGTAGGAGCATAAGAAAGTTTATGCACAATTTGTTGGTCTAAGTTTATACACCGCACCTATTATTTACAATGATTTATATCTTGTTTATAATTGTAACCTTAAGATTTTCGAGAAAAAAAAACTTACTCTGAATCGAATTCATAGTTTGATACTTCATTTATTTAAAAAAGTGTCCCAAGACGAATCTTAGATAATAACAATAATAACTAAGTGTCCTTATGATGATCTTACACCATCTGCCAAATACCTCTGAGCATGCATAGAAGCATGAGTATCAAGAATTAACTAGGGTTAATGAAGAAAATAATCAAGTATTTAAATTTCTTTAAAAAGATTTAAGTATGAATTTTCAATGCCAGACAAATACATATTTTTACATGATCTTATGTAATAAGTATATTCTATTTTACTTATATAATTAGAGTATTTTATTTTATAGTTATAAAATCCCTAATTATAAAATAGGAAATTATTAAATAATTAAAACATATACATACTTCATCAAAATATTTTATTTATTTCAATGAAATATAATACTAACATATAAATAGTTTGTATATTTGATATTTTAACTTGTTTAAATTCAAGTACATAATGACATTAAACCTAAAACAGAAGGAAAGTTTATTTAATTTAATGAACACTTGTAATCTATAGACAAATTTACTTCAATCATTTACAGTCTTTTTAATTAATTTTAAAATACTAAAGTGACTACAGATTTAAACTAGTACAAATTAAATCATTTTGTTTTTTATTACTATGTAGGTATATAAATTCAAAGATATATTTAGAGTAATTATATATCTTCATATATTCATTAAAACTTATATTCATCAATTATTTTTCTGAAAGTCTGCAAATTTAGTTAATTGTTCCAAATTGCAACTTGATATGATCGATCAATATATGGTGTCCTCATCATATACTCTTCTTAAAGTACTTACATACCATACAATTAAAATATTAATTATAATTAACTCTAATATTTATAACTATTGATTTGAAAAGCAATATACAAGAGAAATTAGGAAGAAGAGAAAATACAAATCAACAGTAAATGAAATAAATCAGGAATAATATATTAGTGTAATGTAGAATTGAATACAAAATAAAGAGCTTATGATCAACAGAAGATTTTGAGTCTACAAGTCAATTTTTAGAAAATCTGTGTAAGTATGTTCAGCTACAAAAGAATCAACCTATACTAAATAATGAATATAATAAGTTAAATTTTACATACGATTTGTTAAAATTACATTAATTGAAAATAATAGTTTTAATTTAAGATGGGAAATTTATCGTATTCGTATGAGAAACATCAGTAACTAATTCTTGAAATAGAACAAGTTAATTTTCTCAAATAATAATAAGACAACTGAGTTAGCAGCTACTTTAGTTCCATTTAAAAAAAGGAACTCTTCTAAATTCTGAGTTTTGATTTAGGTTATACTTTTTATAGCATTGTAATATGCTTTTTCATTCAACCAAAAATCAAAACAACAACGAACAGAGCAGTGCCATGGCCAATTATAACTGTTCGGTAAAATTGAAATCAAGTTTTTTAGTGTATCTGTAAAGTTTGATTTAGAATTTGAAGGCTTTTAAATTTTTTTTTATTACTATTATTCATTGTACCAAAGAATAAGAAAGCAACACGATTCAAAAATAATCGACTTTTTAAAATGTATTTCCTTGTTTACAAACCAGAACCATATTCCAGTTTATTCGTAAAATAAACATAAAACTCTGTGCGAACGCGTCTATTTCGCAGGTTGTGGGAACCAAATGTCGATCATTACGATTTAAATAACGTTTATTCGACCGATCAATATTTAAGTACGACTTTGCGTCATCGACAACAATTGTCTCGATGAAAACAGTCGGATTTTCACGAGGAATTTTTTTTTTTTTTTTAATTTTATTTTAAAATGTTACCTTAATATACAACGCTTTCTGGGTATTATTCGAGTACAACGTACATCAAAATCGGCGTACAGATAACACGGTTTCGCCGTACCGGAACGACGATACGTGTACGTTTGGACGATTACACACACGTCACCAGAGTACCGGGCCGCTAATATATCGTGATATTTGGTGCGAAACAATAGGTGTTATTATAGCGACCGGACTCGCGCGCCAGACAACAGTGACGGCAACAACAACAACAACAACAACAACGGCGGCGGCGGCGACGACGACAATAACGCTGCTATCATCCCGAGAGTCCAGTACGTGGTGGCCACGGAGCAGCTGCCGGTGATGACGTCGGCAGTGTGACTGCTACCGTACGCCAGCTGCTGGCAGCTACTGTGTGTGCGTGTGTGTGTGTGTGTGTATATATCGTACATTATATATTATATGTGTATATCATATCGTATACGGACCATGGCCGCCGCCGCACCACGTACGTACACGGCGCCTTGCGAATACAATGACCCGCGATCTGACGTTCAATACGACGCGTACCACTCGCGGCACCCGAACTCGAGCCTACGAGTCGCTACTCGCTCGTGCGTTGACCGCGGTTACGGAGAGAAGCCAAGAGTTTGGTGATAGTTTTTTTTTTTTTTTTTATCTCCGGCTGTGACTCGGATGTCAGCTGCAGCTGCCCCGGAGGGACTCTGTTATCACGGCCGATTTTCCGTTCGTAACAAACACAGATTTATTCATCGCTATCGTTCTCGCCGTTCTTGAACACGGCTCGTATCCGCGATCCGTATCTATATGATCCCACACCGAATCGTAATGTGGCATTGCGTTGTTTTCACGGTCTTGTCAATCGATTCGATTGTTTCTTCGACGTTAGGTGCACTCATGTCTTTCACGTTTCCAACGTTGGAATTTCAATTTTAAAATTGTTTAACGTCAGTAACTGTACATTGAAAGTACGAAAATTTAACAAATTGAAATTGAAAATAGTTACTGAAATGGTATGCCGTCGAAATGAGCCCTTCGGTATTCGGAAACCGGATGG
Organism: Therioaphis trifolii; assembly: GCA_027580255.1. NCBI lineage: Eukaryota > Metazoa > Arthropoda > Insecta > Hemiptera > Aphididae > Therioaphis > Therioaphis trifolii. The sequence continues at coordinate 14,700,264 of CM050405.1, read as the reverse complement.
TTCTGATCCCATATGACTTACGATGCGTTTGCCCACCCCATTAGCTGACTTGACTACTACCCATCAAAAGTATAAATATTAAGTAGGTATGAAATAGCTATGTTTACATGATGCCAAAATGGTTTGAGGTTCTCAATTATATTCATTTTTAATAATTGCACATTTTACATCTGTAAAAATGAGTGCCTAACCTGTTCTTTATTTACAAATGTCAGATTAAGAAATTACAGGATATTACTCTTTGTAGCCTGTAAGTTGTATGTAGTTTTGAAAAAAGTTATAGGTTGTATAAAAACATGTCGTACCTCAACATATGGAAAACTCAAAAATGAAAAATCGGGTTCTTATTAACATAATATTATGAGTTGAGGTTTACTAGTTGATTCAATAAATAAATGTATAAGACTTAATTTGATAATAGAAGAAATATGAGTATAATTAAAAAAAGAAAATTATCTCACTGTATTTATACTAATATCAAATAAATTATGTATATTCTTATTGTTTATTAACATTTTTTATTAGTTTTGATTAATATGTCCAAAAAGTCATTGAATGATTTGATCACTTTTTTTATTCATAAAACAATATTTAGTCATTGATTTTTTTTTAGGCAAACTATAATAAAATGAGTAAAATTTTTTATAATAATTTCTATGAATTGAATTATAAAATATTAATAATTATTATGTCAATTAAAAAAAAAGTTTCAAGTATAAATAGGATAACAATAGAACTACCAAGGCTTACTAAGAAAAACAATTACCATGATATAAAAAAAAAAGTTCTTACCTAATTATTATACTCAAATTTAAAACACTAATTACATACTATTTATGTAACATTCATTTCTTTGAAATAGTGTGGGAGAAGTCTGCCAAATATTCAGTATCCACTTATTTATAAAAAAAAAATTATTATGTCCTTAAAAAGTGTATTGAATCATAGTTTAAGATGTTTAACAGTCATTTTAATGTTAAATACTATCCACAAGATAAATAAATGATATAACGTTTTTTAATTGTTAAAATAATAGATGTGTCATAGTACTGCAATGTCAAGAGGTACCTACTTAACATTTTTATCTTACTTTTTACAAACTATATAAAAGAGTGGTGTATTGAGTAAATATATGTCTTAACTAGTAGTTATTAGGTAGGACACAGGCATGATAACTAAAATTAAGTTTCATACTTTTTGATCGGTTGAGCAAAATAGGCATTACATTTTTCTTGAAAAATTTTGTGTAATATGTTTAAAAAAAGTAAGTTGTAAGTTCAGTAATTCTAATAACCTATTAAATAAATTTTTTTTTTTAATTTTTAGAAAGTCTATGGATTACTTCTATAATATGTTTATGTTTTGTGCTTATAATATGTGTTGTAATACAATTCTTTGGTGGTCCAAGGTATTTTATTGATTATTGCCAGGAAATCATTTATGGTGGTAGTAAAAAACACACCTGGGTTTTTCTCGTTGCTGGTTCCAAAGGTTTTGATAATTATAGACATCAGGTATAGAAATAGTTTTACAAGATAACGAGTTCAATATTTTCATTGTCATATAAAAATTAGAAATCTAACTATAGTCCTAGTTTTTAGGCTGATATTGCTCATGCTTATCAAACATTATTGAATAATGGCATACCATATGATCATATAATTGTGATGATGACAAATGATGTAGTCAATGATACACGGTATTATGTTTTTTTTAATTTAATTTAAGATGTATACCTACTAAATATAATGTTTTTAATTCTAAGTTACTAATTTCTATTAACTTTAAAATATTTCTATTGCTGCTTTTATTCATGGGAGTAAAAGTCTACATATGAGAATTTGAAATTTAAGCTGGTAGGTATTGAACATTTTACAAATTTGTGTGTAGTTACCCCCCACCTTAGACAAAAAATAACAAAATTGGCGACGCGGAGACATTCAGGGAAGTATTTGGAACTCTGAAAAAAAAAATCATAAAAAATGTAATAGTGTTCAGAAACATTAAAAAGACATGTCCTTTTACGTAGGTATTGAATATTAGGAATAAAAATTATAAAATAAATAAATTTGATAATTTAATTGGAATATAAAATGAATAAGCAATACAAACTTAATATTTTCTTTTACAAGTAGAAATCCTATTCGTGGGCAGTTATTTAATCATCCAAATGGTTCAGATGTTTATCAAGGCTTGCGAGTTGACTACAGTGGTGAGGTAGACATCTCTTAGCTATTTTAGTGATTTAAATACTTACATACTATCTTAATGCATAATATATTTATTTTTAAAGAATGTAAACAGTGCAAATTTTTTACATATTTTAACTGGAAATAAGGCAGCTATGCAAAACCTTGGTTCAAGCCGTGTAATTGAAAGGTAAAATATTCTTGAATGGTTGATCAACTAAGTGTACATAATTTTTAAATCATATTTATTGATTTATTTTTATTCATTATAGTAATCATGGAGATAATATTTTTGTAAATTTTGTTGGCCATGGATCTTCAGGAATAATAGCATTTAATGAAAACTACCTTTTTGCTGATGAATTAAATACTGCATTACAGTTTATGTTTGAGAATCGTAAATTTAATAAAGTTAGATTTTAATAACCTAGTATATTTGCAACTGCAGATTGAATACAATGTATATTTGTTAATATATTAAATTCATATTTTTTAGATGCTCTTATATATAGAAGCATGTAGATCAGGTTCCTTATTTGATGGTATACTAAGTGAAACGAACAATAGTTTGTATACCAATTCTCTGAGATATTATTATTTAATTTTAATTCTATTTAAATTTGTTAGTTTTTGTAGTAACTGCTGCAGGACCTAGAGAAAATTCTTGGTCGATTTATTGCTTTGAAGAATCTAAAACACATGATACAATTTGCTTAGGTGACGAATTTAGTGTCACGTGGATTGAAGATATAGAAAATGTAATTTTAAATGAAAAATAGTGTATTTATGTTCAAATATAATATTTATTTAAAAATGTATTAAAACAATTTTCAACCAGATAGTGACTCAGCTGAAACTATTCGGTAATTAAATACCTATAGGTACCTATTCGTATAACAAAACTGTGAAAAAACTTTTAATACATTTTTAATAATTTTTTATTGTGTGATATAACCATTTTTATTAATCTTTGGTATCAAACGAAAAACAAACATAGTGTTTCTATCCAAAAAAATTTCAAAATATTTAATATTGTTATTTTAGGTTGGATACCTAGATACAGGAGATAATTTTTATCATGGAAGAACTGTTTTGAATCAATTCAATCACGTTAGAACAACTGTTCAATCAAGTAATGTGATGCCTTATGGTGATTTTAGTGTTGGTCAGGATAAATTGTCAGAATATATTGGTAAAATACCCAGACTATTTTTGAAAAATCATAATAGTATTCAATCTACTATAAAAAACAACGTTAGTGTTCTTTTTATCGTTTAAACATAATGAAGATGTTAAAATTATGTATATATTTATATAAATAGATTACAATATCTGGCCATAATATTTTAAAAAGTGCTATGCAAATATATCAACTGACAGGATTTCAAAACAGAAAAAATGATACTTTAGAACAGAAGGCTCGAGTTCACAATTATCATTCAGTATGAGTTTTCATTAAAGTTAAAATAAGTATAAATGATTCAGTTTACTTATGAAACCATTTAGATGAAACAAATAGTAGATGGAGTATTTAGTGCAATTCTTCAAGGTGTTATAAAACAATGGCCAGAATTGATTGGTGATATTAATAAGCTTAAACAAATTCCTGGTAATTTGCCATTAAACATATTTCCATGTTATAGACAAACCTTGGATCACATAACCAAAAATTGCTTCTCCTTACCTAAGGTAAAATAATATACATTTATAATTATTACTGATTACATTTTTATATTAATTTCAGCCATCCAGGTATATTTTTGAGAAAGTTAAAAATTTAATAATCTATTTAAAATACAACCTAATAAAACAAAAGTCATTCTATTTATATTTAATATACACTGAAGTTATTTTTTGTCTTTAATTTTGCCTAGAAATTAAATGTATGAAGTTAATTTGTAATGAAGTATAATAAATGTCTTATAAAATATAGTAATTAATTATCTAATAATTATTAATGGATAGTATTTGTAGAAGGAAAATTTCAATGCAATGGTAATGATTAATGATCTTTAAAATAATTTGTTTCAAATCATGTTTATTTCATGAATGTAGCTAATTATTGTTCAAGGTAAAATATAATTTAAAAATTTTAGTTTTTAAGTTTTTCAGCCAAATTACTTTTATGTTTAATTAAATTTTAAATTTACAGATTATATACTCATTTGATGCTGTTCATATTTTTTCAAATCTATGTGAAAGAGTTAATAACAGCAAGTACAATCCTGTTGAATTTGATTCAGTGCTCAAAAAAGTTATTTCTGATGTCTGTTTAAAAAATTCAACATTTTCAAATTTACAAAAAATAATTGATATTTTTTAAAGTATTTTTGCTTAATAGGAAACTACATCAATAAATTATAATCAATTATTATTTGTAGAAACCTGTTTGTATTGTTAATTTTAGTGAATCATAAATAATAATAATTACTATTTACCATCATAATTGAACCATTCAAAACAATATTAATTTAGTATATGCCATTGTTACTTGGTAAAAATTTTTTTTTAAAAATATGTTAAATTTCTTTTGAATCAAAAGCTAAGTATTGATAAAATTTAATTCATTTTATACTAGTTTAAAGATTGAAATTAGATATTTAGAATGTTTTGAACAGTAAAAATACATTTTAATTCTATTTAATTAATATATTTATGCAATATTGTATGGCTAAGATATAAATTACTATTATAATATGTATTCTATATTTAAATATATATATATATTGTTTAAATACATTTTTACAGTTTTTCCTTGTGCTTGGAAAGCTATTGAGAATTTAGGAAAATGACCCCTTAGAGTGCCATTAACATCCAATTTCTGATCTATAAAGAAGATGGTGTACATAATTTTTGGAAAAAGTTAACCACTCTGAAAGAAAAGAAATAATCATCAGTAAAACATCACAGATCTTTTGCTTCGGTTGGAATCATAATTGTTGATGAAAATATTTGAAAATCAAAGTTATAGAATTATAAATATTACTATTTGAATTTCTTTTTTAAATTTATGTCTTATAGTTACTATTTGTTAATGTATATAATGTGTACGCTTATGGATGTTTCAATTGTTTTATAAAATTTCGTTAACTATAATGTTCAATATTAAATATTTTATTACAAGGTTAATACAACCCAAATAATTTATATATTATGATTAGTTACATTTTGTATTATTTTTTAAAATTAACTTATTAACTAATTCTTGATAAGTTGTTTTGTTTTTACACAGAGCAGTTAATGTAGGTTCATAACCAAGATCGCTTAATTCATTAAATCGTTCCTAAAAAATTAAACGAAAATTAAACCAAAATAATTTTTACAGAGTTCAACAAATGTTTGATAACTGACTTTAAGAGTGGAAATACTGTGAGTGAATACACGCGGAATACTTAATATTTGTGCTGGTGTATATCCTTCTTTCAGCAAAAAATCCAATATTTCTTTCAATTTAGTTGGACTAACTCTCAATGTTGTAGGATATTTGAAACTAATATACCGTATAGTTTTTTCAGGTACTTTTAATCTTTTAGCTAAATATTGCGCAGTAGAATCTTTATTAAGAACAACCCTGTTTTCTTGTTTTATTTCTATAGTCCTATATAAAAATAAAACAATGAATGATTTAAAACACTATTATTTTCTATATATTTACCTTTCAAATACTTCAGGTTTACATCGTAACATCCACGGTTTAGTAGCTATATTCACCATTTTAGTACGCGAAATTCTTTGATTAATATGATCAATGCTATACTTGAAAACCCAAACATCATTCCAAATATCATTTTTATTGATGTTATTTTCTAGAAAAAAAAAACACAATATTAAAATTAAAAAACATTGTTACAAATTTTGATTCTTTTTTTTTTTAATTTGATTATCAAAATAAGAAATTTATTATTAAAGATTTAAAACTATGAAAGATAACAAAAAATAAAAATATTACCGATTAAAATTTGATATATCTGATGTAGAGTTTGAAAATTCCGTGAAAATAAAAATTGATAATGCATTAAATGGTGACATACTTCAATTGGTTCTCTCTGTAAACAATAATAAATGTCAAATGGTAATTGAATGTAGTTCCAATAGATTCAGTATAATTCAATTAAAATATTAAACAGGTCAGCTGTGTTTAACAGGATTAATGATATTAAATTTATTATAAGTAAATATTATTAAGAAAGATAGATGAATAACATGTTTTTTGGGTTCATAAGATACAGATATTTATCATAAATATAAACATTGATATTTTAACTACAACTGCAAATATGATGTTACCAATGAACAATTTTATAAGTCACTGTTTTTAAACATTATGAGCGTTATTTTTTCAATGCATACAATTTAATACTTATATATATATATATATTTTTTTTTTTATTTTCTAAAAATTATTAATTACAAGGCTTTAAGTATTTTATGTTAGGTGAATTACGTCCCATAATCAAAAAATAAGATGAATTGCGTCCCAGTTGTAATTAAATATTAGGTGAATTGTGCATTATTCGGCTCATTAACATTAGCAGAAGACACCACGAGAAGGTTGGCCATTTAGTCTTCCAAAAATGTTGTTGTATTTTTAGTTTGTAGATATCATAAATTTGTATAATAAGTAAGTATAGCAATTTGTAGGTCAATTATTCAATTATTTGTCAATCATTTATGTAAACATATAACAATTATAACAGTAATTTATTTTAAATTGATAAAAATTTAAACAAAACAGCTTTGATGTATTCGAATCTTGTCAATAATGTATTATTGTATTCAATCAATTATTCTCAAATAGAATTTTATTTTTCAACAATTTGACAGAATTTTCTGAATCCATTACTTATTTTTGTGTTTGTTTAGGACTGAATATCTGTGAAAACATCGATAAAGATGTAAACATTTTTATGATTAGCAATAAATTTAGTATTTAATTTAGAGTGGAATGCTTCACAACTATTGGAGACACAATTCACCGACCTCAAATTATTTTAGGTATAAAAACATACACTAAACATTCAAATAATCCCTTATCAACATCCCTAATTTTAAAAATGCACATATTACATTTATTATATTTTAAAAGTTTAGTAAAACAAATATTTAACTTTTCAAAGTGTGATTTTAGAATTAAATTCTTATTATTAATAAAAGAAAAAAGTGTACTAAAAAATAAGAATAATAAATTAAGGAGGATAGTATCCATATTAATTATTACTTGCTACAATTATAATGTTGTTATAAGTTTATGAGTATAAAATAATAAAAACCTCAAAATTTGCAGCGAAATAATAAACTCTATTACCATGTGGCACCACATTTGATTCTAAAATAGTTTTACTTGTAAGGTATGAAAGTTTTTTAGTTGGTATTCTTATAAGTACAAATAAATCATCCATTTGTTTAGGGTTCCATTTTTTAAGTAACTCCAATCTTGTGGTTAATTGATCTGATAACAAAAATTAAAAATAAATATAATTTGTTGTTTTCCATAGCATTATAATTTATAATGTAATTTAGTATAAATTAAATAAAAATTAAACTAATAACTTAAATCACAAATAAAGAATAATTTAGTGTTAATTAAAATGTATATAGAAAAAAATGGTTTATTTACAAATTTATCAATTACAACATAAAAACAAATAAAGCTCTCCAAAGTAATAATATAAGTAATACATGTATTTATAGTAGCGTTGAGAATTCACATAACTTTTATTTTGAGTAAAATAAAATATTTAAATACTGGATTTATTTTTCATCTTATCAAAAAATTAAAATGATTAAAGTGAATTGTCTTCATTAATTCATTAAGTTCTATTGGTGTAGATTTTGATAAATTAAAAACCTTGAGTAAATTGGCTAGATACAAAAACAAATTATATCTTAACATAAAGTGAAATCAAACAATATTCAGGAACATTATATCTATTTGAATAAACTCAGACATTTGACTCAATAATGTCAAAAACAATATATACATTATGTATATTATACATTATTCTTTTAATATTTTTCTTTGTGTGGTGTGTTTGTCACTATGTATAACTCACGTATATTCATGTTGAAAATCCATTCATTTGTTTGAATTTTATCTAAAGAAAGTCCATACTCCATACATTTATTATACTTCTCATTTGAATATAATTTTGTGTTGAATTTTTCATGAAAAACGCTCTGATTTTCAGTAAAATTTGTACTGAAATACTTTTTTAATTTACGGAAGTTTGATAATTTCAATGTTTTTACTACATTTAAAATCAACATTTTAAACAGTAGTGAAATTTGATGAAAATATCAAAGCATATAAGACTTATGCATGTTAAGTGAGAATTAGTACTCCTGAATGGTCTATTAGTCTATATTATTGCCTCACTGTTCGTATGTACAAAACGCAAATACTGTTAAATGTTTATAATATCATTTGTATTTGTATTTACCACAGGCTGATAACGACAAATTATAACAAAATATTATCTGTTATTATTGTTAAAGACGTGATCATACTTTGGTGTGGCTATTATCATATTTTGATTGTGAGACGTTATCAGGTAAACAAATTATTTTTGCCACGGTGCGAAAAAATTGTATACGGCAGCTGCAGGTTGTGGTAGGACGTTGATGTTTATAACCACTGTGCTGGTTATGGATCATTTTATTATTATGTTGCTGGCTACACTGTACTCGTACTTATCATATACAAGTACGATTATAATTCATTTTTTTTTTTTTTGCATTTTTTTTTCAATTTTCATTCACATTTCAATGACGACAATTTTGTTATTGTTCCATAGGTATGGAATTATTTTAATCTCAGAGGTCATAAACCGTGGATAAATTAGAATAAATCCATTATGATTTCAATAATTTTAACAATGAATTAAAATTAATAAATTTCCGTGTTGATATTTGTTTAATGAGGCAATTAAATCGTTCTCGTTTCTTCCATGATTGGGCTACATCGACTAGAATCAACGAACTCTACTGACATATCTAATTCCTAAATCATGACCATTGACCATCAAATTTTGCACAACAATTAATATAATAGTATTAACATGTAACAATCTAATACCATTGTATGTGTACATATATACATGTATATATATATAAATATATATGTGTGTATATATTGTGTACCTATAATACTAGATTTTTATCTCCAATGTTGATGGTTTTTCGTTATTTTCATTTACTTATTCACATTTCATAATTGTAAATATTTTAGTGTATACACATCAAGATCAAAGTTTGCAATCCTCTACTTGCCAGCCACGAATCTTAGTGTTTATACGAAGAATGTGAACAAATGTTTACCTAAATATACTCATTCATGGACATCATTGATATTTTCTTTAACTATTCTAATGCATTAGATGTACACGAAAAAAACGTACACATTTCATAGTGTGACATGTAAGTGTTTTTTTTTATTATTATTGATAATAGTTACTACTAAAATTATTAGTTCATATTAATGCAAGTTGGTGTACTTATAATATGTCGTAAGTGTTAGATTTTTGACTAATTTTCTTTATTGTTATTTTAGTTACACAACACTTGTAAATAAACAACCATAGTTGTATCAAATTATGTATTTTAATTATGTTTTAGAGCATGACATATATCAACAATACAATCATGTTGATTGAAGAAGAAGTCACCGGTAACATGTCTAACAAACATGACAGTAAAATTCAAGATAAAAATATTTGGAAGTCATTAAGAACACACATTTTATCTCGCCGTGAAAAAAATAAACAAGGTACATTTTAAACCTGTGTTATTATTGCTTTGTATTGCATATGAAGTAAAGTTTTGCTAATTTATCATCAGACATTTCTAGTAATCTGGCTCTTATTCATTTTCCTATATTATAACCAAATATTTAATGATAGTTTGATAGTCTGCAAAATGTCAACAAATTGCATTGATATTTTTTTTACATAGGTAGTTGACCTCTTTTAAATTTATGTCTGATAAAATAAAAGATAGTATTTTATAATAATTAATATGGTTGTAAGTTTTGTTTTATACACTATTTATGTAATGAGATAAAATATTCATTATAAGTTATATTTTAAAATAAGTGAGATTTATAAAATCCATGTTCGTTTTTTAAATGCTCTAAGATAAAATTATACCGGAGTGTGAATTCACTTAAATTATAATGTAAACATTAGAATGCTTTGTATGTCACTATCTCCAACACTGCATGCCAAAAAAATTGAACGCTATTTTGTTCAATATAAGGCCGGCCGCACACTTAAAGAGCAAAACTGCGTTAAGCAGCGTTAGTCAGACTAACACAGTTTTGTTAAAAATAGAACATAGGAAATTACATTGCATACGTACACTGATAAGACATAGTCAAAACAAAACGTTTTTGCTTTAAACACAATTAGTCATGACTATTACCGTCCGAAGTGTCTCCATTTTTCATTAATCACAATAAGACAAGAATGTAAAATTGTGTTCATATTTTGTACATTTATCTTAATATTTAAATTTAAATTAAATTAATTAAATTAATATTTTTCTAATATAAAACACATATATTTACATATTTTAAATACATAATTATGTATAAATAAATATGTATTGTTATTTTAAAATACAATGGCTTGTGATGGTGAACTATTGGTAAGTAATATCACATTATGTATTAGTTATACGTTTCTGATTTAATGGATGAACCCATAATTTTTTTTTCTGTTTTTTCTCCAACTCTTGTAGAGTGTACCACATACACACTGCAACCTCTTCGTCGGATGACATTTTGGTTACTGTTTGTGTATTTTTATACTTGTGTGTATTTTTTTTATGTTTGTCTTGTCTTGTCTTGCCTTGATTTGACTAACTGATATGCGCATATATAAAACAAATTGTTTATAGTTGACTAACACAGATTTGCTCTTCTGGTGTGCGGCCGGCCTAATGTGACTTCACATGTTGATTTAACATCTCTTGGATACATAAATAATCAAAACCAATTGAGTTTAGTATTAAAATTTTTGTTTTGATTTTTAATGTGTATATTATATATTTACCATAATAATATATAGGTTAACCCAAGTCAATTTGAAAATTTCAATTTTTAGGATTTGCAAATATTTATTTTAATTTTTAATACATATTTGATAGGGGAAAAAATTGTAATTTTATTACCTACCTTATATTTAAATAATTGTTAAGCCTTAAAATTTTAGTATAATTATAAAATCATCACTGATGATTATACTATTATACTAAAATGTAAATAAAAAATTAAACTGATGATTCATCAGTTAAATTAAAATAATTCTTCTCACAAAAAGAAGAAAATTAATTAAATTAATCATTTTTACCAAAAGACAACATCATTTTTTAATTAAAATGTTTAACTATTTATTGTTTAACCCAATTTAATACTACAAAAAAAGTAAAATCAAATGTTAAACATTAAAACAAATCAACAATGCATTATAAAGAATACTATTTAGAAATGTATTGCTATTTAAGAGTGAAAATCATGGTAATTAGGTTGGCTTGTTTCTGTTACTGAGTCCATGCTCTAGTTTATTCTTATCTATCTCAGTGTCACTCAAGTGTATATTACAATTTTTTTTTATATGACAACCAATAACTTTACTATAGGTATCTGTTTCATTCTTATCTATGTTGGATGACTGTTGTAATGACTTATGTAGTCATTTAATAAATCTTACAGCCATTATTGTGTCACCTGAGTAACTTTAATTTAAATATTTATTTAAAAAAATAAATTTGCATTTAATTCTGTGCATCAAAAGTCTTGTTTTTATTTACTCTACATGTTATAGTATTATTCTTTTCTTAAATTTTTTTCATATTATAGGTACATTTTAAAATATTTAATTGATATATTTATATTTAAATTTTATGTATCTTGTTGAAAAATTATTGACCAATTAAAGCAAAATGCGGCAGATAACAGCTATCACTAAATGAGATCGAATAAATGAAATGTTACTATAAAATGTGTAGATAATAATCGAGGTGTATATTTTGATTTTTTTTTTGGTAATAGAAGTATCCATATTTTTAATTTCTCATCAAATGAATTGTTGTGTTAAATAAATTATAGTTACTAATGTATTTATTTTTTCATATTTCTTATGTAACGTCTGAGTGAAAGTACTTGTGTATTTACATAAACTCAAGGAATAATTAAAAATATGAGAGGCTTTATTGGCTTAAGTTTATGCATATTATCATTAGATATGAATGTTTGATTAGATCAAAGTAAAACTAAAATCTGCCTGATTACTGAAGTAGGTATCCTTAAAACATACCCATCAAAGTCAAGTTAACTAATGAAATAAAAAAATGTAATACATTTTTTTTTTTTTTTTTTTTATACTCTTTTTAAATTAAAATATCTATTATCTGTTATTATCACCATATCAATGTTAATTTATATCATTATCAGTTGATATATATGTTAGTGACAATGTGTATAATCATGGCATAATAATATCAAAATAATGTAAAGGTAAGAAATACATCTTAACATTGATGATATTTATTAGTACTTTTTAATGTCAGTGTTGTGTGGTAATCAAATGCAGATCCATTGAGGGAAAAGTGCGATTATCCTCCCTTGAATTTAAAGATTATTACCTAAAGCCTTTATACGTTAAAATATAATGTAATTTTTAAACGAGTTGTATTATGCATATATATATATATATATATATATATATATATATATATATATATATATATATATATATATATGAAAATCGAAGTAGTGAATTCAAAACATTAAGTAATATTTACATTAGAATACATTTTTGAAATATTGATATAATGTCTGATTCATTTTAAAGTATACAAATTCACAAATTAAAAAACCAATAATCATTCACATATTCATTTAACAATATTGAATTAGGCCATTAATAATGTTCTCATAGGAAAAAATTAGTTATTTTATTGTAAATCTGTCTTATAACTTATGTTATGTTCAAGTATTAAATTTAAATTTTCAAAATATCTACTAATTGAAGTGTAATTTTTAATCAACAATCATGAGTTAAAATGTTTGCTTGAAATTCATACATTCACAAATTATAATTTAATCTTGTATTTCAAGTTTTTAGATCTTAAATTATTTGTTATGTTAAATGATGAAGTTTAAGTATGAACTTGGTTATTCACTAAATATGTTTCAAGTTTGTAAAAATTTAATTTGAGCTTGGTTAGGGAACACTTATCTAAGTTAGTTTACTCATAATTTTAGTTTTTTAAAAAACAAGTATTATAAAATAATATTAAAGTAAAAACTTTAAATAATGTATTATTTATTATCAATTTAAACCAAAGCTAAATTTGCTGTAAAATGGTGAAAATAATATTAATGATATCTGTTTAGTAATTGATTAATAAAACTTTAATTTAATCATATTATTTATACTTTGACATTTTTCTTCCTATTTATCATATGTAACAATTTTATCACCTCAAATATTCATAAAAATATCATTATAAATAATCCATAGTAAAAATGTCTTCAAATAAGTGTATAGATATAATATACTAATGTTATTTTTAACATATTTATGTATAATATTTAATTATCCCTTGTATTTTAATGTATAATTTTAAATACGTATTTTCTATGATAATCACCAATTAGTAATATAAATAACTTTGGCCTCAATTCAAACATCACATTCTCATACAATTCTGTCAAAATCAGTTTAAAAAAATAGGTTTATAATTATTTGTTTTTAGTTTGATTTTAAGACTTCAGTTAAATATCTATAAAAATCAAAAATTACTGCTGAATTTCCATCACTTTCAATTATAAATATCACTCAATATCTTTGTTAACTACAATAATTATGGTTCTGAATATTAAATCAACTTATTATCATATTTTTTTTCAGTTAATGTATATTTTATATGGGATAATATTCTATAATTTAAATTTTGAAATTCTTTAATATGCATTACTTGTTTAACATAAAATCAGTTGTTATAATAATATACGTAAATCAAGTTTAAACACAGTATCTATTATTCAATGTGATGGTTTCAAATTTTTTTCATCGTCCTTTAAAAATAAAATATTTTAGGTTTAAAACCTGAGTTAGCTATTTGTTGTTTTTGTTTTATTTAATTTTATATCACCAAATGTAAATTTGGTGTGAATCTTAAATAATAATAACATTTGTTTATTGCTTATATCTTATATTTGATAAACTTTATACCAAATTTATAATTAAGTGTGTAGACATTCCACTAATATTTTTTTTTATAATTGTCTCATTTTCAAATAAATATTTAAAAGAAGTCGGTTTTGAAGATTAGATTATAATTTGAATTTTTATTGTATATTGTGATAACTGAAAATATTGAATATAATTTTAGTCTGTATAGTCTATATTTGATGATTTATAATTACATAATAATAACCAGCTATATAAAGCTAAAGCATTTAAAAAGCTTAAAATATGTTTTCAAACATTTCAAAACATCCAGTAAAAAATATTTTAAGTGCTTTGATTAATACCTAAAACAATATATATTCAAAATCAATAACACACTTATTCATTGAAGTGTTGTTTAAAATTATTATTTTGTGAAATAAGATATTTTTATTTTAATATTTCCCAATTCAAATGATCTTCTATTTGTCACTATAGTTTTTTACAAAAAAAAAAAAAAAATGTATATTTAATGTCATTTGAAGTAATTGGAGTAAATTTAAAGTACACCATATAAAATATATGTTGTAAATATAACAAGTCATGCATCATTGTATTTTATATTTTTAGTGATTGTTAAAATTAATTTACTCCAGTCAAAATATTTAAAATATTACACAACATTTAGAAGCTTTTGTTTTTGTCGTGTTGAGACAGCTACAGTGGTTATATTAATATGATAAAATCCTTTCCAATTTCAAAAAATTACAACCTTGTATATTAACATTGTTGTTAAATCAATAGATCATTTTGCTTTGTGCAGAATTTAAAAAAGTGTTCAATAAATAAATATATATATAGTAATACATTTTTTTCAAAATCAATATTAACATTAAATTTGTGAATAGCTGAAGCTGATGCAGAAGTTTTGAGAAAAAAGAAATGTGTTGAGTACCAAAAAATGCAAGAAAATAAATTGTCATTAGCACAGATCAATGGTCGTTTATCTCAACTACGAGAAAAACGTGAAGAACTAGAAGAAGAAAAACGTCAACTATTGAATCAAACTCAAAATAATGAAGATGCTGTAGCTACTGCTTTAGTTGTACCTAAAACTGAATCAAATAGGTATTAAAACTATCAATTTTTTGTGTTTATGTATGTATAGATGAATGTTTTATTATTATTATCAACTTTTTTTTCAGTGAAATTGTTAGTAATAAATTAGTAGTGACCAATAATATCAATAATACAATAGGCTCTAATCATCGGTCAAATACTATAGTACAGCAACAACAGCAGCAACATATGTTTCGGCAACAAACTACAGTAACTACAGTTAATTCTCAGACTGGTTCTGGGTTGGGATCTCCTGCTGCTGGTGCCGGATTGAGTCCATTGGCACAACAGTCTTTGATGATGCACAATTCTAGTACTAGTAATAATGGAGGTAGTAACCAAACATTATTGGTTTGTTCACCAGCTACAATTAATGCTGTGGTTGCAAACAATAAGAACAGTGCAACACGTTCAACTATGTCATTAGCAGCTTCCTTATCTAGCACAATGACCTTTACAAAATTTTCGTCATTGTATAGCAGTAATTCCACGCATTTATTAACTCCGGTAAATTTAAAAAAGTTCATCTACTTATTTATTTTTATTTTGTGAATTTCTTATTTGACTATCTGTGAAAAATTCTTAACACAAAATTTAATTATTGTGTAATTTGATTGTGTTATACTTTCAAATTATTTTGTCTTTCATTTCAATTTACATTCTCTATTTCTGTTGACAAACATAACTATTTTAGCTCACACACTCCAACCACTTTAAATAAAAATAAATTTATTATTTTAAATAATATCCTTCCTTTCATTATTCACTCAGTAGTTAAATAGTTGTTATCAATAATTAATAATATAATTAAATTGTATTTTATGTTATATAGAATATTGGAAATAATAACAAAATGGGTAGAACTCCATCTCCTCAACCCCAGTCCATTCAACAACAAAATTATCAGCAACAGCAAATCGTAGTACCTTTCCCCCCATATAAACCCATGAATACTGGCGGTAATAGTTCAAATAATTTAAATTCTTCTGCCACAGCACCTGTAGTGAACAATATAAATCAACCAATGTCTACCGCGGCGAGTAGCAATTATCCTAGTAAGTTTTGATACCTATACTGCATTAATACATAGATTTTCCTACAATGTATATTTTCCACTCTTGTAAGATTATCTGTGTAATTTTGCTATAAGATACAGATTTGAATGTTTAGAAAATTTAACCTTAAAAATAAATTAAAAAAAAAAATTTTGTCATTTAAACTTTATTTTATTTAATTCAGGTGAAAATTCAAATAGACGGGGAAGCAGAGAAGATACTACTCCACCATTTAATAGAAATGTTTGGATTAATAATAATACTAACAGCTCCAATAGTAAGTAAATTTTTTTTAAATATAGTGTTGATAAGTAGCCCTTGTCTATGTAATTTCATTGTCAAACAATTTTTTAGGTACCTAGAATATAGATTTATTATTTAAGAGAATACATTTAAACTAAAATGGTTAAATTAAAAAAAAAAAAAGTTATCATTTTGATAGTTTTAGAATATATATTGTCCACTAAAGACTTAGAAACTTCCTTATTTATTTTATAAATTGCTTGATTATAAAATAAATGTATTTTTTTATAGAAAATACTCAGCCAAATGTTAGTAATTATGGATCATTCTACCAACCTACTTCTACTGCAGTAAATTACTGTGTCAATAATGGCATGTCATCCTCATCATCATCATTATCTTCGGTTAACACAGTATACAGTTATTCTGGGCCTCCACCACCGCCTTTATCACGAACTGAAACGTCTAGTAGTAGTAATATTATGGTGAGTGCTGCTGGTGAGCACGGGGCACAACAATTACCAAAGCTCTCTACGTCTCATCCTGTACATCATGCACACCATGCACTATCTCATCCACCTATGTATATGAGTCCAGGCATTCGAAATCAAACAAGTAATCATGCATGTATGTATATCTAAAAATATTTTGCCTCATTAAGAAGAAATTTTTATCATATTTTTTGTATTAGATCACTCAAAACCACCTCACAGTGTCTATCCAGATGAAAAATTGGTTTCTCCAGCATCTAATTTTTATCAACAACAAGGCAATAGAAATGTTCATTCATCAACTACAACAGTTCCATCACAACCTCTTCAGATGGTATTTACTATTTACTTTAAATCCATCAAATTTTTAATTTATTTTATGGCTTAACAGAATCAAAAATCTCACAATATTGGATATCCTATGCGACACCCAACTACTGCATCTCCTGTTTCTCAAATTTCACCAGCAATCATTCAATCTTCGCAACATGTAAATTAATATATGGGTTTACTATTTATTCAATAATAATTATGACTTCCACTTTTTGTTATTTGTAGACTTCATATACTGTTCCGACAAGTTCAACTGCCGGGTACTCAAATAAGTCACCTGCTGCTACTGTTTCAACTGCTGATATTACTAGATACCAGCAACCACCACCACCACCCCCACCACCAATGTCTAGACATGAATAATGTATACCATTACTGAATTCAGTTAATTGTGTCTATATGGTCTTTTATGTATTTATAAACATATGTTTATGTTAAGAATTGTATTAACACCCGGTTTTTACACTGTGGTGTTTGTTAAACAATATATTATTTAAATTATGAATACATATATATTTTTTTTGTACTAAGTAAATTTAATGACTCACATACTTATACTAAGAAAAATTGTTTTATACTTGTGGGGGTACTCAGTTATTAATATTTTTATGTAATTCATTGAATAAATTGTTTTTAAATAATTCATGAATCATTTTTGTGCTTCACTTCAATCATTTTTTAGTTTGTTTAGGTTAAATAGCATTATTTCGATAGTACTTGAAATGTTATTTTATTTGTTACTCATATTTATGATTTAGTTATGAATGATTGAAAAGTTTTAAAACACATATTTTTCCTCTTCATAAAATTATTGAGAAAAAATAGATAAAACTTTTATACAGTGGAACCTTGCCATCTCGAACTCTGGTATCTCAAAGTTTTTGTATGTTGAATTTTTTTTTCAGTCCTAATCATTTAGTATTGGACTTAGGTGTTATTTCGGTATATCGAACTTTCATACATTGAAATTTTCATAAGTAAATCATTATACGGCACCCACCTCCTATTCCGATTCACTAACTTGAATATATGACAGATTAGATAAAGTATAATTTATTTTGGCGGCCCCTTGCGACTGAGGTTACCGAGATTTTACTGCTGTAGAATAAAACATATCTTCATTTTAAACAATTTTTATGAATTAAAATCCATTAAGAATGCAGTACCTTTAAAATAAGAGGAGTGCTAATAATGCAATTCAAATAAAAAAAAATTAAAATTTTTGATAAAAATTTTTTTTAAAAAACATTCAATAATTTGCATTAAAAAATATAAGAACTTATATTATTTATAAACTTTATGAGTTGTAACATTTATTTATATTTGATTGGACAGTATTATAATCAACACAATCACCATAAAAGAACATTTAGTTCCATCAATTTTCAAATCTTATTTGCATGTAGTTTGAGTTGCCTTGTTCTCTCACAAACCCCATTGAACTATACCAATTTACATTACTGTCTATACATTCCAATGAAATCTTGTAACACTTCAGGATGCGTGATATGGCGATCAAACATTGGACAACCCTGTGAACATTTAAAATAATTTTAATAATCTGCGTACAAAGTTAATTACATTTATTTACATAGGTAAACAGCTTTTACAGCGTACAGCTGAGTGGGTATTACTAACCAAACAAGTATAGGAAAGTTGTAATTGTAATTTTGTTTCATATGATCAAGACTCGTAAGTTTATGCAATTTACTTCTTTCAAAATACACTATGAATCTAGATAGATCTTTATCTCCACTCGGTAAATTCAAAACATCAATTTTTTTAGTGTATCCTACAAAAAGAATACAAAAAAAAAAATGATCTTTCACTTAAGACTGCATAAAATGATAAAATAACATGTTGATTGCCTTTTAAGAAGTGATACACAACTACTTGAAGTTCACATATAAGAACAGTTAAAATTAATTTTTGAATTGTTTAACATTTTACTAGTGTCGATTTTTAAAGAAAAATATTGTTATGCTAAATTCCAAAGCAAGTTTGAACATGTAATAAGTTTTTTTAAAGTATAAATGCTACCATACTATTTATTTCACGAGCTAACAAGCTTAGATAATTCAATTTTGGAAGGCAATGGTTACTTTAAAATGATTTGTTCCCAAGAACAGCTTTATTTTTTTACACTTATTTACAGTCCAACATTTAATATTTGTCAAGAACATTGAATAAATAAATCACTTACACTTTTCCAAACCGTTTTCCTCGGCAGCCAGAGTCGACAACAATGTCTTCGATTCTTCCTCGCTGTAATTCACAATTAATATAAAGATTATTCAACGTATTCATTTACACGGTATTGAATTAAATTAATGCAGTTGAGTCTAACTTGGCCACAAGAATGTATGAATTTTTTTTCCAAGCTGAGCGTGCCAGACGCCACCACGCGATTCGTTTGGGTGTCTTCGATGACGATAATGTACGTGTTGGCGTTATTCTTCATCGTGGCGAAAGTGTCTGAAACAATTAAACAGCGTGTGCACGACAGGGTGGCGGGAGACAAAGAGAAAAAACAACGGTACGACCGAGGACCCGGCCGAACGCACACTCACCCGCGTACATCTGTTGCGTCACGTTTCCCGTCACCGTAAGTTGAGCCAAAAGATCGACGTGCCCTGCAATCGAGGAAATGAAATTAGGCGATTACACGGACAGCAGGGTAAAACACTCGACGAGCCCGCCGCCGCACGTCACAACACTCACCGCGTTCGTAGTCCGACGAACGCAAAGGTCTCAGGCGGTACGTATCCGCGTCGTCGACAAACCCGAGCAACGGTGGCGGTGGTCGTCGTTCTCCGGTTGCGTCGTCGTCGTCGCCGTCGGGTCCGGCGGACGACGGTGTCAGACGCGCGTCGAACAGGTAGTCGTCGTCGTCGTCGCGGTCCATCGGTCTAGTCTCGGTGTCGTCGTCGTTATCGTGGAAAACGGGCAGTCTATGATCGACGAAGTTGTCTCGCTCGATAGTCGACCGACTAATGTGTGGAGCCGATAGTAGGATTCGGTTTTTTTTCGTCTCGCAAATCAGTGAACAATCAGAGACGACTGTGAGAGGCGTGGGGTTTTTGAAAGGTGACTGTCGCCCGTCGGCTGTAAGAATGATGAAATGTGAAGGCGACGTGTGTGCGTGTGTGTGTGTGTGTGTGTGTGCGTGTGTATGTGTGTGTGTGTGTATGTGCTTCTGTGTGTATAAAATGTTCGTGTGTTGAAGAACGAAAACCAACCCGCGTACTTTCACGTTATCACGGCAATCGACCCCGACGACGACGTGTTATCGTTGGCGGTCACGTGGCCGTCTGATGAAAATAATAATATTATTACTACGGCTGCACTCCGATAATGTTGTGTGGCGTGGATTACGCGCCGCCGCACTGCTTCTACACCGCACTCCGCTCTGTCGGCTGCTGCACGTACGTCGAGGTCACGGCAGTTCATACTTCATGCTATGGTCCTAAATAGTCGAATCTGCACGATATGAAATGTATTATTGTATTACGAAGATCTGGATTAGCGGTTGCGATCGGCAGTAATTGGGGAGTCGTAAATGCGTCGTCACAAATTACATGTAAACGTATAGTCTAAAATATTCGGCCGATTGACAAATACGTGATGTCGTGAATAGTCCACTTTGTCGGCCCGTAGGTGTTAGGCGTATTTCGGGGGACACGTAAATGAATGTTAATTTGGAGACTGGAGTCTAGTGCAATTGGGGTCCTACTCTCGATTGTCCAACAAAATCAATCGATGAGCTTAGGCAAGCGTCCGGCGTAGAATTCGTTTAAACTACGATTTTCGGACGTCGATCGTATGCATACGAACATCTAAAGATGCTGTGCGACATGCACAACCGCAACTAGGCTTACAATTTTGGGGAACTTCAGCCCTTACCAAAAATGTATACTACAAATAACACTTGCCAGTTGCCTCCCCTCATACTATTGCACGTATTAGATATACATTTATAACATTAAAATTACTGAACAATATTTTTTTTACTTGTAACATGAAAATAACAATAAAAAATCTTCTCTTCAGTCAACATTAAATTAATAATTCAATTGAATAATAAACAAATAGACAAATATTACAACAAATTGTAATACATTAAAGGTATTTTTCTGTCATATTAGCACTATGAAATGTGTATAAAATATCATCACGTCGTCGATTTTATTTTGATAATGTGAATTATTTATACATTTTAGTAAAAATTGTTCATCAATATTATACCCATGTTTGTTTTATTATGTCTTTACGAAGTGCATAATAATATACAATTTTTTTTTATCATAACGTCACTTATAACATAATTAATTTTACTAATATTGATAAAAATATGTTCTTATATGACTCTATACATAAATGTTTTACTTAATATTGATTATTAGGCTAAAATATAATATAAAAAATGTAGTTACCAATTTTCTATTACATATTTATTTTTTATGAAGTTATGTAATGTTCATCTCATAATAATGTCTTGAAAATAATTAAATTTGTTTTAATTTAGTGACTGTAGTCACACTAAATTATCTCTTCTGATGTTCATACTTAAATACAGGGACGTACGCAGAAAAAAGTTTTGAGGAGGTGTTTTTGAAAATCACACACACATACTATACATATATATATATATATATATATATATATATATATATATATATATATATATATATATATATGTATAAAAAACCACAGAAGTAAATCTAATAATAAAATTGTAGATAATTTCTTTAAATTCAATACACCAATACACCCATCCCCATCAATTTGATAGAGTAAAAAATATCTCTGAGGGCGAAGTACGAATTTTTTTTTTATAAACACTTTTTGCTAACCTTAAATTAATTTAAAAGTTTCATCCAGCAACTCTATAGATCAGAAATCACATTGGGATGTTATTTTGAGGGTTTACTAAGCTCTCACGTCTACATAATTTTACCAGGTGAGAGGAAAAACAGCCGAAAATGTAATAAAAACATTAAAATTCGCCGTAAACGACACTTTCATTTAATCGACTCTAATAAGTTCATTATATTGTACCTGTCTATTAACGTATAATATAACACTTTAATTGAATAGGTAAAAACCATACAAAAAACTAAACATTTCGGGGGAGTTTGAACACCCAAAACACCCCCTGAGTTCGTGTCAGCTTTAATAACAAAAATATAAAAATGTATGTAAGTATGTATTATGTACGTATATTATACTACTTACATATATTAAAACTAGAAAAAAAAATTTCATTAAATAAACACATATCAAAAAATATAAACTCAGAAAAAAATTAAAACACAACGATATTAATCGTCTGAGATCAATTTCCAATTAATGATTTTCAACACAAAAAGTATTACTGACTATATACTTGGTTGTGTTTAAGATACACACTTTAGTGAAAAAAAAAATTTGTTTGTAGGTTCTATCACGAATCACAATTGTGGCGGTCGTTTAGGACAGTCGGACTTGATATTGAAATAAGTACTTGCTCACAAAAATAAGAACATGGTCAACATAAATATTTAATATAGCCAATATAGGTGACAAAAACGAATTGACGTGATTATTAATATTAATTGTAAATATGAATCATTAGTGAAAAGTATTAAGTAAGTAGGTACTTGTTTATTGTATTGTATTTTTCATATCATTAATTCGTAAATAATAAATATCTCAGTCCGTCTAACAGTTAATTAAATAAAATATATAATGGATTTATTTCTAGATAATAATTTCGATATAACTAAAGATTCCAGTTATTTTAGGTAGGTATTCTTTTTTCCTAATATTTATGATTATAATCATAGACCATTTAGTTTTATGAAATTATTTTACATTCAATATGTGTGATGAAATGGTAATGAAACATACGAATATTCATTATTCATAATCATACGTCATGTACTCGTATACCAAATATGCTAGGAACGTCTTAAATCCTATAGAAAAAAAATTCAATCGTAAACCGATGGGCGCTGACACTGACAACCATTTCCATTATTTATCTTGTCCCGGGTGCTAAGAATACCCACGAGGCCACGAAGTAAAGTATGCCCGATTTTTTCAACATTTTCAATAAATCGATTTTATCATATGTTATTTAATCATATGTCGCGAAGTGATGTTGGTAGAAACTTGAAATTTTCATTATATTACTGGCATATTGTTACATAATTTATGAAAGTTAAAAAAAATATGGACTACAAATAGAACTTTGAAATAACTTCGTTTTTTTAAAGTTTATCTCTAATACAATTTATAACATTATTATGACAAATAGTTTTAAAAATGTTTTATAATCGTACTCATACACTTAATTAACTTTGATGAATAATTTTCAAAAATCGTTGGTCGGGATTTGTTTTGTTATTAGCGTTCAAGTAAATTATTAAACAATTTTTACGGAATAGACTGTTTTTACATGAATTTTCAACTTTAAAATGCGTGTAAAAAATTATTGGACTATCTAATCTTTATGAACCTTTAGGTATAGATAAGGCAACATGTTTTGAATGTTTCGGTAAAAAATTAATCCAAGTATATAAAATAAGTACAACAATAAATTTTTAAATGGGTTGGATAAAAAAAAAAAACTTACCAACAATTAGGCTAAAAATAATAAAATATATAAACGATATATTTTTACACTGAAGTTTTTCTCAGAATCGTTTAATTGAAGAAATTATCTATCATTTCTTTAAAATTCAGTACACTTATCCTAATTATCTGGTTCGAACTTCGAAGTACGTTATTTTTTAATTTTTAGGTAAAACAATGATTTTCAAATGACAAAATCATAAGTGTAATAATTATTTAATTATATTAGGTACATTTTAAGGGGGGTACACTTGTACAAGGGCATAAGCCCTGCTTGTTGCTTTAATGTCCACCTGTTTGATCACAAGAGTTTGGTGTTACGAAAATCGGTGTGTTTTATTATTTATTAGAACTTGAAAAACTTGTATATATAACCAAATGGGTGGTGAGATCAAAACTGTGGACGTCAAAACAGTGCTCAGCATAAAATATCTTATTCACAAAATAGCAAATATTCAGAACAGCTATAAGTGTTATTGTAGACATAACGATCGAGGTAAAAAAATACAAATATCAACGATAAAATATTTATAAAGTAGTATCAACTAAGAAATAAAAAATTATAAAATTTTTATGATACAAAACGTTGAATTAAAAAATGTATACTTGTGGACAAAACCATTAAACCTAACAAAAGAGCAAATAAATATAAAGATACTCATCTGACTGTATGAATTTAAGAAAATGTTTTAGACAATAGGTAATCGTATTTATTTAAAAATTAAGACAGGGTTTACCTTTAGGTAGGTTATGGCTAGAACTGGTAGACACTATACAGTCATATTGGCATTGGTCAAACTAGGAGGGGAGCTTTCGGTCCTTAGCATCCCCCCGAGTCGAAATAAGCACCTCTTAAAATAATTGTTATAAAATATGAATTGAAAAAAATGAAAACTAGATAATTTATCGTAGTACGGGATTGAAAGTATTGATTTAATTTAGAAATAGTAAAAAAAAAAGTACGTGTACAAATATAATGAACACCCTATAGAAGTGTCATCGTTATTGTATCACAGCCTATCGGCTCTTTTCCCTCATTATTCTTAGTTTTGTCTCTTAAAATATTATTATCATGGTAGGATCTAATGGGAACCATTAGGGGCACTTGTCCAATACCTTAAAATTTCAGAGGCCCCAAAAATTATAAATCATTATCGATTTTCAAATAGTAAAAGAAATCTGGCTGGTGTTTAAAATGAAAAATCTTGACAAATGTCAATCATATGGAAATAGTTTATTTCCGAAATCATGTGACTAAGTAGATAGTTGATAAAATTGGAGATACGTGTTGTTTACGTGTAGGTGACGATATGTAATATTAGCATAGAGATGTGCATGAATATGACTGATCAGGCTATAGCCACCAAACCATTTTTTTTACATGGGACTGCATAGGCATCGCTAGAATAATTACCTACCGGGAGATTGCACCTATTTTATAGGATTACACGAATATTTTTTAATACTGATTGTTTCTATAAAACAAAGTTATAATATCATTTTA
This sequence comes from Therioaphis trifolii, assembly GCA_027580255.1. Lineage (NCBI taxonomy): Eukaryota > Metazoa > Arthropoda > Insecta > Hemiptera > Aphididae > Therioaphis > Therioaphis trifolii. The sequence continues at coordinate 14,674,542 of CM050405.1, read as the reverse complement.
ATACTTAATATTATACTGCTTACATTGAGACAAGTATTAAATTATTATTACGAACTAACACGATTCCCGATATCGAATTACATACGAGTATACAATATGGTTTATACTATCCATCAAACTACGACGTATTTCAAATAAATCTATGCTCTTTAAATGATTAGTTCATCAGACTCTTTCGCAGCTTCTATTAAGCCCCTCCATTTGTCACGGTCAATATCTGTCTCAAGCTTTGCCGTTCCATCTACTAATTTAATATCCATTCTATCTTGCCATCGTTGCCGAATCCTTGCCCTTGAACGTTTTTCGGTTGGTTTATTGATAAGTAATTTTTGAATTACGCTCTCCTCCTATTTGGTTTATTATTTAGATGTTCCAAATTAGTATTTTTTCTCCTTTCATAAACCTTAATTAATTCATTTTTCACAGGTCCGTATATTTCCCTTAATACCTTCTTGAGTTGTCGACCACCTATTATAGGAATAAGCCACTATTGGGCTTAAATAAGCCAAGCACATTTTTTTCTTTTGTCACCAATGGTTAGTGGACCCCTTCTAATAAGGCGCCATGAAAATTTGTTTTTTATTTCTAATATTACTGACAAAATTAATATAAAAATTCAACTAAATGTGTTCCGTGTGCCACGAAATTATGGTACAATTATAACTTTCATAAAGCGTTCACTAATCTTGCTTAGCATATAAATGTAAATAAACTCTTTCATGCACACAAGTACGTTGTGAAAGATCGTTCTCCAAACTAAAAATAATAAAAACAGATTTAGATCATCAATGACTCAATAACTGTTGGAACCTTTATTACTTATTAGCAATGTAAGTGAAAAAGTTCCTAACTTAGATGAGATAATAAGTTGTTATGTAAATTCATCAAAAGGATTGAAAAAACTGCTTTTATATTAATTACTAGGGCTTGGATTTTGTAGCAAATGCTTCTTTTGAGGGGAGTGCGATAGAAAGATAATTCTTATGTATAAATACGTTTTGACTCATTCTGATTTCATTGAAGTAAACTTTATTTTGCTTTTTTTTGCTTTTTTCCCACAAAGCCTGCTTTTTATTGCTTTTTCCCCTATTTGGTTCTTTTTTGTCAATTTTCACATATTTTTCTTGAAAATTCAATTTATTTCTATGTATATAATATACTTGGACTATATTATTGTATAGACAATCCCGTCTACATCACAACAAATTTTGGATTTATATCACATGCAATTACAAAATAAGAAAAAAAGGTATTTTTTATTTGTATTCCAAGTATTTGCGTTTATTTATTAATTTTTTTTATGTGACCTTTGGCAAAAAATATAGCTACTGTTTTAAAAGCAAAACACAAGTTAGAAGAGCTAATGGTGAAGTAGCGAAATTGATTATAGAAAAGTGCAATCGTGGTTTTTCAAAGAATGGATGGGTAGAACTTCAAAAAATCAATAGTTTTCATAATGACACTACACTTAACATAAATGTGGACCATTATGATTTAGATGATTTAGTTAATATGGAATATGCACCAGTTACATCGGTTGATGTGGAAAGATCTATTTCCATGTATAAAAATATTTTAGCGCCCAATAGGATGAATTTTAATGAAAGTAACTTGGCCAAATATGTGGTCGTAAATTCATGTTTAATATTTAATTTTATGTAGAATTTAAAGTTATTTTTTTAAATTAAATTTAATAAATGCTTCTTTTTGCTTTTTTAAGGATTTATTTTGCTACAAAATCCGAGCCCTATTAATTACCAATAATTCTTATTTTTTGTGTAATTAAATTAATTTTAGTTTTTGTGTGAAGCAAAAGATCTTATGGTTTTACATGATGATTATTTATTTTTTCTTAACTTTGTTCAAAAGTTTCATCCAGCAAATCTATAGATCGAAAATTTTATGTAGATGGTACTTTGAGAGTTTATTAAGCTCTCATCTCAATAATTATTTTACCTGGCAAGAGGAAAACAGCTTAAAATGGAGCAAAAACGGTTAAATTTGCCGTAAAGTTGCGCGTATGAGTGTTGGTCATAATTAGAGAATGTATACCCAATTTTATTGTGTTTTACTTATTAATAATATCATCAATATTTATAAATATATCGATATTTATTTAATTATCTAGTGAAGAATAGGCGTATTTTATTATTTATGTAATTACATCGGGAAAAAGGCTTAAGACCCACAGAAAAAAAGCTACTTGGCTCGTTCGTTTATTCAAGCATTTATAATGCATAGTTATTCAAATTATAGTTAATTTTTCTTGCCTATTAAAATATTTTATCTAACTATCTAATATATTATTAATAAAATCTTTGTACTTGTTTGTAAGTACAATAAAATACGTATATCATATATTGGGTATAACCTGTACTGGAGGGTAATGGTGTACAAAAGTATTGATTTACAAAATACGTAAGTCATAAACTTAATTCTACTTTTTGTAAAGAATCTTAGAAATTACCAAATGTATCGATGTTTCATGAGATATTTATATTATTTCGGTCTAATGCGGGGCGACTCTTTCACGCCATATTTTCTACAACTTCTTCAACAGATACTTCTATGTCACGGTGAATGTTCAGTAATTTTAACCCATCAAGTCGATTTTCACTTATCGTACTCTTCAGATAGATCTTTATTCACCAGAGGGCTGAAAACGATCTTTCACTAATTGCAGTATTACTGGTAAAGAAGTTAAAACAATTAAAAGCCCGTTTATCGATGTATATACCTATGTCTTCATTACATTCAGCTAAAGCAGTTACGACATTTGTTAAAATTTTTGTTTTAATTTGTTCTTCCCCATAATGAAATTTCACCATAAACCTGATTAGTCATCAACTTCAGTCTGGGAAAATTGTGGCATATTAGTGTTACACAGGTGATATAACTTAGGGTCGTATCAATAGATTTTACCACGACCGAATTGTTGCGACCAAATGACTGTTCCTATATTTTATACACAACGTATAAATATATATAATCGCCATAATTATTACCAAGTAAGAAGGGGGGTGTTTTAACACCCAAAACACCCCCCTTGGCTACGCCACTGAGTTATCCATGGTTTTAACTTATGATTGTTCGTACTCGTATGACACTTTGAGACCAATGGCGTAACTTGGTAGAAATTCTAGGGGGGGGGGGCAGTATTTATTTTTAACCAAAATTTCAACGATATAGCGAAAAACTCCAAAGCCTACAATTATCAAATTTGAGAACTGTGTGCATCATATTTATTTTGAATGGCTGGACAAATTAAGCTTTTCTTTCTAATTTGTACTTCCACTTTTATATTTTAATGCTCAAATATACTGTCAAATATAACAAGAAATATATTGTAATTTTTCGAATCAATGTTTACTGTAAAAACAATATAATAACAGAATAAACGTTATATATAGTTTAAGTACACATCAATACAATTGTATGATGTTTCATACGAAATGCAGAAAATATTATATGTTAAGATTTTTAATATTTAGAAATAAAGTATTTTATTAATTTAATTAAATTAAAATTTGAATTATAACTGATGGTTAAGGGAGCAAAATAATACATTTTCCCCCAGTTAAACGCCCAGGGGGGAAGTGGCCCCTCCCCCCAGATTACGCCTATGTTTGAGACTATACAGGTATTTATGGTATCTTGAATATGTCCATTAAAAATATTTAATGCTGTCGAGGGATTATTAGTTTCAAATAAACCAGTCCATTCTTTACTAGATAACAATTGAACTACCTTATTATAGTTTATAAATGATGCAGTATTATTAGTTCTACTATCTATATTATGTTTGTTATTATTCGGTGATTTTAATAAACTACCAATGATTGTGTAATAGTGTGAGAAAGTGGCTGTAAGTCATCTGCTATTTTGACTTAAAAGACTAATCAATACAAATCTACAATCTAACTTACGGGCACTAACCTCGTATGCATAAACATTGATTGAATTCTCCATTTTTAATTTAAAAAATAAGCAGCCGTGCTGTTAAAATAATTTTTGTGAAATAAAATTCAAAATCAAATATTTAATTCAGTTACATGATTTTTTCCTTTTTGTACAATGATACGGCAGAATGTAAAATACTATCATTACAATCTGCGGTTAAATCAACATTCAACTTCAGGATTACTGATTACTGATGCATCTAGTATGATTGGTGTTGAAGCTTTTCAGACTTTTGAAGTCCATGGTCGATTTTTAAACAGTGAAAATTAGGAATTTTACAGCTGGTGTAATGGTGATGAACGACAAACCGATGCCTAACGTATAAAAAAATAATAATGAATAATACAAGAAATACGTAGTCATTAAAGAACTCTTGAATTAAAAATGAAAATGATGCTGATATCTATTGAATAATGATTAGAATTTAAATTTATATTTGATGATTTAATATTTTTTTAAGATTAGGTACCTATATTATTCAAGTATTTTGTCAACAAAATTGCTTGAGATATTTAAAATTTTCTTTCTAATTTGTACTTCCACTTTCATATTTTAATGCTCAAATATACTGTAATAATTGTATAGGTGGCTTATTTTATAATACACAACTATGATATCTGATAGGATTAGTAGAATTATTTTTTATTTAGATTCTGAGTGTGAACGAAGCGAGAAGGATCTATAATGGTTTTAAAATTATGTTTATTTATTTATTTTTAATTTTTTTTTCTGTAAACAATTTTTGGTACATTGAACTTGGTCTAAAAGTTTCTTCCAGTATCACTATAAATTGAAAATCATATGGGAATGATACCTTGAGGGTTAAGCATGAATTGGAAATGGAAAAATTTGGTAATTAAATTGGTTTAAGGGATCTTCATCACTTTTTATGAGTCTGCATTTTTGTGAAGATCCCTACGGCTTCAGAAGTTTTAATTTATCTTAAAAATAATTACTAACTACATGCAATTTTAAAAATATTGGAAGTATCAAGATTTAAGAAGTTTTCTTTTTAAAAATATTGATTTGTATTTATATTTGACATTTTTGAGCTGGGTCCGTTTTACGTCCCACTATCCACTTGTTGAGTGAATAGGCGCAAAACCGGTTTCATGGTCATCATCTTTATAGTTGTAGTGGAGGGGTAGAGGCTAATGTTGGTGGTCAGTCGTCATAAAACCACCCCCAACGGTCCCTACCGGTACAATATTTTTGAGTTTCAATCAATAGGTTGGAATTGCAGTTTGGTTTCCGCCGTCGTCACTCCCGAACCTCATATTGCGTGCGGTATCCGATCGGTTTCATCTTCTTGTTGATCGCGGCAACTCAGGTACATTGGTTTCATCAATTATCGTGGTACGATAAATTCTACCTTCACTGAGAAAACCTTTGTCCCTGTCCGTCCATCTCGCTTGGTCGTGATCAAATTGAACGGTTTGCGGTAAAACTGTCGTCTCATCGAATTTCAAAACAGCGATTTCGCTCCTTTGCAGTGTATAACTCATAGTGTTGTAAGTAATTTACGTTTTTATTTCCGAAAACATACGGGTAAATTGAGTTCATATATAGGATCACCAGGGACAAGTCACTGCCGCAATAATTGCAATACACCGGTTGGGAATCACTAGAATACGGCATTTTGGGTACGACTACGCGTGGATGAAAACAGGTTTGTGTATGATTCAAAATACACGCGTTCGACCTGAGCAACAAATCAAGGTAAGGGAAAATAATCTACCGCACAGCTCCTACCTTCAGCCCTTGTCGTATTTTTGTCATTATCATTGTAATGGTTTTCGAATAGCACGCACATTCCTTTCCTCTGTTGCACACTACGCGCCATAGAGAATTCCTGAGCGCGCGCCGATAATCACCGAAATTCGTCGGTGGTGCGTCATGTGTTATACCCGTGTCCTCAAGGTCAGTAAACATCGTGACTGAGGGAGTTGATATGACCGTAGAGAGAATTCAATGGCCGTTCAGACGTTTATACCGTTGTCAAATTTCAAACAAACCTTATCGGCGGGAATCTGTCAGCTGTTTCGGCGTCATTCTGCGCGTTTTAATAAAATGTTCATCGCCACCTCCGTTTTTTTCATTTAATAAAATTGTACGAGCTTCATCTACGAAATCGTGACAAAACATTATTATTATGGTAGGTAACTACTTCTCGAGGGATTTTGTTTTTGTTTCACTATTGCCGTATCGACTGAATTATTATTTTGATTATTAAATTACAACGCGTACCTAGTTTTGAACATTACAACATGACGAGTAGGTTAGGTTATAGGAAGACATATAAAAGTATATAAATTTGATTCAATATATTTCAAAGAAACGTGTAACTGTCTCAGTCTTAGGACAAGATTAAAATTAAAATTATATCATTGTCGGTTGTTTAAAATCTTTTTAAAGTTTAAGTAAATAATTTGAGTTGAATTTAAATTATTATAATATCTACTTAGTTTAAAATATATATTGCCTTTCACTGCTAGTTTCTATTTATTTATTGAAGTCTTAATATAAAAACAATTACAGATTAATCTCACGAAATTCAAAAAATATTGACAAATCCCAGAAAAATGTTTCCAAATGAACATGTTAATTTCAACGCTGGTGTAAAACCAGAACCAGTTACAGCAAATTCAGATGAAGAACCTATTCGAATTTCTATCAAATCACTTCCATACACCAATGTTCCTATGATGCAAAAAAAATATATCTTTCTTCATCCTATGTAAGTATAAATTAGTATATTTTATATTAACATTGTTATACCTAAGCTATAAATTGATATTGTCTACTTAGTGACAACACCATACAAAACCAAGTACAAAAAAATAATACTTTCATACAATAGTACATAATGCTGAAATCATTTGATGAAATTGTATTTTGTTAATATAATTTATTTGTATTTTAGACCAAATTACAACAATTTTGAATTTCCTATGGGATTAAACAACGGTGAGGAAGACACTCCAACCCATTCTTTTGCACCGTCGAATATGCAGGTATGTTTTGCAAATTAATATTAAATAAGTTTATTTTTGGAAGAAAATAATATTAACTTTTTAAATTTTAGTTATACCTTGAATGGTACATAATACATAATATGATTTTTAGTTAAGAGTAGTAAAATTTAGATTGTAAATAAACAGAAACTTGAAGCTTTCACGTCAGCAAATGATTAATTTTTTATTTGCTGAGTATTATATTTTTATAAGTTATTTTGTATTTAACAAGATACATACATAAAATGTTGGAGGAAGATATTTATACATTTTTTTAAACTTGTTCATGGACTTTTATTACTGTTCAAAATAATTTCGACTTTTCAAAACTATTTGTTATAAATATTTTTGTGGGTTGAAATAAAATTAAATCTATACTATAGTACCTCTTGGATATTTTTAGAGAATACTTGTTCTAGTGGTAAAACATAACAATAATTACGATGCAAATGCATTGAAGAAAATTTTTAATACAACTATTATTGACTGTTAATTACTAAAAAGAAATGATTCTTAGAAAATATTGAATACTTCTCTTCTATTTAACTGCCTTTTTTATCATTTTATTCTATACGCCTTGTAGTTATGCTTACTTCAGATTTACAAGAAGTTTACTATATAACTAAAATAAAATACATTTTAGAGCATATTTTAAGTGAATATTTTTTGTTTTTTAGCGCATATGTGCATGCATATTTTGAGATTTTCAAGTACTAGAAGTCCTCAGCCCTAGTAATAAAGTATTGACTATAATGACTACAATTTTATGTGTCCCAGACAATATACGAGTATATATTAAATTAAAAACCATAGGTATACCAACTATTATAAACGATAACATACTTGTCACTCGAGTAAACTTGTCTATTTTTAAAAACGTTTGAGTACTTTTGGGTTATAAATAAAACATTGAAAAATCGTTGTTTTTTCAAACGAAATTAATTCTTGACTATATAACTTGAAAATACAGGGTCCGTCAGAACAAACGCATGTTTTTCAAAATAATGCTACGCTAAAAGTAATTTCAGTAAGATAATTTTTAATATATCAAAAAACGTAGAAACATATGCAGTTTATTTATCTTTGATAAAGTGTAGGTTTTGAAAATAATATCAGTCATAAGGCGCTCTAAAGCCGCAATGCAGGAATGCAGGCGCTCGCGATACGAGCCCATCGCGTCGCGTCGGTCAGCATCTGTCCCGGAACTTCTCCCACTACTCGTGTTATCTCATCCTTCAATTCATCAAGAGTTTATGGTTTGTATTGATAAACTTTTGATTTGAAGTGACCCAACAAAAAAAATCACATATTAACAAATCAGGGGAGCGAGGGGGCCACGAAATGTCCCCAAAGCGCGAAATGAGTCGTCTGGAGAATTTTTGGCCAAGAACCTTTAGAAATTTTAGCAAAATTAACACACTATTGGTAATAACCTGCTTATAACTGTTGGCAAACTGGGATTTTATAGAGATGAAACGCTTAATCAATTTTTAAGATCCGACGTACAGTTGATTCGTTGATCCCAAAAGAAACAGCGCGCAAACGGACAAAACGGTTGGGGCTCCGAAATGTATCCAACCTTACTCTGTCCACGTTTTCAGGTGTTCTAATAACCCGTCAGTTTTTTTCATTAATACCGTACCAGTTGTGTTGAATGCTGCGACCCATCTCAAAATGGTATTACAGTCAGGAATCGTTCCATGACGCGGAATATCGAAGTTAGAACGAAAATCTCGCTGCGTTTGAACGAAAGATTTACCGTTTTCGAAGTACCGTTTACAGTACAAACACTTATTGTTGCACACTCCACACCATGTTGACAACTAAAACTGCATGTTGTCGGCTTTAAAACGAGCCGTCTCTCACACCGATTGGACTTCTCCACTTGAAATATTAATAATTTTAAAAACATGCGTTTGTTTTGACGGACCCTGTATATGTTATATGAACTTATGTATTTCACCAATAATTGTGCTAAACGATCTCAAAAGTTGTAACTCAGAATTTTTTTTATTGTAGCGTTTAATACAAATTTTGTTCGACTATTTCAACATAAAATTCCAATTTTAAATGTTTATAAAAATAATATTGGTTTATTACATTTTATAATCTTAATAATATGAAAGTTGAGATATAAATATAAAAATATTTTTCGAACCATTTCACAAAAGACCACATTTTTTTTTTTTATTAGAAACTTGGTGTTAACCATTAGTTTCAACAATTACAATGTTATATAGATACACATAGGTTTACTATATTAGGAAAACATTTTTTATTTTTTTTATTTTATTAATTTTTAAATTATGAAATCAGCCTAGTTGAATAAGTTAAGTGTAGATAAAATAACAGATTGGGAATTGCAGGAAAGGATAGACTGTGGATTTACTGGAATATTTAGAGAATTAATTAAGGAGAGTACATTTTTGCGTAGGGAGTGAATATATGGGCAGTTAAAAAGAATGTGAATGATATTGCAGATAGCGGAAGTAGAGTGGCGAGTGCAGAGGGAGGAATCATTTAGGCTGGTTTCTACCACATTTAAAATTCAAAATTTGATTAGGTTTTAATAAGATACAAAATAAACCTACTAATACCTTAATGAAACTAAAAACAAATCGGTAAAAATAGTTCAATGTTAACACTAAACTGACTAAACAGCAAATATTAAATTGCAACTTTGAGTGATTTATAAAGAAAAAATTTAATTCTATGTGCCATAATCAACATGTCGTTTGAATACCGAAGTAATTAAAGACAAAATTACATCACCATAATCTGATGACTGGTTTTTTAAAATTCATTTTAATAAAATACGTTTTTCTAGTTGTTTTTAAATTTGATTAAAAATACAGTATATTTCAATACAACCTCTCACGAATAAATATACACTGTATATTATTATTTTAACAGCATTAGATTTTTCGATGTACGAAAAAAGCATTTCTCAGTGGGGGACATCATTGTTACTGTTTTTACGTGGTTTAGATAACGTCGTGTCATGAGTTAATCTAACAAACATGTATGTGTTTGAAGTTGTGTTATTCATGTCAGTACGACTGCATAATGCAAACAGTGATAGGTACGTCGTTATATTTTATTTTTAAAATTGAATGCATGATTAAAATCCTTTTTATATTTGATAATTTGGAAATATATTATAATAAACATATTATACTTTTACTTTTGTACATTACCTATCATTATAATTGATTTTTATTATAAAAAATTAAGCTTTTTTTAAGTCATTTATTCATGTTTAATATTTATAGTTAAATTGTATGTTTAAAATAATTTGATTGTTTTCATCTTGTAGTTCTTGAATCGGTTCGTTTAGAGAGACTTTGAACAATTACATACATTTTCTTATTTGTTTCAACGTGGAAAACTAGACCGTGGTTTTGATATACCGTTCTCATTGGATTGTGTCACCAGTTCGAAATATCAAGTTGTTTTATCGTAATGTTTGTTACGTTTCGAATACATTATAAAACTCTTTGTGTAGTAACTATTAAAAACGAAAAAAAATACGTACTTCGCCCCATTGGATATCCTTTGCTTTTCGGACGAGTTAATGGGGATGAATGTATTGAATTTTAAAGAAATGATAGATCATTTCTTTAGTTTAACGGTTCTGAGCAAAGCTTCAGAGTTCAAATATACCGTTTTGGTGGACCTATGTCTTCACATAAATATTTTAAGTAGAAAATTGACGTAAAAACAGTTTATTACGTACAGATTGTAAAATAATTCATTTAAATACTCTTAAAATTTAAATCACGAATCAAAAGTTTTCGTCAAATATCAAAAATATGCCGTTCATAAATTTCACATTTGTCGTTCAATTATAGGTAGGTTTTTTCAAAATTATCTTAAGTATTTTGTTTGACAAAGAAGACATTTTTTTTTTGTAAAATAGATTCAAAACTTCTTGTTCTATTTGTATTCAAAGTTTCATTATGTTTGGATTGATACCTTGTATTTCTTGAAATACATTTTTAAAATTGAAAACGTACGTAAAAAAAAGAACTGTATAAGTTAAGTCATATTAAATTTTCAGAAGTTTTCACCAAATAGTTAAAACTTTATAAAGGAGAAATTTTTAAAAAACAAGGTATTTTCTGTTCTATTTTTAGCCCGAAATTTGTCAATTTTTTGATTTTTTTAAAGCATGAAGTGATACGTCAATAATAAACATACATACTTATACATATATATACAGGGACGCCCGGAGGGGGGTATGGGGCCATTGCCTCCCCTGAGATTTTTCATGTCAGTTACAAAATTGGAGGTTTTTTTACATGAAGTCAGTCTCACACGATTAGGGCACTCAAGGACTTTCCGACAATCATTGTACCATTAATTACGAGTATAATATTATTATGTACCTACTCGTAAAATTAATAGATGTACTTCACGAGTCACAATTTTTTTTGCTCTCCCCCGAGTGATATATCTGTGGGCGTCCCTGTATATATATATATATATATATGTGTGTGTGTGTATATGATGAAAATTTCAAGTTTCTAGCTATATTACTTTTGGAGTAACAACGAAATTACTAAATCGATTTAATGAAAACGTCGTTTGAGGTGAATTTCTAAATATCGTATCATTACGGTTGTTCATTGAACAGTAGCAAAATTCAGTGGCGTACGATTCACCCTACACACAAGGCTACCAGCTATAAATAACAGTTCTATATCCATTTTATATGAGTGGAATTTATATAAGTGCAAACCAATAAAATTTTTTGAATAATGGTTATCCTTTTGTAGTTTTGTAGTAAACGTCTGTATTAATTTGATATTTGAATCTATTATAATGATTCTTTATCTTTCTGTATTGGAATTCATTAGGTTTTATTAATTTTCATTTGGAAAAATAGATAAACGAGTTGTTTGAAAATGTAGTAAATGGTGGTAGAAATGGCTTGACTAATATCAAAAACTTTTCTTTATTCAATGAGTAACGAAATTGCGGCATCGTAGCCTTTATTTCTCAACGCCGTTCTGAAAAGAACCCTCAGCAGGTGGTGGTGGTGGTGGTGGTGGAAAGGTGGTTGGGCGACGTGCGTCCGGGCGTGTAAGCCCGTTTCCAATATTTATCGTCTCGAAGTTAACCGTGAAGAATTTTGAACGTGTCCCGTAACTACAATTCAACATTCTAACTACAATCGTCAATACGAATGAACAAAAAGCGTTTGTACACATTCAAACTTCATGATACATTTTATTTTACGAAAATTATCTATGTGGTTTAATCGTCTGTAATGGCGTTGAAGGGGACAGACAAATTCATCGTTTAACGAAAAGTGAAGAGTAATGAATTAAAAACAGCTTTACACGTTGGAAACCACACGAAAAAGACGCCCACGACAAATATTGTATTACATTAACCATATCTCCGGTAATGAGTTTGCCGACTCTCTAGCCAAATCGACACTATCCTTATGCTGCCCCCCGACTAGCCCAATACCCTGGTCTGACTTTTGTCCAATGCTAAAAAATAGCGTTGATAAATTATGGCTCAGCTATTGGGAAGGTCTTCCCACAAATTTCGCCAACTGCAGGTACAGAAACATTGCTCCATCCATTCCTCCTCGCCCTTGGTTTGATAAATTTAATTTACCTCGTAAAAATATTTCCCACTTCTCTCATCTTCGCTTTGGACACACATTTTTACCCTCGCACTCATTTAAGTTCGGCCTAAATGATTCCCCCCTCTGCACTCGCCACTCTACTACGCTATCTGCAATATCATTCACATTCTTTTTAACTGCCCATATATTCACTCTCAACGCAAAAATTTTCTCGCATTAATTAATTCTCTAAATATTCCAGTAAATCCACAGTCTATCCTTTCCTGCAATTCCCAATCTGTTACCTATTTTATCTACACTTAAATTATTCAACCAGGCTGGTTTTATAATTTAAAAGTTAATAAAAAAAAAAATTCCTAATATAGTTAACACCAAGTTTCTGATAAAAAAAAAAAAAGAAAAAACCATATTATTATTATTTTATTATTTTTGAAAATTCGGAGTTCGATGGTAAAACTAAATAATAATAATATAAAATAAAGAATATTATGATTTATGAGGCAAGTACGAAGAGAATACCAATTGAACGTATATTGTTCGGCGTCGTGGCTGTTGTTGCAGTAATCTAACCTGACATCAAAAAAATGTTCAAGTATTACGTGCGTCTGAAACGAACAGGGAACATTACGACGGGGAAAAAAGTGTTCCGAGGTCGATATAACGCAGAAAACACGGAGAAGTCGTATCGATACGACAACTATATGGCGAAGTGATTTCCTAATCGTGACACCGACGTGTGCGCAGCTCTAACACCGTGGCCGGTGGGCACTAACGGGCACGCGATTAATTGAAATTAATGGAACACATTACGAGCGTATGCAGAGTGCAGACCGACGGCGTCCATGCGCCGTTGTGTTTCGGTGACCATTCGTATTTCGTAGCGAGCCGCGGACGACGGTGCGGGGAAGCGCGAGGAAAATCATGGGAGAAAACGCGCAACAAATCAAATCGTTCGTCCGACGACGGCGGGTTCAATCAGTTGGTTTTGTTCGCTCAACGGCGGGAAGAACGGTTTCGCGAACCGTGAGCACAGAGCGAGATCGTGTGCGATTATTATAATAATAATAGTAATAATAATAATAATAATAATAATAATAAATAATAACCATTGGCGTGCGTGTGCGTCGGTCGGTACATGGCAGAAGATATTTTGTTATTGTGTTTCGCGCGCGCTTTGTAACGACCGCTGCTTGATGATAAGGTGCGGCGGCGGCGGCGGAGGAACGTCGCGGACGGATGGACGGACGGCACGGCGCGGTGTGACGCGCTAGCACGTCCCCTTCACCGTCCCGTCAACGCGACGACGGGGCGGGGCGAGGTAGCGGCGGCGTTGTCTCGGACGGCCGGCCGGGCGCACGCGCACCACGGCTCTCGCGCCATAGATTATCCAGCTGCCACTGCAGCGGCGGCGGGCTTCCACTAGCACGGCAACGGCGTACTCGAGCACCACCGCAGTACGACCAACGCTCCATTCGCCAGCGTCTCGTTTTCCATACTGTCCGCAGCATACCGTATTGTTTTGTTTGTTGCACGCGACCGCGCGCGTACTACTCCTGTTGCGATCGAGCCGTCGAGACAGCACAGCACATTCGACTCGCCGCTCAGACGACGTCTTTGATAGCAGCGGCCAGTAACAACAGCCAAGCGAGACCGAACCGCGGCAGTAGTAGCAGCAGCGGCCTGTGCACTAGTAGTATCGACGACGACGACGACGACGACGACGGCGAAGGCGACTGCAGCAGCAGCAGCAAAACTTTCGGCGACCGACGGTTTTTATCATTTGTTACCGTCACGAACGACGTACGACGCGCACCTGAACCCGCAGCCGAGACACACACGCGAATGTCGTTGCCGTCGCGTACGCACACACGTCGATCGTAGTGAATTATTATTTGTATGTGCGTCGCGAACGTTCGGACGCGAAACGGAACTCGACGTCGTAACCGCTCACGGACGCACGTCGTCGACGATCCGCCCGGGCCGTGACGGCAGCACCAGCAACGGCATTTGTCGGGCCCGTACACTCGTTCGCTACGCTCCCGGGACGCGGCCGTCATCGTCGTCGTATAGCCGCAGTCGACGCCGCTGAACGACAGCTTTTCTAGCCGCTGTTCCCTCGCTCGCTCTCTCTCTCTTTCTCGCTCGCTCACTCGCTCACTCGCCCACTCTCTCTCTCCCTCTCTCTCTCTCTCTCTCACTCTCTTCGCGTCGTCGTCGCCGGTGGTGATCGCACGACGTCGTTGTCGCCCGCTCGTCCGCGCGCGATGCCGTCCGTCGCCGCCGTGTACGCGTCCGTCACAGCTTCCGCCGCCGTGTCGTCAACAACAGTCGCCGCAGCCGTTTCCTCCGCCGTCCTCGTGTCCCACAGCCGTCGTCCCTCGTGTCGCGTTCGCTTTCCCAGGCCGTCCGGCGGTCTGCGATAGCTTTCCGAGCGGCCGCGCTCAGTCGTCGGTCCAGTCCGCTTACGCCGCCGCCGCCGCCGCCATCGCGAGCCGCCGCCGCGACAACTCGCCCGTCGCTTTTGTCCGCCACCGCCGCCGTCGCAAGCTTTTCCACCGACGCTGCGCGCTCGTCGCGTCCACTGCTGTACCAGCGTCCCAAGACGACTACGTTTTCCCGGCGCCCTACCGCCTTGCAGCAGCAGCAGCAGCAGCCTGTCCGCCCCGACACCGCCACCGTCCAGAATGAGCGACGTCGCCGAGCAGAAGATGAAAGACACCGGCAACATTATATTGACGGCCAGCCCGTTCTCCAGTATCGGCAAACAAGAGGCCCTGAGCAGCACCATCGACGTGCCCGCCACCGTGAGTAGTGCGTGTGTAATCGTACACGCGATTATCACCGTCCACCGACGAATCGACCGTTTTATGTAGTCCGGTCGCGTCACTACGACTAACTGGGTTTTCGTGGACCAAGAAAATGTTTGCTGTGAACGTCGTTCAAAACGTTTCACCGTCGTGCGTTTTCGTGTTTTATCTCCGTTTCACTCCACACCTATTGCGACGGACTGATACCGAGTCGTGTACCAGATTATACTTACTGGAGTTCTGTTCATTCGAATTATCCACCTACGTTTTATGATTTCAATTGCCCATTAAATTCGGAGTCGTCTTGTGTGATTACGTGTTGTTTTAGAGTTACAATATCGAATCGGTAGTTGCTTATCACATTGATTTTTTGTTTGACATATTTTACAATTTGTGATGAACAACAATAACAAACCTTTTACCAACGATTGAAGTGTTTATTTTATTTTATTTTCATTGATATTATTCTTACGATCCGGTGTGAGTTGAAGCCCTTGATTTTTTGCTATAGGTTAGTTTTTGTATATCAGTGATCGTGTGGGTATACATTTCGAAATTCTGTAAAACTTGTGTGAATCTATGAAATTATATAATTGTCTTATAGGCTACTATGGATTCCTATAATGTATCGAATATTAATGTTAATGTATAGAAATTAATTTGTATTGAGTGGCATCACTGTATTTTAGGTTGACATGCTTTACCACTCAGCCATACCGAATCGGGATTCTACTTCTAGAGTATTGATAGTACCTATTGGTTAGTGTTTGAAAATGTTGTGTGGCATTTGGGCTTAAACCAGTCTTAAAGAATTTGTGCATCTACTGTTATAAATTTTCTCTTAGTATCTTACTTTTATGATTCATTTTACCTACTGTCTATACATTTTTGAAGTGGGAGTGCTGGAGTAATATTTTATTAGAATTAGAATTCACTGACAGAGAAACTTGGCATTAAAATTTTATAATTTCTATTAGGTAATAGTTATTATTTCATTTTATTTATTATTTATATATCATTACATTACATCAGACTCGTATGTATTTTTTTCTTTTCTTATCATTTGGTATTCTATGGCTTTTGGAAAAGATTGTTGTATATTTTGTAGGTTGTTATAAAATCATTCAATTGTTTCTATGTATCTAGCATAAAATAAATTTTATTCGCCATGCTTTTATCATAATACATTTTTTTGTTAAAATAGGGAATAGAATGTTAACTGATATTTTATGTAGAGCTACCTACTTACTTATTTCATTCTATTATCTTATGATTTTCAATTTTCCAGAAATTCTCATTAGTTCATTTAGTTTTATAGTGTAAATAACTATTTGTGATATTTAATAATAATTAATTATTTAATAAGGAGTAAACAATTATATATCCAATGATTCGTTCCGTAAGTTAACCTAAGTATAACAATTGTGTTGGTAATGCTTTAACAAAATTTCTTCAAAAATGTCTCAGTGATTCAAGTACATTTTATTTTGTATGGAGTATCAACATGTTTTATTCAAAAATAAAAAAATGAATATACCTAAGTAGGTACCTATATTAAATTTAAAATTTACTCTCTAAAACTTTTTAAAACTACTCACTAAATTTCAAATAATATTTTTTTTCTACCTTCTATGTTACTTCTAGTATTAATTTGGTAATTTGGATTGTTTGTAAATCCTTATATTTATTCTTTAAATTTATATCAATACCTAATTATGTACTTTTAAAAAACACTAAGGTATACCAAAGTATACTAATTTAATGTTAAGTGATGAATTAATATTCATATTTTATAAAAAAAATACACACACACTCACATATATATATATATATATATATATATATATATAATTGGATTACTAATTATTTTGATTTAATTTATTTACTATTGATTTATGTATTTTTTAGGCATTTAGAATGTGTAATTCTACGTCTCATAATATATCTTCTCAATTTACACCTACTGGAAATTCCATATTAAAACCAGGTATGTTTATTACGAGGTTTATTACTTGAATATTTCTTGCTTATAAATAGTTTCTATTATGTTAATATTATTCTGATTTTGATAGTATCTATGTATTTATATTTTATAAGATTAAGATTTAAAATATTTATTTAGGTTCTATGAATAATTAATATATTTATAATACTTTATTTATATTGTATAATAGTCTTAACTTTAAAAAAAATTAACTAATCATTTACCATTCAATTTGTATTTAAGATTATGAATTTCAAATTTAGTAATTATTGATTGTTAAATTGGTAATAAATAATAATTTAATAATATATAATAAATAATACTAATATAAATAATTAATAATAAAAAAGTATATTATGTTTGTTGTTGGTCAGGTATACCAAAATTATCAGCACAGGAAGTTAGTGATGATGTCAGTATTTGTCCTGTGATATTACACCCTACTAAGCAGCTGAGTACACAAGTAAGTTAAAATGGATATATTTAATATTATTCTAAAAATTGATATTTATCTATTTTATATCATAGTTTATAATTGTAGGTATGCTCTACCACTTAATAGAATGGTATCTAAAAGCAGATCTAAAATATTAAATTTACAACTGTAAATCATTATATAAAAATTAAAATGTTTAGATAGATTCTTTTTCTGGAAAAATTTGTTCAGAAGTGATTCTCAGAGTATAAACAGTTATTATTTATGTAGTATCTATATGTAGATTATGTTAACAATTTGTATGCATATTTTTTTGTTTATTTTTGAATAATAAAGTATATTTAGTGTACTAATCTTATTTATTTAAAGTTTGTAACATAGCATTTTATAATATATTTTATATCATAATATGTAATATTCTGAGAAATCGCTTTTTGAAATTTTTTCAATTAATTGCTCTTAGAAATTTATTATATGTATGTCTCTTAAAAAAAGGAAATGTTTATTTTGAAAACTATAGTATAAAATATTCTTAGATGTATACACCAAAAAGCATATACAGCAAAAATATTCTAACTGGAGTTTCATATAATAAATAAATAAAAAATTAAATTTATTTTATAAATTTTAATTAATTTTATAAAACCTTATTATTGAATTGGATTTGAAATTATTATTTTAAATTGATCTCATTAAACAAAATTATAGTATAATGAGAATCGTATCCAATTTTAAAATGTTTTTGTTTTACTAGCTACAAATCATATTTTACTGTCAATCATATTATTTTAGGTTCAAGTGAAAAGTGAGGCACTTATAAAAACAATTGGATTTTCTCCTGCACGATCTCAACAGCAAAGTCGTATTGTTACTTCATCATTACAGCGTTCGATTATGGAATCTCAAAATGTTTCACCTCTTATAATTACACCTACACCACATGTTATTCATACGAATAATGATATTGTTCCTGCTAAAGTAAGTTTGTGTTAATATAATTAGTGTTTTATATAAAAATAATTAAACATTTATTTTCTCAATTTGAATTAATTTACAGATTGTTCCAATACCTTCAACGCCTGTTTCACATTTTTCTGTAATAAACAAGACAGGTATGTTTATTATATAATTATATTACATTAATTTAAGATAATTTATCTAATATGCCTAAGTATTATAAATAAAGTTTTAAACTTATTACTTAACATCATCATTAATCTTAATTTTGATTTTAGGATCTTATGACACTATACCAGAATATACAGGTATACGTCAAAATATGGTACCAGGAACACCTCCAGTTTATACACAGAGTGATTTTGCTCGATTCCCCCCAAAGAGTTACCATCACAAAAGTGCCGTTATTAATCCAGCCGTTATTCATGGCAAGTATAAATAATTATTAAACAAGTTTGTATGAAATGAAAAATGACAACTTATAAAAATTAAATCTTGTAATCATATTTATCCACCTAATACCATTTTGAACTAAATTTTCATTTTATTTTCATATAAAACCATTGGTCTTATTCTTTTAATAGGTCCTATTGTTGGAAATATTGATGAACCATGTTTAAATATACCTAATAGTCAACATGTATTTAAACCAATTATTTCTCCAAGGCCCAGTATTTTAAGAAAACGTGATGCAGATGGGTAAATATTAAATCAATTGGATATTTTATGTTGAGATTATTACATTATATTATTTTTCTAGTGTACTTAGAGCCCAAAAAAATCTTATACCAATCTTAACAAAAACTGAGAATGAAGATAGTCAACATACTGACGATACATCTCACAATAGAAATGGATATAGTGAAACTGGTTTACAAATTGATTCCATCATGGTACCTCAAATGCCTGACGTGGTATTACCTCAAATTTCTGCTTTAAGTAGGCAATCACACATTATGGTTGAAATAAGTCCACGTAAAAAACCTCGTAAACAATTACTGTAAGTGTTTACTGTATCAGATTATTTTATTTTGTGCTGCGACCACTTTTTTTTTTTTATATAGAATAGAATATTTAATTTAAAAAAACTGTTTTTTAGACCTGTGAACCAAGATAGTCCATTTAAAATAGTTGGAGATGATATGGAATATGTTGACGAAAAAATTATGAAAACTGAACGACCTGAAGAATTTCCAGATGAAGATGTTGGTAATAGTAATGACGACTTAGCTGATGGTGATGCTGAGGATGAATGTGAAGACGATATGGACGATAATGATATGGATGTTGATGATGATTGTCCAGCAGACGATGATTATGATGAAAATGAAGATGATGATGATTTTGGAAATGATTTCGGAGATGGTGTGTTTCTACTTTTATAATCATTATTATAATCAAACTAAAGATTAACATGTACAGAATACTAATAGTCATATTGATTTCAGGTTTTGATGATTATAGTAAACCTGAAGAAAAACCATTCTTTGGAGATGTAAAACCGTCATTAGATAATAGTGATGAAAGCTCAACTTGTACTAAAAAAAAACGGCCTAGATTATTAGGTGCAAAGAGTACACACCGTGCCCATTTACACCATTTTCAAAGGTGAAGTAATTATTTGCAATTTGAAAAAACTATTAATTATTTTTTATTTTACATTTAAATGATTAAATAATATAATTTGAGTCTTCAAAACAAAATTTCTTATAATATATGATAAATTGTTTTATTTTATGTTATAAATTAACTATGGGTTAGATTGATATAGTTGATTTGATTAATTTAAAAAATTTACCAATAGTTTATTTCTTGCAGGGCAATAAAATGACTACTGAATATACTCTTTTAAATTTCTATCATCAATAATTTGTTTTATTTAATTATTTTTCTTATCTAACACCATATGTAGATTTTACAAGAAATTTATGTAAAGGAAACTAAGTATTACATATCTGTAAAAAAAATCATATTGTATTATCTTTTACTGCATTTTCAATTTGACAACTAAGAATTTAAACTTGAAGTTAAATTATTTTTGATAACTGACAATACCTACCTTGATTATTGGTTTATTTTCATAGACTGTTACTAATATTATTTGTTGGTTTAGGTATGGTGATTATAAAATTAAAGAAACTAAAAAGCAGTTAGCTGACATGCAGCAAACTAAGAAATGGATGTCTGATAGCAGATCTGGGTGGAGAGTTCGGCATTTGTTACGGCAATTTGATGGAATGGTAATAATTTTACTCAATTATATTGTGTAAAATTAACTTAATGCTTAATTCAAAATTTAAAATTAATCAATTTTTTCTTTTATGTTCCTAATTGTTTCATGCACAGTGTTGGGTAAATAACTTTTTTAAATGTAACATAATTGCATTACTCATTACATGTTTAAAAAAGTATATTAACTTAAAAAAAGTATATATACAATATAACCTTTTCATTACTAATAAATTAATGTAATTATATTACATTAGTGTTTTCAATAAAAAGTAATTTGTAACAAAACACTTTTTTTTAAAGTTAAATTTGTTTATTATTCAGAAATCAAAATTTAAAAGTATAAAATTCAAAATGTTATTTTTAAAACTAGTATTTTAAATATTTCTTTTATCGTGTAGTACAATGTGTTGAAATTTTATAGCTTATCCAAGCATTTTTTTCCACAATTTTATTTTATTTTTTATGTTTATTTTGTATAGTATCAATACAATAATTGTAATAATGCATTAATTATTTAAAATTACCAATATTAAGTAAATTTTCTACAAATTAGGTGACATATTTAAAATTGTAACTAAATTACATAGACATTACTTGTAAAAGTAGTTTTGTTACAGTCACGAGTAATATAAGTCACATTACTTCCCAACACTTTTCACGAGACAGATTATTTGTTTGTTGAAAAGTGTTTTAAAATTTATTTGTTAGTTATAAAAATAAATGTTTATAGGTTAAAACTGAAGAAGAAATTATTGAAAGGATGACAAAACTTATGGGTGTATTTGAAAAAGATATCGAAGATCTTGACCTGCGACATTCTCTCATTGAACTTGTCAAAGTAAATAAAATACTTATTTATGAAATTACTATATTATTAACAATTTAAATGATTTCAGGACAATATTCAAAGGAGTATAGTGACAAGAGATCAATTAAATGAAATATCTACTCAACTAACAAAAATATTTGATTTTAAAAATTTAATTGATGATGTTGTTGAAAAATATTGTCCCAAAGAACTTAAAAAGAAATGTGCAAAAGTATTAGGCAAAGCTTAAACAACGGTATAATCTAATTTTGTTTAAGTGATAATTTTTTAAATCATTTTTTGTTTTTTTTTTGGAGAAAAAAATGTGTATACCTTATTACGTTTTTTTTTGTCTAATTTATTTAAATAAAGTTTTTTATTTTTATTAAACTTTGCATATACAATGTACAATAATGTAATTAATGTCAACATTATATAAATAATTATATACAAAAATCTATTATTTTCTAAATAGTTCTTTTGAAAAGATTGTTTTATTTATTTATTCCGTTTTATTAAAAACTGCATCAGTCATCTAATAAATTGAATATTACATTATGGCTGGTTAGCACAGCTAACAACATAATTTTAACTAAGCTGTGTTTATCGGTACAAGCATGTTGATTCATGCTGGAACACTTGACAATTTTTTGAAGAGCTTTGTTACACCTTATGTATCTGTATTTGATTGAAGTTACCATAAATATTTGGTTTAAATATGATTTGTCAATAAGAATCTTATGAATTTCACATCACACATTTCCAAGAAATATTTAAGAAATAAATCATAAAGTATATGTGTTTCAAATATGTAACCCGGTGTACAAATAATATTTTTCGAGCTTTGGTAAAAAATATTTAAATTGATTGTCAAGATCTGTAGATTGTTTTATTTATATTGGCCCTAAAAACATAAATAATTTTGGTTTTACATTTTTTTGAATACTTTGCCCTGTATATTTGTAAAATAATTTAATATAAACGAATATTAAATATTAACATGCACACAACATATGTATACAGTAGAATCCCTCTTGCCCACCCTCTGCTGGTCCGCTACCCTGGTTGATTTGACCATAGTATGTATTATCAATATGAATACTTTAAAAATAATTTTGGATTTTCTAATTTATAGATGTATGATTGTAGATGTATAAAATTAATTGCCAGTTTAATATTCCCCTTATTGCTTGCTGCTTTAGTACACTGTCTTCTTTCATATCCTTATATGTCATAGTGCACAGGTGGTGAACCTATGGCACATAGCCAATTAAACACAGCTTATATTTAAGCTAGTTATGATTATTTTAAAATCATATTCTACATGATTCTTATCTACTTAAAAATTTAAAAACTTGTGAACACAAATGATATTTTTGTCTTTTAGCTGGACAATAGGCCAATTTATTCTAAAATTAAAGGTAAACACAAAATTGGTTTAGGTAAATGCAAATTTTGGGTGTAGTTTATTGATAAGACAAAAACAACATGAATGTAACGTCCTTTTAAATAATGTAGTCAATGAAATGGAAGCTGAGTTTTAGTAGAATATATACACAATGAAACCTCTATATATTAGACAATTTTATGAAAAGATATGTATGTATTGGAACTGGGCATTATTTACTTTTGGAATAAAGTTTTATACTCTAAAATTCTTACTATGAGAAGAGAAAAATATGGAAAAGTTCTCCAGTTAATGAGATTTGTTGTATCTATTTCATGTATTTATGTGTCTATAATTAGTAGATGTTTCAGTGTATCCTATGTAAGACATATTTATTATTTTTGTAGCTTATCAGAAAAATTTAAAAGATGAATTTAATTTAATTGCAAATTATAACCATTAAATTTTACTAAAATTATAAATTTTTTTAAATAGACTTTCAAAATTTGAAGGATAATATATTTGATCACTAATTTTGATTAAAAATGACTTTATTGATTATCTATTCTAAATTAAATTACTAATAATCAAATTAATTTGGGAAAATTTGAAAAAGTTGCTTTTTTTTTATAATTTTTACAGTTTGACTCGACATTATTTTGAGAAGTGTATGAATATTATGTGTTTATACTTGTATACTTTATTTCTTGATGTTTTTGATGGATATTTGTACAGGATTTAAAAATGGATTATTTATGTAAACCATCTATGAGGGAATAGATGAGTGAGAAATTATTCAAAATTGTATCAAATTCAACAACAGGTAAAAAATGCCAATGTATTATCAATTACGATATTTTATTGAACACTTTTACGATTGTATTCAGTATCACAGATTGTACGTTTTTATATTTTTTGGATTATTGGTATCCTAAACAGGTTGATTTTAAAGAAGTTAAATATTATTTAATGCTATCCATTCATTAATGGAATAAATAACAAGGAGATAAAGATCTTGGTTAGGATTTTTTATCAGATCAAATTCATCTTGCTTCTCAAAGATATTTGTCAACAAATATATTAATCATTATTCACTATGAAATAATATGTAAAGCTGATATGAAATATATGTCTTAATTTATTAGGCTTGAGAAAAATCCATTCAAATAAAAGCTTAATTAATGTTTAATCATCTGCAATTAAAATTTTAGTGTAGTAGGTATTTGAATAACAAACAAATATAAGACAATTAAATTAAAACTGTTAACAAATTAGTAAATTATGTTTTGTTTTTTACTAATTTTTTTTCATGTTTTTAAAACAAACATTATAATAAAATATGGTACGAGTTCAGAAAGATTTAAAAACATATAGTTTGTATTATTTTATTTACATTTTTAAAAACTACTTGCTCAACTTTGCTAGATCTAATGATATAATATTATAAACCTACTACAAATACACTAGCTTTTCATGAAGAAATTAAACACTTATAAGAGTAGCTAATAGAAAGAAATTTTCTTTTTTAATGATAAAAATCAATCACAAACTCAGATTTTGAATAATTTTTTTTTAACGTTTGTGTATCTACTTGGCGATTCTTTAATTTATGAAGCATTTCATGTTTTGTTATATTTTTAGTACTTATCATCAAATATTTTAAAATAGTAAAATCAAAGTTGTTTTTTAGGTGTTAGTTTAAAATTAATGATTTAAAAAAATTAGTTTTCTCAAAAAATAATATTAATTTTTATGAATACAGATTATTTAATATTTATAAAACCTAATTTTTATATCTTATATCTTTTATATTAGATTAGATAATATATTTTTGTGTACATGGGTTATCTTGTGTATGAGGTTTTAATTATTTGCATAAAAAAAAAAAAAAGAAAAAATATTTTACAGTAAAAATTCACTCTGATGTGTGACAAAATTTTCTGATTTCATGAATGTCTCTAAATGCTGGGTTAATTGATTAATTACAAAAACAAATTATAGAATTGATACAAATACTTAAAAATGTAAAATATGGCTTTTCAAATATTTTATCGGTTATTTTAACTAATTATTGATACCTACTTGAAATATCTGGCTATTCTTAGGCAGAATATAATTTTTTAAGTAAGTTTTAATACCCAAGTATGTTAGAGAAACTTCTGATTGTATTAAAGTATTTTCCTATTATTAGCTTACAACTGTAGACTGCTATGACTTAAAAAAAGAAAAGCATTTGCCCCCCCCCCTCTACATTAGCGGCCGGATATGGGCCGCAAGCCCACTATAAATTAACATTTCAAATTATTTAATTCGCTATATTATATTATTATATATCGAGTGGCCCAACGCAAAAGGTCGTATCTCACTTTTACGAATTTGTTTTTCTGAATTTAGATCCGCTAAAGCCCTTATACAGAATTCTAAAACAATCCAAATTAATCATGATATTTTTTACATTTCCAAAATTTTAAACCAAATTCCTAATGCTTTTCCTGAAACATTAAAAATAATAACTATCCTCTTAACTTTGCCTGTTTCAACTTCTTCAAATGAACGTTTCTTCTCTTCGCTTAAGCCTGTTAAAACGCATTTAAGATTAACTATGGGGGATGAACGGCTTAGCGATTTATTAGTTATAGCTGTGGAGAAGGAGACAGCTTCATAGATAGATTTGAATCAAGCTGTTGACATGTTTGGTGCTATGAAGACTAGAAGATACCCAGTTAATGCCTAGTATCAATAAAATTCTAATTATCTAAGTAACAATTAAAAAAAAAAAAATTCGTAATAAAGATTTAATAATTTACTGTATGTTTTGTTTTATTTTTTGTACATTTATACTCATATTTGGTGTAAATAGGGCACCAATTGGGGTAATTCCTCTCAAAGTCATCATATAATAATAATAATATATATTTTGCAAAAAACAACAAGTAACACATTGTATAGGTACGTAAAATAATTATTTGCAGCACCCCCTAAAAGCAAAGCTTGTGCTGGGGGAGCGGTTCTTATATAATATTACATAAAATAAATACATAAATAATAAATTAGTGATAGTTGGCATTAAGAAGTAGCAAAATATATATATACAATATTTTAAACAGAGTAAAAGATAAGAGTATGAAGACAAAAATAATTATAACAACATATTTATTATATAATAGACAGATCAAGATTTTTAACATATTTTTTGAATGATTTCAAATTATCAAAATGGCTAATGTTAATATTTAAGGTTTGACATAGTTTTAGACCGTTATATAAAACACTCATTTGACCAAACACTTTACTATAGTTAGGTAGGCATATATTAATATTATGTTTGTATCTTGTATAATGATCATGATCAAAAGGGGTAATTAAATTTTTATTTTTATAAAGTACAATTAGTGTATTAAAATTAAAAATATACCTAAAATCCTTGACTTTTAGTTCTTTATAAATTAATGTAGTACTAGTTTGAAATGATAGATTTAGAAGATATTTAATAATGCAGTTTATCGTTGTTAATAATCTAGATAGATGATTGTTGTAAGTTCCTCCCCATATTGATATACCATAAGTGAAAACTGATTGTACCAAGGATAAATAAATAATTCTTTTATATGAGTTATTAAAAATATATTTGACTTCTTTAAATATGAAAAAGAACTTACGTAAAATATTGTTTAAGTAATTGATATGACTATCCCATTTAAATCTATAGTCTAGAATAAGGCCAAGGTATTTTAGCTCCTTAACATTTTCAAGAGTAACACATTTCAACTTACATGTATTGCTAAAAGCAGAGACACATTTTAGTGAATGGACTATTAATTTGTTAGTATTCAAAGTATTATACTTTTGTGGATTAAACAAAATGTATTTGGATTTCAACAAATTAAGTTTTAATTTATTTTTGCAAAACCAGGTATAAATATTATTTAGGATTCTATTTGCTTCATAATACAAACTATCTGTTGTTCGCTCAGATAATAAAATAGCAGTGTCATCAGCATAGCTTAGAATTTCAGTATTTAAATTAGTATTGATTTTAAGAAGATCATTTATAAAAATTATAAATAATAAGGGACCTAGGACTGTGCCTTGTGGTACACCACAAGATACTTCTAGAAAATCACTTAGTGTATCATTTAGTTTAACTCTTTGAGTTCTGTCTCCTAAGAAGGATTTAATTAAATTATATGGTAAACCACGAATACCTGCGTTTTCTAATTTGAACATCAATAGCTTATGATTCACACTATCAAAAGCTTTATGTACATCTAAAAAAATACCCATTACTTTATTATTATTATCAATATTATTCCTTACAAAGTTGTCTACCTTGAAAAGAGCATCTATAGTAGATAGTCCAGGCCTGAAGCCAAATTGACATTTGGAAAAGAAACTTTTTTTATTTAAAAAATCAAGTAATCTATTTTTTATACATTTTTCAAAAATTTTTGATAATGTTAGAGATATGGATATCGGCCTATAATTGCCACACTCTAGTTTGTTACCTTTTACGTACCTATACAATGTGTTACTTGTTGTTTTTTGCAAAATATATATTATTATTATATAGACAGGAAAATATGCAGTGGATTGAAGGCATTTTTTACCAGATAAATAATTAAAAAATTTATACAATTTTAATTGGAGAATTGCTATTTTACGTGAAAATAATAATTTTCGTTAAAATTTTAGCTTTAAATGCGTATAAAAAAAATATTGATAAATGATTTTTTAAATTTTATAATGTACTGCTAATTAAGCATTTATAATTTATATGAACAAAGTGTATTCATTTTTTGGGTCTTTGTACCAAGAATTTAAAATTGTATTAGACAATACTTCTTTCATATAATAGCTAATAGTTAATATAAGGTATCCCTCTATAACCTACAATCTACATAGTACATTTTATTATATAACTATATAAGTATAATAATATATATTATTTATTTATTTATTTATTGTATTATTTAGTCATTGTTATCCCTCAAAAAGTGAGTTATCTCAGATAACAGGTTTTTTTTTAGTTATATTTTGGGCAGGTCAAAACTTTCGCCCCCCTCTTGAAAACTGAAATGACGCCACTGGTCCAGGTGCCAAAATTGCAAACTTAAGACTCGTGAAGTTGACATTACGAACAATGAATGAAATATTGGATTACAACTAAGTCGTGGGATATTCAAGTTGAATATGCTGTGATATAAATAATAATTTAAGAACGCTCGTGTTTAATAAATCATACAATCATTTTTTTTGAATGATAAAAATATATTTGAGGCATCATAATATCATACATGACGTGTTAATTTGTTGAGCGTAATATATGTTTTCATAACTTTCTAAGGATAATGCTACTGATATATACAGCGTAACAGTTCTTTAGCGGACACCTCTTAGCATAGGCGGATATTTGGTTACATCTGTGTAGGGGGGGGGGGCTCGACATTTTCATCGTACCCATTAACATAAGAAACATTTTTCAGAAACGAGCTTCCGTCTACTTATGTATGTGTAAAACATATTAATAACAATTTCTTTTGTTCCATTTCTTGTGGTTATCATAATTAAATATTCATTTTCAAATTGAAGTAAAACCATTAGAAACAATACATTTGTTTGCCAAACTATATTAAAGGCATTTACAATTTCGTTTATAAAATATTACTAGTAATTATAATTTTTTATATAAGTATAAATATTTAAATTTTTTATTAATGCTTTTTTTATGCTACTATACTTATACTAATATAAGTATGTACTAACGAAAAAAATGATGCTCCCCCTGAAAAACGTAATCCTAGATCCACAACTGCCTATACCAACTACTAAGCGTTTTGGTGGAAAACAGAGAACACGTGGATTTGCTGGATTACGGAAAATAAATCGACAATATTATTATTATTATTATTATTATTACGATTAAAATTCAGTGAATTTGAAGAGTACCTAGGTACCTACCTACCTAACTATACTTCGTCAACGGCGAGTATTAAAATTTTACCCTCGGAAAAATTGTGTCCGGGGGTGGCAGTCCTTCTACGGGTCCGCGTCGGATAATTTTACATCACGAACGTGGCATTTCATAAATTGTTAATCGAGTTCCATTTATTTTGTTATCAACTAATTCACGAGCAGTGATAAAACAAAGTTTAAAACAAAAACTGTTGTATGCAGGCATACCTGTAGCAACTTGGCGAGCACCGTCCCTCGCGTCATCCCCTAATACGGTTAACGTTAAATATTTTAAAGCATCGTATTAACTCGGCGCTCGGGCAGAGTGATATATTGTGATTCGATATCGGTAGACAGTGCTGGCTTACCTACGACATGATTGTGCAAGTATTGACAAACGATATTATGTCTGAAATCACAAATATAGCGGAGACCATTATGGTTTCTATGTTAGAAACAACTACGAATAAGAGAAGAGATTGTAGTTCGAAAAAATGAGAAAAAAATCCACTTAACACAAAATAAAAATGACCCAAAATGCAATGTCTGTTGAATTCAAATTTTGATCTTTTAATTGCAGACGATCATACGAATCCAATGAAGTTCTCTTGAAGTTTCTAGTATAAATCTGTAAAATGATACAACATCTCGACTTTGAAAAACATACGATTTTTAAGTTTTTTCGTCAGAAAAGCTTAAAAATAACCTAAAATGCAATGTCTGTTTAATTCAAATTTCGATACTTTTTAATGGAGACGTTCATACAAATTCAATGAAGTTCTCATGAACTTTCTACTGAAAATCTGTTAAATGATACAATACCAAGACATCGAAAGCCATGCGATTTTTAAGTTTATTCGTCAAAAAAACTTAAAAATGACCCAAATTGCAATGTCTGTTGAATTCAAATTTAAATATTTTTGTTGAAGGCTTATATATGAATAAAATGAAGTTCTCTTGAAGTTTCAAGGGAAAATCTGTAAAATGATGCAATAACTACACATTGAAAAACATGCAAGTTTTAAGTTTTTTCGTCAGAAAAACTTTAAAATGACCTAAAATGCAATGTCTGTTGGTTTCAAACTTTGATAATATTACTGAAGAATTTCAAACGAATCCAATGAAGTTCTCTTGAAGTTTCTAGTATAAATCTGTAAAATGATACAGTAACAAGACATTGAAACACATGAGATATTTAAGTTTTTTCGTCAGAAAATCTTAAAAATAACCTAAAATGCAATGTCTTTTTAATTCAAATTTCGATGCGTTTAAATGAAGACGTTCATACAATTTCGATGAAGTTCTCATGAAATTTCTTGTGAAAATCTGTTAAATTATACAATATCAAGACATTGAAAGGCAATCGATTTTTAAGTTTTTTCGATAGAAAAACTTAAAACTGACCAAAAATGCAATATCTGTTGAATTCAAATTTAGATACTTTTTATGAAGACGTTCATACAAATTCAATGAAGTTTTCTTGAAGTTTCATGAGAAAATCTGTAAAATGATATAAAAACAAGAATTTGAAAGACATGCGATTTTTAAGTTTTTTCGTCAGAAAAAATTAAAAATGAACCAAATTGCAATGTTTGTTGAATTCAAATTTAAATTTTTTTGTTGATGGCTTGTATATGAATCAAATGAAGTTCTCTTGAAGTTTCAAGAGAAAATCTGAAAGATGATACAATTACTACTCATTGAAAAACATGCGATTTTTAAGTTTTTTCAACAGAAAAACTTAAAATTGACCCAAAATGCAATGTCTGTTGAATTCAAATTTTGATATTTTTAATGCAGACGTTCATACGAAACAATTGAATTTCTCATGAAATTTCGTGTGAAAATCTGTTAAATTATACAATAACTAATCATTAAAAAACATGCGAGTTTTAAGTTTTTTTGTTACAAAAACTTAAAAATGACCTAAAATGCAATGTCTGTTGGTTTCAAACTTTGATAGTATTACTGGAGAATTTCAAACGAATCCAATGAAGTTCTCTTGAAGTTTCTAGTAAGAATCTGTAAAATGATACTATAACTACACATTGAAGAACATGCGAGTTTTAAGTTTTTTCGTTACAAAAACTTAAAAATGACCCAAAATGCAATGTCATTTCAATTTAAGTTTTGATATTTTAACTGAAGAATTTCTTACAAATCCAATGAAGTTATCTTGAAGTTTCAAGTGAAAGAAAGTAAAATGATACAATATCTAGACTTTGAAAAACATAATATTTTTAAGATTTTTCGTCAGAAAAGCTTAAAAATAATCTTAAATTCAATGTCTGTTTAATTCAAATTTCTATACATTTATGGAGACGTCCATACAAATTCGATAAAGTTCTCATGAAGTTTCTAGTATAAATCTGTAAAATGATACAATAACTAATCATTGAAAAACATACGATTTTTAATTTTTTTCGTCAGAAAAACTTAAAAATGACCTAAAATGCAATGTCAGTTCAATTTAAGTTTTAATTTTATCACTGAAGAATTTCATACGAAACAAATGAAGTTCTCTTGAAGTTTCAAGTGAAAGAAAGTAAAATGATACAATATCTAGACTTATAAAACATACGATTTTTTAGTTTCGTCGTCTGAAAAACTTAAATATGACCTAAAATGCAATGTCTATTTAATTCAAATTTCGATACTTTTTACTGAAGACGTTCATACAAATTCGATGAAGGTATCATGAAATTTTTGTGAAAATCTGAAGAATTTCTTACGAATCCAATGAAGTTCTCTTGAAGTTTCTAGTCAAAGAAATTAAAATGATACAATATCTAGACTTTGAAAAACTTACGGTTTTAAAGTTTTGTCGTCAGAAAAACTGAAATATGACCTAAAATGCAATGTCTTTTTAATTCAAATTTCGATACATTTTATGGGGGCGTTCATACAAAATCGATAAAGTTCTCATGAAATTTCTTGTGAAAATGATACATTAACTACACATTGAAAAACATGCGAGTTTTAAGTTTCTTCGTTACAAAAACTTTAAAATGACTCAAAATGCGATGTCAGTTCAATTTCAGTTTTGATATATTTACTAAAGAATTTCTTACGAATCCAATGAAGTTCTCTTGTAGTTTCTAGTAAGAATCTGTATAATGATACAATAACTACACATTGAAAAACATGCGATTTTTAGTTTTTTCGTCAGAAATACTTAAATATGACCTAAAATGCTATGTCTATTTAATTCAAATTTCGATACTTTTTAATGAAGACGTTCATACAAATATTTTCCGGGACATCTAGAACATTTGATTCGAAATCGATTCAGGTTTTTCGTCCTAAAAAAAAACGTGTCCAACAGTGACAAAAGACACGCACTGATAATGTTGAAAATGGCAGTTCGTAGAAATATACGAATTATCGTGTGCATACCTACGTAATAAACCTGTATAAATTATATATATTTATATAAAATGGCACTTTATCAGGTAGAGGTTGCAACGTGTGGGTTCGTAATAATATTACGAATCATGAGTTTTATACGAGTATAAAAACAAACAATTTCACATTGAGTAGACCTACCCCAGTCACTTTGTAATCATCCCCTCTTATCGATGAAAATTCCTTGAAATGTTTGTTTCTCATTTTTAAAAACACACAAGTTGGTCGTCGCTATACGTTATAAATTATTACATGGTCACTGTCTGTGTATACATGACAACAATGCACACGAGTATTTATTACATCGATAGTTTTTAATTATTTTTGTAGACACTTGTAGCATATAAAAATATTCATTTATCAGTGTTATTTTTTGTTTTTTTTTGCAGCGTAAAGTTTTGTTTTCGAGTGAATTGTTTTTGATTTTCGTCTATCAGACTTAAGTTCGAGTGTTTCGTGAATCTCTGAGGATCTTTTATAATCGAGAAACGAAGCTTTAATTTGACACGTCGAATATTATCTACATAAAACACCGCATGAACTCAATTGACTTTACACCACGATAATTATAATTGATAGGTATGCATTGGAAGTAATATACATCAGTGGAAAGTAGAGATCATTGAATGAGACCGAGTGGATGTTTCCCAAAGACTATATTGTAAAAATCCTTATCGGTGTCGATCAAGGCTTTATCGGGAGTTTAGCACAGATTTTCCACTAAAATATGAGGAAGTTTGTTTATTTGGCACGAGTAGTGGTTTTGAAGCTACGGGCGCCGTGAGATATATAGGTGTTGGACGACATAAGACCGTTGTGAGAGAAAACGCTTTTCGCCATACTGATTATGAACTTAACAGCGTTTAAACAGACCACGTCGGATAAAATCGTATGTACGATATCGATTTTTTATATCAGTGTCGTCCGACAAGCAGTATAAAAACATTTGGGTACCGTATTATATCAAAGACAAAACTAATTTACCATCAACCGATCAACCAATCAATATCGTTATCGGATTCTTCAACGAATTCAAATCAATACTTAACCCCCGTTTACTGACTCTAACTTTCATATTAAATGAAGTTCCTTCCCTATTATTCCTACTCCTAACCTCGCTAAGCCGTAGAGTCGTTAAGTCATATTTCAAATTACACAAATAACATTAAAAAGTTATAATAATAACCACTTTACCTTAGTTCCGATTATCTATGTTAAATTATCATGTAATTAAGTTTATACTAAGTTATTATGTAACTTCATTATCTACATTGTCATTGTTATTGTATTAAATCAAATTTTGAGTTAAATTGTATTTCAAAAATCAAATAAAAAAAAAAAAAAAAAAAAAAAAAAACGTTTCAATCACTTTAGTTAACAATCGATTTTGAAATTTCTTCTTAAATTTAAACTTTATGAAACGCTTAATAATACGGTTTTTTTGTTGTTGTCAATGATATTTGAAGCAATGCTGAAGTGTGATTCACTTTGTTTTAGCCAAAAATATATTGTAATTTTTTTTGAAGCAAGACGTCGTGATAATTAAAAATATATATAGCTATATTTTTTTGTCTACACTTGATATTCCTCATATTGTATTCATTTAGTTGAAACCTAATTTTTATTGAATATACATAGAATTTCAGCATACACTTATTGCAGATAACTCGGAATTAATCTAAACAAACTTTTCGATCAACGCTATGATTTTTATTGTGTTACATGCATCGTTTATTATCATTAAATTTTGTTCTCTGAACAAATGAAGTACAACACGAACAACATTATAAAGGTATTTTCGGCACATAATATAATAACTATATATCTATATTTTTTTGACAAAAATTAATTTGAAAAAATACACAGATATATTTTAATTTAGTTGCAACTTATAACTGAGTTGGTTTTGATATTTTGACACTCATTTTTCTTTTGACATACAACAACGTGTAATTGAATTGATCACAAATTAAACAATAATTAAGAAAAAAAAAGGAAAACCATTAAAATCATACAATTATAATATTCACACGTACATTCAATTTACAAAGACAATGGCGTAATATACACATTAAAATAATAGGTATAGGTATATCGACATCGTCGTAGTATTTACATTATGATATATAGTATATATATATATATATATATATATATATATATATATATATATATATATATATATAGTATATATATATATATATATAATAAGTAGTTATAATTTTAAGATGAACAAGAATATATATTTATATATAAAACTAAGTACACATTTATCTAAGTTATTGTATTATTTTTTTTCAAAAACAATGCAATTAATGTTATTATAATATAAGTTATAACAATCAAAATGTAACAAAAAAAAAAAAAAAAAAAATACAAAAAATAAATACAATTTGTTTATATAATATATCAAGACGTAATATATATATATATATATATTTATCATAGATCATTGTCGTTTGGAACATAAAAACTTATATTTACACAATAATATATCATATTATTATCCTACTCATGTATACAATATAAATATTTAAATACTTTATAATTATACTTAAATATACGGATTCCCCAAACAGTAGAGTTGGCCTTCGTCCGTTAGTACGAATTATCTACGATCGGGGTTCTACAATAATGCATGAAATTCGTCGGATCGAAGCGAAAACTCGTACGTAATAGAAGACATCTAAATGTTTACATTATTTAAATTTCCCGGGACCTTGGTTGGGGGCAAATGTGGGTTGTTCAATAAAGCAATTAAAGCGGATGATAGTGGGGTCGGAAGAGAGATTAAAAATAGC
This sequence comes from Therioaphis trifolii, assembly GCA_027580255.1. NCBI lineage: Eukaryota > Metazoa > Arthropoda > Insecta > Hemiptera > Aphididae > Therioaphis > Therioaphis trifolii. Next base: position 14,639,197 of record CM050405.1, on the reverse strand, counting down.
ATTAATAAACCTAACATCACTCGATGAATACTTGTTTACTGTCTGTCGGTATGTTACGCGGGGTGCAGTGTGGGACACAATGATAGTCATGAAATTAATCACACTATAATAATAATAATAATAATAATAATAATAATAATAATAATAATAATAATAGTAATAATATATTCTGACATAAATGTTCAATCTGTACCTGCAGTGTTAAAAGTACACCGATCCAGTGAAAAATCAATAAAACGAAAACAGAGCAGTTTTAATATTTCAATAGGTTTGAACGACAAAAACGAACTTACATAATTTAATAGTTAAAAAGTTGGCAAGCTTTGCCATAGTGTACCTAATATTACATTTGACACTACGCCGAAGCGTTTGATGACAAAATAAGTTGTATATAGAAATTATTTGACTTATTCGATTCGTTAACGGTTGATTTAAACCGAACACTAAATTATTTGCTCGGGTTCTGATAAAAGCGCCTGTGTGAACATTTGGAAAACGATAGTGTTTCAAAATACATATTTACGAGTGATAAGCAGTATTAATCAGTCGTTCGAACAACAGGTGGAGGCGTCACTCATACAGATTACATTTCAAAATTCAATTGTATAAATGTTAAAGATTAATGTGATATTATTGATTCCATACAATGACCTGTTCAGGAATATTCACAAAATTTGATGGTATCGAAATATTGTCCGATTGTAACTACTCTTTGACAAAATCGTGAGTACCGACAACGTGAGAGTCACCACATTTCACTAACCGCGCAATATACGTTTTTATCACCGCCACACCATTCGATTATGTACACATTCGTTTTTGTTTTTTTTTTCTATTGTTTTAATTCGATAAATTGTCAATGGTACACCAAAAAAATTTATTCCATTCTTTAATTGAGGGTAAAAATACACTTTTTGCATTGTTCGATTCAATTTTCTATGCTTATAAATCGGTATGATTTGTAAAATAAAATAATAATAATGTAAAAATATAAAAAGTAACGTATGAGCGTCACGCTCACGGTGCAGTAATCGCTCAGCGAAATCGTCGTGTGCCGACGAATTAATAGCAGGGAGTTAACCCCGATTTTATTTATTTTTTTCATATCCGTAAGAGTAAAAGCGTATAACGTAGTACGTGCGAATTATATTTTTTCAGTGGCGTGGTCTCGATGGCACACAAGTAACTACGACAGAGAGTCTGTGGGACGTCAGTGTGGGATAAACACGGACAGAACAATTTTGGACAGAAGCATTTCGGAAAAAAATTGTCGACAACAAGACAGTGTAGGTCGGGATATGACGGAGAAAATCGTTGTCTTCGCGTGACGATCCGACGAATCACTTTACTATATTATTATTAGATATATTTTAAACATTTTAAACTATACGCGTATAACGCGCGAGTATTACACCATTACAGTCAGTACACAATATATAAATGTAGAATATGTATATAAATATTAGGGTGTCTCACGAAAATTTATCCGTAGCGATGTCTTCTGAGATAATGAAGATAATCCAATTTTGGGGTTTTTTTTTTTTATTGTTATTATGATTTGACTCGCGGTGTGACTTGATGGTTGTTTTTAGTAAAAAATATTAGTCGATAAAAACAAAAAGAGTCAAATAGTAAAAACGTTTAGAAAATAAACTATATAGTTTCTGTGAAATGTCATAAAAAAAAAAATCGAATAAAAGTTATTTTAAAACTTTTTTTTACTAATACGTTTACGCGTAGTAAAACACTTAAAAACGTTGTATTCAGCCTTGTGAGATATATAATGAAAAAAAAAAAAAAAAAAAACTTTCTCACTTTTTCGTATAAGAGCGACACTTTTTAACGGTCGGGAGACGTTGAAACGGATAGATTTTCGAGGGACACTCGGTACGCATAGCACTTCTGCACATACTCGTAAATCAACGTAACGTAACTCATATCGACCGTGATCGATCGCGCAATCAAAGTCACCTAACCGATCGTCGACATCATCGTCCTCGCTCGTCATCGCTACAATCGTAACGATCGTCGTAACAATTATTTTATTATTATTTATCAGCCTTTGTTCCGCGCGGGGCCGGCCGTCGTGTCACGTGGCGGCGGCGGCGGCAGTGGCGGCGGCGACGGCGCCGCCGGCGTCGTTCAGACGTGCGTGGCCAGCGTCTGCCGTTTGGCCACGCCGATGTGATAGTTGGGACCGACGGGCACCACCTGTTGCGCGGGCCCGGCGGCGACCGGGCCGCTTTTCCGCTTGCCCTTGACCGCGCTGTACGGCGGCGGCTCGGGCCGGCCGTACGCGTCCAGCTTCTGCGCCGGCGGCCACTGCGCCGAGTTGGGCCGCAGGTACGGGTTCCCGTACGTGGCCGAGTACTGCAGCAGCGTGGCCGGGTCGCCGTTCCGCGCCGGGGCCGCCGCGTCCGCGGGCTGCTGCAGCTTCAGCGACGACACCGACGACGTCATCAGCGGCATCGGGTTGAGATCGTACAGCCGGTCGGCCTCGATGTAACCGTTGCTGGTCGGCCGGTCCTGGAGATGACAAAAAAAAAAAAAAAAAAAAATTAAAATTAAAAAAAACAATCGGAGCGATACGCTGTAAAATTAATCTATATATAGATCACGCGAATCGCGACACGCACACCGCAGTTTCGTGACGATACACACGTGTCGATACATATTTGTATATTACGTGTTCTATACGCCTATAATACGAGTTCTGTCCGAACAAAGGTCGAAGAGTTCTCGAGATTCCCCCGGAGAGAATTTAACCGTTTTTTATATACGTATTTATAGTCATAATAATATAACCATACGCTTATTTTAATATGATTAAAAAAAAAAATAAAAATGCAAAAAAAAAACATTGAAAATACATTAAAAGTATACTGTTAAAGACGTACTTCTAATTTTACCCTTTTGCATTTAAACAGGAAAAAACGAGGAACATTCACGGTCCACTGTATACTTATCCTGTCATCGTGAAGTCTTAGAAACCTTCATAAGCATAAAAACAATGAATATATATATATATATATATATATATATATATATATATATATATATATATATATATATATATATATATATATATATACAGGGCGTTTCACGAAGATCTGACATGTTGAATAACTTTTGTTCTATTCAATATTTTTAACTTTTTTTTTTAATGAATACTATAGCCTAGCGCTACAATAAAATTACATTAATTTTTTTTTTTTTTTTTTAAACTCAAATTTCAAAATTTAAAATTTTAATTTAGAGTTTGAAAAAAAAATCAAAATAGCCATTTTGTAAACATGATTTTTAGAAAAATTTTGGTGTTTAAAATTCTTATAAAGGTTGATCCGTTAATTTTCTAAGATTTTTTAAAGTTTACGAAAAATCGAATTAAATTGCTTAATAGTTCATTTATCAACTAGTGATATTATCTGATGACTGATAAACGATACATATTATAACATTTTTCGCAACATCAAATCCATGATCAAATTCATGTATACCACAAAATTAATAAATACAATTTCAACAAGTAAAACATGTATTGAATTTATATCATATGTAAAAAAACTGTAAATAATTTTATATCTACAATCTCAAGTCAGTCCAATGAACATAGCTGTCATGGATTTTATTTTTAATAAAAAATAAATAAATAAATAAATAATTTAAAAAAATACTCAAATATACTCCGATACGACGACCATAGCACTGTGAAAGGGCCGTTCATCACGGAATGACGAAATCAACAGACATACCGGTTCGTCACGGGAAACGCAACGGTCGAACTAAACAGTGGACGGGAAGCGTTTGAGAGAACCGATTTTCGGACTAGAAAACAGCAGCGGCCCTACTACGAGCGCCACCGTGCAGCTATGGGAAAAAGACGCATGCGATGGAGTTTCTACACCTCTGCGAATTCAACTCGTGTTTACGATATCACCGCGATCACGTGACGTTCGATGATGGATACATTATTCCCCGATAGAATCGCATGATTAATTCATAACGATGAATCTCCATTGCATCGGTTGACGTCACCAAATAAGTGCCCATGACATAACATAGTGACGGTTTAATCGAGACACAAACGGTCCGAACACCGGCTATAGGTTTTATACGTGTCAGATTCGACGCGTTGGTTAATGTGTGGATCACGGTTTCCAAACCGCATGCGTTATCGACGTGAATACGTGTTGTGGTTCGAACGGATTTAATAATAAATTTCCTCTCTACAAAAAAATTATCGCTATTTTTTTTAGGAGTTTCGAAAGTAACATAAAGTTTTTACCTTCTTGCTCTAAAACTTTTCGTATTTCGCGTTATTATCATATAATAATATTATTCGCTAGTCATAAATCAATCATAGGTGGCGTATCATTTTTCCATTCGTATCAGTAAAACAATTCAAATGGCTAACTTTGAGACGACAACTGGAATGATTAAGTTATACAAATTACTATCGGAGTATAGAGTTTGGAATACATTTTAAACAGTTTGTATTCATATTATTATTTAAGGTAGATACAAATATTCAAGTGCGTGTTTAAATAACGATTTGTCGTTCCAGGGTATTTTAACACGAAACAATTTGAAATACATAGCTATATCGGTACAAACTAAAAGTGTTATAAATGTTTTAATAGTTTGTAAATTGGTACCTCTGAGCATTGACGTAAGAGGATGCAAACAACTATGAGAAAATGTCTCCAAAATATATATTTTAGGTTATTACGTGTAATCCTATCATTATTCTGAAATAATGGTATTACAATTTTATTTAAAGGTAGAAAAAAATTGTTTTATTAACCATATTATTGAAAAAAAAGATCGTCATTAAAATACAAGAAGAAACATTTGTCTCTTTGTATTTAAGCAAGTAATTTGCAACCTTAATTGATAAATTGTCGCGTAGTTTTGGGTTCAGATGGAATCAAGACTGATAGTCTACTGCAACAATATTATTGTTGACTACTGGACTGACAGAAATCGATACTGACCTACAAAGAGTTGACATTATTTACGTACATATATCAACAGATTGGTAAAACAAGCAAAGAATTGATTGCGAAAATAAAAATAAAGGTTTTTATCAAACTGAGACAATGCATTTTGCTACTGTAAGTAAAATAACTGTGTGCGCGAAAAAGTTATTTTTTTCTCATCGGGCGAAGACATTTTATTTGATGTTCAATCACCTACATATTTTAGATTCTGAGCGAAGATAAGTAAGTATTAGTTTTGCAGTGGTGTTTATATGTTTTTCTGGCAATGATTTTCCGGGTAGTAGATTTTGCCTAAAAGTTACGTGTAACCTCTTTATAGATCAGAAACTTACGAGTAACTTGGCCGGTACTTCAAAGGAATCATTTTTTTCTGTTCTCAAGAGTTTTTGCCTGTTTACGCTCAAAAGCCTCTTGACTTTGACATGCTCGGTCTCCAATTCATTAATCTGGCATTGTTGATTGTCTATATATTATTATTTAAACATTATGGATTTACATTTCACAGTCAACCAATATACTGGTAGTTTCCAGTCGTCCAATATTTAATATTATTTTGTTGGTTATCTCCGTATTATGATATTTATCACCCTAGACTGATATTTGTATCATTTGTCTATTCGTGTGAAATATCAAAGTTGAATAAGTATTATACATTTAATTATGTATATACGATGATTAAAAACAAAGCAGTTTTCAAATATTATGTAACATTGCATTGAAAATTTTTAGTATGCAACTCGTGATAGCATTTTAACAAGAAAAATGAGATCTACGTAGCTTGAGTTCAACGGTGATTTTTTTTCAAAATATGTTGATAATTTTATAATTGTGATTATTTTTTAATGACCTCGGTGTCTTTGAAGACTAAATCGAAATTTCAGAATAGTTAGTAGTTAGTCGATTTATCAACTATATATATATATATATATATATATATATATATATATATATATGTATATATTTATAATCGTTCATTATGTATGATTTACTAATCCTTTACGTATACAAGTGTACTACACGAAGGCTTTAGACGATACAATTTGCTGTCAAACAGCACGAAAATGCGCATAATGTCGGTAATTCTATGTTCGACATATGAGGGATCAAAACGGACGAGTACATACCTATACTTTTGTAATATGGTGTTCTTTTGCGATTTATCGTAATTCTAAAAATACGATTTATTCTCAGCGACCTTTCATGAATAACAACAAATATGAATACATTTTTCTTCTACAAAAGGCGTACAATCCGAATCATTCTTGAATATTGATGATTTTACGTATATTAAAAACGTAACACGTTTTTCATATTTTTGTATGACTATAGTATCTTTGATCCGGAACGAATTTATTATTGCTAATTTGATTAAAGTTGTGATCCATAGATAGCTTTTTGAAATTTGCTAATTGTAAAATATCTTGCCTGAGCTTTCGTAAGTCTATTCCTACACACACACCACTAGTATATTATATCAGTATAATATGTTTTGCCCAAAGCGGTTAGGCCAAATGATAAGCTATCGGTTATGACGCGTAAAATTGTCACCCAACTACGGTATAAATTTATAATTATTATTTTTAACGTATACATTACGATCTCGCCGTCGAGGAAAAATCAGATAAATTCGTTTAATTTCGTTTTTAGTATATTTTATTTTTGTTCTAAGAGTTATCTTGATTTACATAGAACATTAAACTAAACGTTAAATTCCTAAAAAAAAAACCGTATTTGAAGACAATTTTGGAGATAACTGTGCTTTCTCTGGGAACGAGATAAATCGCAGTAAACATTTAATATCCGTAACGGTATAATTTGATTTTAATTATTTATATAGAAAATTAATCTGATTCTATCAGCCCACATATAGTATAATAAAATTAATATTTATGACGTAAGTATATACTCACATATAAATGTACCTATAGTGATTAAATTTTGTCGACAAATAAAATTCTAAAATATAAGTTATGTATATTTTACAGTAATTGTGTAAATTGAATAATGAATATTATTTTAATGATACGAATACTTATAAAGACTGATAACTCAAAAACATAAAAACACTTTTCTGAGCTCATATTACCCTAGTTTGAACTTTTATTTGATCGAGTAAAAATTAAATTAAAGGTGATTTGTTCACAATAAGATTGTAAATGACTTTTAATTATTTTTTTTATTAACGATAAATGATAAGGTAAAATATAGAACATTTTACAAACTTAATAAATTAATTCTTTCAATTTTTTTTTTTTTTTATAGGTATATCATTAATGTTTAAGAAATTGACTGTTTTATTGAGTACTTAAAAACCATTATAATTTAGTGTATAATATTGTATAAATTGTTAAACATATCGTTGAAAAAACAACATTGTAGTTGACGAACTAACTTTATAAACAGTATTCAAATATTTCAAATAATATATGAATAAGAAGAAATTAATTATTTTTAACAAATTTTAATAGCGTTGTATAGTTATATTGAACGGTATTTAAACTATTGACATTTGTTCATTTATTTTAAAACTCATTATTTTTTTTTATTTTTAGGTATTTCATTGCACTATGATCAATTGAATCCACAGTTTATAAATGTATGTATTCACTCTATATAGTAAATATAGTAATAAAGTACCGAGTACTTACTCAAAAAGTTAACAATATAAAAAATTAAGAAATCTGACAAAACATAAATTATTATTTTTAGAGGACGTGTTGTTTTACTAAATTTAAATAAAAAAAAATTCACGTGAACGCTGTCATTTTAGGTTTAATGAACGAGAAAATGAAGCAGTGTAATCTTGAAATTTTAAACGGACGTTTCCTTAACAATGTAAAAGCGTATCTGTTGCATTGAAGTCGTTACTTCATGAAAGTATAATAAAAATAGCTACCCCTCATACACGCACGGTTCATCAGTCATAACGTGTTTCAAACATAAACTCTATCAAAAATGTCTGATATTTTTGCAATGTAAAATTACCATTTGTTTGAGCGATATACACATTGTATCATGAATTAGATATGCTTGTAAAACTATCGTAGTTTTGTCTGTGCATATTTTACAATGACGATTTATTAATAACGAAAATGCAAAATCGAATACAATTTAATTAAATCCGAGAAGATCATAGTTAAATACTCGAGTCACTTAGTACTTTGTGGGGAAAATATGCGATGTCTACGACTATTCGAAACGTACGCAGGTAGTACGCTGCACAGTTTTCAAACTGAATAATTTTATTGCCAGCAATTATTCACGCAGATTACGAGCCGGAGACAAATTGTACAACATGAGTCGTTACGCTATTCGCAGAATGTTTTAATAAATAATAATATCCTTTGACATTTCGTTTAAGTGTATTTAATTATTTTCGTTAATTCAACTTTACGTAATTCGATACATTGCACAGAAGCCAGCCACGCGATCGACTGCCCCCGTATATATTCTTTTGTCACAATCGTGATTGGCCGCGTTACGTATTTTGTAAACGAATACAATATCATATTATCTGTAGTGTTTTGTCAAGCTGTTATTTTTTTGTATTTTCTCTTCTCGCGGACGAGCGTTGGCGTCGGACGAAAATCCTACGAGTGAAAATTAATTTAAGTGCAGGGGGTCGGCTGGGCGACGCGGTAGAGCGGTTTAGAGGGTCGTCACGATTTCCTTTATTTATATTGTCGTTTGTAACACAATATTTATTAGCGGAAAAAATAACTGTTAATAATTCGAAAAAAAAATATAATAATAATAACAAAACGTTTTCGATTAATCGGGTTTCGATCGGTTCGTAATAATTCCATGTTATAGATAAGTCTTAAACGACTTCAAATTGAAACGACGAAAAATAAATAAATGAAAAAAATAATGGAAATAAAAAAATAGTAATTCATATTTGTCATGTTTACCGATTGATATATTCCAGAAAAGATAATCTTCAGTCATTTGTGCTTCAAGACGAAAAACAGTTATAAAATAATAAAATAATAAATTATACGAACCAACTATTGTCGTTTTATTATTAAAATAATTTGCATCAAAAGTAGATTCTCGATTATAATGTAAGTTTCACGGTCCATACGATTTTTGAAATAGTAACAGTAAACTTAACGACAATTACGCGAGATAACGAGAAATGCGCTAACATTTTTTCAAGTAACGAGTACCTCCGACGACATTTACGATTATAGAACATTTGACGGCGTACGAGTATGCAATTTAATACCATTCGTGCGTTGAATACCATTTAGTGTGTTGCATTTTTTATTTTAAATGTACCATAACGGAAAACTATTATGAAAAACTATACTAGTAAAGTTTGTTTTCATTTAGTGATCGGGTTCGCGTCAAACGGACTTTGTATGTATGCCTGGATCGCCGTCGAGTCATTATAATATCGTGAACGTCACATTTATTCCGTTATCACTGTTAAACATCTTAAAACTATTATTCCACGAGACGGAATGCAATTTGAATATTATAGAAAAAACAAGGTTCGGTTAGAAATTCAAATTTAACGGTCCAAACATGATCGGTTTGATGACGTGTGCCTAGTTTTATTTCGCGAAGACGAATTCTAGTGCGGTTATTGACATTTCGTTTCGTTTCGTTTTGTTTTTGTTTTAACACTGGAACGACTATATAAACGACTACGAACCGGTACCACGATTTAATAACATACGTATACACACACGTGGACGGTATAGATCGTTCTGGTGGCGGAAATTGCTGTCGTTCGGAATCCGTTCCTGAGAATAGAAAAGTGCACCCGAGCTTGGCGCGACAGACGTTCGGCCGATTCATCACGTCGTCGACAAATAAAACATAACATCGCAGAGCGTAATACCGTATCGTCAATCGATTGGTCGAAAAAAAAACAAAAAATAAAAAAATCGAGGGAAAACAGGGCTACGACGTACGTCATGTACCGAGGTAACCTATACCGTGGCGCACGAGAAGAGGTCAAGTCGGTGAAAGCAAGTGGCTGAAAATTATTATTTCGTCCACTGGTTTTGACTAACAGCCGAACGGCGATATCGCAACACGTGTTACGACGGCGGCGTCGGGGTTTTCGTTTATTTCCCCGCATCGCGGCGGGGTCGAGTGTCTCGGTGACGTCGCATGCGCGACCGTTAATTGTATCACCGACAAATCCTAAAACTATACGGACGGCCACTCGAAACCGTCGTGCGATTTTCTATTCGTCACGGCGCCAAAGTGCGTTATTAAAAACACGCACTTGAGCGAGCGTCGCATTGTTCGGCGCGTTGTTTAAGTGCTTGTGTGTGTTTTAACATAAAAAAAAAAAAAAAAAACAGTATGGCACGTGTGACTGACAGAATTCGCCCGTGAAATTGTTTCGGGCTCAAAAATTAATCGTCGGTGTTTTCCGCGTAGTCGTCTATCAATAGCGACATATTGGCGATTACGGGTTTCCCGTGTTTGGACAATACTCGAAAACGTCTCGTATCGCAGTAACTAATGTTTTCTAAACATTCCGCGTCCGTGGACTCGTCACGGAGTGTCTACGTGTTATTTACGTACCGCGCACGATAGTGTCGTTCAGTTTTCCGTGTCAGGTGTCCGTATTAATAAATACGAACGAGGGAGGGGAAACGAGATGACTTACTCTATAACGCAAAATCGTTGACTGTTTTTACTTTTTTTTTTCGCCGTGCACTAAAAATGTTAAAAAACAGTTTCGTAGTAGAATTACGTATACATTCGTTTTGCGGGCGAAAAGTAATGTAATTACGGTTTATGGAAATGGCACGTATACAGCACGAGTGTGTTTAGTTCATTTTATGGCGTATACACGTATATATATATATATATAAATATATAAATATTACGTATACTGTACACAGTAAATAGCGTACGAATTGGGCGGTCGGATTTAATTTTAATGGTTACAAAAAATTTAAATCACACCTACGCGTGTGACACGTTTTCACGATTTTTATTCTAACCGAAAAGTTTTCGTGATTTACGACCAGCTGCGTATTTTTTGCCAGTCGAAACGTAGTTTCCGTGTACGAGTATCGTTTGCAGTTTCCTATTTATCGCACGCCGAGATCTCGGAAAATTCGATTAAAACACAATAATGTTGGAAAACGTCTCGAACGCGTCTCACCCCAGGTCTGACAAAAAGTGCCCACCACCCACCCCTTTCAGTCGGCGTTATTAAATATAACTGCGATACGCCCCGGTCCCCCCCTCACCGCGATAGAAAAGTATTAAAAATAATATTGTTACTCGGTCGAAATTAAAATCCGTTCACCATGCACACGTACACGAGCGGTACCACCTGTTCGGGATGGGCGTCATTCGAAACCCAACACCGTTTCCATTTTGGTTTAGACTCTAAACTTAAGAGGATATTTTTAAAGAATCGATAGTTTAAAACTGCTGCACGTATTCGGTTGAAAGTTTAAAATATAATGTGTTACCAGAAAAACGACTTGCGTCATTAAAACTAATAAACCCACGTTTTTGTAGTGGTGTTTAATACTACATTATGCAAAAGTACTAAAGCTGAATGTGTCACGTTCGATTAGGTGAAATGTATTTTAAAATATTCTGTAGTATTCTGTATGTTATATACATTCATGTTCAATGATTAGTATTTTGTTTACAGTCCGAAATACGAAATAATATAATGACTGAATAATGGTTTATAGAGAATGTACTTACAAGTACAAATTAATTTTTAATTATACATAGTTAAAATCAGAACTTCATTAAATATACATCATTATTTTTTCTAAAAATTATAATCATCCAGGAACCAAAATCATAAACTTAAATAGATAGTAATAATTTGACGGAGTCTTAAAAAAAGGGGTGAAAAAGCATAGCGGGGTTCTTAATGTGCGTCAATTCCTATAAATTGTATTTTTACTTGAAATACAATCTGAATTCTACATATTACAATTATTCATCACCATGTATAGTAAATACTATACGTACTCTCTAGCATAACTATTCAAAGTGTATATAAACGATTTTTATGGAATAATTTTGCTCTTTTACGTATGTAAAATTATTACAAATAATACTATATTTGTTTATGTGATAAATGTTAGGTAAATCCAATCAATGTATATAATGTCATTTCCGGAAATTTATTTTTTTTTTAGTTGTATTGTTTTGATAACTATATCATAACTTGTAACAACGGCTGTTTTCCTCGAAACTCCTAGGGTGAAACACGCTATATATATGTGTGTAATGTCTTTATGTCTGTCAATTAAAGCTATGCTATATATATGAATGGAGATTGATTAACAATATAAACGATCATTTACGTTAAAACGGGACAAAACTATAAACAATTCCGTACGAGCGGAAACGTGTTAAAATCGTAGGGGGTAAATCAGCAGAGGGCCAAGAGTCAGGGTGCCGATTCAATTGATTTCCTTGAATCCCGCCAATATGTGTGGGCAGTATATGGTATTATTGTTATCTATGTCGACATACGTCATGCTGGAAAACATGACGTATTAAATCGAAAAATTTATATTTAAATTATTATCTGTTTAATTTCGCTGACAGTTAAATAATAAATACTTTATCCGTGAAAAAAGATTAAAAATGTTAATAATATAATTACAAATGTTTAGTATTAAAATATATTGGTAAAAAAGCCAAAGCTATTATACAAAGTATTGAAGATAAGAAACATCATGAGTAATAACGAAAATTGTCTAAAATATTTACATATTATTGTCATTTACGTTTTTATAATATATGCACGGGTAGACTCGAAGTAAAAATTCGAAGGGGAGATTTTAAATTTAGTAAATTATCATATAAAGATATTATTAGATTTTGATCATGTCAAAACAACTAATCGAGTTAATTTTTTTAGCTAGTAGAGTGTATCATCATCTTTTTTTATCAAGTACTAAATTCCATGGCATTATGAATACTTTCTTAAAAACAAAGAAAAAATTTACAGCCATAAATTTGACAAGCGAACAAAAATAATAGTAACTGGTACCTTTTATCATTTCAAAACTAATTAATTTAAATTAAATTTAGATCAAACTGATTTAATAAACTGTGACCGGTTAATTATAATTTTTTTTTCCATTTTTTATTACATTGATAGGTGCCAACTGGTATTTTAAAATTAATATGCATGTATTAATTTGTATTTCCAAAATTAAAAATTGTGAATACAATGTTACTATATTATTATTACATCTACTTTATTTGTTTCTGTTTTTATACTACCTATGATACAAAATACGATTTTATATATCAAAATGTTTAGTGTTGCAATACTATAGGTATGAGTTTTAGATGAAGCTACACTAATTCGTTGTACGCGTTAATTCCAAAAGAAAGCGATTTATTACTAACTGGCCTGAAAACGTTAAAGTATGGAGTTATCCGTTTGGGTTGGTTGTATGCGTTCAACAGAAAGACTCTAAGTTAAATAAATTATCCATTGTTTAGCATGATATTATACGCGTTAAAAACGTACTCGTGGATTTAAATTGCAAGTGCACAATTGTAGTTGGAATATCATATCCGGTGGGTTGTATTAAGACGACAAGTGCTGCTTTATTAAATTAATTACGACTTCTGTTCGGATCGAAAAAAAAAACGTAGTAAATACAGCATCTCTACTCGGCGCGAAATAAAACATATTTTGAATTATACACAATAATGTATTATACACGGGAGGTGTCCCAACCAAACAATAGCCGCGTGGTCCTCGCACACGTATCGCGTTAACCCGTATACATACTGCGCCGCGTACTGTGATACGCCCTGTTATCCTCCTACTTTTTGTTGTTTTGTTTTTTGTTAAGACCTGCATAGGTTAAACGTCCAACTCGAGTGTCACACGTGTATACCTTAGTGTGTGGGTCTATTTAAAATACACACCACTCGTTTACGCAAATTTTGGTCGCACACAAACAATGGAGATAACGTCAAAAGCCCTTTGAGCACATGCACGCAAGCGTATGTGTTTGTGTGTGTGTGTGTGTGTGTGTGTGTGTGTGTGTGTGTGTGTGTATGTGTGTACGCACGCGTGTGCAGGAGTCCGTGTAATTTTCCCAACTTTTCCATGCAAAACCACAAAATGCACGTCGGCTCTTGTTATGCAACTAAATGTATACATAGTTTGTGTATGTATGTATATATATGTGTGTGTGTGTATGTGTGTGTGTGTGTGTGTGTGTGTGTGTGTGTGTGTGTGTGTGTGTGTGTGTGTGTGTGTGTGTGTATTCGTCGAGTTAGGGCAATCGTACTTATATAGTATATAGAGATAATAATGATACGTTAAATTAATACGCTTTGTTATAGGTTAAGTCATAAAGGTGTAGAACAACTCTTCAAGTGTACAGTTAACCGTCGTGATCAATATTTACATGTCTGTAAATGTATATTGTAATATAACATTCCAAACACCAACAGTTATTACCACAGTAACACCGACGATGATACACGTATTAAGTAACTAGTCAAACACTTAAAAAAAAAAAAAAAAACACAAACAGTGAAACTCTTCTATTGTCATGAGTGATTGACGACAACGTGGACGTTGAATTTATTTCCCGTCACCGGCCTATTAAAATTAGTTCACATGAGCGTATTCATAACAGATGGATCGTTTGTTTCGAACGTTTTTCAATAAGTACCTGTTTTTCTGCAAAAGTTTTACAGTTATTACTTATTACGCACAAAACGCTTTCAAACTTTCTAGACACTGCGTAAACTCCCTCAGCTATGGTGCATAAGCTCCTCCCCCCGGCGGTCGGTATGAAGTGTATATATATATATATATATATACATATATAAAGGCATACCGAGCTGTACATAGACTGTTGATGGCAGAGAGTGGGAGATAAATTCGGGCTCGGAAATCAGAATTCGCTCGGGCCATTTATTCCTTCCAGTGTTCCTGTGTTTACATAGCGTGTCGTCATATTATTTAAAAGGGGAGGAGGTCACATAATGGACTATAGAAGTTCCGGTACCATTCGAGTTTCCTAAAAATAAACGGTTTTTCTTGTCCTGACCCGAGCGACGCAATAATCGTATATTATAATAGTCGATTAAAAATCAAAACGTTAATTAAAATGGTTTTACGCTCGTCGATGTATTTGATTTTGAAAAATCGTATTGTCGTTGGCGCGTTTGGCCTGTCGAAATTATTGTAAGAAGCACGCTTATTGGCTGACACATTGCAAATGTCAAGGAATGCGCGAAAAGGTGACCTTTGAAAACAATGCACAATTGTGTAAAATATCTGAGTGTTGTGTGCACTTTAAAGTGCGCCTCAATGTAAACTCATAATGGTTTTTTCTTTGTTAATGCGTTTTACTCTGCTTTTAAAAACCCATAATTATAACGCAACACTGTTTAAATGAGTATCTAGTGCTAGAAGTGTCCGAGTTATGTATATAAAAAAAAAAAAAAACAGTTTGACGATAATAATTATATTGTTTACACTATATACGTGTGCGACGGTGTGTAAGGCAGTGGATTATAGTGAGATCACAGATTCAGGTTGAGATTATGGTAAACACTCAGAATCAAGTACAGATTAAGCGAATTTCACGCCCATGCAAAATACTCCATTATTAATAGGTGATGAAATATAAATCGCTAATAATAATATTTTATATTACCGTAATTTTAAGTGTGATAATCGAATATGCATGATATAATAACACATAACTAAATAAATTAATAAGAATAAGAAAGTATTAATTATAATAATTTTACACTATACTTTAGATTCTGAGTGAAGCAAAGGATCTATAAATATTAGTTTTAAGATTATGTTTATTTCTATATTTATATTTATTCTGTTACCACTTTTAGGTACTCTTAACTTTGTTCAAAAGTTGCGCCCAGCCAATATATAGATCGGAAACTGCATGCAGATGGTACTTTCAGGGTTTATTTTGTTTCTCTACTTTCAATCGATTTTCCAGCCGTGTGGAAACACTGCCAAAAAACCGTGTAAAAACGCTAAAGTTTCCCTTGAACGACACTTTCACTGAATCGATTTTAGTTATTTAGTCGTAAATCGGAAAGAAATGTTGCTAGAAATTTGAAATTTTCTCCACATATTAATAGCATAATGTTACATATACTTAACAAAAGTTTCCGAAAATTAATTGTAAACTTATAGCTGAAAATTGAAAATACCTCATTTATTAAAGGTTTTTTTTTTTAATGATATTTCTAATATTTCACAAAAAGTTTGAAAAACTCAATACATATATTATTCACTTCAATTATACACCCGTAATGTTCGCATGATTAAATGTAATTTATACATAATATAATACCTACTAGGCTAAAACTAGAAAAATATCCCAGTGGTGTCCAGAAAGTGTATACATATATTTAAATTGCAAGTTCTGATACTCATTCTTACAAAATACGACAAGTGTAGTTGGCTCATTAACGAGAAAATATACCTGTGTATTATATATTCATTTATACATGAACACAAAAACGAGACAAGTACCGTTATGTATGTTTAAATATGAGAATAAAAATTACATATGTAAATTATCTAAAAAGACGAACGTTTATACATATATATATATATATATATATATATATATATATATATATACATGATTTCCATTATATCCGTGCCAATTATTATTCAAGTGTTTGACACACGGTCGCTTTGCTCCGAAAATTGAAAATATCCCTTTTCATTTGTTGTGTTTGTGAGTGTGTGTGTTTAAAGATGGCTTACGTAATTTGATAGCAATTTTATCTTTTAACAAGATATATAAAACATTATTTAAAATGTATTGTTATTAATTATTTTAGTTATAAATATAATAGAAACTGTAATTAATATTATTAGCATTTTTTTTCTTTTACAGAGGATACAGTGGTGACAATCAAACTTCACATTATCATAAAATGTATTACAGTTTTATGAGATATATAATATAAGTCATATAAGATTAATACTTAGGCATATTTTATTAGAGCTTCTACAGCATAAGATTCGCAAATATTGACTTAATTTGAAATTTACGTTGAATAATATATTACAAAAATTTAAGTTTTCTTCAAAGGAAATTAAAGTCTAACAATAATTTATTAACTTATTTCATTAGGTATTTCTGAATTTTATCAATTCTAGAAGTAGCATAAACGACAGTTGGATGTACAATATTGTTCAACTGATTAAATGAAGTAAAATATGTTTGTTTTTTATCCCGAATCAAGATATAGTTCTATTTGACCTATGATTCAAATTTTATATTAATTATGTCTATTTCAAATATCGACAGAGTATGAAAAGTTTTCGGCATGTAAAAATGCACGTGTAACTTTTAGGTTTACGATTTTATTTAATTACGATAAACTGCCACTATCATTAGTCACGATAATTAATTGAACGAGTCGTCCATTCTCGTGTATAGAGTAACTTGTCTCGTTTTAGTATTCGTGTACCAGCAAACATATTATACATATCATTTGATAATACTGATTCTCTCAATATCAATTATAGTACTTACGTCATACCTAATTAAAGAACTTTTGACAATAACCCTGGGAGTTTTATCTGACGTGTTAAAACAAAACGTAATGTAGTGAAACGGCGACGTCGTGTGTTAGGTTGCGCTAGGGAAATGTCGCGCGGTCGCTACGACTTCAAATGTTCATTGTTTTGAGAAAAATCGATTTAATAAAATATTTAAGACCATACAATTATGTTGTACGTCCTCATCGTGTTCAGTACACGTCAAAACAACACGAACGTTGCTGTTTAGGGCAAAAACTACGAGAATTATTATTGTTGTTTCCTCTACCATATAAATAAATATAACATTTAAGATTAAAAAAAAAAAAAAAAAAAAAAAAAGCGAAGAAAAGAAAAAAAATCGAAAAATCAAAGCGAATTTTACCAGCGGTAATTACAGTATATACATAATCATATCATCGTTTCGGAATCTATTCTGCGATACGCGTATTTGTATATGTGTATCCGGGACGGATAATGCAATATGGAGGGTATTTCCACTCACGACTGCAGTCGTTGAAAATTCATTGAAGTTCAAGGAAAACGCGTTTTTAATTTTTTTAACGGTCGTCATTTCCTTTACACAAATATTTGATTGGCCATAAGTCGACGGCCTAGAGAAAAACTCCCGTCAGCCTAAAGCGATACTTTGGTATTTATAGTAATGGTAAAGGTGAAGAACATTTTCAAAACTCAACTCGTATGGTTTTTAAGCGTGGCTAATACAATGATGCAAAGCGACTTTTAACTTTGAAAAATGCTGTGGTGTTATACGTGAAATGTCGATCAATCGGTGAGATCGCGTCAAAGTAATTTTTGAATGGAAAATGCGGGGTTTACTCTCGATAAAAAATCTGTTTCTGGTTCACGAAAAATTCTCAAGAACGTAATTTAAGTACATATCATGTTATGTATTTACTACTCGTATTATACGTGCCCAGCGTATGATTTATACGTATCTTCTTAGTATACGGCCGATGACAAAATGAATATTCATAAGTCTAGTATTTTTGTTTGTCAACCGAGAAAATGATGGTATAAGGCCTCATCCAATTATACAAGTTTGCATTGTCAAGTGTAAGTAACTGTGTATCCGTAGTAGATACACAGACGCGTACAATCTGAGTGCCTTTTTTTTTTTTAAAAGTTTCATCAGTAGGAATTACACGACATTTGTTCGGCGTAATATTATGCAGAAATAAACCGTAAACTGTATCTTTTATTCCTAATAGGTGTGCCGTTAATTGTAGAAAATTGTTTTTGTACATACTTCAGTTTATTTAGAATACCTGCAGATTCAAAAGTGAGTCAATAAAATGTACGCAGTTTTCTTTACATTCGAAACGTTTGTTGAAAGTTAATTTAATTAATTTAATTAGAATTTTTCATTTTTTTTTTCTGTAGAATTGAATCGGAGAAGAAAAACACGAAACGTTTGCGTTACCTCGTTGTGTAAAGATGGGGGAAATTTAGTCTGAAAGAAATATACACATTTCTCTCGGTCTGAATATCGTACTTGATGTGATATAATGGTAATAACGCGAATACAGGATTGTATTAGGAATTTTATAAGTGTAAATCATACGTGATATCCTGTAAAAAGTTGATTAAATAAGCGCGGTTCAACTTTTTTTTTTTTTAATTTCAAACTGAGGTTAAAACTTTTTCGTTGCCTTATTGGTTTTGTATAATATGGTATTTTATGAATGTAATATATAGGTGTCTATATAAATAAGTATATTTAGTATTGGTACTTTATATATATATATATATATATGTATTTGTAAATAAGTCTATATAATATGTTTTTGACATGCTTTTTTAATTGGTTCGATGCGAATTTTAACGATTACCCCACATTTTGTAACACAAACGTTATGAGTTATGATGCACATACTGTTTATGCAATTTGTTGTTATATGATTAACTTATCGAAATGTGAAATAGTTTATTTATGTAATGGGAATATTGTGAATACATATACTGTATTGACATTTTTGTTTTTGCATACCAGTCATTGAAGGCAGAATTCAATTTTTTGTGTTTTTGATTTCAAATTACAGTTTGTTTTTAATATTTGGAATATTTGATTTTATTAAAATTCCTAGAAAACACTTAATCAATATTAAACATAATTCTATTGCAACGGTTGAGCAGCCATTCTGATATTTATTTTCTAGTTTCAAATATTGGTGTATTAAGTGTTCCGCGAATTTATCCGATGGAATCAATAATGAATAATCCATAAATTTGAATTTTTATTTATAAAATATTCTCTTTTATAACAGTATATCATCAACAGTGATTTAAGAAAACTTAATGACGATTAAAAATACTAAAAACTAATTGTTCATAAATCTTTAACGATAATATCATTTTGAATTGGACTTGAAAAACAATTTTGATTTGTATGTCACTCAGAGTAAAATCACATTTCACGTTTTGTACATCTTCGGGGCCTAATTGTGTATTTTTATTTAACATATGAAGCTACGTTTGTATTCAACACTCGGTGTCTACAAATGTTTATCGTATTTTTACACAGTAAATGACGAACTTTTGAATAACTCGCGTAGTACAAAACGTTAGAGATTTTTACGCTTCACGACGAACTTAATATGAAAACAATTATCGAAGAAGCCAAAACATTTTACAATAGGTTCCACATCAAACTTGCGAATCACTACAATCCACTCATAAAAGGTCTCTCCATCCCAACTCTTCCTGGTAATCCCCGACGCAGGCTGAAAATATCATGGTGTCGTGACCTTCTTTAAAAGCATAACGATGATGTATATCAACAACAACTAAAGTTTCATTAATGGGTGGCTTCTTTAATCGAGTCTCTTATCTGTTTATTTATTTTTATTTATTTATTTATTTATTTTTTGTTACATTGATCGCATATGCTTATTATGCTGGATTGTACAGATTGCATTTTACTTCATAAAATTGAAAAAAAAAAATTTAATTGTTTAATTTTTAGGCCTTTCAAAAAAAAAAAAAAAAATCGAATACCTTTTTAACGTGATACCCCTGTGTATTATAAATATAATTTATGTCCGGTGCAGGATGTTAAGATCCGTTGAAGCACGACACAATTTATTCATAGATGTTCTTTCTTTGGCTAATTAATTTAAAAGTCTGTTCGATGCGACCCTCAATATTTTTAAATTTTTTCGTTCCACATTGCACGGCAACTTATTTAAAAATCAAGCTTACATCACCCGTACGATGAGACTTGCCTACGACGATCAGTTATTCCAGCCTTAATCGATAAAATCGTGTTTATCGTCATACATATTGTATTAGTTTTTCGATTGCATCCAGTACGCTCTGGACTCAAATCCGTTTTCTCCGATAAAAAATAAATAAATATCGAAAATCACGCAAACGATCTGAACGACAAATTTGCTGCTCACTGGTCTTTGTAATAAACACGAAAATGATACTTCGTTTAACATACTATTTTTTATCAGAACTGGATTATGAAGTCACGGTCCTTTGAGAAATGTAGAAATTAAATTTTTTATCGTTATTTGCCTGAGCTTTTTTTTTTCTTTTGGAATTTTAACGCTCTACAAGTCTAACATTTTAACGGCCCTCAAATAGTTTCTCAAATGCTAGGCTGGCATATCTGTGGGGTCAAATTAATTGTTATTTTATACCATTCTAACGTAGTTGTGTAGAGAAAAGACGACGGTCAAAATCGTCCTGATATTTGAATCGTTTATTTATGAATGATGCTAAGTTACGATTGTTTTCAAAATGATTTCGTTTTAATAATTATTATGCTTTGTGACGGAAAATCGTCGGTAAATATTTTCTGTGGCTACAGATCGGTCACTTTTGAAACGGGTCAAATGCGTAGGATAGCTGTTATTTATACGATTTCCATTACGACAGTTCCGATGTTATAGGAGAGAATAAAATCAAAATTAGCTAAATAACCTACCGCTGAATGATTTATGTGTTTTAAATGGCACGACGAAATATCGGAAGAATAATTTTGGTTTGCCCGTTTACATTATTCTGTTGCACATTATACCATATTATGTGAACGAATAATTTTATTTACGAAATGAGTCGAGTAACTCAATCGTTTATGAATAGAGTCAAATTTTTTCAATCAAAAATTCTTGCAGTCGGTTCAAAATTTAAATAAGTATAGTGCGTAAGAACAAAAACTAATTATCTACAATGTTTTTGTAGTAAAACCATAAGAGAAAACTATTTCAGTTTTTTATTTTAATTTCACTAAAATAATAAAACCAAAATTTTCTGGCCTAAACCCTTTTTATAAACGACCGATTGACTCAAAAACAGAACAAAAAAAAAAAAAACAAAATAACAGCAATAACTAAAACACTCGAATTCACTTTTTTTCAAAACGCGATCGCGCGGTGGGTACAACAATAATAATAAAAATAATAAACGAATAATAATTTCAACGACAATTTTATTGTAAAATGAACGCATAATACTCACGACGTGGTTGTATCTGACGTAGTTGAGCGGGTCCGCGTAGTCGCTGATGACCGAGCCGTTAGACAGCGGATGGTGCATGACGTTGTGCTGGTGTCCCAGGTAGCCGGCGGCCGTGGCGTACCGCGGGTCCACCGGCACCGGGCCGGCCAGCGGTATGCCGCCGGCCCGGGTGAGCGTGGTCTGGCTGCCGCCGCCGGCGCTCTTCGGCGTGGTCGACCGCCGCTGGTCGTCCAGCGTGGTGGTCACCGTCATCGAGTCCACGCCGCCGCCCGTGCTGCCGTAGTCGATCTTGTACCGGTAGTTGCTCAGCGACGACCCCGTGCCCGTCTCCATCTTGATGTCCGACACGTTCGACGACGAGTCCGACTCCTTGGCCGCGGCGCTCTGCTTGTTGTCCGCGCAGTCCGACTCTGCGCCGAAATCGGCTGTGGGGAAAGAAAAAAAAAATTAACCATCGTTAATGACGATGGGTTAGGTTCGGGTCGTAAACCGTCATCGTAAACCGTTGAAGCAACTAGACGTGAATTTCAGTTGGCGCTTAAACGACGAATAGATCGCACGCCCCGGGAGGCTCCAACGCTCCCCCCCACGATAAACCGTTCTCATCCCTATTGCAACCATTTTACTATAGACCAAAAATCCAATTAATTTTTCGAATTTTCGTTTAAACGTTTAGTTTATTCCGTAAATTTTCAATTTGCAATATTTTCATGAAATAAACATCAGTGTAAATAACATGAACATGATGATATTGAATAATGACGTAAAATAATTAAAACTCATTTTATGAGCACTAATACTGTGTAATATTTCAAAATATTTTGTTTTGTTTTTAAATCATACATAAAGATCTAAATCCGGCTCTTTTTTCAAATTATTTGTATTTTACCGTTCAATATTCTAAAATAATTAATCAGTAAACCATTGTTAAAGTAAACTTATCCTATGTCCTCAACCAATATTTAATTCTTCTTATACTCGCAAAAATGGGTTCGCCCATGACAAAAGACTGGCATTATAATAGCGATTTGAACACCGATTTATATTTTCTAATCGTAGTACCATTACTTATTGATAATATTCACCGTAATCATACAATTATTATTGACTTTTTCGAACTCTTTAAATTTTCTACAAATATAATGAGAAATATTTCAAAATACGAGTGCTGAAATAATGAATTTGAACAATAAATGACATAGAGGGTGAAAAATAATGTATACAAATTCAATATATATACACACATCGCTTATGATTGATCACGTATAATATGTTGTCCTATTCGCGACGATGTGGCGGGCCGTAATTTGCCGTGTTATTATTACACACGGACAGACACGAGAGAAAAGCTCGAAATCAATTAGAGTCAATATTATATTAAATACGTGCGGTAATAATGTATTATTTCGAATCCATTTGATCGGACTTTATGTACGGCGAAGCGTATGTTTTTGAATATATTTGTTTACAATCGTATACGTAATGATATTTGATCACTGCCGTGTGTGTAATATCGTGATTGGCACTATGAAAATACTGTAATTTCACGACGTACCGTATGTGACCCACCTACGTGTTGCCGTGGCTGTGTGTGTGTGTGTGTGTGTTTCAAAAATCACTCATATCATAATATGAAGTCTCGCGAAAAAATAGTCGAAAAATTCTTCGTAAAAGTTCATGGTTTTCAATTGTCTTCTTGTTTAATACCATGCGATGGCGGACGGGTATCTATACAGTATTGTTTATGCGTTTAAGAAATCTAAAGCGTTTCTATGATTCGCACTTATTTCACACGCCTCGTTTTCGAGACGGTTTTTCCACGTCGAACACTAGATATAAGAAATGATTTATATATATACACGTGTGTGTGTGTGTGTGTGTGTGTGTGTGTGTGTGTGTGTGTGTGTGTGTGTGTGTGTGTGTGTGTGTGTGTGTGTGTGTGTGTGTGTATAATAATATATACGTTCGATACGTGGGAGGGTACGGGTTGGAGGTTTATAGAATAGCCCTAGGAAAAGTCAAGGAGTCTCGTATTGTTGTGCGTTATTCGACTACCTACTCTCATTATTTTTTATTTATTACATACAATTGTCAACCCCCTCATTTTGTCATTTTTTTTTGTGTTGTGAAAAAAAAAAAACAAAGCACACGTATCTGAATTGAACTGCTAATAATAGTTATAACTGTTATGTAATATTTTAGTATTATAACGACGAGACGAGTTGGTCGAAAACGAACTGATCGGATTTGACACCCCGGAGTGCGTACGGGCGCGCGTTTCGTGATCATGACGCGTATGAATATTGTCTTTTATACCCGCACGACGCCGCGCGCACACAGACTTATCGTTTTGAAAAATTAACGAAATCCGACCGAAAAATTTCGCAAAGACGTCGGAACACAGTTCAAGAGCAAGAAGTCACGTAGTCGGCGAGGCGGCACTCGATATCTCAAACCAGCGTCATGTATTATACAGTCGATGCGTTGTATATACGTATACGAGTGCGTTACTATACGAACGGCGGTCGATTGCTGCGTCTACTAGATAAGTTATTTTTATGCCACCGACTGTGTACGTGGCCCGAAGGTGGTATCGACCTTTCGGGGGAAGTGCACGTACGGCAGATAGTCGGACCGGGTAAAATTGATAAAAAAAAAAAAAAAAAAACGTGAATAAAAAAACACGTTTCGGTGCTCACCGATGAAACTCGCGTCATGATAAATTGCCATCCCCAAAAGGTGCTAATTATTTCACACGATCGAGGCGCTAAAACGACCTTGTCTTGTCGGTGGTCTCGCGTCTACGAAAATACGTATCGAGTGTTTCTATAAAAATATATATATATAAATATATTAATAGACCTCGACTGCGTTTGTCACGATACGTAGTGGGACACGTAATAGGTATCGTACGATATAATAGACAACCACCGTGGGCCGTTTAAGTGGTCAACGGCTTTTAATCGCATAAATTACAATATTATACAGGCCACGGGGAGAAAAATAACACGTTATTATACCGTCGAAAATATACATTATGTCTACAATCGAATAAAAAGACGATTCCTACTGCTTTCATGCTCAAACCTAGCTGGCATTGAATTAGACTCAAGCGACAACTAAAATGTTTCCAGAGTCCTCGTATTACCGTATTTGTATTAAAAAAAAGATTTCTAAATGTATTTTTACTCTTTGGTTTTTTTTTCATTCCTTTAAATTATTTGAATGATGTTGTTTTTTGCTTTTCGTTTTAGATAAAAATCCAAATCGTGTAACGACCCTCTAAGACAAGATATTAAAAAATATTATGTTTGATGAGTTATTTTCAGTAAATATTACAACATGGATGTGTGACGATGGTTTTAATGACTATTCATGTAGTGAATTCTAATCGAACCAAATAATTTGTGATTTCAACTTAGCGCCATTTTAAAATTTATCTTATTTTTCGATAAAATTTGTTCTGATATAATATAATATAATATACATTATGTATAATTTACATAATGTATATATATATATATATATATATATATATATATATATATATATATATATATATATATATATATATATATATATATATATAATTTTTTTTTTTTTTGTAGCATTAACATCTATATTAAAACTGAAATTCATGAACTGGTTGACTACTCTGTGTGTTATCTAAATGTATGATTAAAACAGTCCTTTAAATAAATATTAGCTATAGCACCCTAGTATACGGTTATGGAAAATCGCTCAAACGGGTTCTAGTAAAGTGTTTATAATATTTTCACCGACATGATTCTAGTGAAATGCGTGCTCATATGTCAATTTTGTGTCACTTAAGGTGAGCGTATCTTAAAGTGCATAATAGTTCTCTAATAATCACAGTATTTTCTTAAAAAAAAGGGGGAAAATATGAAAATATTTTGTCATTCTTAAATATAGGATATTTTTCTTTTTATAAGTACAATCTATTTGTATATTTAATTTTCACCTCATTGCTTCTGATTTTTTTTTCAAGTAGTACATGTTCTATATTAATCACGTTCTTTTAAAATAAACAAACCAATCTTTTATTCAATAAATGACGCATTTTTTAGTGAGTAGTACAAATGATATAGGTTTCTTGAACTTGCAGGTAATCGAGGTTATAATCTTGTGTCATCTTTATCTTATGTCTAGGATTATGTTCTGTTATTTCAAAATCACCAAATTCCCCCTGTTATCGAAGGCTCGATCATCTTTTCTGTGTACGTAACTTTTCCATGTAGACATGTATATTATTAATGACCGTTGCAGGACGTTATGATTTTTTAAACTATAACACAACTAATTCATATCGACAATTGAACGAGATAATCTGAACTACGACAGTGCACCCCTTGGGGTTAGGCTCCCATAATAAATAAGGACGAGATATTTTTTTTGTATACTAGTTAGATTATTATATTATTATGTGCATTGAACAACTGTACAATAACGCATATAAAACTGCAGCGTTGTGAAAAGTCGGCAGTTAAATGTATCGCAATAATCATAAAATAAGTTCTTGAGTTCACTATACGGTCTCTGGTTTTCAGAACAAGTATTTTTCGTAGTCTTATCGAGAATTCGTTATACTACAAAAGATTTATTTATGCGCATACACATACGCTGTATGTATAAATGTTATATTATGTACTTCAACATCATATTATCCTTTAACTAGTTAAAGGCAAGAGTTTCACATGTACTGAGGCACGGACCTGATTCTTCTTGGAGATTGGAGGATTTAGAATAAGTTTGTTACGAACGTTATAGTACTAACTAAATCTAGTTTCGTGAAATGCGGTTTTCGAAAAAGTAAAATAACAAAACCTTAAACATCCTTGTAGAGGAGTGTAAACAATGAGCAAAAAGATAACTCCGGTAGAGGTCAATCAGAACGACCAAATGGACAATAATAGAAAAAAAGTCCATTTGGTTACACAAAACAAAGACATATTCCTACGTTAAAAGAAATTTTCAACTAGTTTTCTTGCGGTCTGGCAGTCAGAAGACTAGAAAACATCGAATTGCAGGCGTGTGGACTTAGAGTGGTGCAAGTCCAACATAGTTCGTTAAAAGCCAGGAAAAAAAGTGAGCGTGTCATATTACAGCAAAGTTTAGATCAAAATCCCACGCTATTTTGTCCGTGTTGCTAAAAAAAGGCACGGGTACTAAGATTACAAAAAAAAAAAAAATGTCTTTTGCGATGTCGTCGCAGGGTGTTTTTATTTATGGTTACGACGGTCTTTTTCAATCTGCGGCGAGTCTGTGCTTTTCATCGTAGCGATCACTAATAACGCCTACGCGTATTTATCCACGTGATGGTGATAATGTGAACGGACGGAGTATTTATAGGATTCTTTTATTGTTTCTGGTGCGATAATAAATCATGACCGAATCAACACAACATATGATTACTTCGGAAAGTCAAGGGGTGGGGAACGGTCAGGTCATATAGTTTGTCATCATTACACTTCACCGATTAAACTTCATCTGGTAACAAGCCGGAAACCGTAATGATAAATGTCATATTGTTAAAACGGGACGGGAGAAAAAAAAACGAATGGTTTATCGTATGGCGAATTTCACTTTTACCCTTCTGGACGGTGTGGGGATAGCAAAACGTCATAGATAGTTTAGAAGCGATTTTACAGATCATAGATATTTTTCACGTCGAGGGTCTAGAAGCTAGAAGATGAAAAAATTCCCGTGTCGATTGAATTATTAATATTTTTCGATTCTTATTTTTCATTTATTATACATAGAAATAAAATAAAACGCGGTAGAGTAGGGTCTGTGTAATTTCATTGAATGCAATCGAGACGAATGAAATATAGAGTGATTTTTATGACACGAACGAATGCCTATAATAATTATTCTTTATAAAAAACGTGGGGGTGTTTAGGTCTTAAACATATTAATTTTGTTTCATCTTACGACGCTGGATTTTTATCATACATTCGTACTGTAATATAATGTATAAAAGAATATTGAAGTATAATAAAAAATGTTTAGGTATGGTATTTGAAAATTTTCATAATAGTTTTCTGCATTTTTTTCTCGTTAGGTGCTATAATTTATCACGATCAAAATATTTATGCTTTTTATAATCATTCCATCGCCTGTCGAAGACATTTTATCCATTGAAAACATATTTTATTTTGCTATTCACTACTCCGACGATGTCGTCAAATCAGAAGTCAGTGTTCAGTTCACGTAAAATCATGAAAATGTGTTGAAATTTAACACGCGTCCCATCTCATGAATGCAAATACGTTTAATTAAATACACAAAATCCAGCTCAGAAATGTGACATGCTATTGTGTATAATTAATGACCTCGGTTGTGGTTTCATCGCAAGGCCTTTAAGCAAATGTCTTATACGTATACAATAACAAAAACACCTACGTTGAATTTCATTTAAAAAAATTTTTTTTTATGTACACCATACTACTACAATACATTTACGGTCTTAATGGATCTGACAACAATGTTAACAAAAACGTTTTCGATTGATGACGGAATCGCCAGAAGAGTTCATGCGATCGAATATCGAAAACAAATAAAAATAATAAAAACGATAAGCACAAGTTTATTTTCTTTTAGTTTTGAATATACTTAAATATAGATCTTATCGATATAGATAATCTTTATAAGTGAAAACACATTTTTGTTTTACCACAACGGTCGTATTTTGTTTTTGAAAAGACACTTTTGTGAGCAAAAAAATATTCTATTGAATACAATACATTTGATACATTTAAAGATATAGTAGTTTTTTTACCCGTTCGTTACACAAATCTTTTCATTTACAATAATACTCGAGCTTTAATTAATTTTATATTTCTAAAAATGTGTTTTCTCATATACGATAATACGTTACTTAAATATATGTGTTCTTAAAATACTTGTATGGAATTTTACTTTAGCAAAGTAAGTTATTTACAGAATTCTACGAATTTTAGGGTTTTTTTTCGGAAAAATATCCGAGATATACGAATTCATATGAAAAATGTCTCAACACATTAGAGTCTGAGAAATTACATTCACACCTTATTGCAGTAAACCGAGCTCCTACGTGATATCGTCTTTCGAATGCAATAATATTCACCATACAATTTAATAATAACATTATTACACATCCCTTTCGCCGTCCAAAACAACACATCGAGCCAAATACGGGCGAAAAAGAATCTCTTCTTTTACAAATCTTTTATTTTAATATAAGGAACGACGGGCGTCGAGGTGGTAGTCGAGGGTTTTTAAACAATACTTTTACTCAGAACTAAAGGAGAGAAAAAAAACCCAGGAGATATCTGTGAGTAAAATCGCTACGCTAATAAATTATCACCACCCTCCCGAATAGTTTCGACGCGTCGTGTGCTGTAGATGAAATATAAAAATATATCTCGTTGAATCTCACAGCTCGCCTTACTCTTTACAAGTGGTGTCAAACACGTTCGTGTACAGTCGATAACGAATCGAACACGAGTATTGTGATCATGTGAAAACCGGGTAGGGGTAGGCGCCTACTATTTAATTTAAAAAAAAAAAAAAAAAAAAAATGAGTTTGACCGAGACGATGATTATCGCGCGTTATAGCGTCTGCGCGCGTATCAATTCCACGAGTATTGGGGTCCGTACATTACAATAAGCGTTATTTGCCACTGATAGAAAGAAAAATATACATAATAATAAAAATGTTCGATTACGACTACGTGTAGGTACCTAAAAACGTTTATGTTCGGAACATAAATACGTTATCGGAAATTTGTATCGGAACCGTTTGGGGGATAATTCTGAAGATATTTCCACCGAAGCTGTAGGTTTAAACGTAGGTATAATAAACGTATACGTAATAGACAACGGATAATGATCACACGTACGGGATAACTGTAGGCATATATATATAACATCGTTTATATAAATACAATACACACACACACACACACATACACATGTGAGGGTAAAATAATAAGATTGATTTTTTTTTTGTTTTTTTTTTTTTATATAACAGTGTGTAGGAAATATTTTGTACTTAGATATACGTAAATACATATATATCATCTTATGGTACATTTATTATATGTGCTCGGCAGCAGTCGGCTGCATTATTGAATAGCGCGCTATCATTTTAGAGTCTTTCGAGTGGTAACAGTAATGGTCGGATGGAGACGAGTGATAGGTAGCAACATTAGCCGTACGCCGGAGGAGACCTTAACGGAGGATCTTTATTTCCTTTAATACATTACACCGTCCGATAGAGCTTAAATCTATCCGTGACATTAATGATTTTAGAAGAAAATATTGTTCGCAGCACAATACACGACGATTGCGGTGGCTGCACGATATTCAGCTGTTGGTGTCCGGTAATAGTTATTTACGTATTTAGTGTCATTACAATAATAATCTTTGCGTCGAATTAACACAGTTGTTCCGTTAATGATAAAAATAAACAACAAAAGCGAGTAGAATTTTTCGCCCAAATGATATTTGTACCGTTAAAATTTGTTTATAATAATTTAAATCACAAACGTGTGATGATTTATAATATTTAAATTATAAATAAAAAAAAAAAAAAAAAATGATTTTATTTGAACGAAAATCTCTCGGGGAAAAAAATTCTTTCGACTATAAACTTTTGCGATTTATTTTTTGTTATTAGTAGAACTGTATTAGTGTAATACTCGAGCAACCACGATTACAAAGTTTGAAATCGTAAACACAAAGGACGAATATATTTTCGACACAGTTAATCTATACATTATCGAGTAAAGTTTGTGACTGTGACCGCAGACAATCTATATAGACACTGGTGTACGCGATGGGAATCCGGTAGCTGCCCGACGTCGTCGGTTTGCCGGCATCTTTCGAAATTAATTAATTTATGTGTACACTAAAACGAATTCATTGAAATTATACGCCGGAACGAAATATCCAGTGGTGTGGGTGTTTACTGGTCACTCGAAAATCTTCAAGTTTCTAAACATACTCGTGTGTACGTTATATTGAAAATTAATATAATTAAATCGGTAAAAGTATTACACAAATACATAATTATCATTTCAGTAAGCTATACTATAGATGTGTAGTAAAACTTTTTATAGTCATCTCAAAACTAATTATCGGAGGTCGTTGAAAGTTTTCAAACCCGATGTCGTGTACCACAATCAAACGAAACTTCAAAGCCCGGC
Source organism: Therioaphis trifolii (assembly GCA_027580255.1). Lineage (NCBI taxonomy): Eukaryota > Metazoa > Arthropoda > Insecta > Hemiptera > Aphididae > Therioaphis > Therioaphis trifolii. The sequence continues at coordinate 14,607,974 of CM050405.1, read as the reverse complement.
TCATCACTGACACGACGCATTAAAACGTTATCGAAAATATTAAATTTCTATTGAACGGTTCCGCGTATAAATCTACCCACACCGGGATAAATATACTTTGACACAGTAATCAGGATAAATACTAGAATTATGACCTTTTAAGACTTACCTATGCCGTACAAAAGTGCAGTAAACAATTAGTATGTGTAAGTAAGCATAGATTAAAAAGTTTAGGTACACTACGATCAAAAAGTTTTGCATGGATCCGTTGATTTATTGAAGATCGTTTCGTCTGCATGGAAACTAGTGTTGGCCGACGACATAATTTTTAATAGGTATCGATATTGTTTAGTTTTTCTCGATATCGTATCGCGATATATCGATGAAAATACTAAAATATTTATATTTTATGCTGTTTACATTGAACTTTTATAGGTAATATTAAATGTATTCATAATTACAAATGCTTACCGTTTGTTTTATTACTTACTAAAATTACTTAATACCTAAAATACTTAACACCAACCCTTAATACTACCAACGAATCTCCTACAAACGAATAATCGAAACTAAATTGAATGTATAATATGAATTGTGTACCAACTGCCACTAAGTACGGTCGTTTGAATAAAAATAAAATGTGAAAATATAAAGAAAATTACTCAATATTGTTATCTTATTACTATTAGTAATTCTCCAGAAGCGAAGTTTAATATTATATTACCACCTGACGTCTAACAGCTATTAGACAATAAATTCATTAATAATATCGAATAATAATCCGTTTTATACTAATAGTTAAATACTCGTATAGTATATAGTGAAAAGATAGGATTTTAACGATATCGCTTCATATCGATAACATTTAATTCGATATCGATATTGAAAATTGAAAAATAGGTAACGATGCCGATTTCGTATCGAAATATCAATGTCGTTAGCAAACACTAATGGAAACACAGGTGAATATAACACGGGTGCTGTTTTGGTGCAGTTAATAAAACATGTAAAATAGTCCAGACCGTTTGTAACGACTGATAATATTTATAACGAATTCGGCTAGGGTACCTATCGTATTCGTGTGAATATGCAAAATATTACACTCGAAGTCGATTTGCAACTTTGCCTTTGCATACATTTCGAATGATGCGGTTTTATAATCAAACACGTAAATCAATATCGAGTTTTACAATCATGAGGGAACCAGAATTTTTCAGATTGAAAAATACGACTTTTGGAAGGTATGTCGATAAACTGATGCACGGTATGGGGTGTCGCCGCGACGGCTTTAGCAATAATATTATGCATTGGATCTATAACAGTACGATATGGGATGTGAGAGCGAGGGGAATCGTAAAATGTTTATCTTGGTCGACACCGAACGATTTGTCGACGAAAACGTTTAAATGGAAGAAACGAGCCCTGTATTATTATTATTATTATTATTTTTTTTTTTTTTTGATCGAGCGGCTCGGCGAAACGTGAAAAGTAACACGTACGGGTTATACCCAAATCGAACGCGGTTCAAATTGTGCGGGACGCTTCCGAGAAATTTACACGCGGATTTGACGTGACGAACTTGACGGGCTCGTCGAATTTTCGGAAGAGGAAAAACGCGGCGGTTGGTTCTCACGCGCACCGTACGATTTTCTAAAATATTTCGGGTCCAGCGATCTCCGATAAACAGACTGAAATACGACCGCCGGCGTGGGAATCTCTGCTCGGGGTGCGATCCACCACCGCTGATTGGATTCGTTTTCGGAATAATTTATCGGGACTATTGGTACGGGAGCGTGATACCACGCGAGTATTGGACGTTCGTTAAGGCTAATTAAGAAATAAAAAATAAACGCGTGTTAATTTAATATTATTGTGGAATAAAATAATCTTGATCGATTCGCGGCGGGCGGGAGAGCGGGACGAACGAACACGGAGAACGTCGTTACCTATACAGTAGTACCTATAGTGGATCGTCGTCGTTGTATAACATTAACACGTTATTAATAAATCCGGTCGGCCGCGGGTTCACGGATTAATTAAAGTCTGGATACACGCCGTACGGGTGTGGGCCAGACGACGGACGAGATTTTCGGCGCGATAAGAATGAAAGAAAATAAAAAATAAATAAACGAATAGAAAAACAAAACGTCCGTGATTTAACGCGTGTTCGAAAGGTACGTACACGCGAGATCGGAGCGCACGATAATATTGCACCTGTCTTACACTCGCGCGCGCGCACACACTCGGCGGCAACGGGGACGCGCGCGACCGTATAATACGAAAATGTAATTTAGTGTATGTATTATCCGTTCGGCAGTAGTTTTACGCGTGTGGTGTTTTTATGGCCCCGCAGCGTCGCGGCCGAAATTCCGAGTCCCCCGAGAGACGCCTAATGGGGGTAGTAGGTATTCATTTCGATAACGCGGGCTAAATATTATAAAACACCGCGCTCTTAGATTGCGCGCTATTTAAATAGTAGTACAATATATAACGTCGACCGGTGTGAAACACGACGTCTGAGCGTACCTGATGTCTTATCGTAAACACACGCCGCCTCTGGTGAGAGATTTCTACTAGGATCGCACGGCAGGGATTTCCTGTTTATAATGACGATTCAATACGCTACACGGAACGGGCGGTCGGTTTTAATTATTACAAGCCGCGAAAATATGGATCGTAAGTCGAGATTTTCATAATAACTGTTGTAAAACAATCTCGATCATCGACCGACTGCGATTATATTATATCACGGATTCGTGTTTTGATTCAAAATCGAACAAATCAACGTCACGGGACGTAACGATCATTAGAAATCGACTCGTGTAAATTTGTAACATCGGTAATTCGTTATGCGATCTACCCGTACTTAACTACGTTTTTTTTTCATGTAATATTTTCGATAACTCTGGGACAACGGTTCCCAACCTTTTAGATACTGTTACCCATAAATCAGATTAGATCAGTGGTTCCCAACCTTTTTGGCACTGCGGACCACTTGGAGAACTTTCGATATGTCACGGACCACCTCAATTTTAGTCTTTATTGCTGTACAAACAAAATTTGATTATGGGTTGAAATAATAAGATAAGTAGCATTATGAATAGAAATCTATAAATAAATGTCGTGCTATAAATTCTATGTACATTTATCAGTATTTATCACCCCCTCCCCCCTAAAAAAAATGAAATATTTTTAAATTTTGTAAGTATGGCTCACGGACCACTACACAATGTCTCGCGGACCACCAGTGGTCCGTGGACCATAGGTTGGGAACCTCTGGATTAGATATTTAAAATTACCCCTCTCTGGAGAAAATGTTGGATTACAAGGTGACAAAATTAACAGTGTCATTAAGATTAGGACATAAGGTAATTCCCAAAACTATAAACAACGATTATATCATAGCAATAGTTGACACGTGATTGATGCGGATTTAATAACAATAGACGTAAAGAACACAAAAAAAATTAGTCTTATTTTTACCCCTCGAAAAATCCTGTTTTACCCCTTGAGAGGTAATTACCCCCAGGTTCGGAATCGCTGCTCTATGACAATGACGGTTTGTCGGCGATTCCGACAATCTGAACGCTACCGTCGCCACTTCTGTGCAGGGTACATTTTGTGCACGGACCTGTTTGCTGTACGGAATATTTTCCTAAACACAAACATTTTATGCAACATAAAAACAAAACGATCGTTCCGTCGGTCATTATCGTCCGTCGCCGACGCGGCACTATCCGTTTATGCGCTTTCCGTGTTACTTCACGCGCGAAATCCACGCACAACGGACGTATTATGATTTCAATTAAAACGGACGCGAATAAACATTTTTACGGTCGCCGGCCGTCGGCGTGTAGTAGGTGTACGCCAGCGCTATTAAAATCGTCAAATGTTTTACGAGGAGACCATAATGTAAATCGATAGTAAATTTATCGCGCCGTCATAAATAATAAGAAATAAATAAAGCCATAAACCATTGTATGATAATTCGTGTTTACGGGTTTTCCGTTGCTATAACTACGATTTCGGACATCCGAAAGCGCGTCTCGGTCGGGTCCGAATAACGCCGCCGCCCGGACTTTGATGAATTCCCGTTATTCGTCTAAACGTTACGGTATGAATGTTTTCAAACGCGATCGACGGTGCTCGTAACGTACGCGTAAAAGTCAAAAAGGTCACGGATCGGGCGATTGAAGTTTTGTCGGATAACATAATACGGGACTCGGCACGTGTAAATCGCACGCGACTGTTTTCACGCGCATAATAATATATTTTGTCCCTAGGCTACCGAGTTCTGCAGTATCTATGGTATATTATATTTAATATATACATATCATAGCATATCAACGTTGAAAAAAAAACTGTATAATTTAACTATCCCGGCCGAATCGATCGATAATATTATTTATCAATCACTTTACGTGTAACGTGTTCAGCGTCTAATTTTAGTGGCAGTGTCATGGTTAGATTTATTTTTCGACAGGTGGGTGGGTGGCATGGACAATAATTGGTCGTTTGTTGTATGCTAAAATATATATTTTACCTTACTATTAAGTTTTGAATAAGACAAAATAATTATTGTATCCGCGATATTTTTACTTTAAACCGTATGGATGAGGCGAAAAATCGTTTTTTTTTTTTAATGCCATCTACGATTTGGGTGGTCACGGCGGACTCCTATATTTATAGAAGTTAAAAAAGAAAACTATTTTGGCCGCCCATTTTTCGACTTCTAAAACGGTTGAAACTGAAAAAATTTAATCGTGTCGTGAAACAACGCGAATACCAGTTAGACAGATATTGCTGTTTACCGTATTAAACGGTTTTAACCAAAGAGTGTCTATTGCGATCTATGTGCCGAGCGTGACTTTATTTCACGCATAATAGTAGTACGTTTATTGTAATTTATTTCGCGAGTAAGTTCCGGATCGAATCGTCTCTCAATATCTATGGTATCTTGAAGATAAGCGCCGATCGAACTCATTAGCATGATATTTTTTTTAAACCGCACACGTCTTGGTTCATTAAAATCGATATTCGAATCACATTGTTTCAGACCGACGATGTATTTGAAACGCGATAAAAAATGACGGGAGAGTAATGACGACGAATCGAGTATAAGTGGAAGCAATATTATACAACTAAGCTATATCGTAACAAGCGTGATCACACAGCGAGCATACGTAACAACATAGTATTACTATTAGGCGTTTCAATTGTATGCAAAGTACGTTTTTCTTTTTCACTCGGCGCCGATATAAAACCTTTCTTTGCCTTTTGAAATAAAATTAAATTCATACATTTGAAAAAAAAAACAGGAAAAATATTCAAATGGAACATTTACTTTTTTACTTTTGAGTTTTATTTGTACAACGTGGATGTATATCTATACATTTTTCTACACGCCTCTACAGTAATTTATGACTAAAATTTAAGACCTGATGGTTTAATTTATTTAGTTTTTACGCTTTCGAAAAGCGTTTGAAATAAATTTGTTACGAAAAGTCTTCGGTACGTCTGCGGAACAATATTACTGCACTACGCGAGTTCCGATTGAAAATACGCTAAAATATGCATCGATGGAGTACGTCTAGAAACGTGTGCACATCCGATAACCCTATACGTACGTAATACCTTTGTACGCACGTGAAAAAGTCATATTATTTGCGGGGAGAGCATTATTATACGTGATAACGTCGTGGATAATAATACATATAAGCGTTTTACAAACGGGTTATTCTAAGTACTCACTTTTGGATTTTTTCTTTTTCTGGGACGTCGAACGTCTACAAAAGGCGATGACGCAGAAAATCAAGATCACGACAATGATTCCGCCCACGGCGCCCATGATTGCCAGGATCAGCATAAAATCTCCTGCAACAACGGATTTCCAACATTTAGAACACAACGTACACGTGCGCGCACACACACACCGACTTATACACACGTACACACTACGTATATATATATATATTTATTGGAACACGTGTCGTATGAGATACAACACGGTATAGGTATTGTTTGCTACCGCACGGTGACGAGGTTGTGACCGTGTTTTGCAGTGTGTGTACGTATATGTCGGTGTGCGCTCGCGGACAGTCGACCACGGGGGTCGGAGACGGGATAAGGGGGGCGTTTACTTTTTGGCACCAGCGAGATTTCGATCGAGTCGGACCCGTAGTCGTTGGAAGCCGTACAGTTGTAAGCGCCAAACTGTTCGTGTCTCGAGTTTCTGATGATCAGCGTGCTCTTCACACCGTCGTCCGTCGGGTCTTCCAGTACCTAAACGTACGCCAACAACAACGATATTATTATAGGGTACTATAACGGACGCTTTCGGGTTTCGTATCGACGTCTTAAAACCGCACGAGCGAGCCACGCGGCCAATGGTTTAAGTGCTTAAAACGTGCGTTCGAGTATTTTCTAATGAAAACACTCGAGAGCACGTCTGTTTTTGCTGACGTATTATGATGGAATTCACAAAAAAAAAAAAAATAAATAAATAAATAAATAAATAAATAAAATAAAATCGGTGAGGAGAGGCCAGACACAGACCACACGCGAGTCGTTTACAGGGCAAATCTTTCGTCCCCGAGTATTTACTCAGCTTGTGCCCTGTTCCGCGAGCAGAGTGTCAGAAACGACGTTTTATACGCATACTTAATAGTATTGTGCTCTTAAACACACAAACGCCATGTGGCCGGTCTTTGGAGGCTCCGATGACCAGTCAATCATTTGTTTATAATACGCATATAGTTATTATTATAATATATGTATAAATCGTGTGATACGTACATGGAAGTGACACGTGTGTCGAAATATACATAGTGTCGAGGACTGAATGGCGATAAAAACTTTTAATCGACGTATTTGCAATGTTTTCGTATAATGTTATTGAAAACGATTAAGTATAAAAATATAGGTAGGTAGTACATATGTATACGATATAAACACATTTATGCGCGTTTCTCAGCCACCTAAAGTAGATACAGACACTCAAAAGCAATAGTATCAATACCTTTTTTTTGTTCGAGGCGAAAAAAATAAAACATTGATTTAGTGTACACACTATAGTCAATATCGGTTTTTTTGTTTGGTAGTTTTAAAAAAAACGTTACAACTAGCCATTTGTCGATATTCGCTTTCTACAGCCAACACCGACGGGGGTTTTCATCGATCGTGTGGTCTTTTAGATTAAAAATCGTTCTAAATCACACAACATTTATCAAACGACTCAACGCAGTGTCGGCCCTAAGAAACATATAACATTTTGTTTCATTGATTTTTTTTTTTATTTACTCATTGACTGTCAGAACCTAAATTAAAATTTGCCGTCTGTACGCGGAGAAATAAAGCGCAACTTGCCGTGTACACTAAAGCGACTAAAACAATGAACGTTGAACGCGAATTAGGTCAAACGATGAGGAAAAGAAGATTATTTTTTCACGGAAAGGTAATTATTATTTAGTTTTATAATTATTGACTATCCCCGTATGGTGTGCGTGTCACTTAAAAAGTTTCACTTGTCACAGAAGTTTACGGTTCCTACGGGTATACGATCAACGACATTCAAACGGGATCTATCCGAACGCTTTTATTATTAAAACAAATATACCGAAGACATGTATATATGTTATATATTATTTGTTTTGGAATCCGTTCAAAAAGCTGGGACGAAATATGTGCCGCACACATATAGTGAACGCACTCTTTCATAAATGATTTACTCATCTCCAGCAAAAGCCTTTGCCATGTATACACCATACACGAATATATATATATATATATATATATATATATATATATATATATATATATATATGTATATATATATATATATATATATATATATATATATATATATATATATATATGTAATAAGTACCTTCTTGTATATATGTGTAAAAGTGTGTGTGCTTCCGTATATTATTATTATTATTATTATTATTATCACCATAGAGTTCCGGCTACGACGACCATAATATTAGACAGTAGTTTATTTTTTTACACACGTATGTAGTGCGTATAAGTTTATAGAGAAGACCGATGCGTAGACATTACACACACACACACACACACACACACATACACACGCGCACGTGTATATAAAATTTAGAGAGTGTATAGACGATCGGAAACGTGTTTTTATGTTTTTTAGTCATCACTAGAGTTCAAGGGGTTCGCGCACGGGATAGAACGTTCGAAAATATCGTCACTGAGACGTATACGCGATGAGCGTATGTATACGACATAGGAACACCTTGTACATGTGTGTGTGTGTGTGTGTGTAATATATAGGCCGAACGGATTAACCTCTTCTCGGAATTGAATTATTATTATTTTTTAAACAATGAACCCCGTAACGCTATACACGCACTCACACACCCTCATATATAGATATGAAAGGTGTACGTATTATACACATACAGTGTGTATAGTACACACTTTACACTACTACGTGCTGCACATCATCCATTGTTCATGGTTCTACGTTCAATTTTTTTTTTTTTTTTTTTAATTCTCGATGTTTATACAATTTATACGAGATTGTGTGTGTGTGTGTGTGCATGTGCGCACGCGTGTGTAAACAATTTGTTTGAGTTTTACTGGCGAAAAATACTTTTATCCACAATCGATTCGAAGAAATCGGTAATTACCAATGTTTATATAGCTGATCGATTCAAAATATTACCGAGTTCGTTTTTGTTTTTGATAAACGCGTGTATAACGAAGCAAACGATTTAATGAAACTGTGCATCATACGGTTTTTTTTTTGAAAAAACAAAGAACGTATCACGCACAAACTTTTCCGATACACCGATCGTACGCGGCTCGTTAATTACGCGGTTATGCGTGCGACCCACGAAGACGACGACGACGAGCCGTAATAATATACGGATCTGTCATACGTGGGGGTGTGTCGAGTGTTCCTCACGGCAGCAGAATACACACATTAATGCGCCTAAAACGGTGCCCATTACTCGTAAGACAATTAGCGTCTGTCGAACGGTATAAGTTTAGGTTTGCGCCGAGGTCAAATCGACTCGACGAGCGCACACGTGTCTGCGTCAAAAGATTATCCGTCGAAACGTCGACGCCGGTCGGGTTCGTGACCCGTGAGACGCGTCGTACATTACGAATGATCGTACACACAGTCGAATGTGAACACACCTGACGCGGCGGGTTATACCCTCAAAACTCGAAATCCGACCTGGAACGATAAAAGTTATTCCGATCTATCGGAGTTTTCGACTCGTTTGGTCGAGTCGTGCGGGCGGCACGCCGTATAATGTATAGTGTGTACGCACGTACGAGTCGTGCATGATTTATGTATCCGTCGTCGGCCGGGCCGGCGCAAAACGGCCAAAACGATAGCGTTAATGTTTTACGCGAAAACGACGTAGTTTCCGGTCAAGTGTAAAACACACGCGTTATATCGTCGGTCGTAACGGTGCTAACGGTGACGTAGGGTCAAAACTGGGGAGAAAAAAATAATCGAAATTAAAATCGGTAAAACACGAGTATTTGAAACGTAGCGCTCCGAAGCAATAGCCGACTTATCGGCATTAATATTGTTCCTCGAACGGGGGGTTCTTGGTATGTGAGCGATGGTATCGAATTTCGCCTATACGACACGTTAACGCTCTCGGCCGGCAAGAAACTCTAGAACGGACGACGTCTGATTCGCCGGCGTTACGTCGCAGAAAGTTGCAGTGTATGACATCCGGTAACCCGAAAACCCGTGCCAGGTTCACGTGTGACGAAGTTGTACGAGAAACGAGTGTGTTATCGAGTATAGAACTTCCGTTAAACGCACCTATATCAACGAATCGTATTCCGGAAAACCCGGCTAAAAACTGAGTAATGAAATGACCCACAGTTCGAGGGCTTATAAGCAAGGTGCACGAAATAGATATATATATATCCACTTTAAAACCTTTGAAAAATAAACTCGTTGTGATCACAGTAAAACATATACGTGGACACTAGAAAAAAACACAGAAGTTCTAAACAGTAAATAAAAGTAATTAAAAAAAAAAAACACAAAAATTCCATTATTATTGAATTAAAATTAATTAAAATATTTGTTATATTGTCTATTACGATAAATGCATATATATATATATATATATATATATATATATATATATACATATATATATATATATACATTAAAAATAGAATACGTAAATAAAAGTCATCCATATTAAAGTATGTAGTAAGAACAATCGACAAAATATCTTACATTATTTGAACGATTTTAGCTAATTAGCGAATATTTTAAGACGATGTGGCTAAACACCTACTAATTATGTCACCTCGTCTTAATGTCACTCGGTAGAGCTTATATTTTGTCATGTATATATATATTATAATGTGAAACACTGACGACATCAAATTATATTATTATACACATATTCGTATACGCGTTTGATGATTCGCAATTGCCGCACAACTTATTCAGTTGTTATAGACTTGTAATACACAACATAATACTAGTACAATAATGTAACATTATGTCATCATTGTTTCGCGCAGTCAATACAACCGTATCCTTTGAAGGGTTTTAAAGTCGTTCTGCGTCAGGCATTACCTTCTCGAACCGTAACTTCATCACTCATTACAAATAGCAATTATTATCATAGACGGTCGCACGCGTATCACATAGTGTTCAACAACTTGTAATTGCCCATTGTTTATTATCTTCGTGGACTTCGTCGAATAACGTCTACCTAATAATAAACCCCACCCATTCAAATTGAACACATTGAACATGCTCTATTGGTGAACGGAAAGAAAATGCTCGATATCTATTTAAAAAATATATATATATCAGTTTTAATTAGAAACGAAGACAATCAGTTTTGTTGGATTGACTTTTGAGTATTATTCATTGTATCGAAAAATAAAATTAACACATTGTTTGTCGAATGAAAAATAAAAATAAATAAAAATAGATGTAAAAAATGTCTTAGTAAAAAGTATATATTATATATTATATTTATACTTCTCAATCGGATATTATGCACTAAGTTTGAAACATAAATCGGAAATAATTACTTTTCTCTTTACCACGTTTGCCGGACCTGCTCGTTTTGTAGTCTTTTGTGAGTAACTGTGCAATCTTACCCAGAGATAATTTAGTATGATATGCCTTCGTTTAATTTTACATTACGGACATTTACGGCCAACCGAATGAGTAAACCTATTGTTCCATCCTCGGAAGACGGTACGCGTCCGATGAATGCTTGTCAATGTGGATTTATGAACGATCCGTGTCGAAAGAGAAACCTCTGGTAGGATACTACGAAATCGAACGTAAAATTCGTTATCGTTACCGATCTCTTGTAACGTACTACCGACATAAACATCATCAAAATCAGGGTCTCTTTTTTTTTTTCGGCGTTCTTTATTAGTAAAACTATTTAAGCCTACTAAGGTACACGTCGTACGATAATCATCGGACTATATCGGATGTAGTTAAATACATTATTTATACACCGTACACATGCACGTGGGCGCGCGCGTGTGCGACACGAATACGTGAAAAGTTTTCGGCATCGAATTTCCACGAAAGTAAAATAATACGTTTAGTCAAACGTTGAGGCAGTCGAATTAGAGATCGAGGCACACACGAGTTTACTTGCAACACACACACACACACACACACACACACACACACACACACACACACACACACACACACACACACACACACACACACACACACACGCACACACACGGAGAGACGAACATAGTAGATAAAAACGTCGTAACAATGCAGATATACGAGTGATGAAATGTGATAATGAGAACGAGAACACGTCGTCGTGCCGGCAGGGGGTAGTGGAACGTGAAGCGTCTTTTCGTTTTCACACAGAGCGACCTTCTACACTGTCGAACGAGTTTAGATAAACGTTTATTGTACGACTATACCGTAAACAACACTACGGGTATAATAATATTAGTTTAATAACTCGCACACATCCGCGTATATAGCCGCGTGTGCGCACGATTTTGAACAGCTGTTCGAGATACACCTTGTGCCGACGTAAATACGAGACGGTTAAAGCAGTTTATCAAAGTTATTGAATTTATTGTCGATCGAAAAGTTCGACTCGACACCGAACCGTCGTCGGTATATTGCCGTGCGCTATTATAACGGTGGTAGTACCGAACGTCGATAGAACACGGCGAACTAACCTGCAGGGTAACCGTTTCAGATATTGTGCGGTGTTGTGATATAATATACACGCTCGGTGTGTGCGCACGATTCAGACGAATTTCGTGGTACACGACTCTACCGGCTCCATACATGTCAAATGCGGCGTACGTGTTATATATTATAATATATATATATAAATACAACGTATCGCGCGTAGATGAAAAGTCTGGTTTGAATTAATTTCGCGGTCGCGTCAAACTGATGCAGGCATAATAATAATAGCTATAATAATAATAATAATAATGATAGTTATAATAACGTATTCTATAAACGCAACGTTTTCCACTGATACCTCGTTATAATAATAATACATATGTATTTTGTTAATATACGTCATCACGAGGTGCGCATGTACATACGTATATGTTTGTGTGTGTGTGTGTATAACGTATAAATATAAATTTGCATGGACGAGATCCTAGGTTTGTGACACCCTACGTGAAATTGTGTGGTATCTGAACATCATAATATATGTTTGTATACGTAATATACACAAACAGAATCGATAAATATAATATATTATAGAAAACGTATGCCGAGAGCCAGTAAATATTTTTATTTATTTATTTTTATTTTTTGAAGATGGTTTAAAATTCAATTTCCATTTCGTATTATAAAATACGAAATTTACGTTAGGTTAGAAAACATAAACATCGTTTTGAAATAATATTTAAAATTCACATTTATTATTGATAATGTTTGTTTGAAAAATAAATCAAACGTATTGGAAGTGATTCGACACACAAAACTATCCGTGGAACGTCATGTGTACGTCATTACACGTATATAAAATACTTCAGTGGACGGGGTTGTAACAACATGAATAAAATGCACGCACTCACATTCTACACGAACATATCACCCGTGAAACATTGTTTTCGACGAATTAGTTGTGAAACATTCAGTTAAATCTCGATAACTCAAAACATCTGAGGTGCCGATGAAACAAATAATTCCTTAAAATTGCACACAGGGTTCTACACAGTCGAGTTCATTTGATAACTCGACATTTTTGATAAAGCGATTTTCCTTGGTGGGATTTCGAAAAACCACTAGAGCCATGTCGGTAAGTTTCTGTGCGAGATAAAAGATAGATCAAGGCACATATAAATCGCAACACCATAATAAATTGATCTCAACTATCTAGACCGTATCTTAATGTGCGCGATATTACTGCACGCGCGAGAGCGTGGTCTTTTCTGCAATAATAGGCGTTATTCGGGTCAAACGAAAGATTCGAGATTTAAGTTCTGCTCGAACATTGAACACCATGCAGATACGAGTGATTACAAAAAAGAATAGTTAATTCAATAATAATATAAATACATTGGTCGCCCAAAGTTTTAATTTCCAAGCTCATTATTCATATTACAATCGTAAAACGCATTCAATCAATACCCAATACTGGTAATTTTGAATAGTAAATTTACGGACACAATGTTCTGAAAACATCACGGGGGCTCATTTCCCTCCCCCGAAATCGCTAGTTTTAAAATCACTGAACCCAACATGCTCTGTTGAACGTTGTTATGAATAAAATTAGTTTCGTGACAAAGCATATTATGTAAAATAAATGAAAATAATGCCTCGACTTTTTTTTCGAAAATATGTTATGAAGACAATTAACGCATTTTGTACACCAAATTATCATTTTCAATTTATCGAGATCAACATTGATATTTTATTTGTCTCGATAAAAGTGATTATCTGCTCGTCAGTCCCACGCGGGGCTGTAGCCTCGTAGCTCCGAGTTCACGTGGCGCCTTAGGCGAGTTGAACTATCCGCCTGACGTAAATATTTTTAGTTAGCATTCCGGAACCTACGAGTGATTTGTTCTACCGTCCAGGCATGATTTCGCGCGTCACATTGTACGTTAAGCACTTAAACCACGTCGCGGTGCACGCGACACTATCGTATACCACGTAGGTTACCGCGTGTTGTCAGAGTACTCACGGAATAATAGTTTTGGTCGTTCCGGGTGCCGATGATCGTCCCGTGGTACGTCCAAACGATCCTGTCCGGCACCGGCACGGACGACGCGACGCACTCCAGCCGCACCGTGTCCGACGGCGTCCCGTACTGGACCCTCGGGCTGCTGATCACGGGCGCCCTTTTCATGTACACCGTGGCCTCGGCGTTCAGTTCGCCGAAGCCCGCGGAGGTGGCCCTGCAGCGGTACCGACCCGCGGTCGCGGCCGACACGGTCACCGTCAAGTTGCTCGTCGTGCTCACCACCTGTGGAAACGAAACGAAACAAACGTTTAACACGTTGAGAAACAAGCAAAACAACCACAACGATTCTATGTGAATGCGTATATGATATATTTTGATAAGTGTATTGTGAATTTATGACAGCAAATTTACATTTTTTTACACAATTTTACAGTTTTACACCCGAAATCGACTCGAGTGGACGGAAAAACGCACGACCGTCACACGAGCCAAGTTTACCTTTTATTTATCAAAAGCGGTCGAAAAACGATTGCGCTAAAACGCTATACTATACGCCGATATATGATATCTACGTATCGGAGTGTAAAGCCAGTGGCGTAGCAAGGGTATGGCGTACAGCTGTGCCTACGCTAGGGGCGCGAATTCCGAAGGGGCGCAAAATTATGCTTTAAAAGTAGTGTTTTTTTTCTACCTTCAAAACGACATTTTATTAATCTGTGTTTTGTTATTTTATTGTTGTTAATTTGTTATCAATGCGTGCATCACGTTATACTTAAAGATATAGAATTTTTAATTCTACAAAATAATTTAATAGTATTATTATTATTATAATTATAATTTATAAAACTTTCGACAATCACCCTTATCGTTATCGCCTGACAGACGATATAACGTTACGACTGTTATGCGATTTCATCCATAAAACACAATAATTTGCCAGGAAAATTCATAAGACGACTTTATAGATGAATTTGCGAGCCATTGAAGCAAGAAAAGAAAATGTTTAAAGTTTAAAATGTATACGTTGTAATAATAATCAAGAACAGATTAGCATAATATAAGGAAGTTAAAACTGTATTGTATTATGAAAAAATAAAAAAAATAAAATTTTAATTGGGAAAAAAGCGCTTTTTTCTCAGTTTTCCAGGGTCGCTGGAGGGACTTTCTACGCCACTGTGTAAAGCCAAATACAAGAGAAGTGTTCGCTGCAGTGATTTAGGCCGTTTCGCGATGTTTGATCGTCGTCGGCAAAACACCGTTCGATTATCCCGAAGTAGCGACGACGGTGTGGTGGACGTCAAAAATCGTAGAGGGGCAGAACAAAAATGTTCGCCTCCGACAATTTTTTTTTTTTCAATTTTTTCAATCTGTCACATCGCTTGACGGGACGCGGCCATAAGTAAAGTCAAAACGCCCGGAGCACTTACCTTTTTGGTTTTTTCGAACGACCACTCGATGGACGCGGGCGGGTTGCTGTCCACGTCACACGTGATCGAAACGTGATTGCCATTATCGGCTTGGACGTTCCTCGGCCGGCTTTTGAATTGAGGTTTGTCTGCGTGCAAAAAAAAAAAAATACAAACGTGAATTAGAACGGCGCAAGCTACACACGTCAAACGCGTAGCATTATGATAATATATAGACAATTACGCCCACGGCGGCGATTCGACACATTCTCCCCCGCCTCGCATAACACGGTGTACCTACCCGGTGTAATTTGTACGTGCGACTCGGACGCGTTCCTCGGCGACCGGCACGTAAAGAAAAATATCGATCGCGCTCTGGCTCCGGTGTAATACACGGACGGTGCACGGATGATAATTAATTTTTTTTTTTTTTCTATTAAAATATAGCGGACGTTCGTACGCGGATTCGGTGTGAATTAAAAAAAACGAAACGAAATCGAATTGTGAACCCGTTCGAATTTCTCGGTGAACACCAAGGCCTCGACGCGCACGCCAAACTACAGATGGAAATTAATTAAACGCGCGCGAGCGCGAGTACGGGTACGATTTATGGCAGAGATTACTATGTACGCCAGCAGGTTTTTTCGGTGTGATCGTTGAATGTCTTATTAAAATATTACGTGGCCCCGGAACACCGGTATGATCGAGTTTTCTTTATTGTTCCGATCGGTGTGTACGAAATACGTTTGATTTAAATCATAGAAATTAGACGTTCACGGATTCAACGCATTGCTATTAGTATGTAATGGCATAGACGTAACACGCCGGAAAAACGTTTGGGGGGCGTTAGATCTCACAAAATTCAATCTCAAAGTCACAAATTATATTAATAAAATGTAATTATTATTATTTATTATTATTATCATTATTATCTTATCTCCTATTAAACCGCCGTCTAAATAAATTAAAAATATGTTGGTGGTAAATCTATTGAATTTCAAAGATAGTGTTTTGATTTAAGTTTTGAGAATATAGTATTTGTATAGGAATTAAAATGTCAACTTGAAGCATTGGAAAAAAGTTTTCGACTAAGGATTTTCGAAAGTTTACATTATTGTTTGTTAAGTATATAAGTACAGTTACGTTAAATTTGCTGGTCTTCATGTATAGAGACTAAATATGTTATCGGATAAAAACGTCCCACAAACAATGTATTTTAAAAACTACATACTTGGGTCAATAGTAGTTTAATTTTTTTTTTTTTTTTTTAATTTGTATCAAGTTTGGACAACTAAGTGGAAATTTCAAATTCATACAGAAAATTATTTTCCGAAAAAAAAATACTAACCAATAGATTCATGGCTTTACTTGTAAATCTAAAAACTGGGTATTAGCAATACTACGTCGTTGGAATACCATTTAATTTCAAACATATTCTCGGTTCTTTTCTCGCTGTAGTTTTTTTGACAACATTTTATCAGTGATAATATTATTTATTATATCACTCTCAATATAATATATTCAAGTATTTAGTAAATAATAACTGAAAAAACTGCATGTCATATGAAATTACTAATTAGTTTCAATTCGTCTCGTACCATTATACAAACGATAGTTAACTGTGGTGATAAAAAAATCGATTGATAACAGCCGCAGATTGAAAATGTCCTTTATCATTAAAAACATCAAAAGACTTCGCATAGAATACCGTGTCATTAAAAGTTGAATATCACATTCAAATCGTACCCGAGGTTTGTGTTTTGTTAACGTGTTGACACATAATATAATCGCATTCAACTAAAGCTTGGGAAAAACAATTTCACTGGTCCACGGGTTGAATTGTAATCATAATATAAATAACAACTACGCCAATATCGATCTGATACTAAGAGCGAAAAAATGATGCGAACTATTATTTCAAAGTACAAACATTTTGTAAACTTTCAGAAGTCTTATTAAAGTTATATAAAAAAAAAAAACAAAAAAAAACGAATGAACACTTAACGGATTATAAAGTTAAGAGCTCGAATGAATATGAAAACATTCTTAGAATTTTTTTTTACAGAGTTTAGTGTCTCTCCGGCCTCTTTATCATTATAATAAATTATAAACACACACACACACACACACACACACACACACACACACACACACACACACACACACACACACACACACACACACACACACACACACACACACACACACACACACACGTTTGTAAAAGAAAAAAAAAACCAAAAATAGAAAAATTAACGAATTAAACATAATAACTTTCCCGGTGTGATAAAACACATCCACCGCGCGACACTGCCGTTTCAAGTGATATGACGTATTAGTAAAATATTTTCGTCTCTCAAATCGTAATATGCCATCTCATAAATATACAGCAAAAACCATCCCTTGCAATACTTATATATATATATATATATATATCAGCGCCGTCGACGGACATACACGGAAACCCATAATAACCCGGCGAGACGATACGTCGATACGCGCATTCGGCCGTCTTTTCAGAACAAGACCACCGGGTGTTCGGCTCGGATTTTTAAGAAAATAAGAAAATACGCGGCGACTGGTGGCCTCTATTTCCGCGTTCGGACGACCACGACGACGATGGTGATGTCGATTTTACGCGAAGCACATGTCACGCGCTGCACGGTGGCACAGAGAGAGAGTACATCTGGTTAGGCTCTGGATATTATTATGTGACAAAAATGTTAATAAACGACCATATTATCCGACCCTAAAACGTGAAAATAATACTATCCGTTTCACACGGTTATGTATATACATACATATATATATATATATATTCGTATAACGTGCGACTCGCTTGACGAATAACAGATTTTTGTAATATACAAAAAAAAAATTAAATAAATTTGTATGTTTATATAATTAATGAGACCTCTCACAAGACGAATACATTTTTTTTTTGTTTATTTTTTATCCGCACACGTGACGAACTCTCAAAACGTTTTATGCATTATTGTATACAGATATCGATAGGTTTTTACGAAATATACGATTGATACGTCATGTCCGGGACGTGCCACACATTTATGCACTTGAGCCATACGTTTAAGGCTTTGGTTCGATTTTAATTTAGGCTCTGGTTTAATATCAAAACGGTGAAAAACAGTTTGGAAATTGATATTCGTTCGGGCGCATTTCAAATACGATTCGCTAATTTCGTTAATTACTTGTATTAATTACTGTTTTGCGTGAAATCCCGGAGTAAAAATCGAATCGATTGAAATAAAATAATTGTAACGTAACATTTAAACGGATTGGAGTATGTCGTGGAATTATTACGATTGGAGCACGGACGACTTGTTTCTGAAAGTGGCGAAATCGGTTGACTTACGATAGGAATTTACTTCCCGGTGACTTTTATCGTGTTGTTTTTTTCACTTGTTTCGCACGTACATCATTAGGGAGTAATTTTTTCGTCGAGCATTCATAGCGAAAAATATGTCCTCGTAAATCAAAATGATAAAACAGTCGACACAAAGATTTACATTAAAGAATAAAAAATAATAATACAGTTCTCGGAATATTCGTGTACCAGTCGTCTCCAAACGTCATTTCAGACGAGACGTATGTAGTATTTTTTAGCTAATGGATAATATTTTAACGGCCGAATCGTAAACGTAAATATTTCATTGGGATCCACTCGAGTATTAGCCGTCAAACGTTATGTATAGTGTACGATAAAACACTATGGGTGTTTTCACTAACATTCGCACAGGTGTAATTATTATTCGATAGCGCTGGTCACTCATCAGTCATAAAAAAAAATTCTAAATGTACGCTTAAATTTCACTGTACGTATTGTAAATGAGTGATAACGGCCGTGAGCAAGCTTTTACGGTTTTCGAATCGCTGAACAGACACATTTTCGGTCCACAAATGCGCGCAGTACGTGACATTAGTTGTTATTTCCAGATTCTAAATGAAGACTGTTTAGTAGCGAAAACCGTGCTCCGCTCGGAACAGTTCTCGAACGCGTTGTAATCTCCGGGTTTAAAATGACGTAACGTCACACCGCACCGTATTATAGCGAGACGAGTAAATCAAAATGAGTGTCCGAGATATGAAATATAGTATAGAATTGTTTTTTTTTTTTTCATTTACAATCATTCTAACGAAGCGCGTCCATAAGTAGGAGTGTTTAATTCATTACGGAACACGTGTAAAACGAAATTTCGTCGCGTTACGAAACCGAACACACGTGTATCTGCCGTGGCAGATCTGTTCGACACTTGGATTTATTATTGTTTCGTAGAAGGAAAAGAATAAAAAACTTATTACATATTTCTTGCAGCTGTCACTTTTTTAAAGGATTTTTTTTTTTTTTTTACAACAACATTATTTTAGAACTCAAAGCGCTCGAGTCATTAACGTTGTACGACATTGTATAATTATGAATTATGGTTATAATGATTATTATCATTATTATTATTATTAGTATAATTGTTGTTGTTACTTTTTATCAATGTACTCACATAGAATGCTCAGTGTTTTGGACTCTTCGGTTTTGTCCACGCTGTTCTGGGCCTCGCATCTAACCTGTGAATTATGCAACCTCCTGGTGATGTTTATCAGCCACAGTTCGGAAGTGACTTCGCCCAACGCGAACTGATCGTTGACGAACCACCGGTAAGTCACTTCTGGCGGGTTGGCTTTCGTCAAACACAGAAACTGTACGTCCGACCCTTCGACTAATTTCTTTGACGGCCCGTTTACGGTCAGTGATATCTGTAACGGAAACAATGCGTTAAACTATTGTTTTGTCAGTGCTATACACAATATACATAAACCGCATGTACGTACACACGTTGTCGGAATGTTTTCCATTAATAATTAAAACCGAGTGTAACAGCGTGAGTTTTACAAGATGTCACTCACGAATTTCGATTTAATATATATGTTTATCATTCGTACTGTCCCCAAGGGAAAGCCATGTTTCAGAGATACAAACAGTTTGTAAAATATGCATAATGAAAATCAAAAAATAAGCACAATCACTGAGCGCCTAACACACACACACGCATTTGAACTACTCGGTATTAATAAGTACCACTTAGTATTGCTATATATTTTGGCTTTTTAAATTAATTAAACAACACGGAGACCCTTATTTTATTTATTTTTTTTTGAGATTCAAATTTTTATGAGTAATTCATCTTCGTGCATTATCTAAGTACAATTTTTTAATACGGATGCTACGGATGTTTTGATTTTATCATAAGGTACTCGTCTGAAATGAATGTCTTGTTACGATCGTAGTGTCAAGTGTAGCGGGAACGATGTATACAAAATAATAAAGTCCCCTTAAACGTATTTTAAAGTTTACGAATCAAGAACGAAACACTCAAGTGTATAAAATGTGATACGCGCGTCTTGTTTATATTAACTCATTAATTATGATCATACGTTTACGAGTACACTCGTGTCGGGCACAACGTGTGTAGTCATTACACGACTGTTTCTGCGCTTTAAAATTATAATAACCACGAGTCATAATTTATGATCAATGTCGTTACATGAATTATTACTCGAGTGTTACGATTTTGGCTGCTCTCCGCGAATAGGTGTACGTCGCTATTATGGTATACGGTGGTGTGCCGAGATGAGTTTGTGAACATGATAGACCAGCGTTTCCCAACCTGGGGGGCGCGCCCCCCTGGGGGGGGGTGTGTAAACATTTCTGGGGAGGCGTAAGCAGTCATTACAAAATACAGTTTTTATTTATTAAATTAGTTTTATTTTAAAATGTAGGGAAAATATTATGAAAAATCAATAACGACCGGTTATTGAGTATTATTGATAAAGATTACAATTATTTAAGATCACAACTTAATCGTTTAATGTCGCCACGCCGCGCCGCCACACTATCCGCAAATAAATTGCTACGATAGGAACGCCTGTTGTAAAGGTTATTATTGTATATTAGGCTGTAGTACTATTTTACTATTTCACTATGATTTATATTTTATAATTATTATCACCAATAAAATTATATTCATCTCGGATATTTTATAATTTCTTTGTAAAGAGGGGGGCGCGAGAGTTTCAAAAATCTACAAAGGGGGCGTATGATAAAAAAGGTTGGGAACGACTGTGATAGACCGTAGAACGGGCCTAACGAATCGCGTGAGATTAATTCGTAGAGCACACTGCGGACGTCGTCGTATCGACTGAACGGAAAGAAACGAAGGGAGAGGAAAAAAGCCCGGGACTAATACGTACGGCTAAAAATGTATTATGCACGAACAATGCAAAGTATAGGTCAGTTGTTCCTGATTTCGCAGACCACCGTGCCGGTTCATAATTAATGCGCCGGGCCATACGATGGCTGACGATGATGACGATGCTCCAGTGTTTTCGAAATCAGGCGTACTTTGTAACAATGCGTAACAATAATAATAATAATAATAATAATAATAATAATATGCTAATGCACGACTACTAACGGCTTTGAACACGCGCGGATAAAACAATCGTGGTTTCACGTGATACGCGTTGCGTTCTATCAACACGGTTGTCGATGTATCAGATGTCACTGTATTATAGTATTATAAATAATTATTAGAATATAAGTATACCGAGTTCGATGGAATTATCGTGAAGAATTTTATTTTTTTTCCAATTCGATAATCGTCGTACACCCAGCTACGTCTTAACGTTCTCTCGTAATAATAAATTATTTTACACGACGTTACCGTGCGCCACCATGGCGTACATTATGCCGGGTAATGGTGTGTGATGGAGATATTCACACGCGCTGGAGTCGTCTCCGTCGTCGTCGTCGGTGTCCTTAGTCGCTATTCAAGTTCTATTGTGAGAATACCCGCAGTAAAAAGATTTTCCGTAGTCGTGTAGTAGTAGTTAGTAGTAGTCAAGAGGCGGGGCATGGGGGAGGACAGAAACGAAAGGGAAACAAAAAAAAAAATAAACAAAGAAACAAAACAATAATAAATTTATATATATATATATATATATATATATATATATATATATATATATACTATATAATGTGTATTAAACTCCGTTTAAACCACGCGGTATATACCCCGCACAGACAGCGTGTCATTAATATATATATATTATAACAAAACATATTTATATAAGTTAAAGGCTAGGCGGCGGCCTTCCTTGTGTAAGTGTGTGTGTGTGTGTGTGTGTGTGTGTGTGTGTGTGTGTGTGTGTGTGTGTGTGTGTGTGTGTGTGTGTGTGTGTGTGAGTGTGTGTGTCATATGGGAAGCGAAGAGATTTCAACTGGGCCACATGTGTGAAACGGTTACTACAATATTGTATTTATACATGTATGAATCGTTGTTGAACGGGTGTATGAAGACGGGGGATAAACGAAATATATATATATACAACTTTGACGTTTGTCTGCCAGGCGTTATTATGACTAACAACACTGCAGTGTTGTTATTTTTTTTTTTTTTAACGCAGAAGTCGGAGAATAACGTTTTTAATGAGATAATGTTATATGATGTTTAATGGATACAGGGTACCCTGTACTTATGCACGCGGAGACTGAGACGGCGGCATCTCAGACGGTGTCTTTTTTACGTTTCCGTCTATACTGTTTTTTTCCACGATAAACCGACAATTATTCGTCTGTGCGTCTTGAGTGAAAAAAAAAATATATGAAAATAATTAAACAACTATTTTTGATGATTCATATTTTATCTATATATAACCGTCTTTTGTATATAAACATGTAACACTCATAGCGAAGGCGGCAAAATATCTCATATGAACGACAAATATAAAATTAACCGATTTTAATGCCTAGTTACCATGTGTTTGATGTGCATATATAATATATAATATACAATATAATACTTAGAACTACTACCTTTTTTTTTATACGCAGATTAAATAAAATATATTTGGTTTCCCGTAATTCATATTTATACTGAGTACTTGTTAGTATTGAAAAAATATTGATATTGGACAAGTATATACTTGCTATACAAAGAAGTATTAAATCGGTACATATTATACATTTTGTGCAGTTACTTAATTAATTTTTTTTTTAAACAATTAATTATAAAATGTAATTAAAAAAGATAAACGCTTACTCAAAGCTATGGTTATTTAACTATGACAGTAAAACGTATACAAGTTATATATCATTTCAATACTCCAATGAAATATTTCCAAACTCAAAATCGTATGTGATATATATATGTATTTATACATGTGCGTGTGTAATGACCGACCGAATGTATTTATCTCGACGTATGGTCTGGCCTCCGCCGGTATAGATACAGATCACGGGCCGCGTGTAAGCCTCGAGAAGGGGCACCCGAACAAATTATTATCATCATTGTTTCCGTCGGGTGCGTGATGATATTTTTGATCGGACATACTTAATAACGTCATTACCGCGTAGCGTGCTCTTCGTATCGAAATCGTCTTTATTTAACGATCACCTCTGACTTCTGAACGTACCAAACCTCAGGTAGGCATATCACACTACGCTATACAGGCTTTAGGTAGCAGCCCCTCGGTTTCTAATGACGAGTGTACGCACGGTATAATAATAATATGTACCTATGTGTTTATACGTATTATATGCACGGTCGCATGACGATCGTCGGGATAGTAAGAAAACGTTTTTTTTTTTTTGTTTTTGTCAAGAAGTTGATCGATAACTTTTTTTTTCACATACGAATTCTGTAGTGTCGCATTAGTTATTCATAAAATAAAACGTATCGCTATAAACTCTCAACAAACGTAATAATTATAACGACGTCGTCCCGTCCGCGCGCTGCACACGAATCAAACCCGCCTGTGATAAATAATTAATGTGTATAATGTGTCTGCGTGCATAAATAATTGATTTTAAACTAGTTTCCGATCGGATACTTCCGACGACATTTGATGCGTTGAACGATTACCTGCCTACCTACAGCGAAGTCGCCGGCACGAGAACGCCAGTCCGTACGGTCGAGACGAAACGCGGTCGAGTACGGTTCGAAAAGGTATGCTCGGTCTGGACCCGAAACAGTGTTCGCGTACCGCGTTTGAGCGACCGAAACGACGACGCACACTCGGTTGAAATCACCGACGCGACGCGTTCGTATGACGATTCTCGCGAAAGGTCGTCAAAGCCGCGGCGGCATGTTTAAAACGCCGGAGTGAAGTGTTATCGATCGCCGTGCCGTCTCGGTTCCGTGCAGTGACGCCGATCCCTATATCTAGGTACACTGCGGTCGCAATACCTGTCAAGGGTAGGTGGGTGTGTAGGTGTGACGCGCACACACACACATCAGCCAAAATAATTTTGACGTACGAAAGTTAGAAATTATTTATCGTGTCCAACGTCATGAATTATGACAACGCTATTCGCCAAAACCATTGAGTGACATTATATAGGCTCGTAGGCAGTTTTACTGTGTGGCAATATACGCCAAACGAACTGTTTGCATCCCTTGACACGGCCCCGTTGGCGATCTATACATTTATTCGTTACTCGTAGTTAATAAAATCATATGTCGGGGGTTGGGGGATGAGGGGCAATCGCTCGACTTATTGCGGGTGGGCGGATGGGTACTCGCTTTGCCTTACCTCTAAAAACTGACTTTCGGCGCCACTGAGCGCGTGTTTTACACGACGACCACGATTGCGGACCAATCGACAACAAGAGTTGTGTGCGCGTAATGCACGATAATCGCAACAATCCCCGCGGTATAATAATCAGAGGCGTATTTAGGCACAGGCCCTGTAGGCCCGGGCCTAGAGCGGCAAATTTCAAGATTTTTTTTTTTACAGAATTACAAAAAGTACCTATTTTCCATTCGACATCATCAAATTCGAATTACTATTCGACTAGAGAAATTCGTTTACAAATCGTAAGTTTAATGATTTAGAGTTACGATTCGGACCGTAAACGCGTGCGTCCGTTCGCTCAAAATCGAACAGCTACTTAGGTACATACCATACGCGCACGCGATACGGCACGAACCAGTACGCGTGTGGGTAGCGAAAAAACGCGCGCGTTCAACGCGGGTTCGAATTCTCAAACTGTGGATTCGAATGTGTTTTGTGAAAAATTTTAGGGGCGGCGAATCGGAAAGTGTCTACGGTCGGAAAATCCCTAAATACGCCACTGATAATAATACATTCCAGACGGCGATCGCAGCTGATTTTCGGAAAAGCCGCACCGTTCGGATCGTTTTGCGGTGCCTGCGCGACGGGGAATCGGACGAGTAGTCGTCGCCGGCCGGACGTGCGTAGAGCAGCTGACCCGTGCGCGGCGGGCACTCGGCGTGTCGTAAGAACCAAAAGGTTTTCGAACGTCACTCCGGGGGCGAGAGGTTGTTACGAAAGCGAAGCGGAAGACACGCACAGTCATAACAATAACAATAACAGTATTAATGATAATAGTTATAGTCATAATAGTAAAAGTAATAATAATAATAGTAATAATAATAATAATAGTAGGTTCGACTATCGAGTTCACGGGTCAAAATAAACAAACGCACAACAGGTGTTGTAGTGGGCACTGCGGCCGAAAGACACGTATACGACGACGTACGTGCATTGATATCACGTGATTATAACGCACAAGACGCTTTAAAAACGAACCCGCCGAGTGTCCACTTAATCCTTTCCTTTTGGGTGTTATTATTTTAATATCACGATTGATTGACCCAGCCGTTATATTATCGTCGCTGCTGCTGCGGATGCTGCGGCTGCTGCTGCCGTATCGGCCGTCGGGTCCACGTCGTGACATAAATCCATCATTATCCGGCGACGGAGGCGGGCGGCGCGGTAATTATCAATCACGACGTTTTAATAACAATAATTTACCGCGTTATTAACAGCATTATAGTTTTTTCATGACGCGCGCGTACAAAGCGCTCCGACGAGTTGGCCGATACGTATTACGTTACGAGCACATTCGATACCGTTCTGCTGGTACGGAGGAGTAGTTGTTTTTTCTTCCGAAATAATTTACATCTGTCGATCAACGTAATGTAAAACGTACGGGACAAGTCACGCGTTTCAAGAGTTTTTTTTTTTTTTTTTTAATTCTCTCCCGACTCTACGCCAACTATTGGATTTTGAACTTCACGTCGATTCGCCCGCGCGTAAGCGATCGTTGTTTATCAACGACGTTACGATCTCTCTAGTCGTCGAAGATTCACGCTATTTACTCTGAGACGAGGCCATGGCTGTCGAGAACTGTCTTTTGAGAAAATTATTGAGAAAATCTTCTATTTTTTTTTTTTTTGATCGAAACAAACAGGAATAATTTTGTAGAACAGTTCATAAACATATTTTCGGAAATTTTCGCCATATGTTATACGTTCGAACCGAACATATTGTTGTTTATACGTTTTTTTCACCTTAATAATTAACATACATTATTCTTGTAATGATTAAAATAGTTTTTATTGATCAATTTTTGCACATTTTCCATGCATAATTTTTTTGAATTCCTGAGAAAGCTCGAGTACAGTATAATACGGTATGTACCATATATAACAAAGGAACTTAACTGAGCAGTATATGGTAAATAGTTGAACAATAAACTAATGATTTATATAATAATTAAAAATATTAATGATAGGCCAAACGATAAGAAATAATTAACAAAACAAGACCCATGCAGTTAAACGAGTGTATTAACAATAAGTTATAATTACGAATATACATAGTGTACGAAACGATGTTTTTTATTTGATCAGAAAAGCTCGCCGGTTTAAGGTTAAAGTCTCGTGTGAAAAATCGACCAGGACTCGCGTGATTAAAATTCGACGTGAAAACAATATTTCATTCGTCTCGTGCGCCGTGAACTATGTACTTGCAGTAAACACGCGTTATGGCCGTGTACATAATATTATAATCCGTCCGTCTAACCGTTTGAAGACAAAGCGGCGTAAAAATGTTTTTCCAAACGGTTGCGGAGCCGGACAGCGTCTACTATTATCATTATTGTTACTGTTATTATTATTATTATTATTATTATTGTTGTCCAGTAATAGTGTTTATTGTCGGAGAAGGCTCGCGCGCGCGACCCGTTTGCCTTTTCCCACGCCCGCCGAACGACGACAGACGTCAGCCCCGTCAGTACTGCAGTCGACGTCGACGCACCCTCTGTTTTTTTTTTTTTTTTTTTTTTTTTTTTTAAACTCGCGTTAAAACGTCCGGACGTGGTGTTTTATTTTATTATTATTATTATAGCCTACGCATGCGTTTATACGTCTACGTGTGCAGGTGTGCGATACGCGTATGTATACGAACCCGACTAACTATACGGACAGACAGAGAAAATAAAACCAAAACGCTCGAACGGGTCGAGGGGTGGCGAACCCGAGAGGTTTTACACGCTGACATAAATCACGCCCTGCCTGCCGTTGTAATCGTTCGCGTCCGAACGCGATTAAAAACCGCAATAGTTCGTCGAATAAAATCTCCATTTACGAGATCTCTCTTCCACTCTGTTTTCCTCTTTCTCCCTCCTTTCCACCCACTCACTCTCTCTCACTCTCTTCCTGTTTCCCTTTATTCCACTCGTGAACACACACACACACACATGACTTTATAGGTGCAATATATATTTTTCGTATTTAGAATTATTTCGTGATTTTACTGCAGACTGCAGTTTTGCACGTTTACAGTATGGTGCTCTGGATGACGTGAACGCGTGCGTTGCAGACGCCGCCGTGAGACGACCTTCACGCCGCAGTCGTATGATTATAAGGGGAAAACAAAAGACAGATAATTGAATAGTAATTGCGTTCCAGTGGATATCACGCGATTCTAGGATTCGCGCTTCGTGCATATTGCAACACGTGCGTTGAGTGCACCTCGGTCGAATTCGCAAAGGTGATTTATTAGAACGCTAAACACATAATGAATCGGACTGGATGGCGAAGATAAAAAAACTCGAGCGGAATATTACGTTTATACAACGAACGACGAACAAATGTAGCCAAAGTCAGCGAGTAAAGTTAAACTTTACAATCGGGTGATTCGATAAATTTTTAAAAGTTAAACTCGGTGACGTTGTCACAGGGTGTGTGTGTGTGTAGACGAAATAGTTTTTGGACGCATTTTTAGTCTAGAACACGTATACTAGCCAAAACGTGTTTTTTTTTTTTTATCAAAAAAATGCAAATATGATAAAAATGTTAATGACTTCACGAGATGTAACGAAAAAAGTTCTAATCCGGCCATCGTAGTGGTCGCACCCATGACCTGTATGTACTCGTATGTGGGGACGAGACGTAATTATTCGTTACACTAAAATTATAAACTATCATAGAATGCATATATGTGTGTGAGTGTGTTATACGGGATTTCGTGATTTTATCGTCTGACCTTTGTGCGTATGTATAGCACCTGTGTTATTACAGCGCGGCCGGATTACATGCGGACGCTAAGGTCCAGACTTCAGACACCATCGTCGTTGCTCAATGTAATGTCAGGGTATAGCGTGACGACCTTCAAAATCGCATGATTAAAAAAGGGGAAAAATCGAGTATAATTTAATTGTATTTAAGTGGATTTCGCGCGAAACAAGAGAAATGGTCCGAACTCGGTTTTTCGTACTACCGAGTCGGCGGTGATATGTGAGTACTCTAATGGTCCGACATTAATCTAATTGTAACAACGAAATACTAATTACGTCAAAATGTTAACGCACGATAACAATTGACGAATATAAGATTTTCTTTTTTAACGTTTCGACTTAAACTAAATTGTGTAATGAAGTAATGCCGTTTATTGTACGTAAATATATTACGCAAATGTTACTAAATCTGTTATTTAACCACGACATTAAATCGTTTTAAATAAATTTATTTATTTTTTAATATATAAATTATTGACTCTAATGACAGTTTTTTAGTTTAGATAATTTGAAAACGTTTTCATTGATGGTCAAAATATGATGAATATTTACCGCTTCGTATATTTTTATTTCAATCTAATTTTTATCATTTTTTTTTTATCAAATATAATATTTATTATTGTGTAATCGAAAAACATAATATTCTTAGCGTTATCATAAATGTATCGTTTCAGTTCGTTCACTCAAAATTATGCTGTATTTACTTGTACGGGTGGTACTATAGAGTAAAACATGAAATCGTGTAAAAATATCGCTGTAGACGTTCTTAAAATCTACATTTGTTTGTACGTTAAAATATTGATACAATCCATTCATTCGAGTGTTTGGTTGCATTCGTTGTCATGAAGTATGGAAGTTCTATAATATCATATAAATTTCGATTGTGTGTAAAAGTTATACTGTAGTGAAAATAGTAACATAACAGTTACTAATACGTAATCATAATTGTGCATTGCAACCGTAATAATAACAACAACAATAATAATAATAACAATAATAAGTAGGTATTATTATTAGTAGTAGGTATTTGTTTTCTGCAGTGTTGTGGGAGTGTGTATGTGTGGTGATACGAATGTGAGTGGGATCGGAAATAATTTAACGAGCATCGGGTAAGGTAACGTTTTCTCTAATTCCACAACAGGATCATAATCGCGATTGATTGCGGTTCAGTTATAATACCACGTGGGCACCAACTATTATTACACCGCATTGACAGTGTTTGTGTGCGAAACTGAAATGGCGTATTTGGCTTTTCAATTTCCAAGAGGAGAATAAAGGCGCTTTTGGTCTTACTAGACTTTTACTCCTTACTTAATGCCACGTAGTTTTCGAAGTATTGCTTCGTAATCAAATTCATTATATTTCGATGAAAAATAAACAGGTATCATTGCTATTATAACCTCGTAAAACTACTAACATTGGTATTAAATAATTTATAAATACGTGCCATTCGCTTTAAACAGTCGTATGATTCGCAGTTTTAAACGTACACAATACGCATGTCTATAGACCAATAAATAAATAAATAAAAATAGACTCTAAACAAAACGTATCACAATAAAAAAAAAAAAAAAAAGGTTGAACAACAGATTTATGTACGCGTCGAATCGCATTACTCGTTACATTGATCCAAAGAGTTTCTGTTAGACGGCTGGTTTTCGAACGAAACGAGTGCAAATATTCGGTCACGATTTACGAAGCAGCGTCGTCGGTAAGTGCATGGGTTACGATGGAAAAATTAACGACAATATTACGTATACATCGTATATTTTTTTATATTTGTATATGAAACGGTTAAAATGTTCTCGTTCTCATAAACGTCAAAAGTACACGACCACGTGTGTGTAGGTACGTACAAATATATGCGCGCTGCATAGTGCACTGCAGTGATCTAAAGATGGTAATTTACGATTTTTCGTGAGTTCGTTTTACATATATATATTTAGCTTTGAAACTTTTTTCGATTACGAAATAGATGTTTTTTTTCCGTTAATGATATCCGTGGCGTTCCGGCACGGCGGATACCTAAACGTATTTCGCCGGGCGGCTTCACGGACGTAATGTTATTGGATAGTCGTAAAAATCAATTTATCGACTATTATTCACGTTTCACGATAAACGCATTATGTGTCTCTCTTGCAGAGTTATTTCCAATAACAATAATTATGACTACTTTAACAGCCGCGCATCGTTTTACTGAAAACACGATTGGGTTACATTAAGTTTGAAAAACGAATAATCGTTAACCGACAAGACTAATCTAGAGTTGTCCTAATAATAATTTATCAATTTAGCGTCGAATCGAATAATATGTTAATTTTTTCCAATAAAATGAGGTTTTTTTTTTTTATTTATACGTACTTACAATCGAATAACCCGTTTGGATTCGTTATAAATGTTGACACCGAATCAGAAATCAGCAATAAAACGTCTCTCATGCCGTATGATAATTAGGATTTATCTTAGGCAGGAATTCTATTTATTTATTTATTTTTTTTTTTTTAATTCGTTTGAAAATTTTTATCTAAAATCTATTAGTGTAAAATAATATAATATTGTGAAATCAATAAAACTTCTGAAGTACACGATTAATTTAAAAATTAGTCCTACGAATACGAAAAATGTTCATCATCGTTTTCTCGAATTATAATATAAGTACACTACGTATTTCGTCAATCGAGTTCGATCGAAATCATTATTTATACACGTTTTTTAAACGCAGTGGTAAAGAAAAATTCAAACTGTTCGCATGTTGTTTAGAATCAAAAAATGAACCAATTCGGTAAAAATAAAATCTAATTAATTTAGACGTATCGTCAATTAGTCATTGAAACGCTGTTCCAGATTAGTAATTTGTAACATTTTCTACGCGCACGGACACAAACATTCTTTGTCTAATCTTAATCGCATACGAAAAGAAAACAAGAATATTAATTACACATAGTTTCACGCGTGAAACACAAGCAGCTAAATAGTGTTTGAAATACTTTGAAAAAACTTTAGAATCGTATGGAAAAAAAACTACGATATTATAGTTTGTGTATTTGGAATAATTATCAACAAATGTTGAAATGTTTACCACGTTTGATACTTATCAGATGGAAAGAAATAAAATCTAAAACGAGTTCTTTCTTGAAAAATGACAAGAAACCTGAGATTATATATATATATTTTTTTTACCTATCCGAGTTACACGGCTTAGTCGCAGTAGGTAACTACATAGAAAAGTTATCTCGTCCGAACGCGTAAATATCCAAACGGATGCAAGATCAACGTGTCAAAACGTCATTGTTCGACTATCTGTACTTATCTATTATCCATTGATAATATATTATACCAGTAAGATTTTCCAGAAAACACACACGAAAATACGTGAATAAAACTACACAACAACGTTTCCGTTGTTTCGTGTGTAACGTCCGAATAAAATAAACAATTTAGGTGCGATCGTCTTTTGACGGGCAATGTATAAACACGTTTTATAAGACGATTTCCTTGATAAGACGATATATTTTATACGACGATATTCTCTTTTTTCTCATATTAAACGTTTACTGCACTCAGGGGCGTATACAATGGGCAGATGTGGTGGTCAGATGCCCACATCGGACTATAATATATTTCCCTACATTACAAAAAGTTCTGAAAAATAAGAATGTAATACATATATGGTTTTTACGCATTTATGTTAAAATGTTATCAATTGTGGATGAAATATTATCATTACATAGATTTATTTGTAATTTGCTACACCTGAAAGAATGTTTTTAAATGAAAACGTTGAAGAACCATTTAAGGAATACTATGAAAGAGGTAATATTCTACATAAACAACATTATCTAACTCATTGTTGTAAGTTATTCATTTTATATGAGTTGATACATAATGAATTTGTTTGTATAAGGAACGACTAAATGGTCTTGCTCTAATGGTAGTGCATAGGAATATTCCATAGTATTTGAACAAATTACATTGAAAAAAAAAAAGAAACTAAAATTTATATTATGATTATTTTAAATAAATTGTATTAAATATTTAAAAGTTTTATTATTTA
This sequence comes from Therioaphis trifolii, assembly GCA_027580255.1. Classification (NCBI taxonomy): domain Eukaryota; kingdom Metazoa; phylum Arthropoda; class Insecta; order Hemiptera; family Aphididae; genus Therioaphis; species Therioaphis trifolii. The sequence goes on along the minus strand of CM050405.1, from coordinate 14,574,959 downwards.
TTGTTTTAATGGAAAGTTTCTTAGGTACGAAAAATTTCCTTCCGTGATAATATGTTTTCTACTTACCCGCCCCCCCCCCATACAAAGTCTATGTATACGCCACTGACTGCACTGACACTGTGAACGCTGGTGAATACGTATTGAAAATCATACGTTTGTATGTATTGTAGTCGTAGTGCGAAATTACAGACATGTTTTTGAAAAACTAAAAAATGAACGACCGAATACGGTGCGTGGTTCGTCTGTCTTGAGTAACATACGGTTTCAAGACACCTATCGGGAATATGTTTTGATGTAGGGGCGACGTTTAAGCGATTAGAATACTCATAGTCCTCGCCTCACGAAATATTCGTAAATATTATTAAATAGTCATAAATTATAGTAATTAGTATGATTATTTTTTAATACACTCGTAATCATCATTACTTTTCACTCGGTCGTACAAGCGCTGTCCCATTGTTGTCACGAAATTATTTATACATTTATTCCAATATTACCGTCTATCGCAAGACGGCAAAGTAAAAAGTTTGATTTTTTTTTAAGAAAACATACTTTACAAGAAAAATACAAAAGCTCCCTAAAACGATTTGATTCCGATATATTACTACATTTATATTTTGAAAGGAAAATACTTTATACTCGACACGTTTTTATTTTGTTGAATTCACTAAACTCATAGTGAAAATCAAATTAAAATACTTCAGAAAATCGATCATATTAAAAAGTTTCAAAATACAATTACGAAAATCGAAGTTCAGTAAGCTCTGTAAGACGTCTTTTCTTACCAAAAAAAAAAAAAAAAAATTATTGAAATTAGAGCACTTCGCTATAGACACGAGAGTTTTTCTTGCAAGACAAGTTATTGAGAAAAAAACCGACTGCGTATAGGCCACTCGAGTTCATATGAAAGTTCAAATCCAAAAAAAAAAAAAAAACTGAAATCAAATTACTTTAGGAATATTAAATTGATCACGTGGGCGTAAAGATGAGTCGGTTTAAAATTCTAATGGCATAATAATTATGTACCGTTTTTCTCGGTCTCAGACTTAACTTTTCGTTAAAAAAAAAAAATAGCCAAATATACACTATCAACTTGTTTTTGCTAAGGAATGTGAACATTTTGAGTCTGATATGTAATTTATACGTCCGTGATATAATATTATGGCTTGTAATTATTATTGATTCTCTATTGATAGCTAATAAATTACACATTTTAACAACGCGTGATAAATACCGGCTGGCGTGGTTGTATTTATAACACGAACAAATAGAAGACGTACGAAATTATATGATATAAGATGTTTAATTGATTTAGTACCAGTAAAACCATTTATCGTAGGACTGAAGTGTATATGTTCTAGGAAAAACAATACATTATGTACGACTGTAACACTAAAAAAGTCAGGGATACTTCGCTTCTCGATCCGATATGTCCGTGATTTGGAATGTACCTATTGGATTTTAACGAAACGATTAATCATTTCTTTTCAAAAAACCATTCTGAGTGGATTATTCAGAAGTACAATATTATTCCAACTCTAAACGATAGAAAAAATAAATAAATAAATAAATAATACAAAATCAAAGATTTTAAAGGTTTTTTTCAATATCGATAGCGAACTGTATCATTAGGATTATACTGCGTTTTTTAATTTTATCTAAATAGTTCAAAATTTAATTTGATGAACAAATAATTTTCAAAATTCTATATTTAGCCCGAAATAAGTTCAATAATCATGATATATTTTTTTTTTTTACTTTTTTAAGTCTAATAAAATAATTTTTTTTAATTTGATGAGCATTTGAAGTTTAATTAAAAAAAAAAAAGATTAATTTCATGGTTAAAATATTAGACACATCGCTTTACTCAGAATCTAAATTATAATTCCAATACTGACCTCAGTGTCAACTATTATTTTGGGTAGAATACATAGGAAACATTAAATAAATAATTAAAATGGCAAATTATTAGAATCGAACGCAAGTTTACATAAAAAAGGAAAGTATTTGGGCATCGGTCCAACGTGTGACTGACGACTGACTGCGCTCTTAGATTAGACTTGTGTAGCGTAAACCTTATATTGGCCGAATTGATTTGAACGAGTTTTTACGGTAATCTAGTATTAATTCTCCGGATTTGAATAACAAATATTTTGACAGCTTATTTTTTTTCGTCAAAATCTTATGAAAAAAAAAAAAATAAAATATTCTTTGACCTAATCTACTATCTACGAGAGCATCGCAATTACGTCTGCAACGAACGATTTCACGAACATTTCGAGCGATGTTGACTAAAAATAACGTGATATTATTAATAGGAGCAAATAAATAAATTAAACCTTTTGTCGCCAAACCATCAAAAATGTTTAATAATTATATAAGTTCATATACCTTGCAACTCTGTATGATCGAGGTCGTTGAAAATATTTTTATTATATATATATATATATATATATATTTTTTTTTTTTTTGAGAGCACATAAATGGCTAATGGTTGCCAATGTTTCGAGAATCGCCACGTGAACATCACAAAGATCTCGTAATTACGATTGAGACTTCACGTGGAAAATATAAACACTGGTGCTCTAAATTTCAGTTTCAGATCAGTTTTCCAATCAACCGGATAAACCACAAACTACGAAACAAAAATATTTTGCCTGACGTTTTGATGTGTACTCATAGAATCGCATAGTAATCAGCAATAGAATTCGAATGGTCAATATTCATGAAGAATAATGCAACAATAGTTAACGTTTCAATAACAACGAATCGGTCCAAAAGAAACATGTTATAACACGATTTTAATGATAATATATTCTCTGTTTCGTGCGATTTACAAAACCCAGTACTTTTCTTCGCCGACGAGCTTATCGATAACAAAACGAAATATTATTTTATGCACGCGTAATGCATGTGTTTTTAAGTGTCGCGGTTAAACCGCATATTTCACACTAAACAAGACGTAATCGAGTATATCACAGTGTTATGTGCGTTGTCTCCGAAATGTTCCTAAAATAACTTTATTATGTAATGAAAAGTATCAATGAGAGAAAAGTTTTAACATTTTTAACGAAATGTTCAATACTATCAAAATCAGACGCACACAACAGATCTTAATTTTAAAACTCATTTATTTTTGAAAAAAAAAAACTACAAACGAATTATTTAGGTACAAATGATACTATGAATAAAGTTTTGAATTTACGATAAATAATTACAAGGATATTTTCTCGAATAAGAGTTACATTCAAAGGTTATTATTATTTTTTTCAAATATTTAAAATGCGTTTTTAAATAATGTTAATATTGTTATTCAAATATGAATAAATGTTTGGAAGTTAATTTTACTAGTTATTTTAAATTCTTTTTTTTCAGAATATTCGAGTATTTACTTTAATGCTTTGTAAAAATGTTTTTTTTTTCATAACGAAGTATATAGACTATATTTTATGACGGAAAAAATGTACAGCAAACTATAAAGATACTGCTATTAATAAAGAAAGTTTTAAATTGATTTCAAAGTTTCATGTTGTTTTTTTTTATAAATAAATATCTACATCATTGATCTGATGTATTAGAGGTTAATTTAATTTAAGTTGTAACTATTATAATAATAAATAATTTTCATAAAACGTATACAATATACATTTTAAACTAAATAAAAACATTTTATTTTTATTTATTTTTGATGTTGTAAAATTTAATTTTATACTCATTTATGTATGTACATACACGCATATCAAAGTTTTTTTAATCGAATGAAGTATCTATTATTTGTATTACAATCGTAATTTTATTTTATCAAACTAATATCAATATTTAATGTTGTGATATAATATAATACTTCGAATATAAATATTCAGATGTAATATTTAATTAAAAATATCTGAGTACATAATATTATTTAACAGTTTTATTTTATTTGAGCAAATATGATATAATGATAATTATAAAAATTATAAAAAAAATAATATTTTATTTTGGCGATATCAAAGAAGATAAGCTAAAAAAAAATACGTTTTCGGAGGATATATTTATATATTTTAGATTCAGTTTGGTAAATAAGGTTTAATGTCAAATAAAATAATAAACATTGAATTTTCAAGATGTCTAATTTAATACATTTGATGAAATTAATTATTTTGTATAATATTAACCTGCAATAGGTACGTCTTTTAAGTTTGGATTTTTAATCAGATTTTTAATCATTCTTGAATACTACTTCTCAAAGAAAAGTAAACTGTGACGAGTGAGTTAAGCTGAGTGGCAAAATGATGTACATTTTTTTTTTCTATTCAATAAATTTTAATCAATGAAACAAGAACAAACAAGACGAATTAAAAGTTTAGTTAGTTTTTACAAATGATTCAATTAATGCAAAATAATGACGTGAAATTGTAATTTAATAAAATATAATGATTTAAGATTAAAAGGAGTTAAAATAAGCGTTAAAATTAATTACCTCCTAGTACAAGTTCAATATTTCTTTGTACAGTTTATAAATGGATGTACAGTATTAAGTGTTTTAATTAGTTTTGGATTTCTCTGCTTCGTAATTTGTGTAAGTGTTATTTGCATTCGTAATTTTTTATGAGAAATGTATATTAGAAGAATTTAAACGCTTTTAAGTCATAAAATAATTAAACCTCTGATAAAAACTGTAATACCGCAATATGTATATATATATATAAAGTCGCATAACATGTTCTACATTTATTTCGTATCTGCTGGAACGTTTAAAAAAATACATTTTTAATTAAATCTGAAAATAACGAATTTAATCAGTTTTTAAAAACTGCGTATATCCTTGATAATAATATGTCTCTCCGGCTACCTACCTGCTCGATCGTTTCGATCTAATTTGAACGATCGTTTTTTGCTTCGAATGTTAACGGCGTTGTTTAATCGAATTACGCGTACTTTTTGGAGAAATTGTAGAGATTATATTACCTAGATCTAACCGAATATAATATTACTTTATGGCGTGACACAGAGACCGGAAAAAAACCGAATTTTCGATTCGATGAGTAATATTTCGATGACATCAAAAATACTAATCCGGGACACTTTTCGTTTTATGTTTGTACACGTATATTTTAAGTAATATACGTACGATTGAGTGCATCTCGTTTAAAAGAGTTATCATAACATAGATACGATGAAAAATGTGTTTCGTACGTTCAGAACGATCGGGCCTTTTTAAAATTCGTTGTTCAAAATTGAATTTACTACACAATATTCGTTAATTTTTAACAACGTTTTATATAAGTAACTATTAGTTTTATGAGGTATACGATTATTATAGTATTCGAGCGGGAAAAAATATGAAGCGGTCCCGTAGATGCATGTTATTCTTTATATCGTGTGTTCTTGATACATGCGCATAAGGTATTTTATACACACACACACACACACACACACACACACACACACACACATATACCACGGTAATAGTATACTATATTTCAAGTATGTATATATATACACGATAGAGTGTTAAGTATAAATAAAGTACGTTCGTACGTCAACTGCGGGGGTAGGAGGTCGAAAAATAATAAACTTTATTACTTCACAGCGCTTTTACGGAGAATATTACACGTCTCGTTTCGGAGCCGAGGAGCAGTATAACTTGTACTTTAATTTATCTATAGATCCGTCTACAATGCGTATGAATGTGATCACACGTGTTCGAGACGGCCCCAGAGCACAAAGCCGCCGGGTTCGAGGATATACGATTTCCCGAAACTCGAAACCCGCACACGACCCGAGCACGATTATAATACAACACAGTCTAATGCGCACATATCGAACACGCGTGTGTGTGCTGCTGAAATTTCGTCGGAATTATCTTTAAATACAAAATCACACGGGACTCGAGTAAAAAGTACGGGTAATATACGTCGCGTCACAGTACACGCGTATATACACATATTAAATAAATACATACATATATAAATATATGTATATACGTATATAATATATTTATTACACATACACACGTAAACCTACGTTTACACGTGAATTACAACGTGCGAATCACACTCGATCAGTAATATATATATTATATTATTGTATTGGTACGAACGGTTTCTCTCGTGTGTGGGTGTGTGTTAATTTAACAGTTCGCATATTTCGCGCGAACAAAATATAATATAATAACGACGAAACGGGACAATAGTCCGCGAATAAATATAACATACAGGGTGTTTCACGAAGATCTGTCATGTTGAATAATTTTTGTTCTATTCAATATTATTTTACTTTTTTTTTTTTTTTTTTTTTTAAATGAATACTATAGCCTAGCGCTACAATAAAATTACATTAAAATTTTTTTTTAAAAATTCGTAAAAGTGTACGAAAAATGTAATAATATGTATCGTTATCAGTCATCAGATAATATCACTAGTAAGATAATTAACTATATTAAGCAATTTAATTCGGTTTTTCGTAAACTTTAAAAAATCATAGAAAATTAACGGATCAACCTATATAAGAATTTCAAACATCAACATTTTTCTAAAAATCATGTTTACAAAATGGCTATTTTGATTTTTTTTTTCAAACTCTAAATTAAAATTTAAAATTTTGAAATTTGAGTTTTAAAAATAAAAATAAAACTGTAATATAATCTTATTGTAGCGCTAGTATTAATTAAAAAAAAAAAATATTGAATAGAACAAAAGTTATTCAACATGTCTGATCTTCGTGAAACACCCTGTATATATATAATATATTATACACGTATCGCACTCACCTTCGGGGCGAATTTCACGTGCAATTGAATTTTCGTCTGCAACTTTTTGTCGACGGCCGAGTTGTGCGCCCGACACCATATGGACGTGTTGTGGTGTTCCATTTTCGGCACGAATTTCAGCACGGACCTGGTGGTGAACCGTCTGCTGTCAGACGCCGTAGCTTCAATGTACGTCTTGATGCCGTCTTCGATCGCAGCGCCGGAACCGTCAGTCCAAGTGATCTGTGCGTACAGACATAACAAAACGGAACTATGAAATCAGAGTGTGTCACGGTGAACAGTCGTATCGACGACGACGACGACGACGACAATAATAATAATAATAATAATAATAATATCTCATTTTTTTCCTTCATTTTTTACATAATTTTTAACTCGGACAATTATGCGCGAGAAAGAAATAAACTGTGCGCACGTTGGTAAATATAATATGTTTATATCGATTTAAGTTCTCTTTCAAATAAAAAATAATAATAATAATAATATTCCGACCATCGAATTCGCGCAAACACTAAGTATGATATTGTAATTCCTCTATCGTCTCAGGTGATGAATAATTCAAAATAAGTTTAAAGCCGTTTAGTGGATCGTATTTTTTTCTTTAAATTTACAACGCCCGCGTAACCGTTCACGAAATATGTTCTTCGCTTTCGATATCGAAATTGATATCATCTTGGAGAACAAAAAAAAAAAAAAAAAAACATAACGCGCAAAAATACTATAATACGTAATAATATAGAATTAGTGTTTTATTATTAGTATTACTATTATTTTCAAAATAATTTCTAGAATTGAATATCATAATAACGTGTGATGAATTATCGGTGAAGGATTTGAGCTTATTGAAAAATAAAAACGAAAACCGAGTGCTTTGTAACCATGTAATTATTTTTTATGCGAAAGTTATGTACGTATACATATATTATAGCTCGCCACAAATAGTTGTTCTCGTTATACAGTAGTAACAGTATAATGAAAAAAGAACAAATATATGAAAAATTTGAAATTTAATGAGATTAATAAATATGGGTCAAACGGAATTTTTAAATTGGACATCACACACATGTACACACGCACACACATATTGTGTGTGTTCACCTAGTATACATATATTATATACACACACACATGCAATATTTATGTCAAATAATTTAAATTTATATCGAACGCAACTTTGTAGTGTAACGTACGATTAAATAAATTATGCAAATTAGCGGGAAAAAGGTCGTTGGATGTACAGTGGTTATATTATATGAGTGAGCGTACGATATTATATAAAATAATATCATCGCCCGCGCGCGCATCAACCCTGGTCGCATGACGACAGTTCGTACAAAAGCGTTGTAATAATCAAAGAACGTCTTCTGGCAAATAATTATTATTTTAGTGATTTATACTGAAACGACAAAAGTGAAATTTGTGTCTTTATTTCGGCTCGAGACCCATTATTTGTAGTAGTGCAGAACACAAAATCGCCTAATAATCTAAATTTCGGTGAATTCCAACAGTATGCCGAAGGAACGTAACAACGAAAGTGACAAAAATCGGATTACGAGCTGTCTCGTGCTCAGGGTTACGTTATTCCGTTCGTTAGTTTTAGTTGACCGAGTGATTTTTCGCGTTATGGCGTTTGACGAAGCACCGCTTTAAAACGGTTTTTAAATTTTATTCAATCAACGCGAAATCACGTTTTCTCAGGTGACGTTATTTCAACAGGCCCGTCGATCATCGAGTGTTTAAAACGTACGTCGACGAGTACACGAATACCGTATTGGATATCCGTATTTCGTCTCGACCGTCACGCGTACGAACTCCTACACAACGAACGGAAAACACACCGTTTTAAAGCGTTATTATCGGTACGCGCGCCGTGACGATGGGGAAAATATTGATATCGGACGGACGTACAGCCGACGGAAAACAGAAAAAAAAATTTTTTTTTTAAATTAAAAAAAAAAAAAACACTCGAGGGTAAGGAATGTCGGTACGTGCTCCGGGTCGCACAGAGATTTTTCTCTGCGGTGCGTGGGCGGTTTCCACGTCACATGACACACTCTGTGGAATAAAAACGCAGGTCAGGGATGGCGGGCGTTGTGATATTGTTATCACGGTCCGCTGAGCATAGGCGTACACCTACGCGTGTTTACGCGGTGGCGAGAGAGATATTACGACGCATGGTGCGTGTGTATGTGTGTGTGTGTGTGTGTGTGTATGTGTGTGTGTGTGTGTGTGTGTGTGTGTGTGTGTGTGTGTGTGTGTGTGTGTGTGTGTGTGTGTGTATTGGCGCGCATCCGAGAGAATCCGAGACGACCGGAGACCGCGGCGAGTCTTTCGCGTGTGTGAATGTGCGCAGTTGTGTGTGTGTGCAGTTGTGTGTGTGTGTGTGTGTGTGTGTGTGTGTGTGTGTGTGTGTGTGTGTTGTCGGACGTTTGCGAGAAATCGTGTTTTACCTAACGCGACGCGCGTACGTACGGTCATCGCCGTAATATCATTATACCGTGGTGTAATGCTTTGTGCCGGGTCGTTTTACCGGCTATTCGCGAAACCGTACACGTATAATAATAATAATAATAATAATAATAATAGTAATTATAATATTAATCATAATAATCATAATAATATGTAGCCGCGTGTATATGATGAACGTTCGTATTAGTATTTACGTGTTGTATACGTATACATAATATATAAGTAATGTGTGTAGAGTAACGCGACGAAGGTAATGCGTTTAATACGATATGCGGGTATACCTATTATATCGGTGGTAACTCGTTGATAGCATTTGCGTATGTAAATATATATTTATATACACCGCATTATACAGGGTCGGCCATCGTTGCCTTACACTTGAACGTGTGCGTTGTATCGAACGTGTTTGTTTTAGGCCTCGGTGGATCGAAACGAAAATCGATTCGAACGACATCGGAGTTTTGTTTTCAGCACATATTTTTGACCGTCACCGTTTTAATTACTGCCCGGTCAACGTGACGCGTATCGATGTTTTTTTTTTTTTTTTTTTTGGAACGTATAAAACACTCGGTCGAACGAAAAATTCACCATTTTGTTATTCGTAACAACACTAATACGCCTAGACAAAACGTCTAGTCTATCTTTGACTGACGTCAAAACGCAACGTCTAGTCAAGTTCCGTAGGGATATAATTAAATGTCGGTCTTGAGCAGCAGCTCGTCGAGTGATTTAGCTTAATGAATATCCGATAAACTCTATGCCGTCGACGTTTTTGACCGGACACCGACCGACACGGACAAAACCACGCCGACGTTGGGCACACGGTACACTGCACGGAACAATACTTACGTAATGTATATAACAGTTTATTTAGTGAGGGAAATAGAAACGTTTAATATTTTTATAATTACTAACGTCCCGCGTGTACAGATTTAAAATCATTTTCTTACGGTACAGTTTTGATTGATCGAGACTGTAACACAACTACTGCACAACAACAGCTGCATAGCGAGGCCGGCGGCGGCGTCGGGCCGTTGCAGTGATGCCAAGGCAAAGTGAAAACGAAAAAAAAATAATAATAATAATAATTTGTTTGGATCTATCCGCACGGATATGTTATGCGTAATAACACGTATTAGGTAGTGGGGCGAGCGACTGGGAACAAAATATAATATTATGTTGATAGAACGAGGCCGAAGGAAATTATTACTGCCTCGCAGTGAAACATCAATGTTGTCCGCACATCAAGTCTTATTACTCGCCTACCTGGGGCACGGTGGTAATGACGAAATCGCATATCATCGAAAAGATTCCGGTGAGTCGGGGTGTATTAGGGCCGTTAGAATAGTGGCGGGCGCGCACTGGAAATCGTCACGAAGCGGATGTTTAACGGGTTTTTCGTAGACTATTCCAAAGAGACGTTTCGATTAGACGCTTTGTGAACATAGATCAGTTTTTGATGTGGACGGAACATTTTTTTTTTTTCTGACAGACTTCGCATAGGTATTTTGCGTTACAGTAGCCACGACAACAAAATAATAACATAACAATGTAAAGGTCGGTTTATTAATCGATTTCGTATTACCTAGCACAATAATAACACTGGTCTACAAAATTAAACTTTTTTTAATCATCAGGGTTGAATATACATTTTTCCAAACCAATTTTTTACGCTGATTTCAAATCTGTAATTAGATTTTTTCTATCACCTTTAGTTTTTTAGCGCTTTGTGTTTTCCCAAGAAGTTTTCACAAGTCCATATAAATGCCTGCCATGCTTCTTGCTCAGCTGTATTAAGACGACGCACAAAATTATTGTCTTTTATAAGTTCTCTAATTTGAGGTCCGATTAATATACCTTCTTTCAATTTAGCTGCACTTACCTTAGGAAATTTTTCTTTAAGGTACTGAAATCCTTCAGAATTTGTCTTACCCATGGCTTTCACAAAATTTTTTATCAAACCCAGTCTTATATGTAGTGGAGGTAAAAATATATTATTTGGATCTACTAAAGGAATTGATTGAATTGTACATTATATACTGAAGTAATATCAAAAGCAAATGTCATAAAGATAATAATATAGATTAGATTATATTTTAAAATACAATCGGGTACATCGGTACAATATACGTATCTCAATCCGTATACAACATATACTACACAGTATAATACGTGTTCATAGAACGCATTTTAATCGATCTCATTTTAAAAACTATACGTGCTAGAAGAAAATGGAAAACAGATTTGAAATCAGCATGAAAAAATCTATTTAGTTTAGTTTAAATCATCTCTGATGAAATTTATTTGTAGACCAGTGTAATCGTATTATTGTAATGTGCAAGCATCAGCACGTAACATTATAATTCTTCGATTTAATCGACAAATCCGTAAAAAGGGCCCACAAATAATAATAGTGACTCTTCAAGAACGTAATCTATGGTTCAATGTTTTTCTGCACAGCAGCGGTTTTTTTTCTATATTCAACTTGAATGTTGTATTTGCTCTGTCGGTAATATATAATATCCAATTTTACTAGTGGATAATATATATTTTGTTTTAATTATTCGTATCGTTGATCTGCATTAGTTGTAGGATCTGAGTCTCTGGGAGGCAGGTCAAATTTGAATTCCAAAAAGAAAAATGTCAACATGATTAGAATGTGTTTGATTAGTGGTGCATTAGTGCGAAAAAAAAGACAAAGAGACAGGAGTGATCTAATTGTAAATGTTTTTTTTTTTTTTTTTTTTTTTTATTATCATTATTATTATTTATTAAACGAGTCCTGATATCGAAAACAATCACCGGCTTGCACGGTTAGGCGCATGGCTGTTGATCGTTCTCAGTAGGTCTACAAACGATATTTACGTGTGTATAATGATAATATCGCATCTACAGCATCGACAAAAATATAAAAATAAATTTGAATGAGCCGATGAAAAATCGTCTGAGCAATACGCTAACGAGGAGTCGTTTGTTACGTGTCGGTCAAACGGACAATTATTATTTAAACGCATCGTCGTCGCCACCAAAACGGGAAAGTGCACCAAAAACGACTTATAATTACACACATACATAGGCGCACACGGATACAGACCCATGCTCATACACACACACACACACACACACACACACACACACACACACACACACACACACACACACACACACACACACACACACACACACACACACACACACACACACACACACACACACACAGACCGAGAGAGAAACGCAGACGCACGCACAGACTCGCATCGTATACATACATATATATATTATAAGTATATTGTTTGACGTGCACGCATATTATGTAGGGCAACATACAACCATTTACGGTAGCGTAAATATTTTTGTTTTTAAATAAAAAAATATACGTTAATCTCTATACCCCCCTACTCTGTTTGGCCGTCTCGCGTGTGTACACAGGTAATATTCTTTCAAGTAGCACATTATTTTCGGTAAACAAAATTATTATCCTCCTCGGTCGACCACTAAGCTGCGCCGCCGTCCGTCCTCGTGCCCGCCCGCATCCCTCGCCCGACTTTAAAACGGTCGATTATTATTATTGTTGTACGTACCAACTTACGCGCGCGCGCGCGCGCGCGCGTGTGTGTGTGTATAAACGCGTACAGGTCAGGCAGTGTACCTAATACAACGTATTTAAACCACCATCAATCACGAGTCGCGCCACCGACCTCGGCCAAACGTAATTAAAGGAATTTACGTTACGATAATACAATAATGGTAACGACGTGTACGTAACGAGAGTGCAGTATCGACGCGACGGTGGTAATAATATTTTGTCGAACTTTAAACGTCGTTTTGCCGGGCAAACCGTCCCGGTCTCGATGGTTCCGACGGAGAGGAATTTGTTCTTGTTTTTTTTCTCTCGACAAATCTGACGCGTGAAATAAATAATATTTCGGATACGTATTGTATTTTCGTGTACGTGCGTGACGCATGTGTGTGAAGTTGGCCCCCCAACTTTATCGGATCGATTCGTGAAATATGTCAATATTTTGCAAATTGGTTTTCAGAATTTGCTAATAACTCGTTAACATATAATAAGCGAAAAACCGTTACGTGGGGCCAACTTCACGCAGCCCCCCGACTTTGACCGACCCAATCGAAGATGATGTCAATATTTTGCAAATTAATTGCAAATAATTGATTTGCATTTGTTTGGTGGTGTTTTGAAATCGATCGGACAAGGTGAGGGGGGGGGGCTGGCTAAAAAAGTTGAAAAATTCGTAAAAATATAAAAAAAGATGCGCAATTAGGGAAACTCGATTCGCAATTATTTGCAATTGATTTGCAATTGTTTGGTGGTATTTTGAAATCGATCGGACAAGGGGGGGGGCTGGTGAATAAAACTTGTGAAATTCGCCAAAAAAAAAATATTGATTTGCAAATCCTAAAAATCAATTTGCAATTATTTGCAATTAATTTGCAAAAGATTTACATCATGTTCGATTGGGTCGGTCAAAGTCGGGGGGATGCGTGAAGTTGGCCTCAACTTTTCGCTTATTATATGTTAATGAGTTATTAGCAAATTCTGAAAACCAATTTGCAATTATTTGCAATTAATTTGCAAAATATTGACATATTTCATGAATCGATCCGATAAAGTTGGGGGGCCAACTTCACACACATGCGTGACGCTCCGTAGTTATACGCAAAGTGCGTCGTATATTACACGTACCTATATAATATACATACATTGCTATCGTCGTGTTCGGGCGATACGTTACTGTTTATCGTTATTTCATCCGACGAGCTGCTACCCGCGGTTTATCGTACACGTTATAAAACTTAATGGAAATATAAAATATATCAAACTTTTCGTGCGGCCGACGAGTCCGCGAACAAAAGGCCGACGAATCCGCAACGAAGCTTGTACGACGCTCGTCCACGCACTCGCCGCCGCGTAGACAACCCGACGACCCTCGTCGTGCGTGGTGGGCGTGCGTCGTCGCTGCGCGCGTGCAAATTGATGATCGGACGCAAACGATCGCAACACCGACGACGACCGGCCCGTCGACCACACGCGCCGTACGGTAGCGCGCCGTGTAAATCCGCGTCGTAAATTAATTCGATCCGATCGGTTTCTCCGTGCGATCGCCGCGCGTAACGACCATCGACAGATCCCGGGATTTCGAGACACGCCGCCGCGGTAATAAACCTAGTAGTACGTCGGACGCGGTCGGTATGAACACGCTTCGTGACGTTTGTAGCCGACGACAACGATAACAATAATAATAGTAATAATAATAACAATGAAAATATTAATAATAATGCCTCATGGTACAAAAATATTTCTCCATCTATACCTTCTCATCCTTGGTTTCAAAATCCCAAATTAAATCGTAACGTAATTACCTCTTTTTCACGCTTAAGATCCGGACACACTCTACTACCGTCACACTCTTATAAACTGTCTCTCAATGACTCGCCTTTATGCTTGTTACACGTCCACGATCCCAGGATCTGTGATATCTCACACATACTTTTTCACTGTCCCTCTTTGGCTCCCCAACGCAATATCCTCTTCGCCCTAATCCACTCTTTTAATGTCCCTCTCGACACCCGATCCATTCTCTCTTCACAAATTGTACCAATAATCACTTCACTTATATCCTTCTTTAATCTGTCTGGTTTAGAAATTTAGCCATTGTATTACGGATTTGTCGTTAATTTTTTATATACTTTTATGTACCTAATATCTTGTAAATACTCGTATAATTGTCGAAACTAATTGTTTACAAAGTTTCCATAAATAAAAAAATAAAATAATAATAACAACAACAACAACACACATAATATTATGATACGTGTGTTGTTGGCCGAATCGGTCTGTACGCGTGGGCGGCTCGGCCCTACCGCGATATCGCGTCCGCGTCTCGTCCGTAATGTACGCCGTGTGTGCGCGTATCAACACGAAAACATACCGCCTTGGTGCGTACGCATTGTATAATATATATTTATTACACACACGCGCGCGCGTAGACGAAGGCGCGACTCGAGTACGTACTTTTTACGATTTCTAAAGAATCAAAAATGCACGGGAAATTTTCCCTGTGGCGCACACAAAACGATTTACCTTACGAGACATTGAGCATAACACGATATTTAATCGAATTACTGCGAATAACAAATATCTGTTTCCAGCCTTGGAACACAATATATTATAGTCTCGAGCGGTGGTACGGACACAAAAAGTGTACGTTGAATGTTTATAGTCCGAATCTAGAAAGAAATAATTTATTTACGTGGTTAATGGAAATTCTGATTTTCGTACGGAGAAACAATCGATTTTGGAACAAATTTACAAAACAAAGCGTTGACGGAGGAACGAAACAAAGCATTTTCTGTAGAGTATAATAAAACAAAATATGATACGACAACACATCAATCATGTGACAAAACTTGCCGATTACGGGTAAACACGGAAAATAATTGACAGGATTTCGTAAAATGACATTTGATACGACAAAGTTGTCGACTGCAAACGTAAATTATTTGCGATTGCTGCGAAATCGAATCTTTAATTTTTTTGAGAAGTGAAATCGTAACAACGTTATTACCTTTTACGAGTAAAATATTGATACACAAATTGTTCGGCTCCTTATTCCAGTTTCCATAAAATTACAGAGGTTGTTTTATCCTCCAGGTAAACAATATCTTAATTATCTAATCTCTCTAATCGTATTACGTATTAGTGTATAACTACAATAGATTACAACTAAATCGAGTAAATACTCGTACATACATTATATTATAACTACAATATATAAATGCGTACTTAAAATGTTTAAGTATTACAATAATACGACACACACACACACACAGCCCATTTGCATACAAACACAAGTAAACGTTTTTTTGGCAAAACGTGAATTTAGTTATTACGGCGCACAAAATATTATTTTAATTATATCGCCCGTTATAATAAGTCCAAACTTACATGCTATGATTATTACAATTAAATCCGAATTTGTTTCGTAATAATACAAGTTTATTTAAACTGTAATTATAGTTTTGCATGAAGACATTAAGTTATAAATTCACGATTTCTATTTTTGATAGTAGTACAGCGTTCAATAATACCATATTCAGAATAATTATTATTCTCGCGGTGTATATTTAATGTGCGGGCCACATAACCGATTTTCAGGCATTCTAAAAAAAATAGTACTCAACTATGTTTCGAGTCTATAGCGATCAAATGAAGTCATGTTTTTGTATGTTTTTTAAGGTTTACATCACATGTCCATAAAACAATATACTCTTTTGACATGTCGCAAAAGAAAAACTTTTGTAATAGGTTAAATTTAACCTATTATGTTTAGTCAATGATTTCCGTGGATTTTTTTTAAAAAAAGTTTTCAACATAATCATATCATAAGGAATTAAATAAGTTACATGAGAATGAGTTTCTGCATCATACCCTCAAAAATACGTACCTCTTTCTCTCTCACACACACACAGACACACGACCACTATTCAGTCCTATAAGCTCTGTTTATTTCGATTTATCCGTTGTCCAACGTGTAAACCACTGATTCGAGAACTCACGCGTGTGTAAAGATATTATATTGTAATAATAAGTAACACTACACCACGGTGGTGTACACAGCGCCGGGCTGCAGCTCGCTGACCGCACCGTGGCATTAATATGCCTACGCGCCGTAGTCCGTTGAATCGTATAAAATTAAATCGCCCCTTATGCGTAAAACACAATATACACGTATACAAGTATATGTCATACGGCCACGTGCATATGGTTTATTTATTCATTATTTTTTTTATTATTCCTACGAGTGAAATCCCAACGGGAACCCAGCTCGCCGTCGCCGCGTCGTTGCAGCAGCAGCATCAGCAGCAGTGCATATACATATACCTATAGTATCTACGATCGTAACGCAAACTCCGCCGCCGCCGCCGCCGCCGCCGCCGCTCTTGTTCGGATAATCTCATTTTCCGCCCATTTATATAAAACAACAACGTTATTACGGAATACAACAATTATTTAAATAGGTTACTTTTTTATTTAATTTTTTTTTGCTTTCGGTTTGATTTGACTGTAAGTGCACATATCGTTGTTATACGTTATATCGCGGTGGCAGCGGTGACTGTTACGAAAACACATTTTTCATAATTCAACGCACGTAATAACACACACACACACACACAAACGCGCGCTCGTTTAGCATATACGTAATAATAATATGTGATACACGTGGTGTACACATGTGTTTAATATTTCGCTTCTCGAGGACGTTTCTCCCTCGATCTCGGCGTACACTGCGCGTGTAACGCAACACATACGTGTTTACGTGTGCGTGCGTGTGTGTGTGTGTGCGTGTGTGTGCGTACAAATGTTAAACGGTCGTCTACCGCGGGGCAGTTTGTTACGGCGGCCGTACTCGGAGGGAGGAGATCCCGACGACATTAGTCGCCGGCGGCAATTAGTGCACGCGCGTACGCGTCTTTTGAAAATCATCGCGAGGTGATTACGCAATGTACACGTTTGTGCGAGGCTGCGACATCTGGCCGTATATGTGCGGTTGACCGTCGGCCCACGGTCCGTATCGCGAGAAAACAGAGTGTGTGTGAGGGACGGGCGGGGAGGTGGACTTATTATTCGAACGACTTGTCGACCGGCTAATGTGTACGGACGCTCGTTGACGTCGTCGTCGCGATTTCGTTTTCGTCTTCGAGCCGTGTTTTTAAACTGATACGAAATCGTCGGATCTCGTTTGGAAACGCTCTTGTAACGGGCCACACCGTGTATGTTTTACGACGGGATAATGGATCGTCGGATTGGCGTCGTGTGAGAACGCACGAAACTTTTTATTATTATTATTATTATTATTCTCTTCGACGGGCACGAGAATATTACAGGAATACGTTCGTATAGTTCAAAGACAAATCTAGTCGATATTTTTCCGACCGTTTTAGAATAACGCTATTCATACAGAGAACGAACATGAACGTGTAAAATATGATTCCTCGGGGATTTCGGTATTTGCTAGATGATATCGCGGAGCTCGGGCGATTCGCAGCCGGTAACCGTATTATGTTTTATTATCACGTTGTACGCATAATATAATATGAAACACAACAGTGAGAAACGGCTCGTTTTAAAGACGTACGTGTTGTTTCTCGTGCGTCGAGGTTCCTGAAACGATATAATCACTGCGGCCCACTGTGTGCGTACCGCAGGTATAAATTACACAAATATAATGATTATAATAATCATATACACGCGACGACGTGAATACTCCGACGTTTTAAATAGGGTTTTAATAGTTTTTTCGTCTTCTATTCTTTTTCCGGTCCACGTAAGCCCATCGCGTTCCCGTAGTCGCTCCGAGATTACTCAGACATAAACCGTCAATTCCTTTGTTATAATATTAGCTTTTTATCATTATATTGTACACGGTATCTATACTATACGTTAATTGAACCTTTTTCGAGGCGATTAGAATGTTAACTTAAGTACACTCGAAAGAATGCGATAGAAAAAAACGACATTTGACAAGAACTAAAAGTGATTTTAAAAACATTCAACGTCGCCACTTTTAACTATTGGCCGTAATCAAGAAGTGCAGTCTTTGAAAGACATACTTTCGTATTTCTGATTAAGTGGTTATAATATAGTCTCAGTTTTCATCGAATCAGATTTTTTTTTTTTAAATAAAAAATAAAAAGTAATAAATAAATAAAAATAAAATAAATTGATATAAAATGTTTTAAGTTTATAGTTAGAAACGATTTTAATATCAATGATAGTGTTTAGCATATACAACTCGTATACGATTAGATCCATTATATGTACATCCATTATAATGTCAAATAAAAGTTTATCGAAATTTCTACATAGTGTTTTACTAAACAATATAAAACAACAATTATG
Organism: Therioaphis trifolii; assembly: GCA_027580255.1. Taxonomy (NCBI): domain Eukaryota; kingdom Metazoa; phylum Arthropoda; class Insecta; order Hemiptera; family Aphididae; genus Therioaphis; species Therioaphis trifolii. The sequence continues at coordinate 14,555,814 of CM050405.1, read as the reverse complement.
TGTTCTCTAAAACGCCATTTTTAATTCACGACTAATGACAAAAAAAAAAACAATAAAATTTTAATTCCGAAAAAGATACTCTAAAATTAGTATTACCTACGCTTACTTTAAGCGCGCACTTATTTATATTTACTAAGCCTATTGAGATTTGAGACATGCGACTATAGAGGATTCATTTCAAATAAATTCAACTTGTATACATTGTATGATTATATTACCAATACTTTATAAATTATGATACGTTTGTTAAATACGAAACTCGATAACTCACTCGATATCAGTCGGCGTGAAATATGTTGCAGTAAACATTGCTGTGTGTATGTGTGTGTGTGTGTGTGTGTTTGCAAGCTATAAAAGTATCTCATTAAAGTTTAAAATGTATTACATTTGAGCATATAACTATGTATGAATGGGTGATCCTAGTTCGCCCACAAATCCCATAAAGACGTCTTGTTTGGGTACAAAAGTACCACTCGGTTCGCAACAGTTTACCTTAAAATAAGCAAATAGTTTGCGGCTTTGCGTACATTTTTACATGCAGCGATTTCATTAGGTTTTGGTATTCAGTCAAGTCTACTGGTCCGAGGTACGTTCCGTTTCGATATTAAAATGATTTAACGTGGATTTTTCCGATTTTCGACGATAATTATTTGTAGGTACTCGTACGAATTTATTATCGGGTTTTTTTTTTTTTTTTTTTGGTTTGAATATTTAGAACTACGTAAGTTACTAAATACACTAACACCTGAGGTTCGGTGCGCGTTCGAGCCGCACATAAAATTTTATCGTGTGCCCAAACGAGTTACATTCGTTTGGGTAAAAATTATAGATTGTGCGCCAGCAAGTCGCGGTCCAAACGCCGTAAGAATACCGCAGGTCATTTTGGCCGACACGTCGTACGTGTGTGTGTGTGTGTGTGTGTGTGTGTGTGTGTGTGTGTGTGTGTATAGTATAATATGACGCGCATAATAAAACAACAATTATACCTACGGTGTCTATTTTTTATGGATCATTTGTACGAGGTCCTGTACAAAACCGACAAAAACCGTAGCCGCGCGCTTCTGCTCCGATACCGAAGCGTACGCGTAGTGTTACGTAAAATGTATCGGCTCTCTACACCGTACACTTTGCGTGCGTGCGAGTTTAAACGACACGGCGATAAAAAAAAAAAAAAAAAAAACGTAAGCAATAAATTTCTAGTGTACACAACCCCCCGGCGCGCGCCCGCGACGGGGGTCAATTATTGCCGTACTTGGCGCCGCCGGGCCGTTCGGTACAGTGCTTCTGCCGTGTGTTTGACGCGTGCAACCGACGACGACGTGTATTTTATTAAAAAAAAAAAAAAAAAGAAAAAAAGCAGTCGGCTGTACACGTATAGAAGATGGTAAAAAATGATATAGGTAAGGCCGTATTAAATACGAAATATATATTTATGATTTTTGTTGTAATTTTTTCGTTTTTCGTTTTGCTCTCGTTTCGCAAACTCTTTCGGCCAGTCATTACCAGTCAGTTGATGTCGAGCTCGCGGCCAATCGCTCGGCCGCTCAGACCGAAACGACGATAACAGTGACGAAATAATATTATCGGAGCAGCGCGCACAAGACGTACTACACAGCTGCTGACGGACACGGGAACCGGCGGATTTCGGATTTTTTTTTTTTGATTTTTCACAGCGGTCCGTCGCGGCTGCCTGGTCGCACGTAAAAAAAAACGGGCGTGCGCGCGCGCGGGAGGTATTCGTGTTATTACGATGATAATAATAATATTGTTATTATAAACGCGCCCGTATAGCGCGTGAAATGTTTAGGTCGGAAAATAAACCGTCGAGTTTTACGAGCGAAACGATATACATCGATGTGTGTGTCGTGTTTACGGTACGAAAGAAATAAAAAGTCGAAATGAAAAAAAAAACCGTCGTAAAACCACTAGTGTATTTTGTACGCGGCCGCCGCGATTTCGTAATAATATTATTTTAAAATTAGCCGCCCGCAGTCGACGCGCGGTTGTCCGTCCCGCGCCAGACGGCCGTTTTTAACGTGCGTGAATACGGCGGCCCGGGGCGGCGGACTTCTGCCGCTGACGCCGCTGTCAGCGCACAATGCGCTCTAATACATATTAATACGAGACCGTGTACAAAGACGACCCGCAGAACGTAGTTGAATGGGCTTTTTACCGATTTTTTTCACCGTACCCGTCCGATAATAATAATATGCGGTAGCTAAAATAAAAATAATAATAAAAATAAATAAATATACACGTCGTCGGTGTTACTTTTTTTCGATGTAACGTTTTCCTTTTCTACCCGTGAAAACTGTATAATTATTATCACTAACAATCTCACGGCACACGCGAAAAAAAAAAAAAAAACTCGAGCCATAACCTTTTTGATAAATAATCATAATAATTATTATTATTCCCCGTGTACGTCGCGTATTATGGCCCGTTAACGTTGTAAAATATAATATTTCGATGGTGTTGATAATTATTTCGAAAACAAATATTTCCTGCACGCGATTGTGTCCCGTTCGGATCGATGGGATAGCGTCTATTTCCACCTAACTAGTTGTGTATAATAATAACTTGTGGTTTAAAACAACATTGTTAATTTCATAGATTATTACACTATTATAATACGGTGCGTATTATATTATTATACTCGTATAATAGATTCCGATAATTGGACGACGTTATTTTCTTTTATTTTTATTATTTTTTTTTTTTCCACAAAACACTACGGAGTTGTGAGTAAAGGTACTTAAAAAAAATATTAAGTGAATTAAAATATATAACGCGAGGAATGTAAATACGTACAAGTATGTGTATCATAGCCATAATATATCGTATATAGGTATATACCGGGTCGACTGTAACAGCTATTTGTGCTACACGTGAGGCCGTAAATTGTATTCTGCAATCCTTTGGTGGAAAGAAGTAATAAAAAAAAAAAAAAACTCTTCTATATAATCATCGCACATAAAAATATATATGGAAAGCAGATTAGTTCTCATGACTTTCGACCGAACGGGTTTTTTTTTTCGTTTTTATTTTTTATAAACATCGCAAAAACAGTTTTTTGGCGATTCCGACGAGAATCCGATATCGGAAAAAAGAGACGGCATCTCGTGGAAATCGAAACGCGTGTATTTCAAAATTACGAGTCACGTGTAAGTACTATAAAAATGACATTGGCCGGCTACAACACTGTAGATGTCCATCATTCGAATAATGTTAATGAACACGCAACGGTGTCTAGTCACCAACCGATATAGGCACGTACCCATTATTACGTACCCTTGTATATTTCTTTTTAATAGTTAATTACAATTTTTTTTTTTTTTTGGTCTTTTATGATTTTTACTGTTATTATAACTACAAAGTAATCATGGCTTTTTTTTTACGCGTCATTCGCACAAATCGGGCAAAAATATGCGTGTAAAAAATCGCGTTACGTTATTACTCGTTATTAATCGACGGACGACCGACCTGTAGTCGTCCAGTCGGTAATTTAAAGACCATTATGCGCACTACAAGTAGGTACACAAAACTCAAAATTCCTCCCGTACAAAATATTACGTTACATTTTTTTGTACATAAAACAACACACACACACACACACACACACGATATTATTATTATATAGTCCGCACCATAAAAAATCGGTTCTTGATGTTTCGTGACTTGTCAAGATAACTTCTGTTGTATACGGAAAATACACGCGTGTAATAAGTGCCGCATATAACCATCTATTTGAGCGTGTAGGGAGTCTAAACGTTTTGAAATAATAAATATTACGTACAATTAGGCGCCTATACCTACTGGTTCGTTAGAGTTTTCATTGCCTGGTTTGAATCGTGTAGAGTGCGTATTAAGAAAAGTATGAGAAGTATAATTAAGCAATTTATTGTCGGCGAAAATGTTCCGTTCGGTTTGTCGTTCGGACACGAGTGTGTACGTACGGTCTATGAATTAAATACGTGTTCTTATCAACACGACAGCGCGAAACGTACGTTACGGCTTCTTAAAAATGATTATTCGCCCAGAACGCGTTCGAATAATATGTAATCATTTTTGAATCCTTGGCCACGCTTATTTTCGGGTAAGTTATATTTTTCGACAACTCCGGCGGATATATTATCTGCAATTTTACGAGTTCGTTTTTAGCGCACAGAACATAATACGTAAATAAGTAGTGTTTATTATACGTGAGTGGACGGCGTCTCTTCGTGTAGGTATAGGTGTTCCGTAGTAGTTTACTTTTTCGATTTATTTTTATAGGAAAAAAAAAGCTATTTTTTTTTCATCTTAATAATATATATTACACACCTGACGACGACGACGACGACGGTCGTATAATATATATTATTAAACATTAGATCGAATATCAGCCGTACACGTTACACCGGTGTCGATAATACGAGTATTATGTACGATATAATATAATATCGAATGTCACGTGAAAAGTCATTTCGGCTAATTAATTGTGACTCGGCGAGCACCGTTTCAGCGGTGTCAGAGGGACTGATACATTTCGGATATGTCCACGTTGACCGGTCGTCAAGCGAATAACCGCGGCTGGTAATATAACGGTCGGCTGGATTGTATATTTAATTAATCAATCGTTTCGAACTGCGGCCGTGTCGCCGGCGTGTGAAGTTTATCGAAAAATCAGCCGAATCCTACGGTAGGTACACGACAGCGTATACGCACAATAACACAATATTAATAATAATAATAACAACGACGACGGTGTGCGTAATGAGATTACGGGTGAGTTTACGCGAGGGCACGAAACAAGACACACAGGTGCGTATCCATGCGCCAGAGCACCACCTCGTTCGCGATATTATTATATATCTTCTTGGTATATCATTAATAAAAAAATAATACATATATATATATATATATATGTGTGTGTGTGTGTGTGTGTGTGTGTGTGTGTGTGTGTGTGTGTGTGTGTGTGTGTGTGTGTGTGTGTGTGTGTGTGTGTGTGTGTGTGTGTGTGTGTACTATCAATCGCCATCGCACGCCTCGAATACATATGTATACAGGGTGTTTCACGAAGATCTGACATGTTGAATAACTTTTATACTATTCAATATTTTTAACTTTTTTTTTTAAAATGAATACTATAGCCTAGCGTCTAAAAATCGAATTAAATTGCTTAATAGTTCATTATCTTACTAGTGATATTATCTGATGACTGATGAACGATACATATTATTACATTTTTCGTAAACTTTAAAAAATCATAGAACATTAACGGATCAACCTTTATAAGAATTTCAGACACCAAAATTTTTCTAAATTTTAAAATTTGAGTTTTAAAAATAAAAATAAAATTTTAATGTAATTTTATTGTAGCGCTAGGCTATAGTATTCATTAAAAAAAAAAAAAAAAGTTAAAAATATTGAATAGAACAAAAGTTATTCAACATGTCAGATCTTCGTGAAACACCCTGTATATAAATTATATTATATACGTACGCTTATTTTGTACTCTGCGAGGCGATACGGTATACTGTAATGTGGTATTATGCCGTTCCGTTGCCGCGACCGCGAACTCGCGCGTGTTTCGCGTAATCGATTATTATTTTTATTTAATAATTTCTTCCCCGGACACGGTTAAACGCGGAATTAAATTTACGGCGCACGCCTGCGATACCTGTACGCGCGGTATCGTAATAACACTCGGCTATTAGCGCACACGAATATTCCTAATCCTGGCCTAATCCTAACCTGTACGACGTACAAATGTAATACGCATATTATATAAGTGTATTTTGGTCTTGTTCGTCGATATTACCGTGGCGCACGTCCGTCCGGACTCTGGCGTGGTGTCTACGCGTTTATCAATAATAATAATAAGGGCTCAGGACTTCTAGTTTTTTTAATATTTATTTTCAAAAAGATCGTAGAATCGTGTAAGTGATCAACAAATATGTTTCGTATAACCAGAAAGTCATACTTGAAATTTTAATTTGCATATTTTTGCAAATTTTGTCATTATTGCATATAAATACATATTTGAGTATATAAGAAAAATTAAGATCATTATTGGAATTTTCAATATAAGTTCTTCAATTAGCATAGATATAAAAAAAAAATCTGTGCATTTTCTGTTTGAAAATAATTATCGTTTCATCAGTGATTTTTAACCTTTTTGGACTCGCGACCCACTTTTTAGGCCTACATATTTCGCGACCCACGGGCCACGTAAGCTTTATAAACAATCTAAAATTGCTTAATACTTTGCTGCAGTACTACTAAAACTGAATAAATAAAAGTTACATTGTTGTAGTTAGAATTTTTAATTATTATTAATTAAAAATGAATAGAATTCATATGAAAATATAAAATAAAATGAAAAATATTTTTTGACCTTTTATAATTTTATAAAGTTAATTTTTGTTTAAAAAATAAGACTTATCGTGACCCAAAAATGGGTCGCGACCCACCGGTCGAAGACCACTGGTTTAGATCATATTTACTTTCTGTCCGATAAAATCGAAACACGTAGAGGAAGTAAACTTCAGTTGCCCGTCATATTTTATCCCATTCTCATGTTTTATTAGATCGAATGCACGTATGGAATATTTTCGTCACGTACATTATTTTATCTTTTTAAAATTTTTCTAGACGAAAGCATTTTAACTTTTCAAGTATTCACTATAATTAACTAATCGAAATAATACTTTTTACATTTGTTTTCCTTATATTGATATTATAATCAGACGAATTAATAAAAAGAAATACATTTTTTTTGGAGTATATTTTAAGTGCATATTTCTTGGTTTTTTTAGTGCATAAGCGTATGCATATTTTGAGATTTTTAAGTACTTGAAGTCCTCTGCCCTAATAATAATGATAACACGCACCCGTGTTGTATACCGGCCGGTGTACGCGTATTAGTAACGGTCTACTACTAATAATAATAATAATAATCACTCGACTAAGTCCCGGAAAGTTATACGATTTGGGCTGCGACAGCAGCGGCCGGTAGTGTGTAGTCGCAGCGAATCACCAGAAGCGGCGGCGGCGCCAGGATTTAATCTGCGCGCATCACGTGTATCGGATCGAGAAAAAAGAGGAGGAGGAGAAGAAGAAGAAGAATATGAAAAAAAACCCACTTATATACATTATAATGATACGTACGTCGCGGCGGCGATAGTACCTACACGCACGCGGCGCATACACGGGCGTCCGTATAAAAACGATACGATATTATTATTACGCGTGCGCCGCAGTGCCGAAGACGTGAAAATCGGTCGGGCCGCTTCTTTTGCTCGCCGCGCGCACTGGTTTTTCATATATTTTCCTCCCGTAATCGTTCCCCTCTGCACCACCCTTGGACTCGAGCGGCGGCGGCGTGCACGATGCGTGTAGGCAGCCTCATTACGTCATGTACACGTCACCGCCCGGCGGACCGTCCTCTTACGAGATTATTTTTATCGTTATTATTATTATTATTATTATGATCCATGCGATACGGCTCGTAATATACGTACGTGACCGGTGCACGCGGCTCTCTCTCTCTCTCTCTCTCTCTCTCTCTCTCTCTCTCTCTGTTTTTCTTGTCTCACAATTTTTTTTTTCTCTTGGCCAAACGAGACGGTAATACATGCGGTAATACACGCGGCAGGCGTGCAGGCGCTATGGACTTGATATCGTAAAATATGTTTATGATCTCAGCAGAGGCGGCGTTTAACGTGTAATGAGTGTACGGAAGACAAAAGTAATTACGTATATCGGCCGCATAGGCGTGGGGCGGATACCGGCTGAAGACGGTCAGAGACGAGAATTTTCACTCCGTGATTGTCCCGTGGACAACGTTTGACAAACGCGAGACACGCATCAAGTCCCACTCCTGGTCGCCTCTTCTATTACGAAATCATTAACGGAACCCGGAGGAACCTTGTGGCGAGAAGGTTTATGGTATTATGTAAAACGAGTTAAAAAAAAAAAAAAAAAATCACTAATTTAATCTTCCTTTCGAACGTATTTGAATTCAAACTTATTCGGGTACCTTTTGTCAGACCACAATTTTTGTACCGAGTCGATCGCATAAAACAGACAACGATATGTCCGGACGAACCCAAACCCGTTGCTAATAAAAAATGCAAAACAGTTGTAGAACGAAAATGTGTATGAAACGCACGTAACAACACGATAGGTAGTTGTAATAAGAGTAGTCACGTGCAGGATATTTCGCCCGCATGAGTACGAGACGTCCTTTTTTTTTTCACCACAGATTCGCCCGTGTCATACTCTGTCTGTCTAACGAATCACTGCATCGTCTACCTAACGTACCTAACCGCGTCGATTCGTATCGTACACGGTGTAACCCTCGTGATCTTGAAAATTATCATGGCCTTCGGACAAATGAGAATTCGTTTGCGATGAAAAACCACATCGCCAGTCACACCACAGCCCGCACCGGTCCCACTTAAAAACATTACAACCCATTTTTTCACGCGTACATATTGTAATATAAAACAAGTGTGTGTGTGTAGATAATGGCGTCAAAATACATATTATTTTAGCTCTTTTGTTTCGAATTATTTTCTCTTATATAACGTGTAAACGATCGCATTATATCAATATAAAAAAAATAACAGTAATATTCGTTACCACAGTAAATATGTTCTGTCGTACATAACGTTGACGCGTACGAAGTAGAACGTATTTCGATTTTCGAATGGCGCTATGAAAATTCCAAGAAGTTTTGTGACGTGGAAACGCAGTTTTTTAAGCGTGTGAAAAATTCATAATTAGCCGCGGACAAGTGCATAACAATAACTCTATGCTGATTTATGTGTTTTAAATACCGAACGTGGTCTTGCGAATCGCTTAAAGGGCTGTCACACGGAGCGATTTTATTCGCCGCGACTATTAGCACCGATTTTTGGCTGCATCAAGTCACCGCGACTAGGTCGTCACACACAGGGTTGTACAAGATAGCGAGTAGCGATTAGTAGTCAGTTAATTCCATTCACAAACTATAAAAAAATTGGTAAAAAATTGGTATAATAGTATAATCGTGTTGTTCTGACGCGAATTTTTTCGCATGTAATTTTCATTATTGGCTGTATTCCATAACGATTCGTATTTTCTGTATACAAGTAAAAATCTACTTATATCATCAGATGAACATTTGAAGGCCGATTCTTGCTTATTATTATTCATAATATTTTATTTTACTACAGAACGGGCCAAGGCCCAAGTAAAGATAACTAGAGATACAATACAATACAGATGAATAGTAACATATTAATATTTATATAAAGATATACTTATAAGAAAATGTTCAAAAAAATATTACGTACATAATACGAAAAAACTACAACTAATAATCAAAAGAGACGCGGTTCTCATTAGCAATGCGCATCATCCCAGACATGGGTTGATTACGAGAATAGTTGGTAGTGCAAATAGAGACGTAGAAAAAACAGAGTGAGCGCGAATGAAAGCTAGAGACTTAAAAATGTATTTTGCTTAAAAATTCAGGGGAGTCAATTGAACCGCCAATACGTTTTCTTAAAAAAGTTTGGTTAGCATTGATACGCCGATCCACTAGAGAAGGAAACGTTTTATTTTTTAAGCACTGGCTCATAATCATGAGGCAAATGGTCAATTTTAAGTATAATATGAAAACAAATGAAAATAAGTCGACGAAATTTGACAAATATAATATAATATTATCACATTAGTTAAGCAAACTCGTTAAACTTATTGAAATAGAATAATATTGATATAGTAAAAATTCACAGAAGGATTGATGATAACATTAATATTGATAAATAATGGATAGCTAGTAGCGACCAGCGAATGTCGATGTCACATGGGGCGAATTTACGATTTTTAGTGGCGAGTGGGTCTCGTGACCAACATTATCACTCATTTCGAGCGAGTAGAATTGAACACGCTGAATTCCATTCACCGCGACTGTTCATAGCTACGACTCGAATGACTAGTAACGAATACGTTGTTAGACGGAGCGACTTTACTCGCGAGTTTCGTCGTATGTGAACGAGAAAGAATAAAATGGGTTTTTTCAATAAAAATCAGTGAAAAAGTCGTTGGATTTTTTCACGTGCCATAAAATCGTTATGAGGGAGAGTCTGTGAAGAGAAAGGTTTTTCGAAGAACTGCGTGGTACGAGGAAAAACCTCCTGCACCTCTCCGAGTCTACGGGCTATTCACCATATTTAAACTTCCTGAAATTCAGATATAATACATAATATACACGTATGTCGTACGCGTTCAACCCTATCGTTTCGGACTAGAACTTTTCCGTGCGCGTCACACGTCGATATTATAATATTACGGGGCACGAAGGGCTCGGCGTCTACACTATATAATATGCAGTGCGCGCGTAGAGTATTTATGTACACATCGGTGTACCATCATCGAGCACACACGTGTACACACACACACACACACACACACATAACACATATAACACATATAACATGTATAAATACACTCGCACGTGAAAGCCGACGCGTCACTCCTCGGGGCCGCGTTTCCGAGATGTGTAATTTATTTTTCACGCGCTTCCGGCGGGGGCCGTCGCATACCCGGCGCACACGTGTGTGTGTCGCGAGCGGAGGCGAACGAAAAGCGCCGTCGTCCGTGTCCGCGGACGACCGTGCGGCGGCGGCGACGGTCCGCGGTCAGCGGTCGGCGGCGGTGGCGGGCGACCGGCGACCCGCGCGAACAAAACCCGGCAGGAGACTCGAGTGAATAATCGATTTACCGATACGTCGTAACGCGTCCGAATATTTCACGTGTCACTACGTCCCGCGTACACACACACACACACACACACACACACACACACACACACACACACACACACACACACGCACACACGATATTCGCAGTCCGATGGCGCGCGCAGATAAAACATATTATAATATACGCCGTGAAGAATTATTATCGTGTCAGTCCGACACACGCACGCGCACGCGCCCGGCAATCTGACTTACACATGTTTACAACACACGGACACGTGTAACGCACGCCATTACCTTTGTGTGCCCCCCGCCCCCCGTGTACAGGGTGTCCCGCGAGAGACCGACGAGTCCGAACGTGCGTGTGGTGCGAGCCGTGTAATGCTCGTGCGGCGTGTGTGCTCGCAATCGTGATACGTCCTGTGCCTCCGCGCCGTGGCACCTGGCGCCGCGCCGTTGGACTTGCGTCCGACCGTAAATGTATTATTATTGAATCACACAAGCGCGCGCGGCCGGCGGCATTCGTGTGTGTGTTTGTGTGTGTGTGTGTGTGTGTGTGTGTGTGTGTGTGTGTGTGTGTGTGTGTGTGTGTGTGTGTGTGTGTGTGTGTGTGTGTGTGTGTTTTTGTGCCTAACACGCAGCGCGAGAATACGCGCGACCAGCTCGTCTCGGAATTTCCGTAAAGCCTCTGTGCCCACTGGCGCCGGAAGAGAGTGATGACGAAGAATCCAAGTCGAAAAAACGCGTATTCCTATACGGTGTACGGACGAAATTCCGAGTGCGTTGTAACAGTCGTATAAAATACTCGCTGTCTAAAGTACACGTTTAAAACAGATATAAGTAGATGATATACATTTTATTTAACTTAAGCCATAAACGATGTACCTGTATATATATATGGGTTTCTGAACGTACCTACCGACTATTTCGATTACGGAAAACACCGTTTGTTCACTGCTTTGTCAAATCCACCGGGATAACACGAATTTCCTTTCGATTCTGCAGTGACTCTCTCTCTTTCTCTTTTTATCTCTCTCTACACCTCTCTCTACCTCTCTCGATACTTAGTTATACTAATATATCCTCCCTCCCTCTCTCTCTCTCTGTTTTCGTGTTAACCCGGAATTAAAATGTTCCGACTGTGAACTGTAAATAATACAATGCTCCACCTTTAGTGTTTTGTCGCGATTTTCTTTTACTGTGAAATCAACAGTGTTCCGATTTCAATTTTCGTAACAACGATTTACGAGAAGAAATAATTTAAATTAATACGTTTTTCGTGTTCACGATTACTTACGTACCATCGGGCGTGAGAAATGACCAGAGATAATTAATGAAATATATTAGGTACATGTATAATCAAGCCGGATGGGATACACGGACGACCACTCGTGATACTCGAGATAAGATCAATTATAAATTATCATTCTAATAATATAATTAATATGTAGTGACAATGTCACTTGCGTACATACATCATATACTAAACACATCCTTGAATTCCTTACGTCCCAATACGTTTGATTAATCGTCGTAATAATAATAAAGCGTATTAAATAGAAAATCACACATATTTCAATAATTATTGTCTCTCGCTCGGCGAGACAACCGTCAAACATACATAATATATTACACGTGAATGGTTAAAAAAAACCGACTAATTTCAAACGTATTTAGAAGTTATACGAGTTATATTAGTTTATTTTCATTCATTTAAATGTGTATTGCGTAACATAATACTGTAATACTTTTTCCGAATCTGAAATATCATTAATTTTTAGTAAAACAAGAATTCGTCTTCTTTAATTCGTTGTAATATACGAGTGTGTTGAATATGTTTATTTGATGCAAGGCCCGCCCGAATAATTTTTTGAAATTTGTCATGGAGTAGGTACTTTATTTATTTATCTATGTACAATCTTTATTACCTATGAAAAAAAAAAGATTAAAGTGTAGTTAAAACCTTGTGGGGCGTGCGGTAGGTATATATATCTACCTAAACAAATATATCTGCGAAAGAATATTATTAATATCCTTTGAATTACGTCACCTTTTCACCTTTGAAACGACTGTAAAATTATAAAGTGTTCTGCAGATAACAATTTATGCGGTTAAGAACGTAAGTGTATATCCAGGGTATCAAACTTGTTTTTTGTTCTTTTAATTTACTAAGACTAAGGAAACATTTTCAAAATAATTTAGTTTTAATTATTAAATAACGTCACGGAAAAACATACGTTCAAAGCAATTATTGGTATACTCTCTATTATAAGCAACATAATATCTGTGACAAACTAATACGATTGATCGTCCGACTCAGTACTGTAAAAAATCCAAAATAAGAAAATTAGAAATATATTATCTTTTAATACTTGTCAACTAAATTGTTGGTTAGTTATGACAAATTATAATGATAGAATGTACTCGTTTTTATTCAATTGAGCTTATTATACTACTCGAACTCGAGAAGTTATTTTAATCTTATGTGTTACTTGACACGTTCATTTTTAAATCTACCGAATAAACTCGTCTAATTAATATTTTACGCATTCTATGGCTCTCAAAAGGTATATTATAATTGTTATTAACAGCTCTAATTTACTAATTGTCAATAGTTTGTTTTGATGAAAATACCATATTATTCTATGTACCTACCTAACGTGTTACAAAAGTCAACATTTGGTATCTATTATTGAATTTCGGTAGAATTTACATTAATAATAATCGATATGAAATTAGAATTGTTTTATTTTTTTAATATTCATGAAGTTACGGAACTGTTCGGTCTTACGGAAAAATATTTAAACAGAACAAATATCTTTATTATGTGATTAACCAATTTCAAATATAAATCTAATATATACGCTTGGTGAATACATTATACACTATAAGAGTAATTGTTAAATATTTAACAGTCTTTCTTTTGTTTATTCCACGAGAGTTGTTTTTATTGCACTTTGTATATTTAAAGGGTACTTCCGATTGTAGTTTATTTATTCCTACCCACCCGCATTTCGAAATGCCAGCATTGGATGCATTTTTAAATTTCAATTAAATAATTAGAACAGTCACAAATTTTATGAGCCAATTAAATAATACAACTGTTGATTAAATTATGTTTATTTTCGTGCGTTTAAAAGAGATGTTTTTTCTTTTAAAAAAATGACGTAACGCGTGTTTTTCTAAATAGCCATTGAATACAGTATAATTTATGAATAAGTATCGCCAACAGTTATAATATACAGGTGCTTGCATTTAAAAAAATTTTATGATGTAGAAATAACGAACAGTAACAAGAAGTGCAGGGTATAAAACAGCTTATTAGACTCGGTTGATCTCGTCAGGATTTTTCCGTAATATTTAATTTCATTGACCATCCAACGTGGGATTCACCATCACATGTTTTATGATATTATACCGCAATCACGATGCACTTCAACGTATAATACGAATATCTTGAACGCACGTTGTTTCAGATAAATGTATTTGTTTCGTTACTAAAATATGAATTTAAAAAAAAATTATGAAAATATGAGAATCGTTTTGACTATATATTAAATGTAGAGTTAAATCTCTAAAAGTAATCAAATATCATAACAAACTTAATTGAACTGAAATACAAAAAAAATAAATAAAATTAAACGTTTAACAAATACGTTGTATCTACTGAATAAAGCAATTTTATAAAAGTCGTACCATAGTTGATTTGTGTACATTGAAATCGAGTATGGAACGCTGTAGTTAAAAGCCTCTCTTTTTGTTGATTTTAATATAAACTTGTTTGGTAGGTACAGGAAAAAGGGCATGGATGTATAAAAGCTCGGAGGTTTTTGTTATTTACTATACCACGGGAAAAATATATGAAGAACTTAAGTGATCTCCAAGCTGGTACACGGATATTTTGCTTGTGTGTGAATTGGCGATTTTAAATTGAAAAATATTTGAATTTAATTCATTCAGTGTATGTGTAAATAATTTTTAAATAATAATAATATATTTTTTCAAAGAAATTATGAAATTTAAATCTATATTTTATTTGCCCGAAAAGAGAAGCGAAATTTCAAATGTATTTTATAACATTTTTACAAAAATTGATAGGCTCGTATAATACGACTATCTCATAAATTAAAAACAAAATATGATTTTTAGTTTAATATGTGGTTTTCACTACAAAATAATATATTACCAAGAAAAATATTATTGAAATGGTTTGCCTACAAAGCAGCGCACACGGTTAAACACATTTGGAAAGTAAATGATGAATAATATGACTACTAATAAATAAAATGTATAAAGAATTTATAAGATTTAGTGTAGTTTGAAATGTTCATAAAACCTTTGTTTCGAAGACGGCGGTTAAATGGTTTTAGGGCACAATCTGTTTGCTTTTGTTGAACCGTAAGTCTAAAAGTCAAGATCAAAATATGATCAAATTCTTATGAAAATCGTCAATGATTTAGAGTTGACATCGACTAGGTAGGACCCCGAACAAGAGTATAAAATGTCCCATACGAGAGGAACGGTAATATTTTGACGTGTAAATATTTCACCGGGAACCGTTATAATTATATAATATGAATAACGTGATAATTTCGTTTTAAAATGTACACACGATGATTAGAACGCTCCGAATCCAACGTTGTGCGAAAACGAGCTACGTTATGAAACGGTGCGAATATTTTAATGACGCGATAGTGTTATTTATTGCTTTCGCAAACATCACGTCATACTATAATGCCACATTACTCGATAAATTTATTTTTGTCGTGTTGGTAAACATTTTTTTCCTCTTCGTGATGTCCCGACACACGCACACGCACACCTAGTATAATATTATTACGTTCAATTGGTTTTGAAAAAATAAACAATACGTAGCTAGAACATGCGTTTATAATAATAGTGGATTTAAAACAGTCGTGTGATTTATACGAAACAGAGTGGTGTCAACACCATTATGCTCCCACGGTAAGATAGGAAAATCCTCGCGGAACGTGCCTGGGTATCGGATTTATTTTTTATTTATTTTTTCTATTTTTTTCTATCTTTTTCTATTTTTTTTTTTTTTTTTATCCGACAATACGGTGACTCTCGTTGGCGTCGATCGTCCCGATCGGCCGAGACGGCAATAACTAGAAACGATTGTGGTTGTTGAACTAGTGTAATTTACAAGTAAGTAGAGGCGCTCGTACGCCGCCGGTTCACGGACCACGACGTCTCGCATTCGATTCGGTCGCGATTCCACGACGGTTCGGACGAAAACCCAGCGCGATCGCGTATTACGGCGGCCCCGTGGTCGAGCGGTGGAGTTCACGAGACGCCCCCCGGGTGAGACGATCGTATATATTTTTATTTAAATCGGTCGTGCGTCCGGCGAATCCCGCGTGGACGCTGCTGCCGATTCGCTAATTTTACAAATCGAATCCGTCCGGGTCGGATCCGGCTCTGCGGAGACAGAACGACAGGTCTATATTTTCAGTCGACCGAGGAACCGATCGGAAGATTTGTACAGCGACGGTGCACACTCGGCCGTGCGCGTCTAATTGTGGGCGTTTTTCGTTTGACGGCTTCCTGTACGTCGTCGCTCAGAGTCCGTTTCCTCGGGTCAGAAATACGTCGATGCGCTTTTCCTCGTCTCGACGAATCACTCGGCTGCCGGTGTGTACGCGCGCGCGCGCAAGATAGACCGAGTTATAATAGTATAATAATAGAACGTTACGTTATAATATCAGGACGCGTGTGCGTGGTGGCTCTGAAAACCGCCGTGGACTCCGTGGTCCCCGTGGTCGTCCGTGAAATGCAGTCGGGCCAAGCTATAATAGTCATGGTGAAAAGTCTGCCGTGTACCATAACGACTGCGCGCGGTCCGAGGAAAATGATGTATATCTAACGCCAGTATATACACTTTCGTATTATTATTAAATAACCGAACAAATAAAAATAAAAATGCGTAAAATCGAATTTGGTCTGGCCGCTCGATCGTTATTATAAAACTTATATTACGAACAAGTTTTGTTTTGGTTTTTTTTTTTATTTATTTACGCCCTTTTGATTAAGTCGTCGAGCGCCTAATTGATTCGCAAACGACTGACAGAGTTCATCAGACACCAAGTGCCCACTGAAATATGTGTGCGCGTGTGTGTTTGTGTGTATGCGAACACACGTTATACAGTATATAATATGTAGGTATAATAGAGCAGGGGTGGCGAAGTTTCAATGGCACGTGGAAAAAATAGAATTTATCGAAATTTTAATAAAATTAAAAATTTGAATCATACTTTTTATGACATCGTAGTTAAAATAAATACGATTAAACAGTTTTTTCAGATTTTAATTATAATTATATTCCTTTAGACAACCTATGCTTTACTAATACCACAAATACAAATAAATCGTCTATATGGAAAAGTGGTGAAAAATGCAGACATCGAAATGTCGGAAGTCTGCAATCCGCTTACTTTTATTTTATTTTTTCATTTTTTCTTGAAAGTTTATAATGTGTAGTGAATTTTTTCAAGTCAACGCAAAAACTACATGTTTTACCAAAATTAGAAATTTAGATATTCTGTTATAAAATTGTTTACATGAAAAAAAGGAACAAAAGTTGACATTAAAATATAATTACATATTTACATTTTTAATACGATTATTCAATATTGACATCTGATTCAAGAATATCATATATAATTTGTAAAATAATCTATACAAATATTGACTTCATCAAACTGCCTTTGTGTGTGTGTGTGTGTGGGGAGGGGGGGGGGCATGCGAACAGTTTTAGAAAACTTTGTTTGGAAAATTTTGACACTCGACTCGGAAAAGGTTCGCCACCCCTGGTATAGAGGTACTTACCAGTGTAAAGTACGCACACACATAAATAATATACATACATATACAGTTCTCGAATCGGGAAAAATTATGTGAGGGAACATTTTTAATTTAAAACAAAATGTGCCCGTGGTATTTTTTTATTCTAAAAAGCTGTATTAGATATTATTTAAACGAAATTCCTTAAAATGTTTATTATTTAATCCTTTATATTAATGTAATGAAATCAACATAAATACAGACCTATTATCATTTAATAACAAATCAACGCAATAATGCGATTTTACTTTTATCAAAATATCATCAATATTACTCATATTATATTACAATGCAACAATTTATTACTAGTTTTATTCGTGTATTATATACTATGGAATTATACAAATAATCTTTGACCGAATCAAACACAACGGACGATTTATAAAAAATGTTTTTCTGAAATATCAATTCGTTTTATCAATGAAACTATTTTTCAAACGTGTATACAACGAACTCGTTTGCTCGTATCCTAAACGGCACAAGAGACGGAAACAAACGTTATAAAAATACACACTGTGACTAGTCGAATATTTCAAATCCGCGCGTGTTTTACATATTGTTGTAACATAATCTTGGCCTGGCAAAGAGTTCGATCCACTAAATATAATACGCGGACGATTATCAACGAGGAGTTGTTAAGTACAATCATTCAAGAATGTTAATCGTCGTGTCGTGTTGATGACTATATTATGCAGTATCCGCCAATATATACTTATATCCAAATTACATTGTTGCCAACGTTTCAGTTTATCCTGCGATGATAATTCATTGTTCTGATTTCGATTTCTGAACAGGAAAATTTGCTCTCCGTTCCGACATAATCGTATTCATAAAGAAAATCACGTGGACCGTTTGTCGGACGATTTCTTAACGACCGTTCACTGCGGTCGGTTGTTTTGTATTTAGTGTAAACGTTACAAGGTAATGATTTCTTAATAGTCAGTACACAAACGATGTTTTGGGTTTTTAGATCGGATGCTGATAAATCATGTAATGTAAAATAAAAATAATACCCCATAGCAATAAAATCCAATTTCATCCAATCTATTAGTGCTCGTTGGATTAAATATACTTTTAATTAGGCGTTCACGGCGTTTTAACGATTTTCGAATACGAATTCGAACATACGTTACGACTCGGTTCCGTATCAAAATTATTATCTTTATGCTTTTATTGTACAGTATATGCCGACTCCGAGTTTACGCGTTTCTATGTTAAAAAAAAAAAAAAAAAAAATTAAAAATTAATCTAAATTATAATTTCGGGTGAAAACGCGAGCATATAGCTTTATTTTTAATGGATTTTCTTTGTTTGGTAAAAAATCTCATTCGTGCGCCGCCGAATCGGAGGCTCTAAAACGAGTTTGATCTCAGAAATCGTTTGCCGTAAGCACCTACCAATTATTTTCAGTATTTTTTTTCTTCCTATACTTTTTTTTTTTTTATTTTACTATCAGTACACCGGTTTTTATTAAGCCAGAGCACTTCCACGCTGCAGCAGCCGATACATAAATGAAAACTACCTGTCCGTGCACCGGTTCACAGAGAGACGTTCCTAATAATTAGTCACCGAGCATAATACGAAAGAGAACAAGAGAGGGAAGTCTAAAAAAAAAAAAAAAAAATAGTGAAGAACTATATCACGAAGGCAAAATCAAATTACAACTAAAAAAAAAAAAAAGACAAGAAGGAAGGAAAAGAAACGCTACCAACAAAAATAATTAGAGTTTATGAAACCGTCCGAATCGTACGAACGCATAGGCTTCCCTATGTTGATAAACAATAACGTAGCGGCGCGGTAAAAGTGCATCGAATACCTTTTGTTATACTGACTTTATTTCGTTTTTTTTTGTTTTACATAAAAATAAACAATATTCGAGACCACTCAACTAGCCAAGACTTTGTTCTACGATAATATTTTCCACGGCATGTCCTTCTCGTTATTCGTTCCTTAGTTTTATATCATATACATATCGATTATACAAAACAGATGATTTTATTTAGTTCGTTTTAACGTTGTGAAGGACGCTTTATATATTATTTTAAAATTTACTTTTAAAATACCCTTTGATATTTTTTTCTTAAAGTATTACAGTGTACAACTAATAAGATTTTTGGTAAGATCGTCGATTTTCAAATACTTTTATAAATTACGATCGTTGAAAATACTATTTGGTTTCCTTGTAGACTCTCAGTCGTGTGTTAAATACAATATTATACTGTTGTCGGACGTATACTTTATCCAAATAGGCCGTTGGTATGTATATTATATAAAAATAAACATGTTTAGTATTCCTTGAGTATTACCGTTAAATTGCACCCAACACCAGATCAATATGTATTTTAACGTTATGAGAGCAAATATAGATTCAATTTTTTATACTACAATTATTACCGCGGTTGGAAGATTTCTCGTTCGTTAAATCGGATGACCAGAAGGCAAATCGAAATTCCGGTTTTTTTCCCTCCGTTATAAATCTGTCCCGGTTTTACATTTTTTTTTTTTTTACTCCTTAAGTTATCGCATATTTAAATGATGTTGTTATTTAATATCACAGTAGTGAATGCTACGTTGGTAGTTTAAACTGTTGGAAGTTGCTTCGGGTTCAACACCTTTAAATCATAACGATTTTTTAAACAAATAATAATATGCGTTTTCCGTTTGACGTTGTAATTATTTGCATTTTAAATAAACGCATTTTTTTTTTCTTAAAACTTTCAAACTACTACGAGCAATTTTATAAATTCAAATATTTCGTTAGATACGATAAGTTTAAAAGTAGAATACAACATATATATTCGGGTGTTATTTTTCCCCTGTTAACTATACTTCATAAATCGCTTCGAACCCGTTTCTTCTTAGTTAATTTTGACTTTTCATAAAACACATGGATTTCGCGTCAATTACATTTTGCAATTAGGGTAGGTATTGCGTACTGTCAAAGCTGCTTATGCATTTCCCACTGGATTATATTTTATTTACAAATCGGAAATTGAACTGCGGTTCAATTATATAGTTTATAAAGGCTACACGTCATATTCATTACGTATATTGAACAGAAAATGTATTTAATTATTTTAATCGTATATAATTTATTTCGACATTACACGACTAATTAATAGTTACGTTAGACCATATTTCGGAATTTCCTTAAACTTGCGCAAGTTCGTTAGTAGTTTCAATTATTTATAACCCATTTGGATATTTCAAAACAATGATGCAGTATATAGGTGGTGCTGTGTAATACTACCCATTATATATGTCGAGGTATAATTTGTCTTTCTATTAAACTTATAGTCGGTACAAGTTTGATGGCAACTTTCAATTTATTTCCGAGAACTTTTTGCCAAAATGTCTGAACGTCTTTTTCAGAAAGCAACGTACGCAACGTGTGGTTCCAAATTCGTTAAACTACTCGACCGACAATATTTTTGGCACAGCAATAATCAATAATACGGGATACTCGATTATCCATTATTTATGTTAATTTCACTAAACAAAGCATGTTTTCGAGAGTCCTAAACCAACAAGTATATTATAACGCTTTATACTCATCAAAATTACTACAGTATTTAACTTGACAGTTAACACTCGTCATGTATTTTAGGTTTTAAATTCGAATGACTGAATTAGTAAATTTGAATAAGTTGTTTTCATTAAAACAAAACAATTTTAATATACAAGTCACTAATAATGTCCAATCAATTGACGAGACCAAAAAAACAAAAAAAACCTAATTAAGTAATTATAAAAAGGAGAGTTTCGTGATTTTTTAAAGAATAACAATTGAAGTCAATTTGTAATTAAAAAGGTCAAATTAACGTATTTATTTTAAATCGATTTTCATCTAACTTTTTAACTTTAAACGACTATATTTCTTAATTAATTTAATTAAAGGACGAATATAATTTAATCATTTTATTTAATCGATTAAAAGATAATAAATTGTATATTATTATAAAATAGTTATACAGCCGTTTTTATGCATGAAGAGTTGTACTTTCTATCGGTATTGTAATTTGCAAAGGATATCGTATAAAACAAATATGAAATAACATTTACAAGCCAAAGTCCGTTTAAATATCGATGAAAACCATAACATAATAATAATACACGGCAATATCTTTCGAGTTCACTACCATTGTAATAGGTATTGTTATTGAAGAACTAAATGTACGTCTGCCAGTCTATATGAGTGGATTGATACTACCTTTAAATGCATTATATTGTAATGTTTACCGTCAGGGAAATTCATGTCGTGTTTTGAAGAGGGTCGTGTATTTTTTTTCCATAAATGTATTATTTCAATTGACAAGCAGACTTTTACAGTCAGTAAATGGTCGCAGAAATCGTCAAAAGGACAGATCACCAAGATCACAATCACGCACGCACACTCGTATACACGCATATACTATAACGGACGATTGTACGAATGACATTTTGTCGTCCGACATGAGGTCTGTGCAAAAACTCTTGGGCAGCTATCGTTTTTCGAAAAATCAACAGGTTGAAAAAACATCGAAAAAAATGTCATTATAATAAAAGAAACATCACGCACCGAATTAGGGTCTCTCACACGTGATAATATGGTGGCAGCTATAGTGATAATATTTCACCCGCATGTTTATAAATATAATAATGTAGGCATTATACGGCACGCGAACCCGTATCAAAAACCTTTTCTTACCTTCGATGGTGGAAAAAAAGACTACATGATTTTTTGTACGTCTATCGCTTACAACAAAGACGTTTTGCCAGTTGTCTCCCACTGTTGGTCGAACTAAGTAGGGTTCGAGTTTTGACACTTGAATTAGTTTCTCAAAATCGGCAGGTATAGTTATAAATTGTATTTAAAAAAAAAAAAAAAAAAAATAGGATAAAATAAAATAAAATAAAAGGGTAAGAAATAGACACATTATTCTTCAATTTATATCAAAAAAGACTTCACGAAAATGTCCGTTCTTAACTACGTCTCAGTTATAGTCGCCTGACAACTCGTTACCCTGCTGCAGACTATACCCCACGATACTGTTCGACGTTTGAAAAGAAACCGGTCACGATACATTTGAAAAGGGAAAAAAAACGTCCTATTGAACTCGACTAAAAATGAACTTCACGGGAGGTGTCACTAGGTACGATACCTTCTACCTTTTCTGCAGATAAAATAATATGTAAATAATCAAATTCACTTATTGTGTATATTGTTAGTCATTGTGTACATACTATATTGTAAATATTCTTTACTCGCAGCACAGAATAAAAGAAAACAGTATCTCGTGTTATTTTTATAGAAATGAAATATTGAATTCTGAGACTTAATCTTATCGAACGATGATATTACCGCTTTAAACAAACAGTCGGTTGTAGGAAAAATACGTTTGAAATATCCTCTGATAATTATAGTAAACCCGCGCTATGCGCTTTACAGATAATCCGCGGCCGTACCGCTGACGCGTAGCTCAAAAGTTAATGTATATATTATTTTCGTTTCACTATTATCGGTGATTATTGATCCACGATTGCTACGGGCACACACACACTATATTTATTATACATACATATATATATATATATTTTTTTTTTTACTCGACACTCGCAAGTGTGTATTATGTACGTGTGATCGTATACAACAATCATAATATACCGTGGTATATACAACACGCGCGCGTACATATCGCCGCGAACCGTCCTGCTGCGGAACAGAGTGTGTGGCGGCGGCGTAGAATGAATGGAAAAAAGAAATAATAATGATAATAATAATAATAATAATAATAATAATAACATATAAATAAATACAGAACGACAATAAATCACGAACGGAATCGAATCACGAATTAAATTACGAGCGAAAAAAATAATAATAAATACGACGCAGAGGTATACGGACGGACGAGTGGCACTGCAGGCTATACGCGCGCGCAGTCATCTCGATTTTAATTACTAGTTTTTCTTCCGAATAAACGCGCTCGTAAATCGCCGCCGATATTTCTTCAGCCGCCGTCGTCGTCCGAATATTACCCTCGAAATGTTACCATACACACACACACACACACACACACACACACACACACACACACACACACACACACACACACACACACACACACACACACACACACACACACACATACACACACACACACACACACACACACATACACACACACACACACACACACACACACACACACACACACACACACACACACACACACACACACGGGCGCACGTGCATTTATGTATTTACACACGTATGCACATGTCGTGTATAATATTGTTATTATACGGTTAAAACTTAAGACCCGCAGGGCTCACGACGCTGCCAGTCGGTCGGGGCGGTGGCGGAGATTCATTGAAAAACTATGTCGACGAAGCCGCCGCCGCCGCCGCCTCGACCGTACTCAAATAACTCTTCGTGTGTATGTATATATATATATGTATATACGTATATAATATTGTGTGCACAAAGACGTGAATCGCGTAAAGACGGAAGGGTAGAGGGGAGAATCGACTGACGAGAATGGTATAGAATGACGGCGGCGACGTGAACAATATAATAAACATGTATATATACATACTTATGTACCGCGAACGAATCAATTCGCCGTGTATATATATACATAAAATTATATTGTTATGTCATTATTACCGTACAATGTCTCGTCGCCGGACGTTTTAATGAAGCCCTTTTGATAATAAAACGTATTCGGCGCGTATAATTTGGAAGTTGTTTTTGTTTTTTGATTTTTTTTTTTGTTTTTTATTACTCGTCAAACGTGAACTTGCGAGTGCACGTACGTTATAAAACACGTCATTCGCAAAAGTGTCGCGGTAGTGTCTGTTCGCCTCTAGAACATCGTGTTACGACTTCGATCGGCGAGAGGAGCTGGAGAGAGACTATAGAATCATCACAGTCCGAACACGGAATTAGAATATTTACCCGTCGTCGTCCAGACAGTCGTTCTGTCCTACTTACAGTGTACAGTGCGCGAGAAGGCGGGTGGGAGAAAAAAACGCACGCCTCGATGTAAAATATATAGTTCGCGCCTCCGCCGGACTACCTGTATATATATTATTAAATCGTACGTGTGAGATTTATAGATCCAATTGGAATTCGACTTTCGAATCCCGTCCGCGGCAGCCGGTTTCGATCGATATTATTTAATACTACACGTCTCGGACGGTGTCCGATTATTACGGGTAAATAACGATTTAATTCCGACGTGCTAACGTTATAATTCATAATAAAAAAAAAAAAAGTTCCCCGCGCAAACGACGCGAGTATTTCATAAAAGCGAGTGAAAAACGAGGTACGAAAATATGTTTGGAAAAAAATTGAAGACGATAATATCCGTTTGCATGGAATGCCGTCAAAGTTTTTCACGCGTTTTCGTCATTTATGTCGGGTGGTATGCCGCCGGACTGGGGGAGCAGGGGGCGAGTTTTTCTGGGAGATTTATTTATTGATGAAAGTATCAAAAGGTTTTTTTTTTCGATTATTATTTGTACGATGTACTCGAAAACATTTTACCGGTTCAGCCGGTGCGTTATAAACAAATGTGGATTTTAAACCGAAGTAAATACTCGGAGAGTTAAAAAAGAACAAATTTTAAATTAAACACTAAATTACATATTACGAAATAAAAATCATACTTGAAATATTAATCAGTTTTTCCGTGAACAAATCAATCATTTACGGAATTATATCTGAAAAAATCAGCCGTATTATAAATTAATATAGGTACATAATAAAGACTTCTAGTACTAATTATAAATTACGAGTGCACGGTACACATAAATGACTCGACGAGAACGCTTGTGATCTAGCACGCAGTGGCAACGGTTTTCTTTCGTTATATATATATTTTTTAACCAATCAAATCGATGTGCCCGTCTGTATATAACGTTGTCGGAGAATATTTTAATGACATTTTTTTTTCTTTTAAACAGATTGGCAAATCTTTTTCAAGCTATTGGAAATTGTTTTTTTTTTCTTCTCTCGAGATTTTTTTTCTAACACGGAAGACGCGGACGACGACACTTCACATTTTGTGTACGATATAATAACATATTATTATTATGTATATACGTCATAATATTGTATACAAAAGTTTCGATATTGTTTGCCTCGAGAACACTGTGCGGGTATAATACCGCAACGATCGAGTCGCAATCGGAATAATATTCGAGTCGTCGGTTTTTTAAGCCCCTCGGTTCACTCGACATTCGTAAAACAATCTATTTCCGTCCGCTGCATTAAACCGTCATCGTGATGAACGAAATTATACCGTGCACGCCGTGATTTGACGAGGACGTCTGCGCCGTGATTCGTAGACCGGCGCGGCGGCGGCGGCAGCGAACGTCTCAAGCGCTATAATAATATTATATTGTATTATTACACCGCAAACGAAACTAATCGGTGGACCCGTGTGCGATATCGCGACCGGTGTGGTGTATTTTAATTGATTTTTTGGAGTTTTTTTTTTCCTCTCCTCTTATTCCTTCTTTGAATACCGATCGGTAAAAACGTCTAGTCGAGAAATAATTATCGTTTTTTTTTTTTCATCTTACGCGTCGACTCACTCGACTTACGGTCACTCGGACGACGACCAGTGCGATGTCCGTGCGGTAAATCCGTTTCCGGCGGCGTCCGACGGTCGTAACATACAGAAGCCGTGCGCGTCTACCCCTCGGCAGAGTACGTCCGCCGTTTTATGGACCGACGCAGTGCGGGGTGGGTTTTTGGGGGGGGGGCGTTCGTGGTTTTCCGTCCCTGCGACTCCGAGGTGATTCTGCGCGTCGCGTACATTGTCACGAGAATCCTAACTTGAGTGTCGTTTTCGAAAACGGTCGCGTAAAAAACGTTATTCGCCCGGAGGGCTCGGCTTTTTCCCTGCGAGCGACCGACGCTAAACGCACGTCCCGGGACATCGGTGTCCC
Source organism: Therioaphis trifolii (assembly GCA_027580255.1). Lineage (NCBI taxonomy): Eukaryota > Metazoa > Arthropoda > Insecta > Hemiptera > Aphididae > Therioaphis > Therioaphis trifolii. The sequence goes on along the minus strand of CM050405.1, from coordinate 14,529,277 downwards.
GATAACGTGTTCCGGGAAAACATATTGTTCCGGAATGAGACTTCAATAATTTATGTATGTCTTTCATTAGACATTTGATGGGAAAAGGTAACGAGCGAGAACTGAGATAATTATGAACAAATATACAAGATACAGTTGTCTATTAATAGTTTTTGAATTTCCTTTCTCGTTACCTGGCCCGAATGCAGCAGTGGAACGAGCGTTTTCATAAATGAACAGCACATGAACAAAATCACGGAATATATTTGATACAAGTACAGTTGAGGCTTCATTAACGATTAATACAAGTTTTGATAACATGTCTTGTTGTCGATTTTATTAGTCAATACTTGCCAACAAAACATTGCTTCAAAAAGTACACGGTTCAGCCAAGAGTATCGAACAACTCACTCTTCTGCCCGAGGAGAACACATCGGAAACATATTAAACATTTTACGTTTTATTGTATGTTCTTTAATTTTCAAAGCTTCAAATATTGTTAGTAAAATTTTTAATTTATTAAGTTAGATACTTCAGGAATCAGGCTTCATGATTCGATACAAATTTTACAAAATATTGTGATCAATACTGAATCAGCAGCAGTTAATGGAATTGTAAATGAAATTAAAAACAAATTTAAGGCTGTACTCGACAAAAATACTGAATTTCAAACGAGGACAACAATTTCGAAAATTCTAAATGGTGAAGAAGCTTCAAGTGAGTGTTTTCCGGATGATTTCAGTGCTGACGATTTGGCCCGTTTCAGATTTGCCCAAATCATTTTAGTGGACGTGGGAAGAAGTTTTTCAAAATATAAATAGTATACGTAATTATACAATGCAATGATTTTTGAGTAATTTGTAAGGTTTAATGAATTTATAAAACAAATATTTTTTATTTTTTATTTCATTTTCAAGGACATTATTTGTCATTTGTATGTCAATTTTGAGCGATTTGTAAGCTTTGATAAATGCATATAGAAATTTATAGTAAAATATTTTAAAAAAAATGTATTTTTATAAGTTTGAAACAAATATTTGTAATTTTTAAGTAATTTTTTGATGTTTTTAAGGTCATCAACTTCCGAGCCCTAATAATTATTGTCTTTATAATTTGCGTGAAAAATTAAATCGTATGATCGGAAAATCAATAAAAAAATTAAATGAAGTTTGTCCCAGTCTTGGCTGAATAAAATACGGTAAACCTAGTGCGCGACGTCCGTTCAATGACGGTATTTATAAAATCATGACGATAATTTAATAACCGTACGACAAATGGCGTGGTGCGCTCGGACGTTATGAAACACGGCGTGGGTCGGCGCCGACTTTCGTGCCACGTGAGAATTGAGTTCCGGTCGTCGCGACGCACGAATACCTCGCGTTTGTACGTCTATTTCCGTCGATATTAAATTATCACAAATATAGTTTTTACACGAGAGATGACTCGACGAGGACGTCTACGATCCACGCGGTCGCGACGAAGGTCCCGTCGCCCGTGTTTCAGACGGTGGCGGCGGAGGCTGCGGCGGCGGATCGTGGCTGCGGCAAGTGGGCGCGTCGTCGTCACATAGGCGTTTTTATTTTGGTCGTCGCCGCCGCCGCCGGAGTACTTATTCCGCCGCCGCCGCCGCCGCCGTTGCCGGTCGACTTATTTTTGCTATTTTTATGCGGCCAGACAAATAAATTTAGAAGTGTCTCAGCCGCCGCGAGGAAACGTCTCGAGGCACGTACGACGGAGACGACCCCCCGGGGCGGCCACTCCGGTAACGCGTGTGTGTATTCGTACAATGTGTGAGTGTGTGTGTGTGTTTAAATGTGAGCGCATGCGCGTGTGTGCACAATGCGATATGACATACGTCGTATAGGCGCATTATTGAAACGTGTGTGTGTGTGTGTGTGTGTGAGTGTGTGTGTGTGTGATTCGTATAAAACTATATTTTATGTATATTATATAGTATGATATACTACATCGGAGAACAGTAGTTAAAAAAAAAAAAAAAAATACAAATTTTTAAACATCACCGCGCGTTTTCTCGTACAAATTGTTTTCGCTACCGACAGATACTGTCATATCATATACAGTTTTTTTTGTTTTTTTTTTTTTTTTATTCTCTGACGACCATTTATCATTCGGCGTGACTGCGGTGCGGAATCGAACGCTCGCCAGAATTTGATTTTCTCGAAATTTCATCATGTACATCATTGTATTGTTTATGATAAAATATATACGATATATAATATGTAATAAAAACGGCAATGAATGATGGTCGAATAATAATACACTCGTAAAAATGATCGGTTTGCCAAGTCGCCGGTCGGGAGTAAATATTAAATTTATCTTTAAGACGCATTGTGACATCGAGTTAGATAAGATATGTTTTGTCGATGTAGGAAAAAAAACACTGTTATAAAGAAAATATTATGTATTTTGATTAAGTCCAGATACACGAGGGAAATGGTTTAAACATTCGGTGTTATAGCCCAACGTTCATCAATAAATTAATAGTAGAACATTTTCCGAGTTCAGTGTTATTGTAGAGTTAACGTTTCAAAGATTTTAAATAAAACATTTTATCTCCACTTTAAGATATGGCCTACTCGAAGTGTATAAATTGTAAACCGTAGGAATATCAAAGATGAAGCCCTGTAACTTTTATATGTTTCATGTACGCGATATTCAATGAATATGTAAAATGTTCTATCTTAAATCATATCTTAATTGTTTCTTAAATTCATATTTTGTCGGTGAGTACGTGATAAATTATGCGGGTTTTATTGAATTTTGCGGGTAGATACGTTTTTAAAAAAAAGTTTTTATCATTTTATGTTTTAATTGGTTGGTGTAAAAAACCTTAAGAAGCACTTTTGTATTTTATTTTTTCGTTTTACACTCTTAAGAATTATACGGAGAAAAATGATTTTGATAAAATATCAGGACAGGTATGACAATGGAAGAACACAATCGCGGCCACACCCTTCGGGACTTGGCTCCTTTTTTATATAATACGACTTCCTATTATACCTATTTTAAAAAACTTCAAATAAATAAAACGGTAATTCGTTTTAATTTATAGTCATTATCAAATAATAAACGTTAATATCGTTGTAAATAATTTTATACTTTCGAGTGTTACTATTTATAATATTATGCTAAAATATTAGTATAACTGTTTATCTACTTGAGACGCTAAATCAATTAATTAAGAAATAAGATGTAAGTAAGCAAACTTATAATTAACCAATTCTTTGAACAGTGATAGACACATCCTTGTAAAATATATGTTGGCTATTGCGTAAAATCGTAAGTAAAAAGTATACTATTATACAGTTTCTCAAAATCGGAGATTTATAACAAAAAACGATTGTGATTATGATATTAATAAATAGATAAAAACGATATTTCTATGTGGGATTAATATCAAATGTTTAATTTTCTTTCTTGGAGGTTGTATTTGATTACCGGTATAAAGTTACACCGTCCTCGCAGATTCGTAGCTCAATACACTAAGTACATAATATATACATATTTAGTGGAGGATTACACAGTTACTGATGAACGTATAGAGTAACTAACTGCCTGTAAAGTCGTATGTGTAATATAGATATCTAAGTATGTTTAACGATCTAAGTAGAGTTTTTTTAATTTTATTTCCATTTGATACCTGTTTATGATTAGTTATTTTAAATTAAAAACTATTACGATTTTATTTCTATAATGTAATTATAGAAATAGAATACAAAATCAATTAATTACTAATGATTAAATTGTTTTTTTTCTCAAACTGCAATATGAAATAATTTACAAAAGTTTTATGTGTATATATTTTTAAATTTTATTGTACTGCGTAAAAGTTTAGTGGGAATCATTTACATTTAAAATATACGAGTTAGAAACCTGTGAATAGTTTTCAAGATGTTTGTCTTGAAACGCATATTTTTTAAATGTTTTCTTTACCCATAATTACCAGTAATATTAATACAATAATTATAACTGATTATCATTTTTTTAAATGTATCGTTTGGAAATGCGTATAAAAAAAATACTTAAATATTGTACATAATAATGTTACATCAAAACGTGTTCTACGAAATCTTAAGTTGAAAACGATAAAACCCATAACGTACTCATATATTTTCTTCCACAAATTATTATCTGTTTGAAAACTACAAGTTTTAGTATCCACAATAAAATACTGGAATATAAAATAAATATATGTATTTACACGATTGTATTTCGATGTAATCAGTGTGGAAATAATTTGTCTCGTATTTTTTCATTGCATTTTTCCGTGGGTTCGTTATAAGAAAATACTACATTAAAAGACAATTCAAGAATACTAGAAAACTAATATAATTAGAACTATAAATGGTGCGTTGACAATAAATTGTTATTCTCACGGAACACGATGTTTTTTTCTCCCCATTATAGTGTTCTCATCATCACAGCTTCTTAATGGCGACCACTGAAGTATTCTGGTTTATCTTGTTCCGCACTAAATCTTTCGTTCCTTCATACATTTCTATATTACTTCCATACGCCGTTACATTCGACATTACCATTTTTATTGTCGTCACTGTCGTACTTCCACCGACGATTCTATTTATACACATATAATATGATGAATATATATATATATATATATATATATATATATCATGTCGTATACATTTCCTCTTTCTATTACAAAATTATCATGTATTTTGCGTATTTTATCTTAACGTTTCTCTTAAGAATTTATGTTCTATCTTATTATTCTATTAACGTTTCATTTCACCGATCATAATTTTTCTTTAATATTTTTCAAACACCTCGAATCATAAGCATAATATATTGATTGTTCAGTCGGTTATGTAAAACATTATTTTTTATACCACTAGTTGATGTGTTTTTTTTTAACATATTATTACTTCGTTAACAATAATGCATATATATTTGATACCTATGTTCTCACAGTTTTGTAATTTCTTGATTTTTTTTTTTTTTTTTTACTGCCACCTATATAGTTTATACTCGATTATATTGTACGCATTCATAGCGTAGACATTCTTACACTTTGAACTATAAAAACCGGACCCAAATAATTTCGTTTCCATTCAATGGACGTTTTATGATTTCCATTCGTGATTCGCAGCTGTCCCTATACACCTACATTTATTGGTCATCGTTAAAAAGATAAACTTTCACATGCGAGCTTGCAGCGTGTTGTTCGTATCAGGGTAAACGCATCAGCCCGAGTTTGTCGTAAAAATTTAATCGTTTCAAAGACCTTAAGACGATCCTGGCATTTCGTGTAGTAAATAATGATGACATTGCAACTGCATTTTATTTCGACGTAAACCAAATATAGTGAGTTAGTATGTGTGTGTGTACGTGTGTATATACATATAAGTTCATCAATTTATTTAGCAAAAATGTTCTTTTATACCACAAAACGTGTTGATTGTAATCATTATTATAATTATTCTGCGTATATTATATTCCAACGGCACTCAGATTTTCACTCGCCGGTTTTGAGTGGAAAACGTATTTGTGGAATGAACTCTCGGGGAGAAAAACAACATTCTGCTCAAATATATGTATAGATAATTATGCATAATTTAACGACCAATAGTTGGAACGCGTAATACGAACAACACTGGCACAATTAGTATGCGACGGCGTGAGATTTTAATTACTGGGTTTGTAGTGTAGTTTATAAGTTATAACAAGACAGTAAACGTGTAAAGTAGTATCAGATTAACCGGCTAAAACATGACGAGAAAAATGTAAAAAGGTGTATGGATTTTGTTTTTCAGTCTGTCGGGAGATAAAGTGAAAATCTCAATCTCAATACCGTCGACGACGCGAGTTACTTTACGCGTACGACTGCCACAACAGCATCGGAAGCAACAGCAGCATAAGTGGGGTTGCTAAGGGGGAGGCATGGGTGCATGCCCCCTCACCCCCTTGGAATTTTTATCGGTGATGTTTTAATAAAGGTCATATCCTGTATATAGGTAATAAAATAATTTAGTTATACTAGTGATGTTTATTATTTGTTTCGTATTTTAATTTTTTATCAACGTTACCAAAAGGTATTGGATAATGATATCGGCCAATTATTGTCTAAATTAATATACCACGGTTGTAGTAATACACAACGGAATACCATCTACGTCTGTCATAATATTATCTTTGCTTTTGCTTTTACCTAGGCTTTTACGCTGTTGCATGATGCTTTGTTTCAGATTAAAAACTTGGTTAAGAGCAATAATAGGCAAGGAACGACTAATTGGTTTGGTTTTATTAAATATCCATGGATCTAATGAAGTGGGCGTTGAATCAATCACCATAGATCAATTTTCAAGAGTAAAAAATAGATCTATTATACAATGAAAATTTTTGTACCTAGATATTTTTTTTTCTGGTTTTTTTGAACAATTTATATATATTAATATAGGTTAAAAATAATAAATGGAACATTTTGAATTCCTCACAATATTCTGTGCTGTATTACAATTTTTAAATAGCCCCCCACCCTTGATTGAGCTCAAGCTACGCTACTGGGCAGCAGCAGCATCGGCAGCAGCAGCAGCTGTGCGACCGTTTCTTTTCCGCAGTCAAGAGTTCAATCTTTTCGAATTAAATGCGTTTCAAAATGTAATGCAGAATCCTCACCGCAATAGTTGTAATGTATTTACTGCACGTTAAATGTATTGTACACGTGCGGAATAAGTATTATATATTATACGCGACCATATTATAGGTATATAAAGTTTTATGTTTTCTCGGAACTCGTTTATTCGGTCGCATACGTATTTCAAAAGTAAAGGGAGGAAAAAAAATCAATCACACCGGTGTTCGAAACTCATATGATGTGTGCGTGAAAATGTGTGAATGTTTGTGTGCGTGAACGCCGCACGGAGAACATTATTGTAAAACATCCTAGTCCGAGACGGTCTACGTAGACTACAATAACGCACACGTGGAGTTTCGGATTAAAAGTATAATTCAACAATATTTAAAAGTTAAAAATCGTGTTCGCCCCGAGGTGAATACAAACGTTTCGATATTATGATGTGTTCATTATTATCATTAAGGTTCCATCGGCGCAGCTAGTTACCAATATAGATTTCACGTCCTCTCGGCCGTCGGTGTTCGGTTCATCGCGTTACACAACACCGTGTGTGCTAAATGGATAATTGATGTGTATTCACCGAACCGTTCGGGCATTTTTTCATTATTATTATTTATATACGATAAAAACGAAAAGTGTTTGAAACGTTGAAAACAAATATGAAAGTCATCAAAGGTTCTTTTGTTATCTCTTCATTGAAAAAAAAAAAAAAAACTTTAAATAAACGACATCATCACGATTTACCATGTTGTTATTCAAATTAAACATGTATCTACAAGTATGTAGTGTGTATGAAAATATAACATCACTTTGATATTCAAAGTCGTGAAGCTCTCGTCATGAATATTATTTTGAATCCTGAGAAATATTCTGTGTAATATAAAAAATAATGAACGCAAACGTTTTTGTTCGGATGAATTGAAAAGGACCGACGCGCATGTCTTATTTCAGGTATAATTTGATTATGGGTACATAATATTATTGTGGGTGTAGTTAAAAGTATAATATGTACATAAAAATATTTGAACGTCGTTGTTTTATCTATAATTACGTGTTGAGCGAATAAATCAATAGGCATATAAGGATATTTTTCAGATGAGTAGGGCGTAGGTATGGTTAGAATATATATTGTATATAGAATTAAAAACTAAAACTGAAATTGGCCAAAATAATATCTTGGCAAAATTTTGGTTTACATATATATATAAATATATACATGGTTTATAATTACAAATCTATATTTTGTATTACCTAATGCTCTTGTTGGTGTTTTTGAATAGTTGTGCGTTAAAAAAAATAGTTAGGTATCTATAAGGTTAAAAAGGTAAATTTTTAAAGGGTGTCAGGATCAAACGTTAAAAATACGAATTACTATAAAACAATATTCTAAACATTTGACTTATCGTCACTTGTTTTAATATTTTAATGCAAGTTGCTTTTTAGAATTTAATTTAAATTATGAATAAGACTACAAAAGTTCTTCCACTATTAGATTTAATTATGATTTATGTGATGTAGAAATGTAGAGTAACGAATGCGTTCAAAGGGAGTTTATAATTATATATATTAGTTTATATCCTATGTTTATTATGTTAGTTTGATGTAATTATTCAAAGCTCTGATTAAACATTAATGACGCATATTATATTCCATCATTTCAGCTATATATTTTGCCATGGTATCAATTTACTAATCATTTATTACGAGCCGTATTTGTTTACAATAAAATATTAATTACTCATATTGTGATACAGTGATTGTAGTATTACAGAATAGATATCAAACGTAAAAATATCGATTAACGCGGGACATATTTATTCCGCGATTCATAGTCATAAAAGTTTACCTATGATTTTTTATATTTTCGAGTACAAGCGTTCAGTGTAAACTCGTATATACATAGTAATTAATGATTAGTGATCATATACTGCACGGACGTTATTTAGTATGAATCGATATATTTAGGTAAATTACAAAACTGGTAAATGCGTCATTAACAAATACACCTTTATTACCGACGGCCCTCTTTGTGTGGTCTTAGCTAGTGGTTTCAAACCGTATTTCGAGTTAATTAGTCGAGATTTTTCGTATAGTATTGAGTGTCTAAAATCAAAAGTAATCTATTGACATCATTATTTCCTTTTGAATCTAGATGCAGTTCTTATCGAATACTCAAGTGAAAAAAATCCGAAGAACAAATTAATCGAGAAAACACATTACATATAAATGACTATTAGCGTATTCCCCATACTGTCGAATGGATAAAGCATATAAAAACAGAAAAAAAGTACGGCCGTCTGTATTATAAAATAGTCAAAATATACATGTAAGTTTACGAGTTAGTACCGATTAAGATAAAATAAATAAATAAAATAAATACGTGGATAGGATATCGTACAATCTAAACTTGATTATTAAAACTAATGAATATTAATTTGTTCGCTTCGAAACCAGGAATATTTTCTACATCGCCATCAAACGGCAAAACTTATGTGCGTATTGTGGCCGCACCATCCAATCATACAATATTCTTAAAGTGCACAAGCGAGATAAAAAAAAAAGAAAACGTAATAACATAAAATGCATTTATAACGCATTTTCTTCGCTAATCAAAAGACAAAGAGACATGGAGCAAAATATCATGTGTTTTTTTTTTTTAATGGATTCTTTTACGGATCTGTAGTTTTCAATCTCATTTTTCAACCCTAATTTAAAAGCATCCGTGTCAAACCCGTCGACCGTCTGTCAGCTATAATTTAACGTACGATACAGTTCCATACCCTTAATTTAGCCCTCCGAATTCCGTAATAAACAAAATAAACAGTGTGTATTTGTACCTGTATTCATGTGAGACCGTGTATGTGCGTGCGTGCGTACGTGCGTACGTGCGTGCGTGCGTGTGCGTGTACGCGTGCGTGTGTGTGAGTGTTTGTGTGTGAACGTGAAACATATATAGTTTAAACTATTCAGCCATATCCTATTAAACCGTCTCGATATTACTACGTGTTATTAATCGCCATGACACAGAGCGTACCATCATCAATGAGTTTCGTTTTCAGGTCACGTTATGGTCTAAAAAATAAATAATAATAATAAATTGTAAAAACAGTTACCCTACCGTTCTCAAACTCGAATAAAATGTGTTAAATCTCAAGTGTATAATACAATTTTGTACGGAGAATCAATCATATTTAATTTGATATATATATATATATATAATAAAATATCGTGTGAAAAAACACACATTTACTTAAAAGTACCCACTCGAAAGTTATTCGATCGTTAACGAAAGTTGTATATATATATATTTATTGAAATCACTCGGGCAGAAGACTTATTAATTCCAGTTACTCTATACTTCGTCTTTGCACAGTAAAAAAAAAAAAAAAAAAAAAAAAAAAACCACTGAAATGAAAAACCAAAATATATATTTATTAATTACTGTGTGTTTTGAAATTTAAAAACGAATTGTTCTTTTTTCATTAACTCCGTCATTAATTCAAAACGTAAGAAGGTTGAACACTATTGCTATAGTTTGTTACAAAATTCGCAATTTTTCATTTAGAGCAAACGCTGATGACCTGAAACAATGGTAATCTACGTAAAAAAACAATTAGGTATCAGACTCAAGATGTTCCCTATTAAACAGACGTTAATTAAACAACTTGTTTCAGGAAATGATTAGCGAAAATCACTTTTTTCAACTGTTTGTTCTACCTTTAACGTACTACCTTTGGAAAATACTAATTACGAATGCCGTGTAAAAGGTAAGACTCAAATGGTTATGATACAATTACTTTGATTTTTACAGCATGCGCGCTTGAATTTATAAATTTTTTTAAAAATATATTTTAAATTATTACTCAACTCTATGGGATAATAATTTAATGTTTTCAATCAACATTATTTTGTCAAATTTCTTATTGGATAAAAAGTCTGAGCACATTATTTTTAAATTAAATGTTTAGGAACATTATCCGTTTTTAGGAAAACGCATAGTTTAAAGAGACATCCAAAGGTCATAACCATCAAGTAAAATAAAATAAAACGTAAATGACGTACTCTCACAACAGCCAGTTACTCTACGTGTTGGTTTTATTTTACAGAATATTACGACATAATGTATACGCAGTGCAGTGTTCATTGACTTATGTATAATATTGTATATAGTGAGTACTATAATATAAATATATATATATATATATAAGTGCATATCATTATGTTATATTCTATAAACGTCAAACGTTATATTATAATAAATTAAAATAAACAATCAGGTACGAGGGACCTAAATATTGATCACTAAAAAAAAAAAGCAATAAAAATAAAAAAAGAAAAGTAATTAATCGATAGCGAATTTTTTTTTCTTAAAGAAAACCCCGCAGTACAGCTATAATAACGGCACACGTAGGTCACGTCACAGCGAAAAGTGTAAATTATAAATTAATATATATATATACAAAAAACATTGTTTAAAACGATAGAAAAGCGTGCACATACTGTACTCGTAGAAAAAGTAAATCGGATGAGTCGCAAATCGAAAAAAGGAATTCAAAGTAAACAGCATAGTGAAAAAAGAACGTTGAAAAAACACGTTGACATAATACAATATAATATAAACCTATTAATATATTATTATACATCGTGTCGTGTCACACCATCGTATAGGTGACCGACCTGTGACGACCACGAACAGAGTGTACTACGTGTTAACGTGTTTATGATAATATTTTTAGTGTATTCCGCGCATCGTATTAATATTAAAAAAAAACACACACACACAGGTACGCCTGTTAATCGGATACAAATAATACGCAAACTTGACGTTTATATTTCGCGTGAACTACGGGGTGTTGACAATAATAACGTCGCGCAGACGAGGTATAAAAACGCAACTAGTCATCAGCGGCGAAGACGACAAAACGGGTCTCTCTCTCTCTCTCTCTCTCTCTCTCTCTGTTTTTTTTTTTTTTTTTAATCAGATCCGGGGACGGGCGCGTGTTTTACGCGCGACGACCGCGGCCACGACGACGACGACGACGACGGCTACACGCGACATAAACCGATCGGGCGGCCGACACCATCGCGGCCGACGGATGGCGGCGCCTCACAACCAGTTTTTTGTATAATACGAGTACCTATGTATAATGTGATATTTATATTCAGGTGTGCGCGCGCGGAGAGGTCGACTTTGTTTTCTACCATCGACTCGGGCTTTTTTTTTTATTATTATTTTTATTTTCCACTCTTTACTCCGGCTCGATCGGAAAACGGGTTCGACGGCGTCATCATAAAATGCATTTAAGATTATAATATTATTCGTGGTCGTCCGGTCGTCGGCGACGTCTCGCGAGTGTTTTTTATTCGGACCGCAATAATAATAATAATAATAATAATAATAATAATAATAATAATGTAAACACACGCGCCGCCGGCCGGTCGTAATTATAATCGGTTGTGTGTGTGTATTTTAGAAAAATATTTCATTCAACGGTGTTTTAGGGGGGGAAAAGAAAAAATGCACGCCAACGAGTACGGAACATGAGTCAAACATGACGCGAAAATATCGAAATCGTTATGCGTTTTGAAAATCACGGACGGGGCCGTTTTACGAATCCCGCGGCGAACACGCGCTCTTGTGAATCGGCGGCACTCTGTCGGTGGCATAATGTGCGCTCTGCGGCCCGACGTCGTTGTCGACGTAACGCGTTTTCACTAACTCCCGCCTTCTATTCTAATGGTGAATTCCGTACGTAGATCATTTCCGCTCTTTGACCGTCGTTCAAACGCCCAATGAACCGCTCGGTTTACCGATACAAACAATGCGTATTAACTGCATATCATATTGTACGCCGTTTCGCGTTTTAATCGGACGTTTCGGCGCGGCCAATATTTTCCCTCTCTGTAGTTCGCGATGACGTCGAAAACGGGCGTGCGGTCGTCTTACGTCTAGTACGTACGTATGTACTCGCGTACCGTAAACGTTGCGCCAGTGTAAACACAAAATATAAACTTGGAAAGATCAAGAAAGATAGATAGAGAGAGATAGAGAGAGAGGGGCGGAGAGGACCGAGAGATCTGTTAACTCTTAATATAAATATAACAGTAAAAACAAAATATAATATCATCTATAACATTGAATGCCATTGATTCCCGTAGGGGTTCACGCTACGGCCGCGATACGAAGTCATTTTCTTATTTCATACTGAATGGAACCTCCCACTCGTGGAACCCTGTAATCGTTAACAGGAGGTAATTTAAAAAATTCTATTGATCTTGACAGCCCACTTTTAATAATGACGGACGAATCCGTCTACACGTACATATTACGTACCATGTGAATGTGATATAAATTAGGTTGTTATATCTACTTATAGAGTATTAATAATAAACGAGTCAAAGAGTGTGTACACACACACACGCACACACACACATACACACACACACACACACACACACACACACACACACACAACACACACACTGATTTCAATCAACGAACTAACAACGTACAACAAACGTCGAGGAAACAATAATTATTATCGAATAATAATAATAATAATAATAATGAAATAATTGTTGTCTCGAGTGGGATTTTTATAAATCGACCTGGTGATGCGGGACGGTGAGAAACGCACAACCCGACGACTGTGAAACTATACACGGCACAATATCACGTTGCGCGCGTATACCTATATTATGATACACATCGCAAATACATATATATGTGTGCGCGCGATTACCGACAAGCGGGCGGTCGCCGATCGATAAAAACGGATCGACTACCGAGACGATTAGATCAGTAGCGAGTGATTATACAGCGAGCGATACGATATCGATCGATATCCGAAACACAAATCGTCTGACAAATCGCCAATAACGATACGCCGCTGATATTAAAAATCAACGAGAGAAATGGAAAAAAAAACATACGTTCATATTGAAATAATTAAAATAAAATACGATGATGCACTCACCTCGGCCGGCGGTTTTCCTCCGTCGGACACGCATTCCAGCTCCATCGGTACGTTCTCGGACGGGACGCTGGGCTCGACGCGCGTGATTCGCGGACGGCCCGGCGGCACCAGCACCGTCAGCGTGGCTTTTCTCGACCTGATGGCCGGCTCGTCGCGCTTGCCCGTGCCTACCTGACACTGGTACACGCCGTCATCGTCCAGAGTCACCGGGTCCAGTTTCAAGTTGTACTCGCCTGGTATACATACGCACACACATACACACACACGTGTACAATAATAAAATAATAATAATAATAATAATAATGAAAATAATAAAAAAAAAAGAGAAAAAAAGAAAAACCGTCCGGAGACGTCCCGCGAGCACTTAATTAGACGTGTTTGTTAGCGGACGGAGGAATCACGGTGGTGGCGGCGGTGGCGGTGGCGACGGTGGCACAGATCGAACCGGTCGAACGTTGCGGTGGGTGACCGCGGTAAGTGCAGCGGGTCAGGGAGTATGGAAAAAGAACACCTGCTGCTCCTGGTCCTGCTGTCGGTGCCCGCCGCCGTAGTAGTAGTAGTAGTAGAGTAGTAATAGTATTAGTAGTAGTAGTTGTTGTTGTTGTTGTTGCCTACCGTGTCGTCTACTATTTATTATAATATGGGTACCTATATACACGCGGGAGGCTGGCGATCTGTGCGAACGCCGCGGTCGTATAAAGTTTTTTTTTTTTTTATCCTTTTTTTATTTCCGATGGAATAAAAAACTGGATTTATTACCTCGTCGTTCGACGTCGTCGTATCAGAACGAACGTGTAAAAAACTAGATTGTCCGAAGATTTTAAGACCCGAGAAATCGGAGCACGCCGCCGCGCCGCGCTTAATAATAACACGCACGATAAATCGGTCCTCTGAACCGAGCTACTGGCCGTCGATCGATCAGCGGAGGGAAAACGGACGTGTATGAAATAACGGTGGCGTTTTAATAGATACGTATGTGCAATGTGCGGCACGGCGTAAGTCGACGTCTGTTCGAAAGTGGTGCAGCGCAAGAAAACGCGCCCGTCGACGTGTCAATTAATCTAATCGTATAATTATTATTCTGTAATATTTCTATACACGTCCAAGACGAGTCGTGATCGGCAACGATGTGTACAACACGACGGTAAAAAAAAGTCGGCTATTCGAATCGATATGCTAATATATGGGATTGGCGTTCAGCATCAGTAGACGCGTTCGGAGCAAACGGTCGTGAAAATTTTAATTGAAAAAAAAAAACGGTATTATATTACCGTTGTTACGTATTCGTATTGTGTACGTTGTCGTCAACACGAGACGTTGTGTTTGCATACAATACGTCGATAGAATAATATAATATACGTATTGTGCTCGTGTATAGGCCGTCTATTGAAGAACTTTTTTCGGCGGTGTACCGCCACCGCGTCTTGAAATATTATTATAGGTATATTATAATTATTATTAGTACGTCGGACCACCGCCGACGTGGATTTAAATTGTCGTTAATATCTCACTAAACTGCACGGTAGTAGGTAATGTTATCTATAACGGTCAAGAGTAATTAAAAATATTTGGATAATCGATTTCATCGGAGTAATTGGAACAAACACGGGGAAAACACATTATGAAAATGAATTGATTAATTAACGTTGAATAATTATAGTAATTATTGCTCATGGCCACGAAAAGAGGTAATAAATAAACATTAAAAAATATCTAGCTAAAGCACAGAGCTAAAAAATATTACATGACCCGGGGTTGAGTTTGAAAAATTTCAAAAATTCTATCTCGTTGTCGTTTATAAAACATTTCGATGATAGTGCCGAACACTGAGTTGTGGTAAACTAATTTTAAGGCTCCACGCATATTTTATTATTTCACTTTATCTATAAATATTACATTTTATCATAATATCGTTGAATATTATGAATATCGAACTTAACGCGGTGATATTTCGATGTGTAAATTTCAGAAAATTTTAAAGAAAATTCTAAAAAGTGATATTATTTATTAATAAAAGTAGTAGGTACCAGTTTAGTTATAGCACTACTTTTAACAACTTTTGTAAATTATTATTCATGGCATACTATTTAGAAATTTATCACTGAAAAAAACGCTTTGTCGTCATACAACATTTTACAGGTCACGTTTAATATTATAAAACTTATTATCCCTTAAATTTTAAAACAAACTAGGCTTATTTGTTTTTATTAAAATTCTTATTACATACATACATTTTAATTTATTTATACAGTGAAATATCTTTTTTTTTCACCAAACATAGCACTTACCTAGATTGTCTATTTTAATTAAAATCTATGAACAATGAACTTGAATTTATTTTTGAATAAATGTGCTCCATCAATTAAATCTTCTACTCTATAACACTCACATATTTAACTGTAACGTTCGAGATCTTTTTTTTTTTTTATAAATCTAAAGAAACATAAATTTAATACACTATTTATTGTACAATAAATGGTTATTTTAAAATAAATCGTTAAGTGTTTCCAACTTGTCATAAATTCATAAAAAAAATTACTCTTGTCAATTATCAAGTGTGTACTTAATTAAAAAGATTTATTATTATTGAATGGGATTTTTCTTTAATATTTTTTTAATAATATGACATATACGAGTATACACTACAGAAGTTTATAAATATATATATATATATATATTATTTCCACATAAAAAGTGTATAAATTATTCATCGGAATATTTTATCAGAAGTAATGTAAATTCGATTGATAATTAAAACACATTACTATATTTTATCAATCATTAGGATGAAAATAGTTATTAATTTTCGAGTGTGTTTCAAAACTGTTGACGAATACGGTATTTTATTTACATCATTGCTCGAATGTTATATATTTTTAATGTGTCTAAATTAAATGAAATTAATCGACACAAAAGATAAAACCCGATTGACTTGTTTTCAATTTATAATACTTTAAATTTGTTTTGGAACTACATTAATTCGAATATATCTGACGGATTAAGAGAACTTGTGAAGATGTCGAACCCACTCGGGTCCGTCGAACAAACTCAAAATAACATACTCTGTACTCGTAGTGCAACCATGTGTGTGTATATATATACGCAGATGTCCAATCCGATTGGTTCTGGACTAAAGACCCGATAGTTCGTGGTGAGATCGATAGACGTTTGTAACATGTAATTACTATAAACGAGAATAAAACATTATTTACGGTTGTCTTTTGATTGATGGAAATATGTAGAAGTCGTGATTTTTATTGTAAGAAACGTATGAGCAATGGACGCCATCCGACGTGGTATACTCATTTTTCGTCTCCGTTGTAGTCTACGTATTAATTGTGCTCTGATGAATGTATTGTATATATATATATATATACACATTTTTTTCAATTGAACTCGGACGGTGGTAAATGTAACGATTTCAGAAAGAGGTACAACATGTTACGTACGTCGTATCTACGATACTTGGAATATTAAATACTTTCCAATGGCTTTGGAATTTTTTTCATTGAATGCGAATGCGATTTTTTTTTTCTGTTTACTATGAACAGCACACGTCTACGAGTACAGACCACTGATAAACTAATTGCACGGGACTGATGTGTTATTAAAATCCAAAAGAATAATTATGGGTAAACGACTCGTTTCTACTACGACGTAATGCAGTTGAGTAAAACAAACAACAGGTGTAATGGAACTGGAATTCCAGAACAATTATAAAAAAAATAAAACAACAATAAAAACGAGCCCTCTACTTACATAGGAGACACGCACCGGGAGTGTTATTAAATGACCTTTTGTATGTAATGAATAAACTCGAATTAGCGGCAGCGCAATGTTCGGACGATTTCACTCGGGTAAAAATCATTATTGTTATTAATAAGGAATAATAAGTGCATTCCTGTTTCTGTAAACGTCTGCCAATCATTTTTTTTTTTTTTTTTTAATCCGTATTATAAATTATTCTTGAATACATTTGAATAATATTATTAATTACAGGCGGTAAAAAGTGAGTAATATTTTTCAAACAATATCAGAGCATTTAGCTATTGACCTATCATTATTGTTTTTAAATTTTATTCGTACTTGAAAATCGTAGTAATTTATTTTAGAAAAATTTCATTTTTTTTAGTTCATAAGAACAAAAAACGGTATTTAAAATTCGTAAAATAAACAAATAGTTAATGTATTGATTATTTTTGTTATTATTTAATGACAAAGACTATTTGATATATTGTACATATATTTATTTAAAACATAAATTAATTAGTATAATCTAAACGGTGCAATACGTGTTTAAATTTTAAATTATTAATGCGGTTAATATTTTTACCACTTTATCGTAAAAATTTTCAATATTTATACTTGGTTCGTTAACTAGAATGGAAAAATAAAAATCGTAGTTATTAAACTAATGCACAGGTACTTTATACGACTTATTTTATTAAAATACTCGAATGTTGCGCAAGTGTAATATACAATGAATTCGTTATTAAGTTATGAGTTTTACGATTACGTTATATAACACCGTGTCATAATAATAAAAAAAAAAAACAGAAAATTCTAATTGGGCTTTAAATGTATATATTATATTCTCGAGATGGTCCGACGGTATAGATACTGCGGCTACTACCACCACCACCACCACCACCACTACCGCACGCCTATGATGAGAATATACATTATGATCGTTTAACAGAGCCACGTTTTACGAGACGGTCAACAATCGTAAACCGTACTAACAGCATGCAATGCGAATCGCTAAACACACAGGTGTACTTCTACACACGTCACACACGTATTATAAACGTACCCACACACACACAAACGCATGCATCGAGACCGCGTGTTGACGGGTACGCGCGCGCCTATAAATACGCGTACATCATTCGACATTATACGACACTGTCGTGGCGAACGGACGGCGTAAAGGATTTTCTGTGCCAATTTAGACATAATATTATCATACAGTAAAAATCCTCGAGAGCCAACCGTCGCGCCATCCACCGTGGTGCATCAGTGCGTTCGCGACTACGTCTTGGTATACTACTATGATAATGGCGTACGAGTGTGTGACGTTTGCGTTGTGCTCGTGTGATGAATGAACACTACCGCGGGACGAGGCGTGCGCGCAAAAGCGGTCGGGACTCGAGGGAACAACAACACTACGCACTACCGACTACGGGGGGGGGGGGGGCGAACGAGCAACAGTTTTTCACGGGGCGCAATGTCCGCGATCAACCGACGCGATCGATGACGGTGACGTGCGATCTCCACGAACGATTCGCCGCGTCGTAGATCACAAGAGGACAGAAGGTCGTGGGTCTCGGAGGCGAGTGGCAATGTCGGGGAAAGGGTAGGGACGCGGTGGTGGGCGCGGACGCGATCAGGAGGGCCGGCGGCGGTCCCGGACGTTCGTCTGGTCCGCGGTCCACGTGAATCTCGGAAAATCCGGGAAACCGCCGTTCGGTCCGACGTGGCCCGACGACCCCCGAAAATGAAACCCCGTTCGCGCCTGTACGAGCCGTGAGAGCTGCCGCCCGGTGATAACGTGTGACGTCATTATTTTGCGGTTAGCGCGCGTCGAGTCATTACCGTTGGCGTCGTTGCCGGTCATCGCGTACCGCGGGTAACCGTGGTACGACAGGTTCCTGTTGGTGCCCAGCGCGAAGTCGTCCTTGGTCCACTGCAGCTGCCCGGCCAGGTCGACCACCCTACACGGCAGCGACACCGTGGTGTTGACCACCGCGCTCAGGTCTTCGGGCTCGACGGCGAACGATTGCACGTTTGACGAGGCCGGCACGGCGACCGCGGCCATCACCGCCGCCGCGTAGAAAATCATCATCTCCAGTCGACCCATCACGCTCGTTCATCTGCAACAACACGTCAACACGTTGATTATTACAATAAATATGTTTATATTTTATAGGTACAATGTACACAAAATACCCCGAAATTATTAGATTTCACAAGTTTTTTCGGAAAAAGACGACAAATTAAAATGTGTTGTAATATGCGATCCGAAAAATTATCATCAATATGAACAAAAAAGTTTTTAGAAAATTGATCATAGAAATTAAGTATTTGAGAACATTAAAAAAAGTTTTGATTTATTAAGTAACTACTATTTAAACAATTTTTTTTTATGTATTTATTAAAAATTATCTATTAGTTTTGTAACTGCTTTAAAAGGATAGAAATAATATTATTAAATACACATTAGGTATACCATTTTAGGTATATATTGAATTATGTTTTTACTATGATTCAAAATTGTGATTATTATGATCTATAATTTTTCATAGTATTTTCAATTCAATCTTTTATCCACCACGTAAGAGAATATTTTTTAAACCAAAGTCGACACCGTGGCTATAAAAGTTTCTGTGGGGGCTGTAGCCTCCATAGCCCCACAGGAAACTACGCCCATGGCCGTTTTACTGACGCGTCGATTCACTAGCGACGACATTTCACGTTATTATAAAATAATAATATATTGTACACCGCGTGTATTGTAACACGTACACGTAGACGTAATCTTCGTCGAGATTTTTTTTCTCTTTTTTATACAAAAGCGATAATCGAAATCATTAAACGACGGGTACCTTTTTTTTTTCATTATTATTATTTACATTATTACATTTTTGTGTGCACTAGACGACAGAATAAGGCGACGGCGAGGAAATTACCGGTTACGCCCTGTAGTATCTATAAAGTACTCCGAAATGAATAAAAAAAAAAAAATAAAAAATAAAAATAAAAAACGAAAGTCGAAGAATAAGTCGTTCTCGGACGTGTGTTATTGCGCGGTCGATAAACGACGTTTGTTTCGTCGTCGTCGGTCGGTGCACTTGCGGTCACGGCAGAGGAGACGCGCGGCGCTTTCGGCTCGTCTCCGGTAGAAGTGAGTTATTCTACCTGCACAGCACCTGCGGCGGCAGCAGCAGCAGCGCATTGAAATATGAATGTAATTGTCCTATTGTCACCTGGGGGGCGGACGATTTTCGGACACGGCGCGCGCCGCCCGCGATCACGCCGCATTGTCGTCCTGGCAAGTAATAGGAAATTAATTATAAACACGGAATTGACGATTCGTCGTTTACAGATACATTTCCGAGATAAATTCTCGTCGCCTTCGTCGTCGTCGTCGTCGTCGTCGTTGTTGTCGCTTCGGATTTATCCGGGCCCCCGCGACCACGGTCACAGACGCGGGTTTTTTTTTCCGCTCAATTATTTAAATTCGTTAGTATGTTCGTATTATCGTCGCGAGCACAAAAGAAGACTGCGACGCGTCCCAAACGTCCAAATGGGATTTCGTTCGTTCGTTCGTTCGTTCGTTCGGCGCACGCGCTCGCTCGCGTCACACTGTGATTTTAATCGAATTCCAAAACCCCATTACCTATTATAATATATTTGTGTACCGACGTCGTAATAGACGTATATGTATAAATATAGTTTTATCGAAAACGGTCGGTTGTGTGAGTGTGCGTTTGTGTAAGTGTGTGTGTGTGTGTGTGTGCGTGTGTATGGAGGAACGCTTGTGCCGTTCTTTGCAGTGATTTTTATTGCTGACGATAAATTCGCAAACGAGTCTTGTTAGAAATAATAATAATAACACGGCTGCGGCGTAATTCGTTTCGGCCCTACGCCACGGCGCACTCGAGTTCGGAACGTATAGGATATTATAATACGTCATATTATACGGACTGAACGTGTATTATTAAAGCACTCGGCGGTAATGACTGCGTTTAGCCGCCACGGCAAGGATACCACGCGGTATAACGCGTGCACCGTGTACGGTCAGACGATGGAGCGAGTTGGTTCACGTCGTTTACGAGTCACACCGCGTACACGGGCGAAACGATCGTCGGAACACACCTATTCGACTTTCGGATACGTTCGGGTAGTTTTACCGGGTCCGCGCGCGCGGCGCACGCATACGCGAGACCGTTAACATATTATCATTATTTTTTTTTTTTTTTTTGTCGGGTTCGCGGTCGAAAAACAAATTATCCGTGTGGTTTATCGAGCATTAAAAACAAACGGACGTGTTTTACCCACACGTTGGGAAAAATCGATTTCCGAACACCTCCGGTACAAAAAACCCGTAGTGTGTTGTAGACATAAGATTATGAAACGATCTGAGGTGACGGGTATAATGAGCTGGGCCGTACGGACCTCATGATTTCGGTTGCGGGCAGTAGGTACACCTGTTACGTGTTTATAGTTAACCCACACGTAGTGCGTTAAAGGGCTCGGCGTGGAAATCAATACAGCGTTTTGTTTCTCGACCGTTTCAGGTACGTGTTGAAATATAAATATGTGCTCGTACACGCGTAAGTACGTTCGTCGTACGCTCCGTTTCTACGGCGCGGTCGCGTATCACGTGTCCGTCGAGTGTGTTACACATTTAAAGTCACGGAGGTGTCTGGAATTCTCAACCCGTACGCTGGGTCCGACGATGGGTCGACGAGGAAACCGAGTCCGGACGACAACGGCCGTCACTATAAACGATGGCGATATTTTTTACCGATTTCTTCGCGCCAGAAGTGTTATTGATCGCCGTGCGCACGTTTTGATGTTTTTCTGACGTCTCGACCACCCGCGAACGGTCCGGACGACGGCTCACCTTTTTGACGGTAAACGAGAGCGGTCGTCACACGACGGATAGCCGAAACGTTTTCGACAAATCAAACCGATTTATATAGACGAAACGCGCGTAATGGCGCGTGAATAATTCATTTTTAGTAGCTGTACTACTCGGCGGTATGCTATTGTTGCGCGAGAATATTGTTTTCGTAAAACGAAACCGATTTAATCGTCGAGGCCATGTTGTTAGTGTCGAACAAACGAACGACGTCAAGCGAATAGCGATACAGACCGAAACGCCCTAAAATAAAACCATACAACTTTTTGCTGCCCCGCAAGTGTGCGCATGATACATGTCATAATATATTAATATGCGAGCAATTTCTTATCGAGTATCAGTATTCCCCAAATGCCGATAAGAAAATGACAATGAGCCCGTTGAAAAACGTCGACTACAAACAGAACCCTCGGCGCATTAACGACATAATATATTATGTGCTGTTGTAACGTCGTGCTATAAGTTGTTACGTTCGTACAATATCATCCATAGCGATAGTAAATAACTTGAAAAAATAAAGTGTATACGTATATTAAATTATACTCCAAACCATTTACCATTCGAGTTTGTAATTTATTATTTCGGCGATAATAATCCACATACGTTATGATTTCGAATAAACAGTTTCGTTTCACTCTATTTTCGTTAACCGTGTTATTGGTATTAATCGAACAATAGTTACTGTCGTCGTGTTGCGATAATTTGAAATTTCACCGCTTTAGAATATTATTCGTCTGACGAATCCGTACGGCTCGCTATGAAAATAATTGTGTAGCGGGATAAACAAAGCGGTTTAGTTTAGTTGTTTCAGACAAATTGGAAGTAAAATATATATACATACGACCGGACACGGACGGTTCGTACGAGTTTTCACACATTTTAGACACAGGGTGGGTTAGACGTGTCAAACTGTCAAGTGGATCGGACGGAACGGACGTATAGACATCTAGACTCTAGTGCAGAGGTCCTTCATTATTCCGTGCTAAATTAACACTAAATACCGGCTTAGTTAATAAAAATGTACATAATCATCGCACTACTTTGAATATTCAAATCGGCTTATGGTCGGTGTACTTTGATACGCCGTCACCGATCATTTTTGGTTGTTTTTAATATTATTATTATTTCATTTTTTTCGCACACAATATTGTGTAAGCTGTCCGACCTGTTTGTCGGGCGTGTAAAATTCGTTTTTGTTACCATAATTGTTGATACATCAGACTTGTAATAATTACGTGCACGAAATGATTCTAGGAAGTAAAAAAAAAAAAAATAAAATAAAAAAATATGAAATACTTTACAACGTACATAAATTATTTGTTTCATTCATATACCCGGTGTACGTTTTATAACTACCGATAATCGAAATATCGAACGCCGGATCTCTTGACGGACGATCTAGATCTACAAACGCAGTGATTTACCGATATGCTATTATACCGTGGTCGTACCATATTTTAATATCAACTGTGCCTATCGTAATTTAAAATAATCGTATTTATATTAAGAGTCGAGACTCTCGCGCGTCAAGATATTTACGAGCTACCACACGTAACGAATGGTTAGTACACAATACAGATCTAATCGGTATCGGGAATCAATTAATTTTGTAAACAAGCCGCCCCGCCGGAGTATAAAATAGTGCGTTACAGTAATAAGCCGCGATGCGTTTTATATAGACCGTCACTATAAACAACCGAGGCGATATGAATCTTTGGAATAATATTAAATCGGCTAAAACAAGTGGATCGACTGCACGATAATTCGGCGTAAAATTAATAAAGTATGTATACGTATATGTGTGTACGTGTATAGATTATGGACACGGTCGAGAAAAAAGATCGCTTTGGATCCGTGTTGACGCGGTCCCGGTGTATATCCCGTCGGCCGTGACGTCGACGAGGGGATGCGGATCGTGTTACCGCGTAGTGTTTTATTCTTCTAGTTTTTTCTGTTTTTTCTTACTATTATTATTATTATTTCCCCGTTCACACTTCTCGGTCATGACTCATGATATACTCGCGCACGTTTGTTTCCGGCATGCGTTTCTATAAATATA
The DNA here is from genome assembly GCA_027580255.1 of Therioaphis trifolii. Taxonomy (NCBI): domain Eukaryota; kingdom Metazoa; phylum Arthropoda; class Insecta; order Hemiptera; family Aphididae; genus Therioaphis; species Therioaphis trifolii. The sequence continues at coordinate 14,504,999 of CM050405.1, read as the reverse complement.
ATAAAAACCTATACCCATAAGACCGCACGCCACCGCCGCCGACTGTAACGAACCACCGCACACTCTGTGCAGCGTACACGCCCGTCCACGTGTACCGACGACAATACAAAATGTTATTAACGTCACACACACACACACACACACACACACACACACACACACACACACACACACACACACACACACACACACACACACACACACGCATACAAAGCCACGACCTGCTTCCATACATCACGTGGTTATGATAAACAGCGAGACGCGGAAGTCTGAGCGCTAAGTCTGTTGGGGGTCCCGGGGTCCTGGGGGCTGGCTGCACGGGGAGCGGCGCGAGACGACGAAATTCCCGCAAGAGCACGATAATACGTGTGTGTACATAGAGTGTAGTATACACGACGAGCGCGCCGCAGTCGTCGCCCCGGGCTCGATAAAGTCTCTTCGGTCTCGACGTGCGCGCGTCCGGTACCGCAACAGCTTTATATCAATTACTCGCGCTAACGATCCGCTATAACGTATTGTACGATATTACGGTAACGTTCCACCACGACGTCCACCACGGACCTACACAATGGCAGCAGCGGCTCGTTCGATCGAGATTCCGTCCTCCTCCCAAAGCAATCGTTATCCCCGTCGAATTGTTTCGTTTCGTTTTGTTTTTTTTTTTTTTTTTCATAATTTTTCATCGTATCTCGCGTGTCTTTATAATCCCTAAATCCTTCGTCCGGGATAATTACGCCCAGCTCTCGTACGTCACGAGCACGATATAAATATACTTTAAACTCAACCTAAATTGTATATGATGAAGGAATAACACATATTATAGTATTATACACACACACACACACACACACACACACACACACACACACACACACACACACACACACACACATTATAATGCAGCGTATTTAAGGCGCGTGCGCGTGTTTTAATGATACCTGCGAGTATGGGTATGGTTAATGTGCTCTGTATCCACGAAAAGAATACAACACACCCTGAGGTTAAATATTTGCTATTTTTCCTTTTCCAGTCGGGTGGACGGGCATAATATCTATCGTTGAAGTTTAGTTGACGACGAATTATATTGCTCGAAATTGCGCTTAAAAGTCAGTAGTAACTAGTATTATAGTAGCAGTAGTATTAGTAACATATATATATATATATATATATATATATATATATAAATGTAGGTAGCTTTATAATATACAGTTTAGAATCACACAAAGGCTGTAGGCAAGTATATATATAACTAAAACTATCAACTGACGACGACGACGACGACGACGATGATGACCTTTTGCGGAATCTCTCGTATTGTCTCATCTTTATATATATATATATATATATATATATATATATATATATATATACAATATAGATATAATATATATCCGTTCTTAACACCACGTCGTACTCTCGCATCCTTATATATATATATATATATACTGCACGCCGACAAACAACCACTGATTTTATCAGTTTTCGAGACGACGGTAAGCTTCTACAAAATAATATATAAATGCGTTTGCTGCTTTTGCCGTAGCAGAGTTTCAATAAAATCAACCGTTTGAGATTGAATCATAATAGATAATAATTATGTACAACACACATTCCATTGGTTAGGAATTCCAATGGCGTTCGGAATTTTTCGACAGCCAAAAACAATGAAAACTTTATTTGCGCCGCCGTAATAATATATTTTATGGCTGGTATTATGACGACAGTGTTGCAAACACCGTGTACGTTCTCTATATCGTTTTTCTCGGCACGGATAAATAACGAACGTCTCGCTGTGTTCCGAATAATTCGCCAATAATTTTATTAGGCCGCGCGTAATCGAATAATTTACTGAGTATTTTATACGGTGGAAATCGGTCATCTGTATAAACATATTAAACAAGTATACGCATCGCGTGCCGATTAAATTTTCCGTGAAAACTTCCCATCGGAATTAATATCGAAATGTTCGGTAAACAAAATAAAATAATTAATTAGTGCGGTTACGTTGCCGGGTATTTGTTTTACCGTGTTGCGTATTTATTTGACGTGTTTTTAATTATTCACAAACGCACGACGACCGAACTTTACGGCCGTCAATAAAAAAATCATATCTCAGCGCTTTTAGGATATTTCGTTTTTCATAAATTATTAATCTTTACGGTAACCGTATAAATTGTACGTATCTAGCTACTACTCCTACTATAATAACAATAGTAGTAATAATAATAATAATAATAATACCATTATTATTACTTTTGTACTCTAAAAGCGTACTACGCGGACATAATAAACGATTCACAATAGCGCCTAAGTGTTTTCGTTGTTTTTTTTTTTATATTATTATTAGTAGGCACGGGATTGTACCGGGAAGACGTTTTTCTTTGCTCCGAATGAGACCGGAAAGAAATTATTCATGATGGAACACGGTCGGTTATTATTATTAAAAGACAGTGGTCGTCGAATTATCAGAATTATCATAGCAAATAAGTCGTGAAACGAGGCATGAGTTTTGGCTTTGCACACAGTGGTTCCGGCTCCGGCGGTAATCGTTTGAATTTCTTTTCTCTCGCGAGCACGCGGAATAATAATACGTACAGGGGGAATAAAAAAAAACATTGTGTTCGAACTATATATTATTGTATATAATATATACGTTTGACGTAGGCATACGCGGCAGCGTTTATTCGATGTTATTATTATTATTATCATTATTCTATGCCGAACGCCGTTAAATTATACGATGAAATCATCGATTTTTATCTCTCTGGCGAATCGGCGCCGTAGACCACCCTGTCGAGTGGCGCGCGCGCGGGGTTGCAGTAAAAATCGCACACGGAGAATATTGTGGAAGAAAAAAATAACAAAAAAATAAATAAATAATAATAAACAGTCGTTACGATCCCGAGCGAAAACGTGAGTCGGCCGCGGACTCGGACGTGTACGTAGTATTTTAAATAATACGCGCGCGGAGCACAAGTTACGATAATTATTATCAGTCGCGTTCGACGCCGATCTCTCTCGGAAAACGGCGGACTCGTACGCGGTGTATTTATATACGCGAGCAAAGTATAATACACACGAGTTAGGTTAAACATTGCGCGTACACGGAATACACCCGACGCTCTTACGTACGTTTATTACACACATGCGGGCTTGAAAACGGTGACGACCGGGGGGACGGGATGTGTTTGAAACGCCCGGTCGTCGGTCGACCCGAGTTACACGCGTCACGACGTCGTGTGTGCGCCCGCCGCGGTAGACTATAATTAGAGCACCGACGACGGCGTATTTTTCACGGCACGGCGACCGCGTCGTTGCCTCGTGTCTCGGTATAATAATCTCACCCCCTTATGCCCCTTAGGTAAGATTATCCTAGGATGTTATTTGCCGGCTGACGAGGGGGTGTAAGACGTGACCGTCGCGGGGACAAAACAGTGAGACGGACCCCGCGGTCGTCGGCCGCAAAACGCCGTGTTTGTATTATTATGTGGAACCTACTCTCGAGGTGACCGGACGTCGGAAGCTGTGTCGGGCGAATTCGTGCCACGTTCTGATCCGTGGCACCGGTCTGTATCTTGGTTTTTTAATAGGAATAAAAAATATATTAACGATGTGATTTGATCATTTGGGCTAGAAATATCGATTTTATATCGGACTATACTCTCCTTTTTTTTCTTTTTTTTTTTACCCAACTCGTCGAACGTCGGTCGACGTGGTTTCCGACAGAGCATTTTTAGAGCGTACGCGAACAGATGTTCGACGTACAGTCTCGTCGTGTGTTTAATTCGTGTACGTGGTTCTGTACAGGTCCCGCGCGCTGGCAACGCGTAAATACACGACGTAATCGCTATACGTAGTTTGAGACACGTCGCGAGCTTATCATCAGGCCGTTATTTCGGTTTTAAATTTAGTCGTCCCGTCAACTCGAGTTGTCCGCGCCCATTTGGTAAGGCCCACGCCTTGGCCGAGGAACGTATCGAGTGTCCGTCGCACGCGCGCGTATATTACCCCGAACGTGTGTGACTTTTGGCCATACCGGTTACGCGATAACTATTAATTTTACGTTATTTTTGTTTATCGTCTAAATCTAAATATCGTTATTTACGAACGCGATAATCTAAATAAATAAATAAAAAATAAAAAAGATTTCCGACGAGTGAGTATTCAAATTTTTTATTTTTTTTTTTTAAATATAACCTTCGACGAGTTGGCAATTTGTTGGTTAAGTTTTTAGTCGGTAACCGTATCCGACGACGAGTGCTGTTGATCGCATGCGGCGAGTCGTGGCGAGGAGAGAAAGTATTGCCCCGAAGATACACACATCGTTCGTCGTATAAGCATTGTGTAAAAAGCGCGTGCAGATGAGAGCCGTCCTCTCGAGCTCGTACGACGACATGTGATGACCGCGTGCAATCACGAGGCTCACAATTGGCCGGCCATGACGCCACGTAGAGGTGCTTTCGTGTGCGTGTGTGTTAGGTCTTTACGGCAGTGTGTCTATATTCGTGATGATAACACGTACGTGGTGATCTCGGAGGAACGTCTGAGCTGGTGCGCCGGAGCGCCGAAATCGTCGGTAAAAACATTAAACGTGCCGGCGGCGGCGGCGCGTACGTAACAACAATAACGCGATAACGACGATAATATTGTAATTTTAACACGCATGCGCCCGTCCGTGTCAAATGGATAACTACCTGTACACCACCACCTACTACCGTGTCATAACACCCGACGACCGTTTAACAGTCGTACGGGCGGTCGCCAGCTACCGAGGCGGCGGCGGATGCTGCGTAGTCGAGACGAGATAACATTGTTACGGCGGCGGCGTGCGCGTTTGCCCCCGCGAACGCGATCGGTCCTGCGGCGCGTGGCGTCGGGACCGTAGATTTTTCTCCTGCCGACACCGCCGTCTCGTTCCGCCGGAACGAAACGACGCTTCCCGCCGAGCCGCACGCGAATTATTATTATCATATTATCTCAACGTCGCTCGGGGCGCGGAGGCGCGCCGCTGTTGTGTGTTGTAAATTTTAACGCTATGGAAAAGCGGTGAAAAAGCGAACGGCGTAACACACCACACTACCCGCACGACAATCGGTTTGAGACGAGCGAGAAACCCCGTCGGACTTAGGCGTATACGACGACGACGATCACGACGAACCGTTCCGACACTCGGATCATCGCCGGGCCGTGCGAAAACGAAAAAAGTCTACACGAGACGGTTTTTTCCTCCTCCCTCTCCGTCCAATATGTCGACTCGGACCAAGTGCTGGCTTCAAGGACGCCCACAGATATGTCACTCAGGGGGGGGGGACAAAAAAAAATTGTGATTCGTTAAGTACAACTATTAATTTTAAGAGCAGGTACATAATAATATTATATTCGTTATTAATGGTGAGTGGCGGCTCTAGTGACCGCGAGGCCTTGTGTGGCACATGATTTGCGAGGCCCCTACTTAGGGGTATTCATTTTTAATGAGGTGCAAAATTTTGTATTTTTAAAGCTTTTTAGAGCAGATTTTCATCATTACCACTATTTAACGACTATAGATTGCATTTAAAGTGCATATGCATCACAGTTTTTTTTTTATTCAAAGAGTGGTTTGTTTTTTCATGTATATAATTAATTAATTTATATAAAATACCTGTTAGAATGTTTGAACAATCTATAAATAAAACAAAAAGTTTACGACTATTTCATTGTAAAATTTAATTAAATTTTGTATTTGACAATGACAAACGGTGTTTGGATTCATAATTGTAAATTTTATTCCGGGGCCCCGATTTTTCATAATACATCGTAAATTAACTACAGATTTCTGCTCGACTTTTTGTTAACTGCAGGGCCCTAGGAAGCGCGGGGCCCTTTGCGACCGCACAGCTCGCACAGCCATAGCGCCGCCACTGTTAATGGTACTATGATTGTCAGAGAGTCACTGAGTGAATCTAGTCTAGTTGACTAATAAAGTTAGTCGCGCGAGACCGATTTCGTGTAAAAAACCTCCACTTTTGTAACTGCCATGAAAAATCTCAGGGGGGAAATGGTCCCCACTGGCCCCCTCCTGCGGGCGTCCCTGGCTGGCGTTCGTTCGTCGTCTGCAGCCGACGCGCAGAAATAATGAAATAAATCGTTTTTGCGCCGAGCGGCGGCACACGCGTCAACCGTACGTCAAACGAGGGCGAAAAAAAAACCAAAACGTTACGCCGGAAGCCGTGAAAAAAATATCACGGTCCCGTACACTGGGCGAGTGCATTCGATGATTTGCACTTCTGTCTGCGGTTCTCGCTCGTACGCGCGCTCGGAGCTTTTGTCACGGCCGCCGTCGCCGTCGTCGTCGTTAATAGAAAACCGCGGGGATTAGAAATAGGTAACGTCGTCGTCGTCGTCGTGTACACCGCAGAGCAATAGCGTTCGCTCGCGGACGGGTACACATCACGCGATCGTGCGAGTTCGAAAAGAGGCCCGGCACGATTTATTTACCCGTTCGCGTCCGTCACTTTGCCGTACGTTCGTTTATGAAATTATAATAATAATGGCGACGATATTGACATACAAAATAATAATACGAAAAAATAAATAAATAAAAATTAATTTTCAATCGACGGTCTACGGCGATTATTGGTTTATCCGTACACCAATAACGAACGTTTTACATATTGATGTTTAATCAACGGACGATTTGTATTGTAAACAATACTACGCGAGCGTACATGTATATTATACCATTTATCAATTTGTACTCCGATGCGCGACAAAACAAATAATATTAATAAATAAATAGAATCGACGTAGAATTATTATTATTATATTAATAATGGCAATACTTTTCGAATTCTATTTTGAACGTTTGTTTGATGTCTGCGAATTGATGTGTGTGTCCGATACACGATTAAAATAACAAAACACACGCGGTGAAATTATGAAATAATCGAAATCACGTGTTGACACAATGACGCACTGCTGTGCTGTGCACATCGTGTGATGAATGTATTAGATGTGCGTGAATTGGCAATGGAATAAACCGAAATTTTAGATCACGTCTCTACATTAAATAAAAATATGTTTTATGATATTACGTCCGTACGTTATTATAATATTGCTCGTTTATGTCAGAGATGACCGGGCTACTTTTTTTTTCGGTGAAAAACGATATTTTTTTTCTTCGCAAGATTGACTATAGGTGAAAAAAAATTAACCGCATTGTATTAATAATAAATATAGTATTACATTGGGCTGGAACACGAATATAGGTACCTATACACAGCGTACGTCAACAAGACTATTCATTAAGATGTTATCGGCATGAGGGTAATCGGTTAGGTAAACAATAAAATGCACACGACATTACAGATTCTAACAAATTATAAAACATCGACTTTTAAGTCACACAAGATCTACCGTCGGCCGCTCGTGAACGTGTTGGTCACATGTCTATAACACTCGAGTGAAAACACGGCAGGACCGAAACGAATAAACGATCTCATTATAATGCATTTGAAGTGAGTAGGTTAGGTACCTGGCTACTTGGTTATTATAATATTATGTGCATTTCATGCATATTATAAAATATTATAATAAGAGTATAATTAAAGATCAATTGCGTGTCCACGATGAACTGAAGTGGATTGAGATCAGAAAAATCAAACGTGCACCTCTCCTCCTTAAACCTTCGTTTACTAGAAATAATTTTTAACGTATTTTCAACTTTTTTTTTTGTATAATTACATTAAAATATTTACAAGCGTATATATTAAAATGACTTATTCAAGTTTACTCAAATTAAACGTTTTTGTTTTTTTCATCTCGATAAATACATCTTTTGATGATAATATATTCGAATTATTTTAGTTCCGTCGCCTATAGACAGCTCTTCTCTTCGTGCATATTAAATTGTTATGATATAACTATTTTTTTTTAAAACCTCCAACTTGTTTCCGATAATTTTCGTTTGACTTTATTTAAACGATTTAATTCACCATCATAGAATATTACGTGAGACGCATCCCTTATTCGCCTTATGATTAATAGAAATTAAATAATAATTAATACTACATAATATATTATACCTATAGTGCATGAAAGATTATATTAAATAAAAAACGTTTCGTTGAAATTAAGCCGTATTAAATGCTATTGTTAATTTATAAATTGTTAGTGATATCGAAACATTATTTCTGGGTATTAACTTGGTAACTGTAGAAAATATAAATCGAATAAAACTAAAGTTATGCATTATTGAAATTCAAACTTAAGGTAACTTAAACATATCAGAAAATATTAAACACTATTAACTTTACTAATGTTTTAACGTGAATAGTTACGTGAACGTATCATTTAGAAAATATGTCTTCTTCAATAAAATAATTTTGCTTCGTAAAATACGTTAAACCTTGCAATAACATAAATCTAATCTTAAGAAAACTTTATCTTAATTGCATTTCCTATAGAAAAACATTGAAAATATAATGGTTCCTGCAATAACGGTTTACAAATAAATCGAGAATTAGATCAGTCCTCACGTAATGTCAGATGGTCTGCACTATAATCGGTACCGAAATCGATCTGCTACTTTAAAATATTAACTAATTTTTATTGAACCCAGAGAGTAAAATCTGGTTTCTTTTTAATCTATGAGTTATAGTTATTTTTCATCGCAGTTTCAACAACATATCGTTTTTCTTGCCCCAATAACCCACGTTGTAAATCTTGTGTTTTGTCCCCTACATCGTATCAAATTTCATTTACTCGTACCTAATGAATATCAATTTCTCGTCAATAAAATTTTAAATTTTCGTTTATCAACCTCATATTGTTATTATTGTTAAAATTAATATGAATAAAATTAATATTAATATTTTATTTACGGTACAATATGAATTGAATATCAAAAAAAAAATTATAATATCGACCTTTATACTTATTTAAGTAGATATTTTCATAATTCGGTTTTTATTGAAAAATATGTTCGACATTCATTTTTAAAGTAAATCATTTTGTGCTCACGTGATATTATGGATTCGCAAAACTGCAGTTAACCATACAATTTTACGTATTGGAAGATTTATTTATTCATCATACTACGCATGTTTGAGTTATATTTATTTCAGTAGCATGCGATGTGAAAATGTAAAAATATAGTATAGTCTGTGATTAATTGATAAATTGGTCAATTATTAACGTTGAAATAACGTAGTTATTTTTAATTTTTATTCATCATTATTGAAGTTACCAAAAATGTGTAATCGACAATGAAAATACATGTGCAAGTGGTACAATCTATATAGTTTTAAATCTTTTACCAATTCATATTTTATCAATTGTTCAAGTCATTCGAGTAACATAAATATTAATATAATATATACAAGTATTGTTGTATACCAAAGGACTAAATTATTAATATATCCATTCAGTCATGTTTTTCAAATAATAATAGTAATAACTTCATTTCAATTACAAACTTATTATTTAAAATGTAATTGATTTATTTCAAAGTATTTTAAAACAATTCTAAACATCAAACAGCATTCGTAATTTTCATAAAAAAAAAAAAAAAAAAAAAACAGAATAACATGTACGTCTGTTTATAACATTTAAACATCTGTAGATGTAAAAACGTAACTTTTAATTTAATTTAATTTCTGTTCGTTATGTGATGTACGAATGTCATTTAAAGCTAACCGTAAAATTTAATATCGAGACGCCAACGTAATAATAGTTCAAAAATAAATATCTCGTCACGTCTCGAGAATTTTTTTTTAGTTATTTTTTCTTTTATCGTAATTTACTTACTTGCGATCAATGAAGTAACGTCGTAGTGCAGTCGACGAGCTTGAGATGGTCTGCAAATCGTGTGAAAGTCGACAAAACGATTGTCCGGATAGCGAACGCTTTGAAACGGTCAGCCAAGTCAGATAAGTTTTCCGCGTTTTCAAAGTCGATTATTGACATATTATTGTTTGCCGTACGTAGACTCCGGCCGCGCGGTCGAGTAGTCGGTCAACCATCGGGCGAATTAAAAAAAAATTCACCAGGATTATAAAATCGTGTTTGGAAATTTTGTCAGAGTAAAAAAAAAAACAAAACAAAATAAAAATAAAAAATAAACTCAAAGCGCGATCGTATAAAACGTATGTGGTAAAAAGAAGTAAAAAAAAAAAAACAAAAAATAATAATAATAATAAATAAATAATAGTAATGACGCAAACGATAAAACTCCGCGGGAGACGAAAGCGACGACGAAGACGACGACGACGACGACGAGCACACGGCGCCACGCGTACGACTGTCGCGATCGGTGGTAAGGGACTGCCGGTGCTGCATTCCAGAAGCCGGTAGTAGCGTAGTAGTGAAATACAGACACGCCGTGTGCGCGCGCGGACCAGCGTTAGTTGCCGATGCTCCCGATAGGGCGGGCTCCCGAAGATACTGGTTTTTCTCTCCGCAGCGTTATTATTATTACTATTTATTTTTTTTTCTTCTTGTTCTTTTTTTTTTTCTTTATAAGTCAACTAGTCGAACCACTGAGATTCGAAAAGAAAAAAAAAAAAATAATAATAATAAATAATTTGCACCTGCTCCGCAGCGTTTTCCAGCCACAGCAGCTCATTATATATACATCGTCGCGGCGTCGTTATACTGTACACATAATATATACATACATACATATACGTGTAATATATACGAGTCAGATATTAAATATATGCATATACCTATACGTATGTCCTATATACGTGATATTTTTTGTATTTATTATTTTTTTTTTTTTTTACTTACGGACCACGGCCAGGAGTCCGACGACGTTTTACACACACACACACACACACACGCACGCACACACACACGCACGCACACACACACACACACACACACATACACACGTAAAGTAATAATAATAATAATAACACGACGTGTGTGTGTGTACGGTCGAGTGTGGCGGCGTGCGGTAGCCGCGGCCGGAGTGGGACGGGTAATGGTGACCGGGAGGGGGGATAGGAGTGTGTGTCGAAACGATATACGTTGGTTTTGGCGACCGGGGAGAGCGCGCGAAAAAAAATTCGTCCGCCGAAACAGTGTCGCGAAATCGTCTCACGGCCGACCCGTGTTGTTCGCGTCCAGTAAACGACCGTCTCGGACACGTTAAAACCCCTCGTACTCGCACGCACGCGCGCACAAGTGCGCCCGTACGCCTCGTAAAAATATCGTCGTGTTATTACGTTGTATTACACACGCGTGGTGCGTGTGTGTGTGCGTATAAATATTTATAGGTGGTGCTCGTACACGAAAACGCAGTATTCGCTTGAATTAATAATAATTCGACGGTACGGCGGCGGCGTCGTCGGACGAACCAGTTCTCACGGCACTTGTCCGGGGGGACGTACGACGGACGCGCGAGACGACGACTACGACTACGACGACGACGACGACGACGACGACGACGACGCCGGCGCACGTTTTCGGGGGGTCACGTCATCCCGAGAGGACATGGTAATTACTTCGGACAGTGCGGATTACGGATTAACTCCGCGTTATACACGTCGCACACCGATATTTATAATACACACGCGCGATAATATTATTATAAACATAAGCGTGTGTGTGTGTGTGTGTGTGTTTAAGATACGTGCACGCTCGTCTGTACGCGTGTACATAAGGCTGAACGGCCAAGACTCGAGATAATGCGTGTCTGTGCGTAATTAAATCGTTCGGAATTACGTGTACGCACGGTGTGTGTGTTATTATAACTGCCGTATAAAAACGGTTCAACGATAAACGCTTTTGCGTGGGCTATACGGAAAAAAAATATTTATCAAAAAAAAAAAATAAAAAAAGTTATGTGAACAATCCTTTGACGATAATTATTATTGTTCACTTGTTTAATAACGTATAATTCTTTGAAGGTAATATCGTTTTTAGGGCGACTCGCGATGAAAAAAACGTTTTGTTTGTTCTATTTTTTCCCTACGTTCAGCCGCCCACGCGATGTTTTAATTTATATCGGCTATGTGCGTCGTCGTGTTTATACCGACTTTATATCGTAAAAGTCAAACGAATATGTCGTGTTCTACGATAACACCGCTGTTGTACACTCTGCGCGTTCGGCAGTAACGTCTGCGTTCTTATCGTGTAGGTACCGCAGCGCCGGCGGCGGGAGATTTAGCGGGGCTCGGGGCGGATATTTTCACTGGGCCTTAGAAATAAACCTTGGATTGGTTAGAGCTGTAACCGTGCTTGTGAGTTCGAGTTTGTTCACATTTTCTGTTTTATATTGTGTAAACAAACCACTGTTTATGGCCTTCTTAGATTTGCAGAAGACATTCGACAATGTTAAATGGACAAAACTTTTAAGATTATAGAAGACACTGGAATAGACTATAACGATAGAAAAATCATACAATAATCTTTATACATAAATGAAATCGCAGCTATAAAAGCTGAAAAAAGTAACAACCAGGTGGAGGCTAAAATTGACAAGGGTGCAATCTATCACCTTCCTTAGTTGACCTATGTATACAGAAGAAGCCTTAAAATAAGTAAGAAAAGAAAACATTGGAGGAGTAAAGGTACATGTGAAATACATGTGCAAATGCTGCGTTTTGCGGACGATATTGCTATAGTCGGAGAAAGTGAAGAAGACATAACTGACATGCTCGAAAAAATTAACGATACGCTGAAAGAACACTACATGAAAATAAATCGACGGAAAACCAAGATCCTTATATGTAGCAAACAACAAATTTATGCAAATATAACTCAAGACGGAATATTGCTGGAGTCAGTTCAAATATTTACATACCTCGGGGGCATAATCACAAGCGATGGAAAAAGCCATACAGATATATAGTAAGTAGAATAGCTCAGGCCAAACAGGCCTATTATAAAAAGAGAAATCTATTTACCTCGAATAAAATAAGTCTGGACACCTGGAAAGCACTTATAAAAAGCTTTGTGTGGAGTGTAGCTCTATATGGAGCAGAGACTTGGACAGTAATGAAGACTGAAAAATCCAAAATTATGGACAGAAAAGATAATAAAAATACTGAGGTTTTCAGGAGAATGAATACCTAGAAATCAATGTGGAATACTCTAAGACTGAGGAGGAAAGTATGGATTGGACACGAAATAAGGAATAGTCCTTGGATAACCACAATAATAGAGGGAAGGATCGAGGGAAAACCTGGAAGAGCAAGGCTCAGAACTCCATTTACGAAGCAGGTGATGAAATATACCGGAATAAGAACATACTGGGAGATAAAGAAGATTATAAGTGATAGAGATAATTGGAGAAAAACATCAATAATCATTTAACCAATCTTCGGATTGTAAAAAAAAAAAAAAATGTGTAAACAGAATAGCAGTGATTAATGTTTTCGTAGATTTTTAAAGTTATACTGTTCACTATTGGGACGAAGAAGTGAATCATATCGACGATTTATTATGAGTACCAACAAATGAAACATAATATTAAAGTTAAATATTAATTAAAATTCTCACAAAATGGACGGAACTTGTTAATTAATTTGAAAAACAAAATTTTAGGCTGATAAATCATTTAATTCCATAAAAGGCGCGGGGGCCCTAAAATATCGGGGCCCGGGAAGCTGCCCCTTCTTCTGGCGCTATGTACACGGTTATCGACGTATTTATTTGTTCGTCACGTGTCGTTGGGCACGCATTTGTTTACATTCAGTAAGTTATAAATCATGTGTGTGTGTGTGTGTGTTTATGTGTGCGCATTATGAATACATATATTGACACCACTCGTCTCACTTTACTCGCCCCGGCTTGAAGTAAGGTTGGCATTGTTTTTAAAACGACGATACTTCATTTATTCATTTATTCTTAAAATGTATTGTCCACCGTGTAAAACATCAATTAATATTCAAAAAGATTTTTGAGATTTAAAATTTCTTATTACGTCATCTCTTTTTAAATTTTCAGATTTTCAAAAACGAATTTGAAAATCATTTTATAAAGTAAAATCACAACAAACAACTATAACGTTCAACTTTTTCATAATCATATGATTGACCTGTATTTAATTCTCGGAAAACTGTATAAACCTGGAGTTAAACGATTTTTGAGGTTTTCAAGTTGCTTGGGTTTATTAAATCTGTTACCAACAAAAAATATTTGTTTTATTAAATGTGTTGTAAGTTTAACTTATCTGTTATAGGTTTTTGACAACTTTTTTTTGGTTTTTTCAAAGCTATTTCCTCTGTTAAAAAAATATATCAACTACTGTGTCAGACTGTAAATTTACCGAAACGTTCCACAAATATCTTAGGATATAATCTGACCCGCCTCAAACTTGATATCCGGAACAATTCACGTGTTATGTATATAATATGTAGGACGTAGGTATATAAAACGTTTGTGTAGTTATAAAAGCAATCAGTCCCGAGATATATACTAGTATATATATTCTAATGTATATCTAATAACTAATAAGTTATGACTAAACCGTTTGGCTACAGCAAGTGTAATTATTTTTCTAAAAGTGCCATTAATAATAAAGTAACATTTCTATTTATTATAAGCGAAAACAAACACACGTTGTAAATAAACTATATTTCAATCCACAGTACTTCTGTCAATTATAAAACATTTGCTTTAAACATCACCCGTGGAGCATACATACGATGTAGGACGCAAAGTTTTAAACAAACTTCTGACAAGCTTAAGGAAAAGGCGACTTCAAAGTTTTGTACGTCAAAAATAAACTATACACACAGAGGACAATTTGAGATAGAGTTTACTGTGCTAAATTCGGTATTAAATAAGAAATATTGGAGCGTTACGATGGTCGAAATTACACGTGAAACTATGCAATGAATTCAACAAGTATTTATTAGCGGACAAAAAAAAAAAAACACGAATTGGCATGCATGCAACGTTATGAAGAATATTTATTTTATTTAATAAGAACATTATTCTCATTATTATTATTATGTTTTTCATTTACACAGTATGCATAATTAGATGTACGTAGTTAAAATATTATGGTTTTTCACCGAAACCATACATTTTTTACGTCATATCCGTATTCAGTAAAACATAGAAGTTATGTCGATTTAACTGACGCTACCGTACTAATTACATTTGTTTTATTTCTAGTGTATAATAATCGTCGTTAAACTACAAAATAAAGAAAAATAACGCTCGTACACAGGGTGTTCGATTAGCACAACACGTACGTATAACATTAATGGCATACCTACCGGTCGGTGGACGTGTTCGCCGTGTCGGAAGGAGCGTTCGCAAATGGAGTGTTTCCAATTTTTACGTCTCTCTCTTCAATATTTTAAAATATTATATCCAATGAGGTCGTCGTGTTATTGTTGTTACTCATAACTATACAACACATACCTACACTACCGCACGTCAACGATAACTACGCAAGTTACGATACCTATATACGTGTAACGATAATATATTTTACACCGAGGTGTACGCACGTTTTCACACTGACCCGGGGCTCCCCTTCACTCCCCCCCCCCCGTCATTCCCCGTTCGACCGTCGTATTAATTGTTTTTGTTTTTTATTTATTTATTTATTTATTTATTTTACATATATGTATATATATGTATTTTTTATTTTACCTCTCTACACGCGTATAATTCGAGCGCGCACACGGCCTGGCTGCGACACGGCTGGCCACATCATAAGTAGGGTAGAACGGCCGCGATGAATTCTAATTCCGCGTGTTCAAAGCTTATTCAATTTGCGCGGGGTACGGCGGACGTGCGTGAACTTCCAACCCCCGTGTTCGACGCGCGCGCGCGCGCGCGCCACACCGGCACACGCGCCGCAGCGCACAGAATATAATACGGTTAAACAGACATTATTTTCGGAATAAAACTTCTCGTGCACTGCATGCATGTGACGTCTGTATAGCATGATAAAATACGTGCGCTATGATAAAAAAAAAAAAAACAACAACAACAACGTAGGCCGCACCTGCAGAGCTACCTATGCCGTGCAGAGCTGTTTGTAAGGAAAAAAAAATGTTTATTAACCGTATACATAATATATATATATACGAGTATATATAGCATGTATATATAGCTTCTGCTGGTGACTTTGTTCATCGGTTAGATGGCCTGTGATCAGCGAGAAACTCAATACCCGAGGCTGTCTTTAACCGGAGCTCATGTGTCTAGCCTTTGCGTACGTGCGCGCACATGTCTCGTTTTTAATCTCGTTTGTAATGCGCGAAAATTATAATTTCTAAACGAACTGAAAATTTCCCGTAACGTTATAAATTATCGGAAAACCCCCCAAACGCACGCCACTTTAACTTTGAAGTATAGTAACTAATACGTTTCGCAACCACGTTTATAAAATCAGCTCGATTCCGTTGATTATACTCGACGAAGCTTTTTGGAATATGTCGAAAAACAACACACGTTATGTGCACAAACCTCTTCGCGTAAGACACGTGCGCAGCACGTACACGTATAAAGCACGTCCTAGTATTATTGCGTACATCGAATCCGCTAATTAATTATGATGAAATATGCGAGGTAAATTCAAACTTATAAATCTAATCAGCGAAGAAAAAGTTTATCTCAATATGACGTCTTTTATATGACAATGGCAGCTAAAGCAGCAGCAGCAGCAGCAGCAGCGTGTTGCAAAGATTTATCCGTATTTATTTGTTCGTTTATTTTGGTAAAATTGAGTTGAATTTCTCCTAATTATGAATTCCACTCTTGGATCGTAGCGTCAAAAGCCAAAATGTTAACTTCTACTTAAACAGTTTTATCCGAGGACACATTAATTAAAACAAAACGAATCTAAATGAATAAATTTGCATTAAGATGTTTTCAAAGTGCGTTATGTCAAGACAAACTCTTTATTACGATTTTTCTTTTTCCTTACAATTTTTTAGTAACTTTTCTTCCTCTCCGAAAATTTTAACAATCGCCATTTATCGAGTTAGATTTCACCGTATCGGCTAGAATATCTAATATCAACGACTTATTAGTTATTCCTAGACGTTCACAAAAATAAGTTCTTAGTTAATTTTCGAAAATATATCATATCATAGCATTCATCATATTTTTAACTGGTGTAATAAAACACGATGAAAACATAGAAGCTTACGGAATAAAATCAACTAGTCATTTTTAAACTGTTACCAAGCCATATAAAATACATGTATTTATGTACATCACCAACAATATTTTTCAAGTTTTATTACACGCATAATGCATAAAACGGCTAATCGAGGACATGTGTCACTTCCAAATTTGATATCTTATTCTAAAAATACGTACCGACATCAACACCAAATTTGGACATTCTGCGGACGACAGCAAAAAAACGATTTACCGCCCCATCGCAATGTACCAACAATAAAGATATGATAATAATTAATTTTCACACTCGAGTCTGCGGTCCACTGCAAGCCATTCGCTTTTTTCAACTAGACAATGCTCACCGTCTTCTCAATATGTGTTTTGAAATTAGGAAAGAAGAATATATTCACAAACTAATCCGGTCGTACCTAACGCGCAAACAGCAAAACACTTTAAATAACGAACGTAGTAAATCAGAAAACATATAATGCAAAAAAAAACAATAATGAAATGTACAAGTACTCTAGAAGTTCCAATTCTGTAGGTCCAGGAACGCCTACATAAAGTTGAAAATATTCACGATAGAAAATATCATATACGTCTCGTTTTTGATTTCGAGTATGTTACCTGTTCATTTTCGTTACTTGAAAATCATCAGCAGTTATGGTACTTGAAAAAAGTAATTATAAGTTTTGAAAATGCCGCGCTATTATTTTACCTCGCCTTTAATCCGACTTTGCAGGTATTATCGATAAAAACGTATATTTTTCAAAAATGAGTTTTCAATATTTAAAACCGGAATGTTTTACGGACTGTTCTACAATGCAATTTTTAATCCTTTTCATAAATGATAAAATAAGGCTTTCCGCCGACGGTGCAGTAGTAATATAGTGTTGGTAAATATCGAGCAAATATTTTATGTAATTTGAGAACGTTCGGATATAGATATTATTGTAAATAAATAACGCCCTTGTAAAGCATTTACGCTCACGACACACACATACACACACACTATATACATACGTATTATTTATTGTTATTTATAGAACTTCCGTGAAACTATACCGTCACCCGAAATGTATTCGAACTTGGCTTTATGAGTCGACTCATTAAAAAAAAAATTCTGAAGCCTAGACAGTCTATTGTTGTTCACATTCACACAGGATTAAACGTGTAATTTTTTTTAATATATAATATTTATAACTTATGTATTTTGTAAGCGCCGGTGCGTATGTGTGTGTCGAGTTATAAATATGATATCATGGTGACTCTGAAACGTTGTCCAGGTGAAACGGTTGAATAAAAAGTCGTATCCGTGCTATTGTTAACACGACGATATTATGTTTTTGGAATAGACACAGAAAAGTTTAGTTTTTAAGCGAGCGCGGGTGATTTATCGTCACGTAAAATATTATTTTCAGCACCGGCCACCACCGTGAAAGTTTTCCATTTTAGTTGATTGCCGACAAAAGCCACGATTTCTGCGGAACCGACGGTTTTCTTTCGAACGAGATTTACGTGTGCCGATACACCTGCACGGGAATCCGATCGAAAATACTATTATATTGGCACGTTGAAAAGGTGATGCTATAAATTCGCTTTTGCGAATAGTTTAAGTAGTGCATTAAACAGTACGGTTGACTTGGCGTACCACTGTTGTTCCAAATAATAATTACTGATCGTGTACGTATAAACAAGTCAATAATGTATTCTAGAGGGAATTTCGGCAGTAGAGGTTTTCGTTTCGCGATAATGCAATTAAACACTAAATTATTTTCAATCGGCATTGATATTATTACGTGTTGTGTGCGTTTGAATAAAAATGTATCGGTTTAATCGTATACACGTTGCGTGCACACGATTTAATGAATGAAAAATATAAGACGATTTGTTGTGCCGGGAAATCACGTGAGAACGAAGTTTATAATAATAACATGCCGTAATTACATGTTTTGTGATGCGCACATTTCAAAATATTACTTTATTTTACAATAATAATATTATAATATAATGTGTTTTTAAAAATTAACTGGTCCGTGAAAATAAGTAACAACATCGATAAAATAATTTTATATCCAATGAATGAGTGTAAAATATATACATCAATATTGAATTATGTAGGTATGACCGTATAATAGATATCATGTGCGATTGTATGTTAAAAACTTCTCCGAACATTAAAAACTATTACTCGTTATTTGAATTTCTTATTATCCGTCACAAGTAAATGTAATTTAAATTTAACCTATTTGGTATTGACTTGGTCCCTTAATTAAACTCCTCTCGGTGAAGTGGTGCGAAAGTCATCCTTTCGGAATTACGAGTTGTTGTAAAAAAAAAAAAAAGAAGAAAATTCTTGGTTCATTATAAGTTTGTTTGTTATTTGCTGACGCTTATTAAAGAAATACATAAAAATAATAAATCGCACATTAAATAATAAATTATACAAGTAAAAAAAAAAAAGTTTTTGAAATAAAAATACCGAGAATTTTTTATACCAAGTATTCATGTAAGCACACTTTTCAAACAAAATTAATCGGATCGTGATATTCTAAAAAAAAATAGTAGGTACCTCTATTAACAATATTATTAAAAAAAAAAACGCCGAAATAATGTTATCATAAGAGCACGTCGAGCATAAGTAATACGATATTACGCGCGTTCAACACGATCGGCATTATAAATTATTTGTTGTTCCACCGTCGCTGACTGACGACGACGATGCGGGGGCATATCAGTAGTGAAGTCAAATCGAAACTTTAAAATATATTTAATTCGACTCTCAAACGTGGACGTCTTTTCGTCTATCGTCTTCGTTGACCATACTTACACACGAGTGTGAAAGGACGCGCGCGGACGTTGCGTCGTAACCGACGCTTAAACGCTCGCAACGAACATGATTCAATTACTATCGAGTAGCGTCGACACGATTCGCCTGTACTCGATCGTTAAAACGAAGGATTTTCAGTAAAATTATTGAAAAAAAAAAAAAAAATTGTCTTCGTTTTGCGAGTTTATAGTGGCCGACTTTGTTAAATTGTTATATGTATTATTGTATTATGTATTATAAAAATAAACGGTTGAAAAGTAATGAATTAATAATAAATAAATTGTAAAAAATAGGATTTTTTTAAATACGTTTTACTTGTCCTGTGTACTGCCACAGATATATGAACAAATACCAAACTACGCCCGTGCTGATAAGGGAGAAGGGACGGGGGCGAGTGTAAAAAAACGTAACGGGTTTCGCGTCGACTTTTGTACTTTTGACCGCAACGCGTTAAGGTACGGTTTCCTATCTGCGGCTGGCCGCATGCGACTGAACGCAACGACTAGTCGCAAAGACTAACGTTGCGTGTCAACTGGTTTCCTAAATGCGACTTTACTTTGCGAATGGTGTATAATAGTTCATTTTATTCCAATATTCAGTAGTATGCAGACGTGTTTAGTTTATAATTTTTTATTTTAATAAATTATTGTTGTACCTTACAAATCGTACGAACTGAGATGGAAGAAATTATTATTAATAATAATAAAATAATTAGTCTTCTATTAGAGGAGGAGGAAGAATAAGATGAAATCTATAATCCATTCGAAATGAATAAAAGGAAATCAATAGACAGTTTTTTTACAACTCGAGGAGATGAAGTTTTTTTTGAAATTCTGAAAATCTTGAGATTTACATAACAGTGAACGGAAATTCCGCGAACTTTTCCGTCATAAATTACTTAAAAAATAAACTATTGATCAAAACACGCATGCGACTACTCATCGACAACACCGCTATCGGATCACTACAGTCGCAAGTCGCAACGATTGTTTTCGACACGCACGCGTCAATCGCGCATAGGAAACCACGTTCGCAGTTTAAACATAATATATCAGTAGTCGCGACTAGTCGTTGCGTTCAGTCGCATGCGGCCAGTCGCAGATAGGAAACCGTACAGTTATCGAGACGTCGTCGTAAGACGTCGAATCCTCGGACCTCGGGTTCGGCACGTCCGGGCGTTTTCACACGGACCGGGAAAGGATTCCGTCGGTGGCTTTCCGGTGCGGGGGGGGGGGGGTTGCATATTGCAGCAACAAACGTGTCGTCGGCTTGAAACAATATTTTCTGAGCGCGCGCCGACCACCCCGGCCGGGCCACCCCTCGAGTCCGGGGCGGGCACGGCGGGTGAAAAATGACGGCGTCGGGCGACGGACGACTCACGACTCGAACGTTCCCGGAATATTTTTTTTATTACTTTTACCGTCACTATTGTTGTATAAATAAATATAAATATATATTTATAAACTCGTATATCAAATATAAATACGCGCGCGTAGTGTTGTTATTACCTGCCGTCACACTTTTCGGAGTACCGTGGACTCGTAGCGCGTAAGCCGCTTATTGTAATAATATATATATATTATGCGTACTATATAAGCACTGCTTCAAGTACTGCGCGCACGCCTCGCACGATTTTTTCGCATCGCGTCGAATTCTTTGTACGGACTTTGCGGCGGCGCTCGTAACTCCTCCGCGCCGGCGACGAAGCCGAACAAAAAAATAAAAAAATAAATAAAAAAATACACCAAACTCCGGCATTTCTCGAAAAGTGATCGGATTCGTAATATTTAAAACTACATAAATACGTAGATGCACGTGTACGAGGAGTTGTGTGGAGGTCAGATCCTTCACATAGCATAAGAGACATTATAAAAAAATGTGTAATTATTTCGTTACGAAGCATATTTTATTTACAACAATATCACATGAACCGAGAATTACGGACTCGATTGAGTCCGACTCGTGTTCTGTAATCTATACGCTTTAATTTAATTTTATAGATATAATAATATTCGGCGATCGTCCGGTGTTGTGTGGTTTTTATTTACAACGCATGTGTAAACGAAACGTTTGATTGATAACTTACTGTAGTGACACTGCATATTGATATGTATTTTGAAGCTGAAAAAGCAATCGACGAATAATTAATTCAAAAAAAAAAAAAAAAGAAAAAAGCAAATCAGGTTTGTAATTGAATTATTTTCGATACAAAATTATTAAAGCGAAGACGTATATTTATCTATAAAATACGTTCTCATTTTACTATTACGGTTAATAATACGGTTTATTTGTAGGTGCTTGTTTTAAATTCTTGGCAAAGCAAAGGATCCAATGGTTTTACAAATATGTTTAATTTTTTTTTCTGTATACACATTTCGTTTGCCTTAACTTTGTCCAAAATGTTCATCCTACAACTCTATAGATCGCAAACATGATACTTTGAGGGTACTCATACACTTTTCTAACGATACTGAAAGAATTTCAAAAATCGTGACGCAGGATTTTTTTTTAAGCGTGTAGGTGAATATAACTGTAAGATTTTTACGTAATTATCGGTTTGCAAGTAAATGTTTGACTTAAAATGTTTATTTTATGAAATAGGTTCATCCGATCATAATGAAACTTTGTCTACGGATTGAACAAAAAGTTTTGAGTCTTATGGTTAAAAAAAAAATGTCCTTTTTGTTAAACAAAAAAAAACTAAATAATTTTAATAAATAACCTACCGACAGTTATACGAAAAATGGTAAAATATATGAACGGTATATTTTGATTCTGAAACTTTGATCAAAATCGTTTAGCTAAAGAAATGATCTATAATGTCTTTAAAATTCAACACACCCATGTACATTAACTTGTCCGAGGATAGAAAAATACTCCATAGGACGATCTACGTCCTTTTTTCTTATGAAAATCCATAATCATATTGATATGAGTTGAAACTACTCGTATTTACTAAACTAAATGTTATAATATCATATATTATATAGATGTCATTCTTCATCTTCTTCTTTTTCTAGCTTTCACAACTCTCCAAGAGTCTCCATCTCTTCTGAGGACGATCACGTGGACTTTTTCCTTCTGGTTTCCAATTGAGTACTGTTTTGGTTACTGCATCAATATTCCACCTCATGACATGTCCTAGCCACTGTTTCCTTTGACTCTTTATGAACCCGTTAATTGATACTATTTTTAATTCTTCCTTTAGTTTTCGGTTGAACTTCCTACGCCACTGCCCTGTTCTTGTGTGTCTTACCGGGCCGCACATCTTTCTCCATGTTTTACTATCAAAAGTCTTTAATCGTCGTTCTGTTATACTCGTGGTAAAGATTTATCAAAAATTCTTTGGGGAATATAAAATTCCACATTAAACACTTTTTTGGTACAAAAATTAGAATGTTTTTTTTTTCGTCCACAAAAATTATGTGTACACTACTGCAGTTTACACCAGAAACGCATCGTACGTGTGTGTGTGTGTGTGTGTGTGTGTGTGTGTGTGTGTGTGTGTGTGTGTGTGTGTGTACGCGATCTGCATTAATTATTCACACCCCGTACGCACGCACGCGCCCACGCCACTATGGTCGTGTTATTGCAGCGGCCGTGCGAGGACGCAGCGGCGTACCGCGAACGCGTTGTATTAATAAATGCGACTAAAACGACCTGTTTTCCCGACCATTGTGATAGCACCGTGCCGTAGAGCTGAGCGTTTTTATTCACATATTTCCGGGACGCGGAGTAAATAAATAATAAACGCACCACGCGACCACGGAATTTCCATACGTACAGGTGGATACGGTATGTGTACTCTCTCCTCACAAGCGCACACACACACACACACACACACACACACACACACACTCTCGTATCTATATAAATTAGTTTTTTTTTTTTTTAAGATTTCCAAGTACGTGTATTATGCACACCATAATATACTTAGGTATTCGCTCCGCGCCGCTCACACAATACCCGAATACGTGTATTACTCGATTTTCCAGCGTATTATACGTACGCACACAAACCTATCGCGGTGTACGCACATACTTACCGGCCACTTAATCTAGAACACTGTAATTTCTACACGTCCGACGTGTTATTATTACTCGGTTTTTTTCCCTCCCCTCGTCGGCCGCGCGTTTCGAAAACGTAATTTTTCGTCATTATTATTATTATTATTATTATTATTATAGATACACATAATATTATACTCTTGATGAATATCGCGATCGGTTCAAACGAACAAGTCGGTCGGGTCATTTTCCAACAGAAGTGTGTGAAATACGTTTTGATATGATTTTCACAAAATAATCATAAAAAAAAAAAAAAGTTTGCCGCACGTACGCCGTACACTCGTATAATAATATTATTATACATATAGACACTCATTTATCGGCGGCGTAAATCGGAATCGAGAGTAACACGATCATGTGCGGCAACTCTGGCGGAGTAAACGCATAACAATAAAACTTCATCGTTAAAAGTTTATGCTCGAGATTATATTTTTATTTTTTTTAATATAAGCACACACACACACACACGTCATACAATCGTATAAAACGTAATTTATGTCACGAATATATTATAATTTTTAGTCACTGCAGTACGACGGGACGGATCAAGATATTTTTAATTTTAACAGTGATGTTTGAGAGTCACGATATGTTTTTATAGGAACCCGTGTTGGTTTTCTGCTTGACGTGAATTAATATAAAATAATAATAATATAATAAATACGTCGTTCGAACCGTACGGGAGACCCGACGGAAAAAAAAACAAAAAAATCGTATCCGCAAATCTATTATTTTTTATTTTTATTTTCATTTCCATTTTTTTGTTTTTTTCACCATGCATTATTATTATTATTAGTGTAGCAGTTACGAGTGAATTGACCTTCTAAAGTCTTCGCAATTTATGGGTGAAAGCGCGTCTCGGAGCGAGCCTCGAACACCTGCCGACGATTGCCAGGTGCAACAGCGATTTCAGATTTGTTTTCAAAGACCTTGCATAACATTTATTTTATTTTTATTTTTTTTTTCCCCCCGGAGTAAACGACCACTTTTCGAGAATTCGTTCTCCGACAAACGCGGAGCGATACAAGCGTTTTCGATTTTAACACACGCTAGTATACGATCTGTTTAATAACCTATATATTTGTTTTGAAAACGGTCTAATAACGAAACACGGATCTTGCGTCGGTTTAAAATTCGGAGAACGTTCGTCGCGTATTCATTTCAACCTACGTCGTAGGTATTACAATAATTAACTCGCGTCGAATTAATCGTTTTCGAATGACAACAGTCGAGTGAAGCCAGGTCGAGTGTTCGTCTTTCTCTCGGTCCGTCTCGGCCATAGCGTCGTGTAATTATTTTAGATTTAAAAGATAATTAATTAAATACAGAAAAGCTCGGCAGCGTTTGTTGTTTTAAAAAATTTAAACCGTCTGTAATTCAACTGCGAGCCAAACATTTCTTCGGCCGTGATTATAATCACGCCTTCGCATAATCTGGAGACAAAAGATTAACTTTGTAACGTTTCAAACTGAAATTATTGTTGTGTGCATTTTCGCCAATCAAATTTCAACAACAATTTTTACACATACTATTTACGCGCTCGACACGAACTCGAAGCGCGTCGAAAAAAGTATTGATATTATTTCATTCGCGTCTGTGGTGAAACCTAATTAAATTCAATACGGAACGATTTTGACGGTAAATTTCACAGTTGAATTCGTGAAAAAATATATGGAATACCTACGAACCGCGCTGCGATATGAATTATTCGGAGTGCACGTCCTATCTTCTAAAAACACGTCTAGACGAATGAGAGAAAAAAAACACGCCATTGTGAAATAAAAAACCCTTTTAAAATTCAAAACCTAAAATTACAATTAATTTGACGTAGGTATACGATAATCAATGCACGAGCCCCCCTCTCATAAATATCGTTATTTCGTTCATCGCCGGGCGTGCGCGCGTTCGCTTTGTTTTTTTTTTTCTATGAAAAACTAAACTTCAAACATCAATACAGTCGTATAAAATAATTAAAACTATATCGATACACACGGTCGCT
Organism: Therioaphis trifolii; assembly: GCA_027580255.1. Taxonomy (NCBI): domain Eukaryota; kingdom Metazoa; phylum Arthropoda; class Insecta; order Hemiptera; family Aphididae; genus Therioaphis; species Therioaphis trifolii. The sequence continues at coordinate 14,479,024 of CM050405.1, read as the reverse complement.
CGCCGTTATTGCCGACGACAATTATTTTGGTATGCACAGACGAAAAGGCGAAACTCGTTTCTTATCTCATTTCAAATATTAATGGATCATTTTACTCTGACTGGCAACTAATATTTCATCGACTCCTCCCGTTTCGGTCCGGTATCGCGTACGTAGGGATCTAGCGGTACGTGGCTCGACGACGAATGGCCGAATCTCATCGTCTACGGATTTATCACGCGAAGAGTAATATTAATCTTGTCTCACGTCGTTCATTACTTTTTCATCCGAATTCATTCAGGCGGCGGTTGTTGAACGCGAACGTTTGTACCGCAGAATAAAAAAAATTGTTTCTTTAAATCAAACACGTTAAAGTTCATAGAAGTCTACGTCGACGAACCACTGTGAAATATAACAAATATTATTTTTTTTTTTGGAAAATCGCGTCCATGTGTTTTTCGCGCACGAACAAACGACTTCAAAATAACGCATTAGTAATATTTCATCGGAAAGACATCGGTACACATACTTAAATACCGAAATGTAACGGTAAATTATTTTACGTGTCGTCTAGTTAGTACCACGTGTTATTCCACAAAAAAATCTAAATCGCGTCGTGTGCGAAATGCTCTCTTCGACCATATACGGTACGACGACGGTTTCGACGTGAATCTCGACGTTCAAAACGTTTAAGTAGCGCTTTCACGCCGATTACAGTAATCAAAATTCAGTAATATTTGCTCACGCGAATTAGTCACACGGCGAAAACGGGCCACTGTGCGATTTCGAAGATAATATTATAATTATTGTGTGTATACACTTTAATATCGAGGCCGACGCGTGCAAATTAATAACTCGTGGTCATAATGAAAAAAACAAAAAAAAACAAAAAAAAATACTAGTTTATACTTGTAAAATAAAAAAGTGTGGTAAACGCTTTTATACAGTACACAATACGCGTGTCGTCAGGGTCGCCGTTTTAATAGCCGAGTGCGCGTACAAAAAGACGTTTTATCGGCGCGTAGTAGGTAATATTAATACACCTTTGACAGCGACCGCCGCCGCGTGTTTTCTGACTGCACGGGTGCTATACGGGGTTCGAAACGATCCGACGAGTTTTTCGTACCGCACTCTTGAATATCGATCGGTTTTACTGGACGTCCGACTCAAGCAAGCACACCGATGTTTAGGAGCTCTCTTCCCGACATTAAATAGGAAATCAACTATATAAGCGAAAAATGCTCACTCTTAATATATTATAAACAAGTGTTACGACCCTTCCTTTTATATGGATGCCCCGTTCGGGGTAGCTGTGCTAATAGACATTTAAACGAATTACAAATATACCAAAACAAAAGTCTTCGTACAATAACAGATGCTCCCTGGTTTATTCGTAAGAAACACTGCAAAAAGACTGGAAAATTACAATAATATTGACGAACACGTAAATTTAATAACAAATAAATTCTTTTTTTCACCTACAAACTCTAACGGAGCTGTTCATTGCAAATTAAATGTAAGCCCTCCAATGATTCGACGACTCAAGAGAGGCAGACCCCCATGACCGACAAGGGCGTCCCTGACCCTATTTTCAGGGGGGGGGGCGACTTTTAGACTTGTAATGTTGAGGAATAAAAAATAATTTAACTATAATATGGTCGTAGGATTAAAAATAAATAAAAATTCTTTTAAATGAAGCACAAACTAATTAAAGTTATTATTCTATAAAACAAATTCTTAGAATCGTTTGTGTTCAGCAAATCTATCTATTATTTTGCACGCATCTAGTGTACTATACGTGAACTGTGAAGACGTATTCGTGTACTACAATAATATCATTACTATTTCGTGCTTAACAAAAAAAAAAAATTATCGAACGTTCAGTAACAGATAACGTGTATCTGAAAATATATATCGTTATAAAATCGATACGATACGAGCTGGGTAAATTCCGAGCGCTTCTATCAATGTATTACACACCTGTATCATAATCTATGACTTTAAATAATTTCGTAATTTTAATCTAATGATTATTATAATATAATACAGATAATGTAAAAAAAGTAAAAAAAAGAAATTGAAAAGGTCCAGGGGGGGCGATCGCCCCATCGCCCCCCCCAGAAATACGCCCTTGATGACCGAAAAGTGCTACATCAACCACCAGCTACTGCCTAAGATGTGAAAAAAACACACATATATATACTTATGTTGTATTATCACATAGATGATACCCAACACCTAATTTAATCCAATTATTATTAAAAATATATAATAATTACATTGTCGTCAAACGCACACATACGTATAGGCATACACATACCACCTTCAGGAAATGATGACCAGATAGATCGCAACAGAATAAAACGCCGCCACAAGACGTGATGATTGTTCGTTCTGATGCCATCGTTGTGGAGGACGGAACGCTGCCCGATTTACGAGTGAAGTGATCGGTCGTTCTTTTGTTTTTGTATTAATAGTATTTTTCTTTGTCTTTGATTAAAAAGGTTTCAATTATAATAATTATTATAAAAGGTGTTTATATTTAATCATTTTTCTATTTTACGCACATGTGAGAGTACGTGAGAAAGTTGGTACATTTAACAAAAAGGGTATTCAAAACATATTGTATTTCAAACCTCAATCCAGTGCTCTTTTTCTTTGCCAGTTTGAGGAGAGAAGTACAATATTGTTTAGGTAAAGGTTACCTCATGCTCGAAACATCCAGTGCTAGATCTTTTTCTTTGTCAGTTGATTCAGAGTGTAAAATAACTTTAGAGCTGTAAGGGAAAGTAAGCCTTTCAAAAAAAAAACCTGTTTCGACTATCGTATTCTTTGTCACTCAAAAAGGTTACGGTCGGCAACTGGCGGACCGCGGAAGGCAGTAATCTGGACCGTCGACACATCTTTGTTTGATAGTTTAATAAGTACGTTATTTCAATTTCCATCGTGATTATTTAAAAAGGCGTTGTTTTTAAAACATTTTTTTCATAAACAAGTAGAGAACAAAGTTAACGGATTCTCACCTTGATCTTTGAGAACATATTTCGTATTAGATGTTCTACAAGAGTTCCCGATTTCGAGTAACTAGCCATAGACAAGAAATGCGATTTCTCCCATAACATAACAATAGGCATGTTGACTCTACAAATAATTTAAACATTTTAGTAAAAATCATTGAATAATGTAATAAAATAAATTATTTTTTCTACGGACCCCGTTTACGTATTATTTTAATTTTCCGGACTCCTATAGAAATCACTTGCCGACCCCTGGTTTAGAGTGTACAACAACCGACAAACACCTTGTTTTTGTGTTGTTAAGCCTTTGCGTGGCATATATGACACTTAGATATGATTATTTAATGTATTCTTATTCTTATTAATATCGTTATGATTATTATTATATCGCTCTTACATAAAACAGAAAAAAATACTGTATATAACTGTATACGCGGTTTGCATTGTAGCAGTGTTGCCAACTGCGCTATTCAAAAAACAAAACCATCCATCTTTTTTGGGTCACCTTGTATATACATCAGTAGATTTAGATAGCAACTAGCTAGGAATGTCTTAAATAAATAAATTAAAAAAAAAAAACGAGACGTCGTATGCTGAATGGACTTGGGATCGATGACGAACGTGCGCTCTGAGTATGACTCGGTTACGAATTATTGCCCCTGGTGATTCCTGATGAAATGAAAAAAAAAATCGCACGACGCATTATTAATAATTACCAGCGTTTTTTTTTTTTTTTTTTTTTTTTTTTTTTTTTACTCGAAATCTCGCGAATCTCGAGTCGCACTCATTTTATCGAATGTGAACAACAGTTATCACGACCGGAAAAAAAAATACAGAAAATGCATAAAATTATTTGATCCGACGACGTCTTTATCTACACATTTCGTTAGTGCTCGATCGCCGGCGCGAACGATACCACAAAAACGTAACATAAATATTAATGTCGTGTTCGCGTTATTACCACTCTAAACAGTCTGATACACTCGCGTTCCGTGTTCTTAAACAATACGTCGGGCGTACGCGTGGAGAACATTTCAAAATTTTAATATTTTATAAAGGTAACCGAGTTACGGCAAAGACTAATTAATGAAATAGCATATATTATTAGGCACACGCCACTCATGTTATTTATAAATGATCAGAACAAAAGTATGCAGAGTTTAATTATTTTTAATTGTGATTATTTTTGCCCGGCAAAACGTCGGGAAAAAAAAATCCAACGTTTTGTCATCTGAATGTATCCACTATTGCATAATGCGTATTAAAATTAACTATAAATTATTCATTACCGTATACGTCATACGCGTATACTCATTTTTTTTTTTTTTTTTTTTTACGAACGAATTTCGTATTCGCGAATAATTTTAAATGACAAATAACGTGTTTGCGTGCGTGTGTGTGTGTGTGTGTGTGTGTGTGTGTGTGTGTTTTTAAGGAGAAGAAAAAAATATGGTACTCCGCTTTGTGGAAAATTATCGATCGGTGTCTTCGTTAATGTCCTCGGGAAGAAATTCGATACCATAGATTAGCATAGTCAATGAAATTTAATTATCTCGTTTATGTATTCAATGTCGATTTATCAAACCGACACCGGAATAATAATAGAAACAAACGTCATTAAGACGTTTTTCAAAACAAGCCTGGAAGACAAATTAATTTAAACAAAAAATATTCCATATCAATACTCGTTACACGTTGAACACATTAAATCCATTAATAATATACCAAACATATTACTCTTCTCCATTAGTGCCTACGTCGCATACTACACTTGCGTTAAATTTATTTATTTTCACGTCGCACGCGATTTCAAACAGTGTCGAGAATTTCGGCGATAAAATACAATTTAAATCATATCCTAATCTCAATAGTAATAATAATAATATGTTGTATACGCTCATCACTCGCACGTATATAACATTTAGCTAAAATAACAGTCCATCGTGCGTTCGTTTACGTCGTTATTTAGGAGCCAAGTAAATTGAATTGAAATTATGCATATCATGCTCTTTTAACGATTCTATTATAACGATAATAATTAATTTTGTTTCAAACGATTTAACAATAATTTCAATAGATTTTCGAATATTTTATAATCAAGTTCAACCCCTTGAGCTGTTTATGTACGTATATAAAATCGGATACGAGCTTATAAAATAACGATTTAACGCTGTTACATTAGTTTTAATATTCGTTTTAAATATTCGATTACGAATACCTATATAAACACCGACGAATAAATGTCAATAATAATGATTTATAGTATAAGTGTTAGATATTTCGAAGAAACCAAGAGTGAAATTATTTCGTAAGATTCATATTTTTTTAATGAATTTAAGCCCGTAATGAATATTTTTATACGAATATTTCAAAACAGAACGCACCTATATAAGAAATAAAATCATAATATATGAACAATAAAGCAAATTTATGGCGGAGTACATAAAAATATAACGCATGATATTGTGTCCGTTGAGAATAATAAGATACGTAAAATAATACCGTTTAAAAGCTACTTTCTATAAAACTACAATCTGCGGGTCGTGATAATTATTATTTTCAAAATTATTTTTAATAGTTATTAAACATCGTTTTCTCGTCGCTTACATCGACGTCCATACACGTTAATTATTAAAACGAAACACACGATTAAATACATATTGTTACGACACAACGTTGTTTCGAATCGCAGATTTTACAAAATATTTTAAATTTGCATACGGACACGGAGCTTTCTTTTTAATTTTATCGGATTTACTCTGTACGTTCCCCGAAGTCATAAAAAACTGACGATATTGTATTGCACAACGTTTATACATTTTATGATTTATGTACTAGCTGTTCGCGTTACTCGTTTACTTTTACCGAACGGAATTATAGATACGTTTTCGCATCTTTTTTCTGCATACATTTTCGGTAACGCGTCGTGAAAAGAAAATGATTCATTGCGACAAAATAACCGTTTTTTTTTTTTTTTTCATAAAACAGGACAAAGGCGCAACGAGATGCGAGTATCTCTATTTACATAAAGATATTTTTGATTCGAACCGCGGGGTAATGGAAGTTTAATTCTCGTCCGATTAAGTTTTACAAACTGCATTTGATCGTTTTATTTTGACGTCGTTATCAAAAGTATAATATAGCCGACGAACGAATGCTTTTTTATGTCATAACAGTACACGATTCATGATATAAAGTAGTACGCCTTTTTTTCTCATGAAAAAAACATACTTTTTAAAAGTCGAGTCAACTGGAGAAAAAAAATCACACCGCCGCACTTGGATCGGTAATACCGCGCGTCGTAACGAGTGTCGACTCGACGCGATTTTTCTAGATCTCGAACGAACACCGCCGTGTTGTTTACCGACCCCGAGCTACGCCGACCCGAACGGAACGCCGTCGCCTCGATAGATAACCCTCGTGACACGTATAAATCGGAGTGTTATTATTATTATTATTATTATTATTATTATTATCACGGTTCACTTGGATACAGGCACGTAGCTAGAATAAATTACACCATTGGGGTGGCCCAATCATGGCCAACATTTTTCTTAAGTGGCCAACATCTACTCATCCCCCTCCACCTGAAAATAATCCGTCAAAAAGTAAGTGTATACTAAATACACTTTTATTTTTAATAAGTATAGTATACCGATATCGTTGGTCATTATGTGTCTTGATCCGATGAATTCGGCTGTCGGCGAGTGCCTGCGATCTGTTTAAATTCGTATCAGTTATTAATTTAGGGCTAGAGACTTCATGCCCTAAAAAACCTTAAGATATGCATGCATTCATGCCCTTAAAAATTATCATATATGCTATTAAAATATACAAGAACGCTGAAATATTTTCTTAAATACGCTATAAAAATATTTTTATTTTCTGTTAAAACCGCAAAAAAAAAATACAAATGTATGAAAATACACTATTATTTTCATTTCTTCTAACACAGTAAAATGTTTTTGAGCACTAACTTTAACTTCACAAAGTTTACAAAATAGTACTGATTGATCAATTAAAAACATAGAATTTTTACTTTAGGCATTTTTGATTTAATTAAAAAAAACACTACCAAGTCTAGAATATTATACTTATTACTAGACCAAAACACGTACAATACGCAAATACGAACTAAATTGACGCAAGACGAAAACACATACGATACGAATAGTCGAATTGACATCAACTGTTTTATATTAGGCGTATTTCTTATCGACCGATTTCGTTTTTTACAACATACGAATAATTGGGAAAACATAAGATCTAGATTATTTATTAATTTAAAAACCGTATTTATTTTATTTTTTTTCTGATTTCTAGAACATTCATATAAAATTTCGTATAGAAATGTATGTATAAAACATTATTCTCTGCCATGTATTTTAATTTTAATAAAATATATGAAATATTATGCTCTTACAATACTAATATAACAAAATATGCTCTTATATGGAAAAAAATAGCTGAATATGCAAAATAAAAACGATTGCTTCGAACTCCTAGTACAATGAAACGAATTCCTATGTCACTTAGCTATTCTTTAAATGATTATTGAAAAACATGCAAACTCCTATAAGTCCCCAGCCCGAGTCATTATGAATTCAGAATGTTTTCATATGTACGTAATAATTTAATCTACGTACGCAATAACAAATATCAGAGAAACATTTTCCGAATATGGTTCAACATTATTTTTACTTTGATTCAATTAAAATTTAGATATATAAAAAATACAGTTGGGGTGGCCAGTGAGGTGGCCAGTAAATATTTTTGGGTGGCCAGGCCACCCCAGGCCACCCCTTGCCTACGTGCCGGCTTGGATCCCACGTCTCTGCGATAACGAGCAAGCCACGACGATGATATCCGAACATTCTTCGCGTAGTGTCTACGATCTGTAACCGACGTTTTGGGCACACGATCAGCACTACGATTCTGATCGCGTCAAGTGCGGTTTACGATACATACACGCAATTCGTACGCGTGACAATATTATACAGTACACGCGTCGTCGACGAAAAGTTTTCCGACTACGAGTTCATTGTATGTACTATAAATAAACTGATATATGTTAGTGTTCGCCGTGTGTTTAATACACACATACACACACACAAGTATATATATATATATATATCGGCAATCAGAAAAGCGTGAAACTTTTAAATTAAAAAACTTCATTCGTCTCACGAAATCGCATATGTGACAACGACTCGATAATATTTGTAAAAAAAAAAAAAAAACAAGTGATTGTACTTATTAGCTAGTGTGAGCAATAATGAGTTAAAAAATTAATGTTTAGTAACTTCTAACTAAGCTAATTCACGAGTCACTTTTTCTGTTAAGAAACATCTGATACGACGAGTTTAATTTTTACACATAGGTAATATGCAGTTATTTTAGATTCCGAGTGAGGCGAAGGACCTTATGGTTTTACAGTGACGTTTATTTTTTTATTTTTTTTTCTGTAAACACTTTTTCGTATAGAAATCCTTGTCCAAAAGTTTCGTCCAGCAAACTTTTTAGATTCGAAATTGAACTGAAATGGTACTTTAAAGAAGTCATTTTTCCAAAATCTCCATAGTTTTTCCAGTAATCAAGAATAACGATCGAAAAACTGAGTAAAAACGGTAAAATCGGTAAAAATCCGCCGTAAACGAGATTTTCACTGTTCAGATTTTAGGTATTTAGCCATAAATCGAAAAGTATAGAAGCTAGAAACTTGTAAATTTTATCCAATATCAAATACATACTTTTTTATATTGGACAACATTTTCAGAACAATTATAGCACTTTTGACTTAAATATAGAACTTTTAATTTACCAAATTGTTTGAAAGTTTTTATGTAATATAATTTTAAATATTTGACAAAAAGTTCTGAAAATGTAATATGACCTAACTCATATACCTACCTAATTATCCTAACAAAAATTCAAAAATCGTGAGTCAGGATTTTTTTCTATACACACTTTAATAAATTATTATAACTCACTAAAAATTATACAAATAACCGTAAAATACGTAAACAGTATTTAAATAATAATATATTATATTACACTGAAGCTTTGCTCAGAATCGTTTTATACTAAAGAAATGAGTCATCATTTCTTTAAAACTTAATACATTCATCACCAATATCTTGTTCGAGGACCGAAGAGACGAAGGACGAACTTGTACCACCATCATCTCACTTACCAGTTTAATTTTTTATAAATTATTGTTAATTTAAGGGGGTAAACCACTGTTGGGAATTAGGTGGTACAAAAGTGTAGGAATTACGAAGAATTCTCTGGAATTACATGGAAGTCATGGAAATTACAAGGAATTCTTGGGAATTACAAAGAAGTTCTGGGAATTACAAAAAAGTTATATATTATATTATACTGAAGCTTTGCTCAGAATCGTTTTATACTAAAGAAATTAGTCATCATTTCTTTAAAACTTAATACATTCATCATTTCTAGTCATTATTCATCACCTACTAATTAGTATTTAGTAATGTTACAGGTATAATTTATATAATTCCTAATTAGGTACCTATAGTTTATAAATGTATAAGTTACATGGAAGTCTACGGAATTAATAGGAGGTCCAAATAATAACTATTAATTCAATGGAGGTCTCAATAGAAGTCTTAGGAATTACATGAAAATACCTGGAATTCTAAGGAATTACGCGAAATTACGTGGAATTATATGAAATTCTAAGGAATTACATGGAATTCTAAGGAATTAATTAAAATTCTAAGAAATTACATGAAATTACACGGAAGTCTAGGTATTAAATTTTTTTTGGAAGTCCAGTGTACAAAAAATTAGCCAGTGGTTTACCCCCTTGTTAATTTTAAATGGCGTTTATTTCATAATACCGATAGTTTTTGTTTTATCCGTCGAACTGCAAATATATGTATAGTGTAAATATTACCTTAATATTAACGAATATTTTCACGAATAACAAATTATTCATTAAAATGACGAAGAAGATATTAATATTAATCTAACTCCAAGAAAATCGTGTCATTCAAATATTCCCCAATAAACTCTTGTGATGTGGAAAGGAGTTTTAGTCAGTATAAATCTATTCTACGTTCAAATCGCCGTAACAAGATTACTCTTACGCTAAACTATCAATACCGAAAAAATATCAATAATCGTGACTCAAGATTTTTTTTCCAAGCATTTAAAAAATTATACAAATAACCGTAAAATACGTAAACAGTATTTAAATAATAATATATTATATTACACTGAAGCTTTGCTCAGAATCGTTTTATACTAAAGAAATGAGTCATCATTTCTTTAAAACTTAATACATTCATCACCAATATCTTGTCCGAGGACCGAAGGGACGAAGGACGAACTTGTACCACCATCATCTCCCTTACCAGCTTTTTTCAGTTTGAATATTTTATAGTCCCGTAAAGTCAATATATTACGTCTTTTGTGCAAATCATGGTTTTCATGCCGAGAAATAATGGAAATATTGTAAAATTTGTAAAATTTCAATACAGATTACATGAGATTATTTTTGTACGATGGTTAATCTGTTTGATTTCGTGTACCGATGAATACATTTCATCGAAACTCGTTTGATTTGCTTCGGTAAAGATTCACGTGTGTAAAAAAATAAAAAACAACCGATTTTTAACAAAGTCACTTTTATTACTGTCCGGCTCGTAAACGAGCGTTCAACGAGTTGAAAAAAAGAGACGCAACTTTTAACTTGAAACGTTTTTTTTTAAAAATATTTTCTGCATCGACTTGTCGGGTTAGAAATATCAGTTGACTCGTCCAGTTCTGTTTACAAGCACGTATCTTCACATGTCAACGTGCGTGCGCGCGTATTTATTTACGTATTCATTATTATATTATAATACGCAGTTTCTCGTATATTTTACCATACGATTTAACCACAATAGTGGACTGGCACTAACGCAATGGACCGGTTGATATGCGTACACAACGCGTTCGTATTCTGTTTTTATCTATATAATATATATATAAATAATATTGTCTGCGGTTCCGCTGTCTCGTAATTACACATAAATATATACGTAATATTATTGTATAGGGACTGTCACCAATGGCACGAAAGCTATTAATCATAAACTTGTCAATCGGCGGCGGCGGAAAGAAATAATATTTTTATATTTTTTTTTCTATTATCTGTGACCTGTCGATTATTTATTTATTTATTATTATTATTATTATTATTTTTTTTTTTTTTTTTTGATTCACTTAACTTCGTTCACAATGCACCACATATTCAATTACCACGTTCGTGTGTATTTCTTTTGATTTTTTGCTTTTTAATTCTTTACTTTCATAAGTATAACATCACGAGTATACAGTACTATACACGTTAGAAGACAATCAAAAATCTAAAAATAAAAAATGGATATAACGGGTAATGGAAATATGTTAAGGTACGGCTAACGCACTGCGTCTGACACAGGGTACTCTAATTCCAACGTTATCCATTGGTTGCGTTTCCTTAAATGCGTCAACGGCTTTGCGGTGGCCGCAAGTTGCTTCATCCGCCGTCGACCGCGTTCGTATAATTTTCTTATATTTTTTTCGTGTACTTTCGTCATGTCAAAAGTACTCCTCGCTGTCATTGAGGACGAAAAACTTTTTGGGATGGTAGCTAAATTCGATTGTTCGTATGATTTGGGTTGTAAACTCTACAAAAATCAGACGATCAAAGATAATTGCAAGGATAATAATTGTATTGTTCTATGAGAAGTTCTTCTTCTTCGATTTCGTCAAGAAGAAGATGTGACAATGACTCACATTGGCTCATATCAAGCTTTTTAGTTAAAAATGCATGTATAATTTTAAAGTACAGGTTATGATATAATATTTTTTTGTCACATAACAAATTGGCCGAGACGTGTACTTCCTCACAACGACTGCACACGACTGACACGTCATAGTAATCGCACCGACACGCGTCAAACGCGTGCATCAGACGCGAAGCGTTAACCGCACGCATCTGACGCGTCATAGGAATCGTACCTTTCGATCGCAAGACCTTAAAAATTATTATTAATATTATTCCTTTTTTTTTTCATATGCGAAATACTTGTTTAACGAAAAAATCGAATCAAAATAATTAGCGTTCAACACATTATTAATCATTATAGTGGTTTTTGTCTAGTTATTTTAATAAAATATATCTTTTCGATCGTAACCTTATAGATCTTATAATTTTATAGATCGAAATCATTGCTGTAACACATTATCTGCCTGATAAATACACATACCTATCGATCCAGTACGCACTAACGATACTTAATTTATATTATACCAATGCTCATCTAGCGCGTAGGGCATATTATAGTTTTAATTATTTTCTTTTTTTTTTTTCCATAGTAATAAATACGTGACATCGTAATATTAATAATGTGTTTGCACGAGATACGTACGATATCATAAGACATCGAAATTTATGCGATTTTAATGTTAAGTTTAAAATATTTATTATTCCTGCCTCGTCGTTACAGGTTTTTTTTTATTTTTTTTATCTTCAAATCTAGTCAATCTGGCGATTAAAAAAAAAACCAATATTAATCAACAACACGGACACTAAGAAGAGTAAATACGTTGCATTTTCAATAATATCTTGTGTACTTAATATTATCGTTATTTACCGTTTATATTACTGCCATCATGCGTTGGAATTAATTATTATTTGTTTCATTAGTTACGGAACCAATCGCTTGATTTTTGTCGGGATTGTGCCGTATTATTATAGACGCCTATGGCAGTTTATCGTATGGACACACTCGGAAAACAACCTATTTTTGAAACGCCGAGTCAAGTAAAAACAATTAAGTTTCAAATACAAAAAAAATTCTTATTGTTCGTTATGACGCACAAAAAAAAAAAATATATTATCATTTATATCGAATATATCTGTTACCGTAAATGCCCGATCACTAGGTAAACCTAGGAGTTACTAGTTAATGCTAGGTTTTACTGTTTGTATACTCAGTAAATGCAATAGTAAATGAAATAGTAAATAGTAAAATAGTAAATTTTATTCGGGCTTTTACTAAACACGTTGTGCCCATCCTAGGATACACAAATTGACTGAGTAAAAGCTGATCAATACACGACACATAATGTTTGAGCTCAAAACAGTGTGAGTGAAAATTCCAGATTTCGACCGGTGTAAAATTGATTCTCGCACATTATTGGCTGTAGCTGTTGAAATTATTGACGAAGAATTTCATCGATTAGGATCTCAAGCTGGGACATTGAATCAATTATTCACCAGAAATCAATTTACTTTATGCGAAGAAGAATTTATTTCAATATCCGATGTTCCAACAACAACAACAAGCATTTACGCCAAGCTTTTGCTCGACTTTCACTATCAGGTGGGCAAGGATTTTTGAAGTGTGATTGCCAGAAAAAAATGTACAACTAAAAAATGCAAATGCCGCCAGTCAAATACATATATGCGTATTATATAATAGCAGGTGTCATAACAGTACAACATGTGCAAATAAATAAAAATTTTAAATAATTATTTCTAACTACCCATCGATTTTACCGAATTTTACTTAATTTTTATGAAGAATAAATAATGATTCTGTTTTCAAATTATTTTTATTCTGTATAAATAATTTAAATATCTGTCAGTAGTTTGTTTTAATAATATGTATATAATTATAATTTTTACGCGGCTCAAACATAATGTGTCGTGTATTGATCAGTCAGCTTTTACTAAGCCAATTTGTATATCCTAGGACGGGCACAACGTGTTTAGTAAAAGCTCGAATAAAATTTACTATTTCACCATTTACTGAGTACAAACAGTAGAACCTAGCATTAACTAGTAACACCTAGGTTTACCTAGTGATCGGGCATTTACGGTAACATATCAATATGAAAGCACTCAATAAAATTATAAAACCAATGAGAATGTATAATATGTATCTGTGCTCGTTTGATCGACGGTAATATTTACAAAGCGTCTACTAAAAGTCCCCTACTTCATCGACGATCAGAAAACCAAAAAAAAACATTAAATTAAACACACTCACCTTCAAACATATCATACGACGAGCGAAAGCAAGAGAAAATATTTATTTAGTTTATCGTAACTATTTCAATTTATCATACTTGAATAATAAATAAAATTATACCGTAACGTATTGATCGTCACGAGAGTCAAAAGTACGACGTGCGGTACATTACATTATTTCATGGGATTTTTCGTTTTTGAACATTTTCGGTCGGCCTTTCAATTATTGTATTACTGCGTACATTCACCGATTAGTCAACCGGTAAATATTGATGCCACGTCGATAAATTAATAGGTGTGTCATTGTTATACGTGCTACAACGTTTAATTACGAGTTCAAAGTGACGTTTAAAACTTTAACTCGGACGAACGCGCGTTTAATCTGAAAATGAACAATGATTCGAAATCGGCATCGTTACGTCTTATTGCTGATAATTTCGCTCGTCCGTCTTGACCATGATTGAATTTCGTGGGAATCGGGTAAGTATCACTTGGCCGCCAGATGTATTGTTTGTGTTTTATATAAGGAAACTGATCAATTTACGCATTTCGGCAAAGATTTCGGAGTCTGGACTGATTTTATTTTATTATTCAATAAATAAAATGAATAAACCTAACTGCGCACTAAAGCGTAAAACACGTTTGAAACAATATAAAACAAAATTATTCTTACAATGCAAATAAACGTGTCTTTAGTCGGAATACATACGATAAGTATTATAACTTGAGTCGAGAACTCGCGAGAATCACTTCAAAGTTTTAAAAAAACATAATAGGTATACTTATAATGTATAATTACCTATCAACAAATAATATTTACATTCTCATATTGTATAATGCAGGTCTTATGCATTTTATTTCACAATAAGCTACTATTGCCATTAGGTAAAAAACTTTATGTAAAATAAACTAAATATTAACTCGAGTTAAATTTTAAAAGCAATTTTTTTTTTTTGATCTTATAAATATTTGTAGTTAAATTTAATGGTATTTTATTTAGTTAATTTTTATATTATATTTTTATTTTTAAGTTAAAAGACATATTTATTTTTTATTTATCTTAATATGTCATTTATACTCATAAAATTCGTCAAATTATTTATCGTATCTAACTGCCTAATTTTTATATAAGTTTTAATCATAGCAGCTAGAAAAAAATTTCGAGTTTTATAGACAATAATTTTGACAATTTTTAATTTTTACCTAATAATATAAATAAAGTTAGTAATTGAAATCATCTGAATCAACTAAGATAACTTTCTATGAGGTTTCAAATAAGGAATTATGAAATAGATAATGAATATAAATAATAATAGTACATTAAATATATTATTTTATAATATTGATATTAACAGATCTATCTAGCTAAAATATTTTTGGCTAGATATTATGAAATATGTACTAGCAAAAAAACCCGACTTCGAACATATGTTAAATAATTAACTATACACTTTTATGATATCATAATATGTGCCATCCACTTTCATTCAGTGTCAAAAGTTGTAAAAAAAAAATACTACTATGACCTAAATAATGTGAAAATTTTCAAAAGACTTTCCAAAAAAACACGTTAGTTTTGAGCGGATTTTCAACGATGCCCTCCAATATAAAAATTAAGAAATTACACAAGTATGTATAAACATTACCGCGGATGTAAAGACGGACTACAAAACAATTATTTTTGAAACGGTCTTATAAAAAACTTTTTTGGTAGTTCTTCTAATTTCCTGAGCAATGAAAAACACCAATGCATTTTATTCGTATAAATTTTAAGTGGTTTGGCAATAAATTAAACTTCCGTTGTATATTATCATAAATTGTATTTCCGACCCAATAAAATATGCATGTTAAAAAGTAAAAGCATGATGTATCAACCTATTTCGTATAAAGCATGGCTTTACGATATTTCTACAATCGTAAGAAACAAAAAAAAATAACTCATCAAAATCAATACAGCGGTTCTCGAGTAAAATTCGGTCAAACGCACATTTATAATGAATTTCACACATTTATATGAATATATAATTCACACCGTAATCGAGTTCAATATTCCGAGCTCCTGGCATTGTCGCTCCACCGTAGCTACTTATATAAAAGTATTCAAACAATGTAGATTGATCACTAAATAGCGTGACACTTTTATACTCTTCTCTCATAAATAAATATATAAATATATATGTATTATGATCCCGAGACGAAACGCACGATTTAAATACGAAGTCGACATTATGGCAATTTCGCGCGAAATCATTTTTTATTCCCGTCATCGGCTATTCCCGGTGAAAACTATTATTCCGGGTAAAACGGTAGAATTATATTGTGCGTCGCAAAAACGTGTTACTAACAACACGTCTGTCTGCCCGAGTGATGTGGATTCGACAATCGATTTCCTCTTTTCGTTGTAAGTACGACGTATACATAAATACCATATATATGGATACAAATGTACAACGCGCTTCGTGCTCGCGGCTATAACATGTGATAGCTGTGAACATTGTCTTTTTAGATTCTGAGTGAAGCGAAGGATCTTATGGTTTTACAATGATGTTTATTTGTTTATTTTTTTTTTATTATTTTTTTTTTTCTGTAAACACTTTTTCGTATAGAAATCCTTGTCCAAAAGTTTCGTCCAGCAACTTTTTAGATTCGAAATTGAACTGAGATGGCACTTTAGAGAGGTCATTTTTCCAAAATCTCCATAGTTTTTCCATTAATCAAGAATAACGATCGAAAAACTGAGTAAAAACGGTAAAATCGGTAAAAATCCGCCGTAAACGAGATTTTCACTGTTCAGATTTTAGGTATTTAGTCATAAATCGAAAAGTATTGAAGCTAGAAACTTGAAAATTTTATCCAATATCAAATACATACTTTTTTATATTGGACAACATTTGCAGAGCAATTATAGTACTTTTGACTTAAATATAGAACTTTTAATTTACCAAATTGTTTGAAAGTTTTTATGTAATATAATTTTAAATATTTGACAAAAAGTTCTGAAAAATTAATATGACCTTACTCATATACCTACCTAATTATCCTAACAAAAGTTCAAAAATCGTTAGTCAGGATTTTTTTTTATACACACTTTAATAAATTATTATACGGTTTTTTTCGATATTGTCTGTTTTCTTTTAAGTTTATTTCTAATGAGTTATAATTGTTATAACAATGGAAGTTTAAATGAGTTATATCTAATTGAATATTTTATGAGGGTTTAATTACAAAAAAACTCACCAAAAATTATACAAATAACCGTAAAATACGTAAACAGTATTTAAATAATAATATATTATATTACACTGAAGCTTTGCTCAGAATCGTTTTATACTAAAGAAATGAGTCATCATTTCTTTAAAACTTAATACATTCATCACCAATATCTTGTCCGAGGATCGAAGGGACGAAGGACGAACTTGTACCACCATCATCTCACTTACCAGCTTTTTTCTTTTCATTTTCAGTTTTCATACTCAGTTGGCGGGCAGCAGTCAGCTGTTGGTATCATACGCACGGCATGTCGAGCTGCGGGAATCATCACCACGAATCGTAAGTAGGTATATAAATGTATAAGTATAAAAAAAAACACACACACACAAACACACGCACGCGAACCGAGGAGAAAAGAAAGAAAACACCGAACGGTACAGTTGGAAGGATCGCCGTGTCGTTTTGAGTGTTTAGTACACAAAAGAATCGTCCTGCCACCCCCGTTCTGTGTACGTATAGGTACAACGCGATAAGTGCACTCTTTAAATTACAAGAAAACGCCTTAAAACGCGTAGTAGTTTATGCGCCGTAGATTATATTATTTAACGACACGTATACGTGTACCGAGTGCAGGTATATAATATAAAGCGTACACTATCTTAAGTGTCCATCAACCTCCGCCGTCGCGTCGGCGGTACGCCCGTGAAATCAATAACACAATGGGCAAATTCGCCGATTGAAAATCAAGATAACGCGTTCGTCCATACGGTTCGCTCGCCGGGGGGTCGGGGTCGAACACGAGAAATCAATTTTTTGTCCGTAAAAAAAAAAAAAAATGAAAAAAAATAATAACAATAATAATAAAACGTCTCCTATACGCTCTATTATGTCCAGTAGAATTATTGCTACTGCGGCATCAGTCTGAACTGTAATCACAAGACGACGAGATGTCGACTCGGCAAGTCGATACACGGAGAAGATAATTGCAAATTATTCCGAACGTTCAGTGAATCGATTGGTGGTACAATATTGTATTTTTTTTTTCCAATCGATAAATCGATTTATCTCGATCGCGAGCTGTTTCGACTGTAAACCTAATCAAATTCTAAACAGATCTTTTGTGACGTCGTCGCGTTGTGAAGATTTTTCTATTCATTTCGATTTTGATCGTTCCGGATAAGAGATTTGTGACTGTTGACGCATCGATCGACGAATCTCGTAGAAAAATGGAGAGGCGTAATTATTTATTTTGAACACTGTACCTTATTCCACAAAAAAAAACTGTAAATAAGTAGCTGAAATTGCCGAGCCATTATTTTCGCGTCATCGCAATAATTGATTTTATTTCTTAATGAATATTCAACAATCCACCACACACGTTTTAATTTAATGTTTAGAAGTTTTCAAACCATCAAACGCATTTATATATATATATATATAACTACAGAACCCTTTTCTAAATTTTTCTAGAAAACTTTAAGCAAACAACACGTTTTTACGATGTCAATAAAAAACAAAAAATGAATAAATAAAACTATACCAGTTCATACATAATTTTAGGCGATTATTGACGATTATAGTTAAAATATCGTTGATGGTGAATTAGACTGTCGACATGTTACATCTTAGACATGCGTTGAAATTAAATTTGAAAACGTACTTCAAAACGTCATTTAAGAAAGTAACGAATGGAGTTATTTATTCCGCGCTGAGAAGTATGGTAATGGGTACTTGTAAAAAGTAATAATTTTTTGGAGTACGATAAATTAATAATTATTTATTTAACGGCCAAATAATAAAATGTAGACGTAAGATGATTGCGATTGTCGATGAATTGAAAAAAAGCATGACGCGTGACAATAAATACGAAACCCTTGACGTGAATGATTGGAAACGTTTTTATGCAGAAATAATAATTACACTAACGATAAAATATCTCGTTCGAGTTTCGAGTTTCAACAATTATTCAGTCATAAATTACAGTTTTTAGTTTCTGTTTAGTATTTTTCGTAGTGGCATTTTAATTCCGACTGGGGAATAATTATTATAATTAACTCGTTTTTTGTTTCATGTCTACTATTAGACAAACGGATACGAAAACGAATTAATTCCGGTCGCCGTCGATGCTAACGACATCGTGTGTTCACGTGATATTTTATGTAGATCATGCAATGATGAAACACACTAATATTCTTCAACAACGAAATGGACTCTAGGCCTTAGAACCTGACGCGTAGTGTTTTAAACTAGGATGAAACGTATGTGTGTTTTTTTTTCTCGCTTTAGATTATTTTCAAAGAATATGCGATTTATTCTTCAACTCTCACCGAGACGGCAAAGTGCTTCATTATTCCTCGTGCTATAAAATGAAACAAAAAATGACCCCGATAAAAACGCATTATTAATCGTTGTTTTTCACGGATACATCTCCTGTACACAAAAATAGTTTTAGTGTCGTGTTGAACAAATTCACACTATTGATTCGTTAAAATAAAATTGATACTATTTTATTTTTATGCCGACAATTCAAACGTTCCGCAGTAAACTCCCTTTTTCTTTTCCTTTTTTCTAACATTTGAACCAGGGACCAGAACCGGAACCGATTCTGGAACCGGTCAACTTTAAACATTTAGGAATCGAAACCGGAACCGAAACTATTATTTCAAAAAAATTAAAAACCGTAACCTTAATTTTAAAATGGTTAATTTCGGTTAGAAGTAATGACCATTTTTCGATGAGTACAGAAAAATAAAAGTTAAATTTTTTGATTTTTTTGTTTTTTAAATTTTAATGCATAGTTAATATTAAATTATAATTTTTTTTCGATTCTGGCCAACTAAGAACAATGGATATATTAATGCAATTATGCGTTATATCATTTATATCGATTCCTTGTTTTCAGATAATACAAATATACCTTCAATCGGGTAAAATATAGTAATAATAATACGGACATGTAATTAAACATAAAATCACATTTCATAACAAATTAGTGTGCATAATTAAGAATAAACATATCCCTGAAATAAGCGTATATTGTGTGTTGGAGTGAGTGAATTCAAATTAAAGTTTAAACAAATTTTCTTCATTTTTAAAAACAGAAAAACAAAAAAAAATTAAATGGTTAAAAACTGAATACCTACATATCAATATACATTGACCTTTATTGATCAGTATATTCTACATAAGGTACTCTATACGTCAACATTATTAAAGTTTCACTTATTAATATTTAATATATTCAACTAATACTTATTTATTATACTTATTTCATTTTTTACCGATATTTTTTAGAACCGGTATTAACCGGTTGTATAACCCTTAATTTTTTTAGAAAACCGGAACCGGAATCAGCACCTTTAAAAATTTTAATCAAATAACCGAAACCGAAACCGTAACCGAAAAACTCAATAGGTTCCAGTCCCTGATTTGAATAACTAATTATCACGTACGAGTGACTACCGCGGCTGCTTTTCTTATTTTTTTCAAAATCAAATGAGTTGTTTTCAATGGGTTTTCGTCATAAACGTGCTAATCATCAGAGTAGAACACATCATAGGCACGTTGACCCAAGGCACGACGTAGCTTTGCGGTTACGTTTATATTCTAATCTGAATTAGTACGGACGTTTTTGTTCGAAGTATCATCACGAAATAATTGTTTAGTTCGCCGAACATAATATGGATTGTGATCAAAACGAGGGATTATTAAAATCACCTTATATTTTTAATTTTTTTTTTTTTATTTTTTCTTTAATTACTTCACGTTCAAAAAATAAAAATAAAAAAAATAAAAAATCGTCTGTCAAGTTAATATATTATATTGTTTATACAAAAGCGTTAAGGTTTTAATTTATTGCGAGACGGATAATTTTCATGAATATATTTTTTTCATAATCGTCACTCGTAGTCCATAAATTATTTTTTACGAGCACTTCAAATTTTAAAAGTGGCTAATGAACACTTATAAAACGGGCCGTCGAGCTCAGAATCGTTTTCCGAGTGCGACGATTTTACCCGTATACGACGTGTCGGTGTGAAAAAATAATAACTCATAACGACGGCGTACGTCCACACCCGCGGTAGTACTCCAAGCCCCGTAGGACGGTGCGACGACGAATCTGGTGGTCCCGCAATTGACGGTGCTCAATATTATACTCACGACAAAGCGTACGTAATCTACGACCCCGAGGTCGGTTTACGCGTGTGTCTGGTCCGGAGAAATCCGATCCGAACGTCCGTGGACGGTCGACCGAGTTCCGAGCCGATTCTATACGTGTGCCGTAGATAACGTTTCGTCCAACACCGTTTTTTAAATACAAATACGGTTTAGGGAAATATTATCATTGCTGGTCCGAGCGATCGGTGTTGGTCGAGACTAAGTAATTGAGTTGGATTTCCCAATGGGTTATGTTAAATTTTACCGTTTTCTACTCGACTCGTCGGTAGTGTTTGCCCGGAAAATATTCGAAACCTTTTGAGAGTAGAGAAAAATAATCTTTTTAAAATATGCAGCGCGAGGTTGTTTCCGATGCACCACAGACGAACAACGGACGTTACATTTGAACGGAGTGTACCGTAAAAAAGAAAAAAAAACATTATTTCCAAACTAATAATAGATCTTTCGGTTGACCCGGAATCCAAAACAAATAACGAAATCACGTCGGACGACGGCGAAAAAGTTTTCGTATTATTGAGTGTAACTGATTGTCGGAATGAAAAATAAAAAATAAATAAATAAAACGTACCCGACGTAGGTGTATAGGACGAAACGTACTCCTGAGACACAGTCTGGGTCGCGCCACCCACGCCGAAATCCATTTCCTCTCCGGCCTCGCCCGTCCTACACACTCCGGACGAGACGCACAAGGGACGCCGCCTAATGATGCGTGCAGTCTCTACACTTGTTACTTCTTTCTTCTGTCTTCTGTCTTCTTCTTCTTCTTCTTCTTCTTCTGCTGCTGTTGTTTCCACGCGGGGGGATCGGTGCGGTTTGAATATACAACGACACCGTCGTGCACGACACGTTACACACCGTGAAATTAGAACGGCGGTTTTCCGCCGTCTCCGTCGATGCCGCCACGATTGTTGTTCGCGACACGACATCGCCGCGGTGAATGCGACCCGCCCGCGCGTCCGTCCCTGCGCCGGCCGGAGTGCACGAAAATACGACCGTGACGCGTTCGACCCTCGTGTTATATATTGTGATTTCGTCGCGGTCCGTCCGGCGACGGGTCGTCCCGGCAGGGTGGCGGACGGAACGCGACACTTTGTCTTAGGGTGGGCGACACGACGAGAACCCGGCCCAGAAGAATATACGTCCGCGAAGTTCAGTTGTACGATCGAATCACAACTATGATGATAATATACCTCAAATTTTGTCACGTGTTCAATGATGGCGTACAACGTACGAAAGGGCGTATTTCTGGGGGGGGGTCGGTGGGGCGATCGCCCCCCCTGAGCTTTTTTTTTTTACCTTTTTCACATTATCTGTATTATATTATAATAATCATTAGAAAAAAATTACGAAATTATTCAAAGTCATAGATTATGATATAGGTGTGTAATATATTGATAGAAGCGTTCGGAATTTACCCAGATCGTATCGTATCGATTTTATAACGATAGATACTTTTAGATACACGTTATCTGATACTGAAGGTTCGATAATTTTTTTTTTTTTGTTAAACACGAAGTAGTAATAATATTATTATCATTGTAGTACACGAATACGCCTTCACAGTTCACGTAGTACACTAGATGCATGCAGAATAATAAATAGATTTGCAGAACACAAACGATAAAAAAAATTTGTTTTATAGAATAATAATTTTAATTAGTTTGTGCTTCATTTAAAAGAATTTTTATTTATTTTTAATCCTAAATATTATTAGTTAAATTATTTTGTTTATTTTTTATTCCTCAACATTACAAGTCTAAAAGTCGCCCCCCCCCTGAAAATAGGGTCAGGGACGCCCTTGAACGTACGACGCACAATGCACCACGTACGTTGTCTCGTCGTGGCCAGTCAGTCGCGGCACCACGCAGTGCCGAATTTTAAACCTCTGACCGGCTCGAATCGGTGAAAACGAATATTATTATTATACGTTCAAGTACGCGACGCTCCACCGGTAAAGCGTTTTGGTAGATAAGGGTGGCCATATTAAAAAAATAAAAAACAGGACTAAAATGATTTTTTCGGTTTTTTTTAAAATAATGTAACCAAATTTTTTATCACAATTTTTAATCATAGTAAAAAACATAATTTAATATACCTAAAATAGTTTATTTAATGTGTATTTAATATCGTTTCTATTCTCATAAAGTAGTTACAAAACGAATACATTATTTTTAATAAAAACATAAAAAAATAAATAAAAACAGTAGTTACTCAATAAATGAAAACTTTTTATAATGTTCTCAAATACTTTATTCCTATACTCGGTTTTCTGAAAACTTTTTCATTCATATTGATGATAATTTTTCGGTTCGCATATCTACACATTTTAATTAGTTATCTTTTTCCGAAAAACATCCCAAATCTAATAGTTTGGGGAATTTAGTGTATATTGTACGTATAAACAAATTTATAGCTTTATAAGATTGAATTAAAAACAGGACAAAAAGAGTTCTGAGAGACGTTCGCCAGGACAAAAGGACATAAGTTTACAATAAAGAACAATCCAGTAAAAAACGGGACGAATAGTCACCCTATGGTAGATCGGTAATATTTGAAACGGTTTTCTAAACGCACAGCTATTGTATGACGTAGGTACTAAGAAACGCCATGTCGGCGGCAACGATCCAAACGGGCATAAGTGACATTCTCGAAGTTGTTCGGGAGAACTAAAAAACAATTTTTTACCACTTTACTTAACGTTGAATATTTGTGATTTGAAAAAATATGTCGTTAAGAAAAAAAGTTGGATTTTAATATATTTTAAATGATCATTTGACTATATTTTTGATTGATAGTTTATATAAATTGAAATCTGAGTATAATAGGTATGGATTTTGGTGCTTAATATATTAATAAATACTAATCAATTGGATTGTCGTCGCCATAATATATTATATTATTAGTTAATTATACAGGGTGTCTCTTGATGATTTGATACTTGTAACTGCAATTAATTCGTTTTATTATAATTGTTATTTTTTTAAATTAATTCTATCTTACAATGAATACGATAGAATAAAAAACGTAAGTACCTATTAAAAGATTTTCTTATTTCCGGAACTCAAATTTGAAAATTTCTAATTTTATTTTGCAGTTAAAATAAGCCAAAATATTCATTTGCAAACCAATTTTTTAGAAAATGTTGATGTTAAAATATGTTATTAATGTTACGCCATTTATTCATTATGTTCGTATTATTTCTTGAATAAGTGTATTTAAAAAATGGTATGTTCAATAATAAAATTAAATTATAAGCTATATGTTTTCCATGAAATAGAACATATTATTTATATTCAAACACTTTATATACCTATCAACATTTTTCTAAAAATCAGATTCAAAAAATGAATATTTTGATTTTTCAATGAAGTTGTAAAATACAATTTTTTGATTTTTGAATTTTGACATTAAAAATTAAAAATTGTTTATTGGAAATATTATATTTATATCGTAGTCATATAGTGTTAATTAGAAAAAAAAAGACGAAAAATATTGAATAGAAGAAAAGTTATTATACGTGTGAAATCATTCTCACAAAATACTCCAACACAAGCTGTCTAAATCTTAAAGGAGACGGATTAAACAATATCGTAATTTAATATTATCTGATTTCATATTCTTCTACATTTGACGTAATATACAATAATTCTGATTGAATATCTCGACGTTTCGTAACACGTATATTCTGCTGTGAATTTTTTTTTTTTCATATTTTTGCATATTTGCATCAAAACGCATAATAATTGCATATTTCTGGATAATTACGTAAAATGTGCATATTTAATAAAATATTTTAAATTATTACTAATAATATACGTGAAAACTCCGACTTGTCTACAATAATTGTAAACGGTTTTAGCCGTGCAAATAATTGTAGGAATAGAAAACACCGTACTAGGGTCTAGGGACAAATTTTCGTTTTTTCAAAAACCCGGGTTTTAGGGCCGTTGGGTTTTCCGAGTGACCGATTCGTATGCGTCAAACGGTGTTTCGCGTGATCGTATGATGACGGGTTCCGCGTAGTTTGTCGCGTGGACGCGATTATTATCGTGTGTTTGCACACATCCACCGTCAGCCATACGATACGCGAGAGATAAACGAACGACAATTATTATTATTACTCTCCACGTTTGCCCGCGTCGCCGTCGTCGGGATTACGACGAGGCCGCGTCAAGCCGCCGCGTCGCGTCCGTGCACGTAATTATATAATTAAAAACGGCGGCGGCCCGGAGCCATCGGTCTGGGCCCGACGGCGGCGTACCGGCGGACTCGAGAGACGGAAACGGTTTCAAGGACCGAGCTCGGGCGCTCCGGCACGAATCACAGACGCCCTACCGAAGGATAGTAGAATAATAAAATACATATTATTGTGTATGCAAACAGTCGTAAAAAAATAATAATAATAATAATTTAAAAAAAAAAAACCGTTTGTCTATGAGACGTCGTCGACGGGGCAACGGCTATGGTATAGGTCAGAAGTTCCCAACATTTTTTGACTCAAGGCGGCGCCCTTAGTCATCAGTGATGGGAAATATCTAGATAACAATTATTTATCTTTTATCTTATCTAGATAAATTTATTTTCAGTTATCTTTATCTTTATCTAGATAAAATTTTAGTTATCTATGAGTACCTATTTAGATAGGTAATTTATTTAAATGGTCTGAAAAAAAAGGAAATTTAAAATATATTATTTTATTAATTTTTTTTTTTTTTAATTAATCGAAAAGATTACTGAGAAAAACTCGTGTGGAGGCCCAGAAAAGGAGATTATAATATGTACTATCATGAAAGTGAAGTATCCATACGCAAAAATTTATTAAAAAATACAGAAATGTATTATTATTTTAATTTTAAGTCAGAGAATGATTTGTCATTTTTTACGAAGTTTATTTAAAAAAGTACATGTATTTTTAAATGTTTTAAATTATGTATTTTTATTTTTTTACCTTATACTTGTAGGTTGTAGATCCTGAATATTTTCAAAATTAAACATGAAATTATCTCAAATTTATCTAGATAAAAATGTACTAATTTTTATCTTTATCTAGATAAAATTTATTATAATTATCTTTATCTTTATCTAGATAAAAATGTTTATATTATCTTCATCTTTCTCTAGATAAATTATTAGTTATCTATTCCCAACACTGTTAGTCATTTTCTGAAAATCCGGAGGCACCCTATAGACTAATCGGTTTTTTTTTTTTTGGTTATAAATGCCTCGGTGACCGGGGCCATTGGCTACAAGAGACTACATAATATTCACATTAAACAAAGGGGTTGTTCCACTTAATATGAACTTATACGTAATAACTAAAGTAGTACAAATAAATAAATAAGGGCTGCATATTGAATTTACAGTGATACATTATAGGAGAGTACATTATACATTTATAGTTAATAATTGGGTTTTTTTGTAGCAGTGCATAAGTATGAACGTAAATAAAAGTAGTGAAACGTTGGTGTATATAGTGTATACAAGTGTTATATTTTATAAAACAAACGATTGCGTTGAACATTAGCGATATATATTTTTAATTTTATAATTATTGCATAACATTATTTGACTATCGAGATTAATAATTAGAAACAAGGGAATCTCGTGAAACTAATGTGACACTCGGGCTTGTTTTTTTTTTTTTTTTTTTTTTTTACACAAATCTTTTATTTGTGGTCGAATAGTTGAAAGACACACTCTCATTTCTTCTTCGACGAACTCCTTTTTCATTCATTTCTCTGTTTTTACGTTTACGAGAGTGGAAAATGCGTGGTGAAAAACAAGTGGTAGAGTGATGACTTTATAACAGTTCATGTCGAAAATAGATTTAACAATATTTCACAATATTTCTACAAATTATAAAGTCTGTTTTATTATTCACAGTGCTATGTGTTTCGTGAAATCGTTTTTTCTTATATATATATATATTTGAAACGATTTCGCGGAACCCTAAATAAAATTCACTAGATACAGATGTTTGAAAAAATTATAATACAAAAACCTAAAAATTTTAAGAATATTTTGAAAAAATTGGTCTCTATTGTACACAGGATAAGACTGTATTTTATCTTGTTATTTTATTTTATTATATGGATTATTATTATTGTCATTATTTATACATAAAACAATATTGTGTTCATTATAATTAATAATAAGAATCTAATCTGTTTATATAAAAATAATTATATTTTATATTTCATCCGCGTATTATACATATAAGAGTAAACGTCTTATCGAAGCAAAATTTAAATCGTGTTAATTATAATATTATTAATTTACTGTATATATAAGTAGATACTAATTATAATTTATAAACTCGCTGTCTTCAACACAAGCTTAGCTCAAAGAAGGTAGGTAAATCAAAGCAAATGTTTTTATGTAAACGTGTACAAGCTATTTTGAATTGATTTTTCAAATAAAAAATAAAAAAATCGTTGTTAGGCTCCCAATATCAGGTTAGGTACCTAATCGAGAACTGAATTGGCTCCCAAGACAGGCAATGTTGAATTGGCTCCCAATATAATTTTTATCAAGTGGTTCTCGAAATACAAGAGTGGGAAAAGCTCACGATTTTGTGTGTACTTTTTGTAAGTTTTTGGGTAACTTTAGACATACTAAAGCTCGAGCTCGTAGCATATTGTGTTTGATGTATTTAACATCTTGCGTTGTAATCGAATTGGTTGAATTTTCCCTTAAGTATGAACGCAACAATTTGGAAGGGCGTTCACGTATACTTTCGACAGCTTTTCTTTTCAGTCCGTTACTAATAATTAGGCGTTCGCGTTTGTTTTCTTCATCTGGATCGTGGTCATGGTTGAGATCTGGACGATTCACATACAACATTTTCGCCGTTTCAAATTCTCAAATAAGCTTTGCATCCTCGTTAAGTACATTTGAAACGTTTAAATGCATTTCGGAGAAGCTTATTGCAGCTAAATTTAAAACTGTTTACAATTAAAATTAATTCTCCGTTTTCACTACTCATTTTTTCTACCAAATTCATTTCATATTCTATGTGGGTACGAATAACGACAAATTGCAACGAACTGCGACGGTTTCGAACTGTGAACTGCGAGTACTGCGATTACTGCATTTAATGACGTCAGTGAAATTCTATACTACACTTGTATAGGTTGTATAAATACGTCGATGGTTGTGACTGTTTGATGCGTTGTCGGATTAATGAATAGACAATTTCAAGACGGACCGGCACTGTGTCGCTAAAAATATTACTGTCACGACATTTTTAAACTTTTAATTTTTTTATGTATAGTCGCATTTTTTTCCAACAATTTTGATAACCAATGGATTTATAAAAATAATTGTGTAGGGAGCCAACTCAATGCATAAATCTTGGGAGTCAATTCAATAGCTCCGGCGCGTACGGCGTACAGGTGGCCACCGTCTGGTGGTCGCGGCAGGGCGGCCATCGTCTGGTCCGGTGAAATCGATGCTGCGCGTTCTCTGCCGCCACGGCAGGTACTCGCCGTGTAAGCGTTACACACTGAGCGCGGGAAACGAGAAATAAAAGCGTTTTGAAAAACGCACTTTCGCCCCGTCTGGGTATTCTCGGCTTCTCGCGCGAGTCGACGGGGACGGGCGTATTGAGTTTTAAAGAAACGATAGCTCGTTTCATCGATAAAACGTTTCTAGGCAAAGCCCTGAGATTAAAACACACCGTCTGGACGGAACGGTTTCTATAAATAAATATTCAAAGTTTGAAATTGACGTGAAAACAGTTCGTTACGTAAAAATCGTAAAATAAGTTACTTAAGAGCTTATAAAAAAAAAATCTTGTAGCGTGATTTTTAATTTTTTTTTTTGCCAGTATCGTTAGTAAAGTGTGCGAGTAAGGTCATATTAAATTTTCAAAAGTTTTCATCAAATATTTAAAACTTTATTTTGGAGTAAACTTGGAATAAAACAAGTTATTTTTTAAGTTCTATTTTCAGCCCAAAAGTTGTCCGAATTTTTTTTCGAAACTCTAATAAAATATGTACTAATACATCAATAGTATATTATGGTGGAAATTTCAAGTTTCCAGCGACGTTATTTTTGGAATCATGACGAAATTACAAAAGTCGATTCAATGAATTTCGCCGTTCTTACTCCGTTTCCGGTAGTTTTTCCTCTCGCCTGTTTAAGCTATTGAGGTGAGAACCTTAAAGTACCGTCTAAATACGATTTCAGCTCTGTAGAATCGAAGGACGAGATTTTCGGACGATGTCAGGGCGAGCAAAAAATGTGTCCAGAAAAAAAAAGAAGAAAAATACAAACGTAATTTTAAAACCATTACGATCCTTCGCTTCGCTCGGAATCTAAAACCTCGACGACCGCGGCGAAACAACGTGGCACACGCGCATAGTTATATATATATATATAGGTACATACAGTGGAACCTCAATTATCCGGGGTAATGGTGGGGAGGGGGTCACACGGATAAACGAAAACCAAGGTTATTCGAGACTTTTTATAATAATGACATTTTTTTTATGTAATTACGTATAATTAGAAATACATAGGTACAATTTTATAATAATGTAATTTTGTAAATTTTGATTTGATTATAATTAGAAATATACGTATGCATACAATAATGTCATATTATGTACATCCATAATATTGAATAAAACAAGATCAGATTAAAGTATGAAGTTATCAGTCTTTGTTTTTTTTTTTTTTTGGTTTGAAATTATTATTTTCCTTACTTCACTTTTGATTTTATTAAGCCAATAGCGTCATGGAAGTCAAAATGTTCCTGTTCGCAGAAGTTTAGGAGGATATCAACTGCTTCCATTGCTTGGCTTGACTGTATTTTTTTCAAAAATGTCCTCATTATCACTCTCTAAAGAAGAATCAGGCTGTTGTGGCGTAGATTGTGGTGTAGTTATGCTGCCATAACGAACTGCTATGTCACTGTCATTTAAACGCTCGAATCCCTGACATCGAAATCTTCGATATTTTCTTCGTCCTCATATTCTAAATTTTCGAAAGAGTGAGCTGGTTCCACTGTATATTATGTGTGTTGAGACGCGATCGCGACCGGGGACTCGAGCGGACTAGCGCCGGCCGTCCTTCGCCGTTGCCGTGCGATCACGACCGCCCGGACCACGATAGTGTGTACGATTTCGACGATTTTCGAAAAGCGGTCCGTGCGACCGTGTGCTTGCTCAGCCACGCTGTCGCTGTAAGCGAAAACGCCGTAAGTCACCGAAGAACGATTTTTGAGAAAAACGTGTTTTTGTGTTTTGCATTTTCTTAAAATCATAACACTTTGTACATTAAAATTATTTATATACGATATGTGTTTTCCTGCGTAATTTTACCAGACAAATACGACGAAACAAAAATAAACACGATTAAATTAATTATTAACAAGATTTTTACTTTTCACGTTGCACCTTAGTATTAATGAAAACTTTCGATGCTTTGTTCCTAAGCAAGAATGCAGTAAGTCAGGGGTCGGCAACCCGCGAAGCAATTTTTGATGGCCCGCACAAAGGTGGTTAATTTTTGTGTTTTATTTTTTTTCAATAACATTTTTCATATAATTTTCAATATTTTATAATTATTTTTCTTTTATAAATAAAATCTAATCTAACCGTTAATAGTTAATGTTTATTCTATTATACAGTTATATGGTATAGTCAGTTTAATCTATAAAATTATTATTATCTAATCGAAGTTGAAGATAATGATGGCTGTACTACTCAGTCATATTCATATAGTTACTTTGAGTTTGTAGTGATTAGTATTACACCTTACGTGTGACTGTTTGCGTTTGTACCTAATATATAGTGCGTTTGTGTGGACATAAATAATGTCAAGAATAATTTACAAATGGAAGTCATTGAACTTCAATATGATGAGGTTCTAAAAAATTCTTTTCGGGAAGCAACAAGTTTGCCTCAATTTTATAGTTGTCTTCCAATATCTACTGTACAATATCCCTGGAATCAGACAATTCGCACAAAAACTTATAGCGGCGTTTGCAAGTACATATATATGTGAGCAGACATTTTCCATTGTGAAGTACAGAAAAAGTAAGCACTCTTCGCGCCTTAGTGATGTCATTTACGAGCTGTATTACGAGTCTCAATAACAAGTCTGCAAGCTGATATCGAAAATTTAACTAATAAACTGCAGGCACAGAAATCGCATTAATTTACTACTTTACAATTTGTTATTCAATTAAATTTTTCTATGCAATTTTTTCCAATAACATTTGTGTTTTTTTACATTTACTCTAATATTTCTATGTAAAATAGTCAAATATAACAGCAATACAATTATAAGTATTATATCATAATATGTAATTTTTTTTTTAATGTGGCCCTTGATGAAAAATTGAAAAAAAATATGGCCCGCGTGGTTGAAAAGGTTGCCGACCCCTGCAGTAAGTAATAATTTTTCATATGATAATATTACTTATTCATTTTAATTATTATACGTCTTACAAGTGTATAATTATTTTTAAAGAATTAACACCGTAAAACTGTTATTTGCAATTCAATTTATAAATTTAAAAAATACGCTGTTAACTAAATTGCACATGTATAACATAAAACTAATAAAATACCTAATAAATAAATAAATAATATAATATAAGTTTATTAAAAATAAATTGTTCGATAGTCGACTTGCTTTGCTGTAAGTGAACCGGTCCGTATTTCTAAGCTTAAATGCGGTCAATTATAATTTGTTCTACGTACTGAGATAAAATGCCGTATCTTCAACATATTATATTTACAACGCTAATGCTTGGTAAGGTGTATTTGCGGCCTTATTACCTAGTACCCACGAACTTTTCTTAGATTTACGGCGTTTTAGTTATTTGATTATTGCTTATAATATTATACTTTTGTAGTAATATTTCAAACATACGGCATATTCATCTACACAAGCCGAATTTCACAATTATTTATTTCTTTTTACCTCATTTTTATTTATTCATTTATTTATTTATTTATTTTTTTTTGTTGGTATAACGGCGTTTTTACTTACGACGATAGTACGGCTCTGAAGACGCACACGCGACTAAAATACAAAACGCACACGCCACGAACACGGTAAAGTGTCGTCGCGCGCGCGAGCACAACACATGTGAGACTGTATAATAATAATAATAATAATAATTTTTTTTTTTGGTTTACTGGCCAATTTTGCCGCTTTTACCACGTCCTCCCACAGTTTCCGATCATCCGCATCCTTAATTTTTGTCGTTCCCAAGTTTTCCAGATCTATGTTTACTCTGTCGGGCCATCGCTGACGGGGCCTTCCTCTTGGCCTCTTTCCGTTAGGTTTATTGATTAGGTAGTACTTCACGGATTAGCTTATCCTTAGCCCCCCATACATGGCCAGCCCCCTCTAGCCCCTTTTAGCTTTCAGACATGCTTGTATGTTTGATTGATTGAAAATGCTTTCGACGTCTTCATTTTTTCTTCTTTAATAGCTCCCTGACTCCTGCAGGTTCAATATGGGACCGTTGATATTTTTCTCTTGAATTTTAGAAGTTTTAGTTCGTCGCCCTTTGTTGTCGACCAAGTCTCACAAGTGTACATCGCAATAATAGGGGGAGTAGGTAGACTATAATATAAAGTTTCGTTTTAGTTTCTCTTGATTACGTTTCTCGTTATGTAATATCCTCTATTAGCCGAACCAAGTCTCGTCTTGACTTCATTGCGCATGTCATTTCTTTGGTTTATATTGACCCCCGAATATTTAAAATCTTCAACTTGTTCAAATAAGTGTTGTCCAACCCTGAGACTTTGCTTAACTGTCGGCGTTCTCGTAACAATCATATGTTATTTTGTTTTAATTTCGTGAACTTGGAGTCCCATTTTTTCACTACTTTTTAACAAATGAAGAATACTTGTTGTAAACTCAGCTTTAGGTTGTCCAAGGATAACGATGTCATCAGCGTATGCCAATATGGTATTCCGTCCTGCAAGCGTCTCCATTTCCCTCAGATTATTCATTTCTCTAATTACTCTAATTACTCTTAATAATAATAATAATAATTGCTGTTGTCGCCGTACCTGAGCCGTGTTAATTACCACACCGTAATGTGCCGTGCGCTCGTCGAGTACGTACGTGTACGTCACTACGACGCGGCGGGGGATTATTGATTTTTCACGTGATGTTTGCAGTGAAAAACGGTCCCGGGGAAAACTAACCTGCTGCACGCTGCACTCGCATTGCGAAATCACCTGTAGTTCAAACATTCCGTTCTATCCTGTTTTTTTTTTTGTTTTTTTTTGTTTTTTTGTTTTTTTTTTGATTTTGACTGGCAGGCATTCTTCTGCGACAGCGCCACGACGACGATCGCGTGTAGTGCACATACGATATGTCTCACGAACGTTCACCCGTTAACAACGTTGTTTCCCTTTTACTGAAAATTATCTCTTGTGTTAATAGAGAAAATAAGAGTTCGTGTTTTAAACGATTTACATCAAGCTCGAGATTACGGTTTTTAATCTTCCACCAAACACACATTTTAGTAAAACGTTCAACAGTTTTATTTGTCTAAATCTATTTCTACAATTTAAAGATACCAATTTTATTGAATTTGTTTTCTGCACACGGTGACAATTCAACTTTTCGTTTTTATCAGTTTAATGATTTTTAATTATTTATTTTTTTTTTTTTTTTACAGAAAAAGTTAGTACATGTATATATCACCATTAATCACAAATCATTAAGTTAGTGAAAATTAAAATTCTAAACGTACAAATTTTCAGCAGCATAAACTATAAACCGGTTGGTAACAAAATTTTCGAAAATTTTAAAATGCAAGTTATTTTTTTAAATGCGTACAAATTTTATTAAAATATGACTATTTTTAGCCCTTGTCAGTGATTCAAATTGAACAACAAAAAAAAAAAAATACAGAATTTGAAGATCTTAATTATCTCAGGTGACACTGCAAGATGCGAATCCTCGTATGACACCCTATATACACACACACACACACACACACACACACACACACACACACACACACACACACACACACACACACACACACACACACACACACACACACACACACACACACACACACACACACACATATATATATATATATAAGTACGGGGACGTTTATGTTTTTGCGAGAATTGTCCGCAATAGCGCAAATAAATTCTGAAACACCAACAAACAAATCCAATTTTGGTAACACGTTTTGTTAAAATTGCATTTCAAATGATATCGTCAACGACGAATGAAGCTCACATGACAATTTATAATACGTTCAGTATGTATATATATATATATATATATAATTTATACGTGCGTATATTATGAAAGTGTTAAAACATATTGAATAGTTAAAATGTAGCAAAACACGCTCATTAAATTCATAAAAGAAACCTTTTTGTTTTGTGTCGATTCGGCTGATCAACTTGTTTATGAAACATAGGTTTCGTGAAAAGCAGTGTTGGGATTAGATAAGTACTTTTTTATCTAGATAAAGATAAAG
Organism: Therioaphis trifolii; assembly: GCA_027580255.1. NCBI lineage: Eukaryota > Metazoa > Arthropoda > Insecta > Hemiptera > Aphididae > Therioaphis > Therioaphis trifolii. Next base: position 14,444,127 of record CM050405.1, on the reverse strand, counting down.
ATAGTATGACAAAAAACTATCTAGATAAAGATAAAAGATAACTAAATCAAAATTTATCTAGATAAAGATAAAAGATAAATACATTTTATCTAGATAAAAAAATAGATAATTTTTTTTAATTCCTACTTTAAAGCAGGGTCATCATTTCAATATTTTCTAGGGTAGGGGCGTAGGGCATAATGTTGAGACGTAAGTATAAAACTACCCTTCACTTCTTAGGCATCCAACCAGTGACGCCACTAGCACTAAATTTTAGGGAGGGATATTTTTGTCTGTGGTCCTATCTCAGTATTATGCCACAGGTAAAATATTTTTTTTTTTTTGGTGGAGAGAAAATATCATCGTGAAAAAACTATATAACACGACTCTTCACAATCATTTTGAACCTTAACAACAGTTTTAGTGTGTATTTAAATTTTTATAAGTAGATATACAATATTTTTATTAGGTAAAATACATATCCTATAATTTATATCATTAATTTAATGTTGACGACGGTTGACGAGTCAGTCATCAACACAACATAACAATGAACTGTAGGTTTACTCTATATTTGAGCACCTACCAAGTTCCAGGCCCCTAGCAAAAAGATAAATAATGAATAATACCTTATAGCCAATAGGTATATAGTATTATTAGGAACATACAATTTTTTACTCAGATGACTTAAAAAGTCAAATTTAAAGTATTAATTATCAAAAAAATTAATTGACAATAAAAACCAATATAATATATATATATATATTTTTTTTGTATAGAGAATTAGAGACTAATAATTTATCTAGATAAATTTATCTAGATGGATGAAATTTTTATCTTAGATAATCTTTTAGATAAAATGAAATTATTTATCTAGATAAGATAAAAGATAACTAAATAATTATCTAGATAATTTATCTAGATAAATTTATCTAGATAAGTCCCAACACTGGTGAAAAGCCGCTGGAAAATAAATACCAATAATACAGTTCCGGCTACGAAATGAGGGGAACACTTTTTGAAAAATATTATAACAATACCGTAAGATTATATAATAATTTGGAATGAAAACGTATTCGCACAAATCTACTTTTGTCGCGTATTGTTGTCATAAATGTTTTGATATTTTCTTTTAAGATACCTACAATAATATTCAAATTATGTATTGTTCTGGCACAAATAAAAACGAAGTCAAAAAGAGTCTTTTCTTGCGGCCTAACCTATTAGAGATAAAACATTAAAGTAATCTGAGTTTATTTTTTTATTTTTTTCTAAAAAAACGTTGACACAGTATTTATTCGATCGAATTTCCCCTTTTTGACCACACCCTTTGGTTTTTTTTTTTTTTTTACTGAAAAGGTCTCAGGATTCAGTTAATACGCCATTATAGATAAGTCAGCGTTGATTTCTTTACGTATTTAGTGCCACAATAAAGAAGGATTTGTAATTTGCACTAGGGATTTTGAAACCCGATTTAATTTTCAAATCATTTATACCGTAAATTTAAGGTATAAAAATCGAAATGTTTTTGCGATGATTAAAATGAATATGTATTTAATTTATATAATTGTATCTGTGTGGACTTTTTCTATTTTGTTGTTGTTCATATTATGTTTTGTCGAGGTTCTAGTTATTTGAAAATTAACATTATAGTGTGTGACTCGAAGACAATCACATGATTCCATAAAACGTAGTAATTTTTTTCTTTTTTATAATGTTTTAAAGAATCTTCTACAGAAATCACGATCAGTTGTGAAAACGTCTTTGAACTTTCGGTTCGGTTGCGGACAACCTAAATACATAGTCTCTAAATACATAGTCTCCTACTCGAACGTAGTTACTGACAGGTTTGTTATAACATATTAGGGGACGGATATTGTTGCATTTTCAAATTTTCTTCTACTTTTCCAATTTATAGTTTAGTAAGTTTTATATACGTTTCATGTAAGTACGAGTTCAAATCTAAAAGTTTTAAGAGCAATTTTTTCAATTTCATTACAATTTTGTTGAATTCACTCATTTATACAACTGTTTTAACTATAGTCGAAACTCGACAGTCGTATAGATAAGATTATACTTCAATATCTCCATCCATAAATTGTAATTGGTAGTATAATAGTATTATATAGTTATAAATAATAATGGTATCTTACCTTCATTTCGATAATATCAAATATTATAATCTGTTCTTCAGTCACTCAGTGAATTTTGAGCTACCGTGTTCTGTAAATATGCCGAAAATTAAGCCAACTATTTCCACTATTTATAAAAAAATACATATCAGATTTTGATGAGAATGTATTTTCATGTGATGAATCTACATCGACTGACGTAGAACGATGTTTTTTGAGGTACAAAAACTTATTGGCACCAAATCGAAGAGCATTCGAATTCGAACATTTAAAACAAACAACGATAGTACAATGCAACGATGTTTAAAATTTAAAATATTTAATTTGTTTAGTATATGCATAGATTATTAATTAATAATTATTATGAAATGTGAATAAAATTTTTTTTGTAAAATTAAAATAAAACATTTATAAATTATAACGGAACGTTGTTATTTTTTAGTGCAACTTTTAATATTTTAAGTGCACTTTTCTGTATTTTTTAGTGGAATACTGCAATCGATTCTACTAGTTTTTCACCACTACAACATCCGTGCCCTAGTTATATTATCAAAATCATTTACGAGTAAACATTTAAAATCTATTTCCATAGTGAACTTAAAATATTATTATTTTAAATTATAAATTAATAACTAGTTTATTAATAAGTTAATATAATAATATAATAGTTAATATTACAACTCGGGGTGTTCGGGTCGGTCCGAAAATCAAATTTAAAGTTGTAAATAATCGAACCAAACCTAATTCTCCATAATTTAGTTTGACAATCAAACCCGAGAATACTCATTATTCGTTAGAGTGATAAAAATGTAACTGATGTTTACCAGAGTAAACTGGACAAGACTTGTCTGCTTAGTAGAGACAGCTAGAAGACAAATACTGTCACCTAAATCGGTGGAAAAACTAGTGTTTTTACACGAAAATATTATACAATTAATAATTACACATAGTTTTATTCAATATAAGTTTTTTTTTTTTAATAACATAAAACAGTACTTGCGTGCTTATACCATCAAATCACAAAATGTAGATTTACAATAATGCAATTAGTATTTTACATGTATTTTTATTTTTGAATTTTTTAGCATTTTTAAAGTTCGGTTCGTGTTCGATTAAATATCTAAAAAATACAGTTCGGTGTGGGTTCGAATAAAAACGCATAGGTTCGGTTCTGTTCGGGTTCGATAATTTTGGGAAAAGTTCAGTCCGAGTTCGGGGTCCGATCTTAAAATTACGGGTTCGCGACATCACTAGAAATAACATCCGTAAATTATACAATATAAATAAAGATATACTTAACGTTATAAAATCGAAAATAATAAAATGATATCGGAAACATTCACGTCATAATAGTATGTCAAAATCTACGTCAAAGACGTCTGCAAAAGTTTTAAACAAAACACTGAACGAGTCATTACACTTTTAGTCGGTAATTTGTTTAGTATCGTGGTTTGATATTTTATATTAAATTCATGTCCCGAACGAGCTCCCTTTGAAGTCGTGGAAGAAACGATTAAGCGATTTCTAGCCTTAAAAGCGGGGGTAAAAATGAAATTCGCATTAAAACCCGGCTACACCAGTGTTGTTGAAGGATTTTCAATAATTTCATATTACGCTTTGTGTCGCGCGGCGCCAGTAATTCATTAAAAATACAAAATAAAGGAACAGACGGAAACGCGAATAATTTGATATATTATTATGTGTTTTGATTCGAAAGGAACGTAATATTATAATGTTTGAAGGATGTTGACGGAAAACGGGATGCGGAACGGAGTTTTACCCTAGACGATATTATGTATGTATGTATATAGGACCGCGGTCCGGTGAACAAGGGACTGCTGAAGGATTCGGTGCAGACGCCATAGATAATGGATGACTTTTGTCGGTGAACGGTGTCAAACACCAATTATTTTACTCTCGCAAACATTATTTAAATATTTAACGGTCAAATTATTTCGCGACATTACTCTAGTGGATACTGTCGATTCTCGCTGTTAATGATTTGACGCTGTCGGAAACGAAAACATAATATTATATTCGTACTCGTTACGACTACGCCTACACGAATATCCTATGCCACGATACCCGTACCTGCTCGAGAATATTACACTTACCGATTATAAAGAAATTAGTCGTGTTTTACGAACACCGAACAAACAACGACGGCGATTCGAATAGGAGACACGTGTCGTATTGTACGAAATTAATTGACAGTAATTACACACTTCGAGTATCTGATCGCCTTGCAGAAATATTAGGTCCTGATCCAGTGAACATCAACAAACCCATCCAATTCCTATCGGAAATACACCTAATCGACCGAATATAATACCCAAATTTTCTTTTACATAACATACGATAACCAAATGTTTTCATTTAATGTATACATTTCATAATGTTAACGTTAATGTTCTTCCTTATTTTTTTTTTGTTTTTATTATATATATATATACTTTTTTTATTTTTTTATTTTTTTTTTTTTTTTTTGTACAATATTATAATCCATAAGTGTTAATACAAATCTATATACAGTAGAAGCCGCTTATTAGAAACACGGATCATTGATACAATCGCGTTATTGAAACAAAAAGTTCCGGGACGGACAGACCGTACATTAGAACATTGAAAACAAATCGGATTATTGAAACATCACATCGGTTATTTGAAACAAATTTAAGCACATTTTAGAAGCTTTCAGGCAATTGCAGAAGCTCTAAATGTCCTCAGAAGTGTCGTCCAGCATCGTGTGGATGAAATAGGTTTTGAACAGCAATACTCGTATGAAAATATGATAATGGAGTTACTCGACGCAAAAAAAACGAACTAATGTAGATAAAAATTTTAAATAATATAGTAAAATATATACATTTGAACATACTTTTTTAAATCATACAATATTCTTACATAGATAAATATACATAAACACAATATACATTTTACGCGTATTTTTCATTTTTTTTTTTTTTTTTTTACATAGTACAAACCAAACCAATCGCTTATTATAAACAATCGGTTTATTGACACATTTTACCTTGGTCCCAAAGTGTTTCTAATAAGCGGCTTCTACTGTATATATATATATATATATATATATATATATATACGTATATTGTTACGTCCAATGGCCACAGCTGCCACGGATTATTATTCTTAATAAAAAAAAAAAAATTGACCATTCCACACTTTGAATATTTATTGCGATTAGTTATAAAATTTATTCGGTATAGGTTTCAAAGACGAGCACAAAGAACGTCAGTTTCGATTCTTTAGAATTAAGTCGTCGACTACTTGTATCAATAAATTTATCTATGATAAACGTAATAATATCACAGTAGTAATACCGATGAGGCACTCGGTACACGCGTGACTATACAATATATTAATATTTTCGCGCCAAGCAAAATAACTCAATATTCTCACGGACAAAAAGCGTTTTACCTATGTCGTAAATTAAAATAAACATAATATTGTTCGAAATAACGTATAATATATACGCATAGAATCCAAAGATATTTTTTTTTCCTCGACACGTTTCCGTTATTGTTTTTAAACCCCTTTGGTCATTTCGTGCCGCTGACGCGTGAGCTGCTAAATAATATTGGTACAAATTACGTTATTAAATCTTTTCAATAGCGAATCATTATGTTTGTGTCAGCCTCATGGGTTAACGCCATGATTCATGTTTGTTTCGTAATTATGGAAGTGTCTAGAGCTGTTCGGAACACCCATATAAACTATTATTTTTCTTCAACAAGTTTTGGTCTGTGCAATTGTGGTGAGGTGTGTGTGTGTGTGTGTGTGTGTGTGTGTGTGTGTGTGTGTGTGTGTGTGTGTGTGTGTGTGTGTGTGTGTGTGTTTCGAGTGTTATACCGAGTTTACTTCTGTCTATACGGACTATAGAGTGTATCTTTTTAATGTTTTATTGTTATTTCGGTTAGATGTAATCAAATATAAAGTACTGATATTCTATACTTAATATCATTATCTACTTTGATCTTAAAAATCCTGTGAATACAATCCAAGTACCCTTAAAACAAAAAAACAAAAAACGAAAAGAAATACACCATCATAAACCGATTGACCTATTTAAGGATTGATTTCCTTCCTTTTTTATGTTCCTAGTGACACAAGAAAATTTATCGTAGATAATAAAAAAAAAAAAACTTTACAGACTTTTGATAACGCCCTAGCTAATTAAGTTAGTTGAATTAAACATGGAAAACACCTTTTGCAACGCACACAAGTGTTATGCAAAAATACTCCGACGATTTTTCTTATTTTCACGTAAAAATATTCCGTGTTTATTTCAAAAGGTTTTCAACGCCGCAAAGTAGCTTGAAAATTATGACATATTTTATGCGACCTTTAGAGAATACATTATCTCCGAGATACGATCAAAACTAAATACGATCCATAGAAAATAAGCACTCAAATAAATATAATCCCAGACGTACCGGAATACGTCCCACGCAATTTCAGTCGACAATAAGCGAATGGAACTTAAAATGCGAATCGAGAGTTCCGGTCTCGACGAAAATGAAAACATAAGAAAATGACAATAAGAGCTAATTTATATTGTATCCAAGCGCCTAGTGCGTTAAGAACGTTTGAAACGATTTCGGATTTTTTTCACAAATCGGATAATTCGCGATTCTCGCTGAACGCTCGTTGACATACTTTTCAAATCTCTTAGCGAATCCGCCAGATTAACGGGCTGAAATTCTTCTACAAGGTTTCCAACAGTTCCCCGCACTCGATATACACTATCAATTTCAGAGTAATGACGTATAGGTACGTATTATAATACTCGATATGATACGAAAATCTGGTTTCACACTGTCAGCGGTAAGGTGCCTCGTCATAACGGTTGCGAAGGACGAGAAACCAGAATAATATGGCGTACCACACGACTCCACCCTCTACCCCCCCCCCGTTTACGGTATTCGCGAAACGGTTTGCGGATCACTGCGTAAAACTGCGTTCCGGATATTTGTTGTTCAAGCAGATCTATGATTTTGTTACTTTTAGGCGTAAAAAGCGATTCGGCTTCGTTCGACGGTGGCAAAACTTATTTCACTAAATTACACGTGCTCAACGCGCATGATTAAATGTCGACACTAAGTTCGTGTGTACGGTGAGCGTATTAAAAGTGCTAAGTGTTAATCTGCTATCGATAACGAGGCGATTTCAGTGGTTGTGCCCAGTTCGAAATATTGAGTTTCGCTGGTTTCGTCGGATGGAAATGAATGTATATTTGAACAAAATCATTTTATGAGAAAAAAATCGCATTGAATCACACGAGTTGATATCGGCCTATGATTTAAACGGCCCTCGATATATTATATAGGTAGTGTTGTACGAAACTGCGATATAACAACCAAAACGCTTTGATTTATTTGCACAGACAAATGTTTTGATCGAAAACAACGGTTATAAACGAATCGTTTTGATCACGCTGAAATAATAAAATTATACGTTTTACCGATACGCGGGGTTCGAGTGAAATTTCAACTTAACTCAATTTTAGTAATTTGTTTTAACGGTTAGAAAAGAAATTAGTTCAAAAGTTTAAAGCTCTATAAGACGGACCGTGTGAGTGCAAGAATGTGAATTGTCGAGGGAAAAGGTCCTAATAAATGGTTTCTTTTTTTTTCTGACGGTATCTAAACTACACAAAGTCCGTGAAAACTTTTCTACTTCAATGTGAGAAGAAAAACAGATAATGGATGTTTTGCAATGAATAAAAAAAAAGACGAAATATCAAAACTTGTTTATCAATTTCATTATTTTAAGGTCACAACGATTAATAATTAACAATGGTAACTGTGAAATAAATTCAACTACAGTGGTACATTAACGATCTCTTCGTATCAATATAATCTAACTATCTAGAGAGTGGATACTTTATGAATATATTTTCACAAATTAAATTGACAAATAAGAGAATATTTCACATACTTTTAAACGATATTTTTAATTTGGTCGTATCAATCAAGAAAGACAATCTATAGTCAAATAATCGTAATCCTATATGTATTTGGATGTATTCAAAATTAAAACGTATTTACTCAAGTCGATTTTTAATTCACAGGATCTGCAGACAATAATATTTTTGTTTTTTGAACACATGTGAATTTGTAAAGTAGAGCGAGTACACGGGTACTTGTTATTTTATCGTTATTATATCTGCTATTATTAAAACTTCTATTATTATTATATCTGCTATTATTAGAACTGATGCGTTTCGAACCTAATTCTAATTAGGCTCTCAATATTTTCCACATTTGGGTGTGTCAAGAACATTTATTACGTACACTCTACTCCCCACGAGAGTTACAAAGATATACTCCTCGGCCCCACCTTGGCTCTCCTTATCCACTTATACCGATCTGCTGGTGAAAAAATAAAAAACGACAATGACAGTCTGCACGAGAGAGACGTACGAGAACAACGTTCGAAACCAGTTGCCTCGATTTATGTGCGCGATGAGTGGCGGTGTGAAAAAAATCTTCAAAGACCTATGGAAATCTGACACATAACATCCCCCGTGTGTGCACTAGACGATATTTATACACTCAACTATACGTGTATATATCGTACTAAATGATACTTCAAGACTGGAATACACGCTAGACGAGGAATTTTTTCAAAACTTTTCAGTGACTTGGTAGGGCATTCGTGTTATTTTACTCCCTTTCACCGTTCACCCTATAACAAATTGCCTCACTTCTAAATGATTTACGATTTAAACATGGGCGTGCGTTTCAATTTATAAGACATATTGTCGTATTTATAATAATAATAATGTACAACGTGATAAAATCAGTTCATATTTTTCAATAATTAATTTTCCAACGTCAACATCCACATCACGAACGCGTCGAGTTTCGTTTATCGTTTCTATTAAGTCATCTGCGATCAATAAGTGCATGGTTTTTGTGTTGTAAAATATAAAAAACGTAAAGTTTGTTTTTCGCTCGGCATTTATCGGAAAATCCATTTTGAATGAATAAGTTATAAATTTATATTTTATAACAACAACAAAAAAAAACAATATAACTACTTAAAAGTAAAAACTAGGACCTCTAAACATCACGACGATCTTACCAATTGACAAATACATATTATTTATTACAGTGATAACTGTATTAGTTATTATTGATGTGAGTCAAAGACGATAAATTTAATACCTAAATAAAACTTTGTCCGTGCATATGCTTAGTTATTTGATTTAGACGATAAATGTTCAAAAATTCATTTTGGTTTAATAAATTGATTACTAGTATAAATCGATGAAATTATTTTAAATTCTGAGTGAAACGAAGGATCTATTGGTTTTAAAAAGATGTTTATTTTTTTTCTGGTATTTCCAGGTGTTCCAAAAGTATCATCCAGCAACTCTATAAATTCGAAATCAACTAAACTACTGAATTTGCATTTTATCACTGATACCTAATAAAAAAGTATTTTCTATCGAACTCAATGGTAGGTACGCGAAACGCGGCAAAAGCAGTGGTCGGTAAATTAATCTAGATACGCCGTATTTATTTTAAATCCAGTTTTCTCTGTTTCCTCTTTTTAATCAATTACTTTTACATCTGAATTAGTATCGGATTTTAAGCTCAAAAATAAGCATCGTAATATCGTTTCTGTATTATGAGATTATTTTTATTAACTATGATGTAGGTACATTAGTTATTATTTATGGTTTCGCATTGATTTCAATCTTTCGTTTGCCATTGCATATAATACGAGTATATTTATTGCAATTACTTTTAAGTTATAATTAGAACAAACGTCAAAATATATTATTCGTAACACGAAAATTCACCGTGTCTCGGTTTGGTGTTTTGAAAATATGTACCTGTAATATAAGTAGGTATGCGTCAATGCGTGATGAGTGTCACGCTCCCAAATTATACGATGGATTTTCTGAAATAGAACTTTATTTTTTTGAAAACCGTTAGGTAGTTAAATTATGTTATAGTTTTAATATTATGTATTATTATTAACTTCTAATATATTACATATCTTACTGTTTAAAATTAACTGATGCGTGATTTGAATAAACATAAATCTATATATATATATATATACAGTGACACCTCTGAATACCGGACACTCTCAGTAGCCGAAATATTGTCTGTTATTTAGAAGAGTCGGCTATTCCGAGGGAAAAATAAAAGAGGGGAATATGTTCCTGTCCCCATAATAACGTCCGCTAATTGGAGGTGTCCGCTATTCAGAGGTGTCCGTTAAAGGAGGTTTCACTGTATATATACATATATGAATTAGAATATTAATTATTATTTAAATTTAAATATTTTATCTATACATTTTATGGAATATGGGCTTAATAATTATTTCAATTTAATTTCAATTGAATATTTCATAGTTTTATATTATCATACAAACATTATATAAAAAATATTATGTTATGCGATAATTTAACGATAAATAAACATTTTTGATTTTTTTTTTTTAATATTAATTTATAGATAATAACACTACAGTAACAAATAATTATTATAGCTTGAATATTAAAAATAAACATATAACAATCATGAAATATTATCATTACACAAATAGCCATATGCGTATATATTACACAAATGCCAACTGGGAGTAGGCTTTGATTGATTTGACGGCTCCGCGTTTGGTTTTTTGGAGTCTCTGATGGGGGTCCATAAAAAAACTTGTTAACTTCAAACTTTTATTGAGTTTAAAATACAATTAATTTTGTAAATTAAAATGTAAACATAATTTTTAAATGCGACGGAATATTTTTCAAAAGAAATTAAAATGTTGAAATTTTCGGATGAATCGGTTGTTCGGATTATTCGTATAAATTATAGGTTTAACAGTGAAACTAACAATATTCGACAACGGTATACAGACGTTTATTTGCAAAGTAGTACGCATAATATAAAATTAACTCGATTCAACACAATTAATGTGACGGCTATAATATTTTACGTTTACGTAGGTGTAATAAAACGTTATTTACTTACAATGGGTCGTTGGGCATTGATAATTTCCAATTAAGATAATCTAGACGGACGTTTTATTTTGTTCAAATTTTTTTTTTTTTCAGTTACATTTCACCTTATATTCCGTATCAGATAAATAGGACGATTCGAGAATAAAAATAATAACATCATGGACTTATACTATATAAATTATGTAACAATTAGAGCAGTTATTTTACCACTTTTTTTTTCTTTATTATACTGTAGCTTTGCTCAGAGCCGTTTAACTAAAGAAATGATCTATCGTTTCTTTGAAATCCCACACACCCAACCTTATCATCTAATCCGAGGAGCGAAGAATACCCCATGGTGCGAAGTTCGCGCACTTTTTTTTTTTGTACTTAACGTCAGCGAAATGGTGATTTATTTATTTTTCGTTTTAGCGATGCATTTGTCGATCGTTAAATAAGAGTTTGAGTCATTAAAATGAATAATCAAAATAAAAGCACCATCGGTATTCTTCGGAACTCATACAAGACAGTGGTGTTGGGTGTAGAGGATCTCAGACAAGCCAAGTTTAATATGCGCGGACATTATGTGTGTAAGTAGTACAGGTAAATTGTTTTGGATATTAAACCAATGATAGATCGTTGTTTTCGGAAAACGATTCTGAGCGAAACTCAAGCAATACATTTAGTGCCAACTAATTAAATTTTCGAAAAAATAAAAATCTCATGATAAACAATAGATGAAATTTTAAAATTTCAATTAAAAAAAAACTTAAAAAAAAAAAAAAAATCTATGTTACGTAATTTAATAATGTCCGTAACAATGCTCTATCTTGCCGTATTTTAACAATTATATTAAAAAAAATGAACGCGACCGATTACTATAAAAATTTAAATGTAGCCAAAACCATTTATAAAGAAGCTTGTGTAATAATTTCAGATCTTAAAACCAAAAATTACAAATTTTATGAAACAAAAATAAGTCTGACATTTTATGTAAAAAAAGTAATTTGAGTGGTAATATTTCGGTTCATAGATCTTTATGAAACTCGAACCTTAGATTGGGAAATGTGTTGTGAATCTATTGTTTAAAGACAATTTTTATTGGATTGACAGTTTCAAATTGCATTAGATTTTTATAGAAAATATCATTAATTTACGTGTAATTAATGATTTTTGTCAAAATTCGAAATTCGAACATGAATAAAAAAAAAATGTTGTCTAACGATTCTTAACACTGTTTAGAATCTGTTAATTAAGCATATGAATGGGGTGTTATTAAATTTTCAGGTTTTATATCAAACGTTTAAAATCGTATTAAATGAAAAACTTCCGAAAACAGAGATATTTTCAATAACCTAAAAGTTCTGTACGTAGTCCGAAAATGATTAAATATTTTCAAAACTTTTTTCATGCTTGGTAAGATTTATATTGATATTTAGTAAAAATGTCAAAAGTCTAGCAGCATCATTTTCGGACTAATGGCTTAATATAATAAACGGATCTTATAAAATTCTCGTCTACGCCAAATCGTACGGTTTTTAATCAATTTTCAGATAGTTTTTCTACACGTTTCAAAAAACTATTAAAAATAGAGAAAAACGACCTTCTTAAAGTACAAACTAGATACAATTCCTAAACTATCAATGTCCTCGATAAAACTTTCGGAGCGTTATTACAACGCGAAAAAGTGATTATATACGACGACAAAAAACACACCATTGTAATACCAATACATTCTTCGTTTCACTCAGGATCTAATAAGATTGTAAATATCTTTAAATTGTTACGTAGTTTTACGCGAAAACAATGTTTGTCTGACACGAATTACATACCGTTTGATTGCTAATATTTTCGTTGAAATATACACCCGACTTTGTACAGAGGACAGCAGATAAAGACTACGAGAAAAAAATAATTCGTGGTCAACTCAATAATATACGTACATTTGATGGCAAATACAAAATGAAAAAACTGAACTTGGGTCCCCTGCTATATTTTATTTCTTAAATAAAACACTAATAGGATTTACGGTTTTATTTGATTACACTCGCGTTGGGCGCCCTACTATATTTTACTTTAATGTCGTTGATAACGATGTTACCGGTCGACTGTCACCGGATAAAGTAACCGTCATTGTGCGGCTTTCTGTTAGATATCGGCGGTAGAGGAGACCGGCACGTGTCATCTATTTTAGGCATAATATAGAGCTATAATGAGCAGAATCACGCGTTTAAGAGATTCTAAATAGGCGAAAATCGAGAAAATGAAAACGAAAATCTCTAAAATATACTTGTGCCATGAACTTCGAAGATCATTGTGGCTGAGTTAAAAAAATGTGATATAATAGCCATCGTGCTCGTAAATTACTGTATCCAAAAATAATCTAAAAGCACACAAAAATGCAATATTTTTTAAGCACGATGAATATGATTACTTAACAGAGACGAAAATTTTATATTTCGTAATAATTTAGTCGACAATTTCAGATTTGATACTCGCTAAAATACGCTTAAACTTTTACACCATTTTTGAAAAAAAAAAACCATAGAGAATAAATGTCATACTGCTTGATACTTAAAAAGACGGGACGTTACGATCAGTGGAAACGCCGGGAATAATTAAACTTGTAATTACACTAAAATATATTAAGAATTCTGAAGTCTACCACGTCTAACGTGTTATTGTGAAATCTATTTAAAACTCTGTAGTATTATATCCGAATGTACCGTCCAAATGTAACACGACTGCTAATTTTGCATCAGTCTTAACATTCAACATTCATTTGAATTGTGGCATTATTCATAAGTTGAATTAAAAGCAAAAGCAAAAGACAGCGATCGGACAGTTTAAAATGTTTAAATCACGAAATTATACGTATGCCGTTTTACCAAAAAAAATTAGTCATCAACGTTCGTTATGACTAATTTCTCGTAATTTCTAATTAATCTTGATTAGGGCGTATTTAAGTAATGATACTTGGTGTGTAGGAAAAATAAAGAAAAAAACGTGATGCACGATGCGATTCGCCAATCCATGTGGGCTTCAAAACACTAATATTACCGAAAAAATGAATAAAACGTGTAAAAAATCTTGTTAAATGATAAAACGATCGATTGTTTCGGTCTTAATAAATAAAAAAACAACTAATATTCCATCAGCGACATAATAAGACACCGTTTTAATAATTCAGCAAAAATATTAATAAACCGTTCGCTGTTTACACAAGTCGTGCGTTTGTCGCGTAGGTATTTATTCATACCGCTCAATTAATTTTTTCCGAGTCGCCGACCTCGAAAAACATGTTTCGAGGTAGGTACACTTTGAATCCATCGCGGACCAGCCGGGGTATGAAGGAGTATAGCACCTAATATCCATTTTGAACCTTACCTCATTAATTATGATAATTTTTATAATTGCGCGATAAATAAATATATGTATTTTTTTTCGGTATTATTATCGATTCGTCACATACCTTTTAATTATACAGTTCACGCCTGCATCGTACGTCAGCGTTTGAATAATTCTACATTCTGTATACGAAAAAAAAAAAATTCGGCTCTCTCGCGGTCACAGTGTGCTTACACGCTTCTCGCGCACGCGTATTTCTGGCGTTATTATTTTATTTTATTTTTTTTGATATACTTTTATTTCTAGTAAGCACTAAGTTATCTTCCCAAATAAAAATAAACAAGTAAAAAAAATGATTAAAATAAATATTAAATTATATTATTATAACTCAATAAAACCGTGATGAACTTTAATGGCGTCTAAAGTATGAATGAAATATCTACTATTCTTAATTTATGCTATCGTTTGTATTAGTTTGCCATTGAAAGTATGCATCTTTAGTTGCTTCAACATCATCATCAACTAGATTTTGAACAACAGCTCTGGAATCGTCCATATCACATAAAGCGTCCACAATACGATACAATTAATCGCACGACAGATATTGTACAATGATTTTATATACTAGTCGTACCAACTTGCAGTACGTGATATCCCACACACATTAATACGACTTATTGTACTACAAGTTGTTCAACTCATCGTATAATTTATTGGTAGGAGCGTCATAATTAGGGCTCGGATTTAAAAGCCCTAAAAATATCAAAAAAAATGCCTTTAAAATATAAAAAAATGCATAATTTATTAAATAAATTCAAATCATTATTAAAAAATGAGTAAAAAATGAAATTATATAAAATTGTACCATCCGTAGAAAACACATCACTACCATATTCTCTTACGTATTCACGAAGTCGGTCAAAACATGGCATCTTTACTTTAGGCATTTTAATTCTAATCTTTGTTCCGTTTGTACAAAAATAAAATGCGAATTAAATAATATACGTAAAATATGTAACATGTGAAATACACTTGCAGTACCTTCGACGTCATACGCAACACGACTAAAAGCGTTCGACAATCGGCCACACGCATCACCGATATACTCGTAATATTATCGCTCGATAAAAAATACTCCGATAAAAGTTTTTCAATCAGCCTTGTCTAATTTAAAACTGGTTTACCTGGTGTTAAGTTTAAAATGAAAATAATTTATATTTCGTAGTGCTATAATAATATATATATAGTAGGTACTTACATTTCATCGAGGTCAATTTTTTTATTCACAATACGCGAAATAGGTCAAAAATGTCCTATAAATTTAAAAAATGCATTGAAAACGTCAAAAAATGCCCTAAAAAGTACAAAATCCGCTAAAAGTACAAAAATATGTTCCAAAAAATTTTCGTAGTTCTTGAACACGTAGTACTTGAAACATATTTTGTAGCTTGGAAAGCATCGCGTGAGACATTCTCAAAAAAAGATGCAAATGCATTGAAATTCGAGCCCTAGTTATAATACTCATACCTATAATTAAAAACAAATTAGCTATAGTATAGTTATCATATTATGATGATTGAATCGATCAAATTTATAGTAGGTCCACACGTGTTACGATTTGACGTACGGTGGACTTGTCGTACCTACGATAGATTTTATGCAAGTTCAAACTTCATCTCGTCGTACTACATGTCGTACAACGATACCGTAACACGTTACGATAATCGTTTGTGAGATCGCATCAAACAAAATTGTACAACTTGCGGTACGATTAATTGTATCGTGTACGGGTCGCTTAAATCTTCTTCAAACATGTTTTGTTTCCGAAACTGGTCTGAAAACACTTCTCTCGGTCGCAATTCATCATACTGGTCCGAAACTTTTTGGAAAATTTGAGGTACACTGGTAGGGTTCGCTAACATACCAGACCATTTTATACCCGTTTGGCGCGTTATTCGTGTTATTATTATTTGTACAGAGCGTATTACGACGTTTGTCGATTGAAAATCCGACGAGGAACGGCAATAATAATTGGAGTGTCGGCGCGTGAACCTAAATCCCCGGCGGCGGTGGGTTAAGAGGCGTAGACGAAAAACGTTTCACTCCGCGCTGGACCATTGCCGGGCCGTGGACGGTAGCACGCGGCAGAGCTGCTCGACGCGACCGAATGTCACTGGGATTCCGCCCACTGCTCCTGGACGCCGCTGAACCGTTGTGTTCGTACACGTGCGCGTAACGAAATAATCTAAAAGTCCGAAACGATAAAAATTACAAAAAAAAAAAAAAAACACAATTGTGTACGGCGACAATGGAATATCTACAACACGCCCGCGTTCAAAGCGGAACCCCGTGGAAAACGCTGTGTTCGACGAGCGAAGAAATAATGTAAATAATGAATGTTTTTTTATTAATAATAAATAATAACGAACGTCTATTATATTCGTTATAAAAGGAGAAGAGAAAAAAAAAGCGATAAAGCGTCAAACATTTACTGATTTAATGGACCCGAAAAATAAAAATAAATACACGAACCTTTGTAACGTTTTCAGTAATAAACGTAATGCGAAAATCGTATTTGTATTTCGTAACAGTTCATAATTTATATTAGCTTTTGCAATACGTTATAAACGCATAAAAGGTACGAGTAGAATAATAACAATAACAATAATAATAATAATAATAATAGAAAACAACATCATTGTGAACAAAAAAGTCATGATATGTATTTTAGCTGTTGACTTGTACGTATAAGAATCTGTTTTACATCAGTATAAAAGACTTGAGCAATACGTAGTGGCGGTCTACGTATATACGTACACAGTTATATATATACACATGCATATACAATATACATATTATATGTATTGTATATGTACTTGGATGCGGGATAGGACGTGGTTTTAAAATACACATCGTATATTACATAATAATAATAATAATAATACAAATACGGCTTTTGATAAACTCTCAAGCCGTGCGCTGCGCGTGTACCTGCTACACGTAAATGTAATGTATAAACGATAGGTTCACTACTCGAGGCGGTTGGCTGTACGAAGAAACGGTACGGTTTGAACACACGACGTGTAGTGCGTACCGTACGGAAATATTCGTATCGCAATAAGTGCAAAAAAAACAAAAAAAAAAAATATATATATATATATATGTATATATTTATTCGTGATTGAAAAATAATGGCCGGGCCAGGTCAATCGGTACGTAATGTTATTGTATAGTATGCGCGGGGTCCGCACGGCGACGGCGATTATGACGAGTCGAATATGCAAATCGTTTTTGATTTATAACGTTGTAGCTGTTATTAATTTGAAGGGGAAAAAAACTCGCCGGCACGCGAGTCTCCGAAACAGGCTGAACGTGTGTTTTGTTTTTAACAACAACACGAACGTTTATAATATACGTGATATGTACACACGCACACACGCACACACGCGCACACACACATACACACACACACACACACATACACACGCACGCACACACACTCGTTATATCGACATCGAGGACGACGACGACAGTGAAATCACAAAGTAAACTACGGACGACGGCGATTCGGGCCAAGACGTAGGCGTGAAACGGTCATTTGCATACACATATTGTATAACGAGAGTAGCAGCGGGCCATAAAAAAAAAAAAAATAAAAACGTGATTATTATTCGTCCGCGTCGTCGACGACGAGTTATTATCATCGTTTTTGTGTGTGTTTACACGTGCCAATATACGGTAAATATGCGTGGAGAGACATTTCCAAATTCCTAGGTATATTATTATAATGGCCGTTGTGTGTTCGCCACTCTCCGGTATCGTGTCACAATCGAGAGAAACTCGAGATTTGAAATTTAAATAAAATACGCTGCGCGCACGATGCGGCGTTCGCGCGCGTACCGTCGTCGGAGCGTTTTATTCGTGAGCGGACTACACACGACGCGAAATCGGACGACGGACATCGCGTCCAGGTCCTAGACCGGAGATTCCCCCCGGGCCAGGGCGCCATGAACTTTATTTAGGGTTCCGCGAATATAATTTAATTGAAATATTATATTTTTCCAGAAAAAACGATTTCATGAAAATTATAGCACTGTGAGTAATAAAACAGACTGTAATATAAAACCGATTGTGTGTTAAATTATAATATCATACCTATTCGTATAATTCGTAGAAATATTGTGATGATACATCTGTTTTAACGTTCATACCGGTTTGATTGCTATCGCTTCGACGTGGACTGTTACAAAGTTATCACTCAACTACTGGTTTTTTTTTTACCACACATTTTCCACTCTTGTAAATACAAAAACAAATAAACGAATGAAAACGGAGTTCAACGAAGAAGAAAAATGAGAGTATGTTTTAGCTTAGAATAAAAAATCATTTCAAATTGGTGAAATAGTAAAACAAGCTTTTTTAGAAGGCGCAGATGCTTTATTTGAAAAATAACAATATTGAAAATATTTCTACGCAAATAAGCAGTTTGTTTGACACGGAATCTAGAAAATTTGAATATGAAATTATTAAAATTAAATCAGATATATTACTCAAAAGTCGAGGTTCTGAAACAAATTTTCGGAATTTACTGAGTAATGAAAAATATCCGTGTTTGAGGAATTTTAGCCTTGCAATTATACATAGTTATGTTGGATCTACATATTTGTGCGAAACAGCATTTTCTCACATGAAAATGATAAAAACAGAATACCGAGCTACACTCTCTGATGACCATTTGTAGCAGTGTCTTCGATCAGCAGTCAGCAACTATTCGCCAGATTACGGCCGATTTTGTCAACGAAATGCAATGCCACTCTTCAACACAATGCCCAGATCAATAAAGTAATATTATGTTAATTAGACTTGAGTAATTAGATTTTAGAAATTATCATTTATTATTATAATATTGTTTTAGTAATTAGTGTTATGTTTATAATACTTATTGATGGTTTATATACACTTTATGCAAGTATGTTTCTTAATAATTATAGTTATTCAATAATAAAAAAAAGTTTTCTATGAAAGTCGATCCTCAAAGGTAAAATATATTTGTAGTAAATCGTGACCAGAAAAAGTTTGGCCACCCCTGCTGTACACCGACGTCTCACTACTAATGTTTATACTTATGCAACGGTACAAAAAAAAAACCGAAGTAGTCTATAGGGTGCCTCAGGATTTTCAGAAAAAGACCGAGGTCGCCGTGAGTCGAAAAATGTTGGGAACCTCTGTCCCAGACTCTAGAACAAACGACCCAACAATTTTGTTTTCTTTCCCGAATCGAAAGCTCCATGTCCCCGGCCCCCCCACCAAACAATATTAAAACCGTACTTACATCATTTTTTTGTGCTTCGTTTGTGCTGGATTGTGCTGCCAGTCCCTTCGTTTGTGCTCCGTCGCTTTCAAAGTTATTAAACTTTTTAAAAGGGGTGGCCAGGGACATGATTAGCCCCCCCCACTTAGGAATCAGCTAATCTAAATCGCTTCACACGTTTGTGCTTCGTTTGTGCTGGTTTGTGCTGCCAGTCCCTTCGTTTGTGCTCCATCCCTTTCAAAGTTATTAAACTTTTTAAATGGGGGGCCAGAGACATGATTAGCCCCCCCACTTAGGAATCAGCTAATCTAAATCGCTTCACACGTTTGTGCTTCGTTTGTGCTGGTTTGTGCTGCCAGTCCCTTCGTTTGTGCTCCATCCCTTTCAAAGTTATTTAACTTTTTAACTGTTTTGCTTATGCTAATTTGTGTTGATTATTATAATTTTATATTGTAGATATTTATATTTTTTGTAAGGTTATTATTAGCAAATTCAACTGTTTTTACTGAAAAACCTTTACACTTGTGCATGTAAGGTTTTTTTCTCATTGAAAATGCTATGCTTCAAAAAGTTATGCTAATTTGTGTTGTTTATTATAATTTTGTATTGTAGATATGACAACATGTCAACCACAAATAATTTTAACAGTAAATTTATACTTATACATTAGTGTAAAATTATTTACTTTACCTTCACATCTAGGTAAAATAATAAGAAAATATTATTGGAATTCCATGTAGATAGTTATACTTATGGAGTTAATGTCAGGGTGGCATCGTTTAGAAATAAAAATATGTATTTTTCACTATTATTCATTATATTTACACATTGTAAATCTAAAATACAAATAATATATATGATATTGTTTTGATTGGTACTATATGCCATATTATAATATGTAGTACTAAATAAGTACCAATTAATAAACAAAATAATATGGGATAGCCGCTAACATTGTTGCTCGGCGTGATTCGCGATTATCTAAACGATATTCAGATAAAGATATAAAGATAAAGTTCACCAAAAACGTATCACGTAGCTATTTACAATAATTATCAGTGATAAAAATAGTTTGCTTGCGACGAGTGACGACTTAACGAAGTCTATTGACTGATCTGATCATATTTACTGTACATTTGTAACTGTAATTTGAAAATTTTGAAAAATTAAATTGCTGATAATAAAACAAAACATTACATTTTTTTCGTTTGATAACAAAAATCTTGGTAAACAGGTAGCAAAATAGTACAGAAATAATAAAAACGCAAATTATTTGCTATCTAAGAAAACTGATGAGCCCTTTCAAAATGGCGGACTAAAATCAGGCCGAGCCAGAGTTTCCATTCTGATTTAATCTATTCTGTGGTAACAGTACACGTAATGTAAACATTTTCTGGGTTTTTCTAATTTTGACGAGTCTGCGTCGGCTAGACTCACACGTTTGTGCTTCGTTTGTGCTGGTTTGTGCTGCCAGTCCCTTCGTTTGTGCTTCGTCCCTTCAAAAGTTATTTAACTTTTAAAATGAGGCCAAGAAGGGGCCAAGGGCTTGCTTAGCTCTCCCACCACCTATGCATTCAAAACCTAACTTTTGACATTTTTTTTTGCTGCTGGTAACGTCATATTGTTAGTGCTTCACGCCTTAACATGATATTAAATTTTTTATGAACTTAAGTAAATTTATTTTTCCTCGATTGGGCTGTTTGTGGTACGTATCAAAGTGTTTTTATTTATAGACATGTAGGCTAGTTGTACTTAGCTATTTAGGAATCAGACCTAGGCCATTTGTTGCTAATTTGTGTTGTTTATTATAATATTGTAGAGATGGGAATTTTACATTGCAGCATTGGAAGTGCACTGTGATAACATTAACCTCATAGAAATGTCACTAGTGTTAATGTCAGTGGTTGAATTGGGGGGGGGGGCGCGAGGGGACGGAGCTACTCTTCATTTTTTCCCAATATTATAGCGTACCTCTTTATTTTATTCATCGAGGGACGCAGAGAACGCAGCGTCCGTCAATACCTTAATAAACTTTAATATTAAAGTTTGGAAAATTTAAATAAATACAAATAAAAATATTGAAAATCAGTTTAACATTTGCTATTATCAAGTTCTCTATTAGGATATTAACACATGATGCCAATATAGTCAATATTGACATTAACATTTCAAATATTCAAATTAATATTGAAAAAGAAAATTTGATTAATAAATATTTAAAAAAAAACATTTCAAATCTGAAAAAAATAAAATTCAATATTTTTGAGTAAGTAACAGAAAAATAACTGAATTCGTTTATTAAATTGAAAGATAATAATTAAAATAATAAATTTTATTATATGACTATATTTTCAGGTTTTTAGTTTTATATTTAAGTTTTGCAAACTGTCATCATATTTGTCGGTTAATACAATAAGTAATCAACAAATATTATTCTGTATTAAATGTATAATAGTTCGGTATATGTGTTTGTCATTGAAGTTTGAATATTTATGATATACATTTTAGATATAATTAGGGGGTGTGGGGGACGAGTCCCCCACGGGTTACTTTTATATTTGCGCGCTTTTGAACGCTAATTGGTCAACTACTTTCAGAGTCCGTCCTTATTTTTTTTTCCAATTCAACCACTGGTTAATGTACACATGAAAACATTTGAAATATGTGGTCACTCGATTTTTAGAATGGTAAAAAAAAATTTCGGTAAAATTTACGTAAATTTAACTCACCGCGGTAAAATTTACCGGGTAAATTTACCAAGGTCCCATCTCTATAATTTTGTACTGTAGGTATAACGAAATGCCAACCACAAATAATTTTAGCAGTACAGTTATTCTTATACCTTGATGTATAATTATTTATTGTACCTACATATTTATGTAAAATAATTAGAAAATATTATTGGAATCCTAAGTATATCATTTTAATTTTAATTGATTTTAATGTTTATTAAAAGGTTAATTATTATTTTAATACATTATATAGGTAGGTAGTAAAAACAATTTTTCTTAAATATTGACAAATTATTTTTATAAATATTTTACCATTATCAAAAATAATTAATAAACAAATTTCTTAGATAAATTAAAATACATCATTGAGTGTTGTGACAAATAGAAAAATTCTGTTGTGCAATCACTTTGTACCCAAAGTTTAAATGATTGAACATATATGTTTATAAACATTTTAATATACCGCTATATATACAAATATAAATTGGTGATATCAGTATTTTTATATTTATTTAATATCTTCATTAAAACATAAGAATTACATTAGCATACAATTCATCTTGATAAATATGACAAATATAAATTCAACTGAAAAAAAATATAAAATGAATTAAACAAATAAAGTCACCTATAAGTAAAAATGATTAAAAAAATTAAATTTTAGTTACTTCATAATTGAAATACACAAAAATGCAAAAATATATAATACCTATATAACTATATAAAACCTATAAAATACATGAACTTACATGGCATTTATAGGATTAAAAATGTAATTAAATTTAAATGAATACGATAAAATAAATGTTAGGATTTTAACAAATTATATGCCACCCTGACATTAACTCCATAAGTATAACTATCTACATGGAATTCCAATAATATTTTCTTATTATTTTACCTAGATGTGAAGGTAAAGTAAATAATTTTACACTAATGTATAAGTATAAATTTACTGTTAAAATTATTTGTGGTTGACATGTTGTCATATCTACAATACAAAATTATAATAAACAACACAAATTAGCATAACTTTTTGAAGCATAGCATTTTCAATGAGAAAAAAACCTTACATGCACAAGTGTAAAGGTTTTTCAGTAAAAACAGTTGAATTTGCTAATAATAACCTTACAAAAAATATAAATATCTACAATATAAAATTATAATAATCAACACAAATTAGCATAAGCAAAACAGTTAAAAAGTTAAATAACTTTGAAAGGGATGGAGCACAAACGAAGGGACTGGCAGCACAAACCAGCACAAACGAAGCACAAACGTGTGAAGCGATTTAGATTAGCTGATTCCTAAGTGGGGGGTGGCTAATCATGTCCCTGGCCCCCCCATTTAAAAAGTTTAATAACTTTGAAAGGGATGGAGCACAAACGAAGGGACTGGCAGCACAAACCAGCACAAACGAAGCACAAACGTGTGAAGCGATTTAGATTAGCTGATTCCTAAGTGGGGGGGCTAATCATGTCTCTGGCCCCCCCATTTAAAAAGTTTAATAACTTTGAAAGGGATGGAGCACAAACGAAGGGACTGGCAGCACAAACCAGCACAAACGAAGCACAAACGTGTGAAGCGATTTAGATTAGCTGATTCCTAAGTAGGGGGGCTAATCATGTCCCTGCCCCCCCCCTTTTAAAAAGTTTAATAACTTTAAAAGGGACGGAGCACAAATGAAGGGACTGACAGCACAATCCAGCACAAACGAAGCACAAACAAATGACGTAAGTACGGTTTTAATATTGTTTGGTGGGGGGGCCGGGGACATGGAGCTCGAATCGAATATCAAACTCGTATTGCGTTGCGTCACACCGCGATCACACCGTATCGACGTGTCTGATCAACAGACCGTCGTGGTGTGATTTTCACCACCACTCCGCCGCACACCTCATTCCGCGCGATGTTTATTTATAATAGTTAGGTGTGCGTACACGTGTCGTCGCGGCGTCCTCATGACGTGTGCTGCGCGCGACCGGCCGCGGGTTTCGTAACGGGAGAGAGTACGACACCGCCGGCGCGGCGCCGTCTTCGGTCGTCGCCGCGGTCACAGCTGTTACGGCCTCGACTTGTTTCGTAAGTTTTCCGCCGTTTGAATAACGACGTCCGTCCGTCCTCCGGCCGTTCTCCGGGTACCCCCCCCCCCCCCCCCGCACATTCATCACGACACCCGCGTGCGCTGTGTCCCCGAGGTGTGGTCTTTTCGTCGATCTCATTACGAACGATATTTTTTGTTTTGTTCCAAACGCTTGTCCAGTGACGGGGTCGATTCGGTGGAAAAGTTCGCTCGGACTACAACAACAGTCGGGTGATATAAATAGCGGATTCGGATGGTGTTCACGAATAAACACGCGTTACGTAGGCACACCTGTCTCACGTATTTTATTATTCAGACCGTTTCGTTTCGTTTTGCTTTTTTTTCCTTCGCTTCACAATCTTCACGCGTATTTTTTTTTCTTACGTATTGCCGCACAGCGTTCGCTAGGATTCGCACTAATGACGCGCGCACGCACACGCACACACACACACACACACACACACACACACACACACACACACACACACACACACACACGCTCACGACCCCGTAATGCTTCGTAATACGATTATTCCCCTTCGCCCTTAGCTCATTTGTCGTCACGCCATTTCCACTAAATTCTGACCCAATTGTTTACAGCCGCGCGACATCCGATAAATCGTTCGGTGGAAAACGGGTGACGCGCTTTATTGATGCACATGACGTGTACAACAGAAATTATAAGTACGGTTATTTTAATAAACCGGAGCACCTTGGTCGTGTCCCGTGAAAAAAGTGTACACGAATCACGTCCCGATAATCCGAAAGTACATCTGTCAGGTGGTGGGATTTTTTCGAGTTTCGGGGGTTCTCCTTGTTTCCAGGTACCACCGTCAATCTAGGTGACTTGAATCGGATCCAGAATCAGGTATCAGGCTTTTATCAAAACAAAACAATATATATTATATATATATCACAGAGAACGTTCAATATTATTTAATTGTACCCCCGTGGAAATATTTTTTCCTATTTTCGTAATGATTAATATTCTAATTGTTATTATGATTTTTTTATCAATATTTACCGAAAAAAAATCACAGTTCTTCATCACAACAATTTTTTTTGTTTAATACTTTTAAAAGTATCACAGAGTTATACTAAAATCGTTGAGCTCAAAGATTCGTATAATTTTCATAGTCTTGAGAATACTACAAAAGTACAAAATTATAACTTAATACATAATATATAAAACAAAAAATTCTAATTTAAAGCATGAGATTTATTTTTCAAAAAAAAAAAAATTGACAAACTCGAAAAAGCATTAATAAGCCGTATTCCAAACAAATACATGCGCCTTTCTGGAAGTCGGAATTATAACAATGTGAATTTTATTTCAAAATTTTTTTTTTAATAAAGATTAACTAATAATTTATAATGTTACAATTATGTTTATTACTTTAAACCTATACCTACTGTTTGCATATAAGGTATTTTACGAGTTATTTTTTTAATTTATTTTTTTTTTTTTTTGTTTATTGTAAACTTTAATATTATATTTTCTTTACGATTAAGTTGTCATTTTTTTTTTTTTTTGAAAAATAAATTTTCTTTCTTTTTTTAAACTTATATGTTATTATAATATTTTAACTTTTAATGAGTTTGAATAGAAATTCTGTATGTTTTCGAGACGATCACAAATCAAGCTAACTTAAAACAACCATTTTTCCTTCGGTCGTCTTTGGTCAAAATACGAGCTTCATGTAAATTCTTAAATTACGCGCGAGACTTATGCGACAAGTCACGTATTTAAGGTTTTAGGGTTGACTGCGAACTCATTTTTTTTGTGTGTGCAAAAAACCAATAATATTTTCAAGTCACCTCTACGTCAAATGTATTTCGTTTCGACACGCAAAAAATATTGTTATTTATCAAACGAAGAATTGTTGTTGTTATAAGAAATCCCTTAAATTCAAACACACGAATCGCGTTCCGGATGCCATTCACGCACACCACTTTCTACGGGACGCAACTCGTGTGCTTCTCGTTAAAATTACGTGAAAACGATTACATAACGAACGCAATTATTATCGTAGGGTGTCGCACTCACAACTGCTTGACCAATTGTTGTAATGACAACAAAATTTTTTCTTGTTTTTTTTTTTTTTTTCTGTGATTCGTACGTTTCATTTTCTCGACCGGAAAACGAGTCTGAAAATTACGATTTCAATTCGGTAATGGAAAAAAAAAAAACGTGTGTCGATATTCTATTCGACGACAATATTATTTACAATCACCGTAAACGTCTATGGGTGTACGCATTATACCCTATTGTGGCCGTTCGAGACCGTCGCGCGTACACAAAACCGTCCGACATATACCTACTCGTATCATGGACGTCCGCACCGGACCGCCGCCCGTCGGTTCCGGTTCAATACGCACACGTCCGTCTCGTCTCGTCGGGGGAAAGGCAAAAAAAAAATCCCTCTAAAATCGTCGTGAAAACACACCCGCAGACACGTTTCCGTCGGCCGGCCACGGCGTCGTCCGAGCGAACGATTGTGTTTTCTGTTCTCTCATGCGCACCGCGTACGTACCCGTGTCTGCGGCGTGCCGGTTTTACGAAACGATGCGAACCGTCGCGGGCTCATCGACACACACACCCCGTACACTTGTCTCGGGATGACATCCAGTGGCGCCGACCTCTGCTGTATCTAGGCATCGCAGTTTCGGTACCTGTCAAGGGCGGGCGCGGTATGTTTTGCGAAACACACTGACCGAAATAACGTCAACGTATGAAAGTTACGAATTATTTACCGCGTCGAACGTTGTGAACTATGATAAATCTATTCACTAAGCCATTACGTAACAAGTCAAGATTGGTTGAACACTTAGTAGAGAAATAATTGATCCGCTGGGTCCGTCCTCTGTCCGAATAATGACACTGTAGAAAAAGGTTACAGGTTTGAGTCATAAGCTTTAAGTCAAATTAAAATAATCGAGTTCAAAAGATCGATTCGGATTCGGTCACTAAGACAAAGCGGACAATAGAAAAATGGATCTTGGTAAATAACGTTTGTAGTTTAGAAAAAGTGATATTTTCCCTCTAACATATTAAAATATATCTGAGATTATGATATAATTTCAAAGGCATTTTCAAATACACCATTATTTATCATAATTTTTTTAAGAAGGACTATTTATTAAAATTAAACATTTATCATTTTATAATTTAAATATGTAATCTATGTATAAAAAGTCAAAACTTTATTAAGTTTTGTTTTAATTATACAAGTTGTTATCTGTTATTTACTATAAAATATACTTAAATAATCGGAAGAAAATGATTTAGGTTCATATCTACTATGTACGATTAGATACATTTTACTCTTTAAAATATTGCAATGAATTCATGATAATTATGGGAACTTAGTAGCAGTAATACTGTTTCAGATATCAGAGATATATAATAAGACGAATAAACATCGTTTTGTAACATAATATTAAATTTTAGGTAAATAGGCAACGCTTCCACTGTTCGGAGAGTAACTTGGAAGATCACTGAGTAAGAGAACGGGGTATTTCTACCGGTGAATTTGGTTATAGGGGCTCATAGCTAGTTTTACTCTGTGGCAATAACGCGGTAAGAACTATCACACCTGTTGGCAATCAATGACATATACTCATCACTCGTTAAAATTATAAATCGGAGGGGAGGATGAAAACGAGGGGTAGTTTCTCGACCTATTGCGGGTAGATGAACGGGTAGGTACTTGATTTGAAGGTATGCTCGTAACGCTTTGCTATAATTCTAAAAACCTACTTCGGCGCCACTGATACCATCTCATCTCGACGCGACGACGACATTGTTATTAAACGCACCGCGATACATATATTTCGTGCCGGTGACGGCTAATGTCCCAGACGCCGCCGCCGTGTTCACCGCTATATATAGAGGCGCAGTCGCCCGATACGCACCGGAATCGCGTTAAAATCTCAAAGCGCTACGCCGTGTCTTTAATGTGTGTGTGTGTGTGTGTGTGTGTGTGTGTGTGTGTGTGTGTGTGTGTGTGTGTGTGTGTGTGTGTGTGTGTGTGTGTGTGTGTCTGTAATGTGCGTCTGTAATGTGTATAATATAAATAATATCTTCTTCTCATCCCTCGCATACCGCGTGGCGGCCGTACAGCCGAAAGTGTTACGTGAGCTACCGCTATGTGATTCTTCTATTTCGGTGTTCGACTAATTTTAGTTGACATTTCGGAGAGAGAGAGTTCACGGTCGGCGTACGGGGCGACGCGAGTGCACGCGGAATGTGCCCCGCGTCTAAATCCGTGTTTCGAGGCGGAATAAACGCGCACGTCTTTGTCGTCACACGTCGTACGTAACGATTTATACGATCGACGATGCGCACGCTCATCACCTGTGTGTCGTCGATCGTCTGTGGTCAGTTCCGCGTTTCGGACGGGTAAATGCCAAAAAAACGTATTCGGGTTCGACGGAAGAGTAGCCGACCGTATGGTCCGTACTCCGACGGTCGCACCTACGTAAACGACGCAGCTCTCGGGTGTTTTGATACCCTCCGAAATGTCAGATTTCCCGAGTATGAATCCACAGACCAACGACGATCTCAAGTCACAGCACACTGTGGCTTTTAAGAATAGATCTGATAACAGTTCATAATAGAATACGTGTTTTCGATTGTTGTCGAAGAGTATTATGAAAAAAAAAACTTCTTATATACGATTTCCGGACAATCGCGTGAAAGAAAAGTAAGTTTAGACAGCACATTGTTCCATTGAATTCTTTTCAAAAGCGGTTTTTCAAATTCTTTTCATATAATGTGTTCAAATCAAAATATATACTTAATATTTTACAAACGCAATTTTTCTTTTACGTGTTTCAAACATAACGTTAACACAGCGTTTCCCAACCTGGGGGGCGTGTAAACATTCTGGGGAGGCGTAAGCAGTCGTTACAAAATACAGTTTTTATTTATTAAATTATTCTTATTTTAAAATGCGGGGAAAATATAAAAAATTAATAACGACCGGTTATTGAGTATAGATAAAGATTACAATTATTATTTATGGTCACAACTTAATCGTTTTATGTCGCCACGCCACCACACTATCCGTAAATAAATTGGTACGATGAGAACGCCTGGTGAAAAGGTTATTATATCAAGCATTAATTTTATTTTGCTGTTGCACAGTGCACGTATAGTGTCGTCGTAATATTTTAATATTTTACTATTTTACTATGATTTATATTTTAATATTATTATCATCAATAAAATTGAATTCATCTCGGATATTTTATAATTTCTTTGTAAAGTACACAAAAAAGTGATATATTTTTCATGTTATAAAAAGGGGGGGAGAGTTACAAAAATCTTCAAAGGGAGCGTATAATGAAAAAGGTGGGGAACCACTGCGTTAACACACATCCGTTCAGAAAATAGGTCCAATAAGCACCCGTGCTTTTCACTACCCATTTTCTTGTACGTTTCACGGATCTGAATGGACGAAGAATTTCCGTAGAATCGATTGGATTAAATACTTGTAAAACGAACACATATTAAATCGTAATGAAACGTTAAAATATACGCTTGACATTCTTTTGCGTATATATTGCGTATAGTCAGTAAGTGTCATCGTATTAGAATTATACATTGTACAACCGTTTCGCGTGTCAGCATGGCCCGAGTTACCGTTTACGGCTCACGTTAGTCGAACGATGACGCGCGCACGTCCAGAAACCGTTGACGCCGCACCCGGGACGCTGCCGGTGTTTTCCGATTGCCGTTTCCCCTTCACTCCTCGACCACGACGTGAAAATCATTCCTCAAACGTTTCTTTCTCTCTATCTTTATCTCTCTCTCTCTCTCTCTCTCTCTCTCTCCGCCCGTCGACAGTTTTACACGCGTTTCAGTCAGCTGTATAACGACGTGTCTGCGAACGATTCGAACGCGCCCGTGTCGCTGCAGACAAACGGAATGCTCTCACGACTCATAGCCGTCGTAGTGACACTAGTGATGCGATATAAATCCGGATTCTTCGAAAATCCGAAAAATCCGAATATTCGCGTTTCACATTGTGGATTTTTGTATTCTAAATCAGAAAATAAAATTTTCCGGTTCTGAGTGAAATGGTTTTACAATAATGATATTTCATTTCATTATATTTTTTAATTTTTTTTATCTGGAGACACTTTTTGCTCGACATAAATTTGTCTAAAAGTTTTATCCTGCGACTTTATTAGATTGGGAATTTTATGAAGATGGTACTTTGAGAGTTTATTAAGTTCTCATCTCAAGAGTTTTTCCAGGCGAGAGAAAAACACCCTGAAATGAAGCAAAAACTGTGGGATTCCCCATAAACGACATTTTCATTAAATCAACTTTAGTGATTTCGTCATAATCAGTTATAGATAAAACCACACTAATTTAATGTTTCAAAATCCAAAATCCGGATTACAGATTTCGAATTCCATAAATCCGGATTTTTCCCGTCACTAAATGACACACGCCGTTGTTCTCGGTCACGACGCGATTACGTTCAATCGATGTTTTCGGCACTGTATGCGACCACGACGCCGCCGAAACCGTACGCGAGACCGAATCGCGTTTTGTACGTTGCCGTAATACCCGTGACCCCATTGGTTATGCACGTTCGTCCGGTTGGCACGAGTGCAGAAGACACTGAAGCATCCGTTTCCAAAGCGAAAACTTCCAAAAGCCCGACGAATGTAAACACGCACATCTGCCGCGCGGTCGTGCCGGGCACTACACGCACGGGTTATTTTTTATTCAATATTGTGTCAACACGTAATGGTGTTTATTGCGATTTTATCGACCGCGTTTTATCGCCGCTTGTCGTAATAAAAACGTGATAAAAAAATGACCAAAACATCCGTAAACTCCGCGATAGTCCACAGAAAACCAATGTCATTATTTATAAATGAAATCAAACAACTATAAAACGACCAAACGAAAAATTGCGTGTGTGTGTGTGTGTGTGTGTGTGTGTGTGTGTGTGTGTGTGTGTGTGTGTGTGTTTTGGTTGTAAAAACGCGAAAAATTGTGTTGCCTCGAACTATTTTTTTCACATTTCGAGCCTTTCGGGCAACAGAAAAGACACCGTGGCAATAAAACCGTTTTCCGTTTTACGGGACTTGACATCGAGACATTTTTTTTTTTGTCATAATTTTCACCGAACGTTACCAGCTATACATGACCGGGTATACGTCTTATCGGCGTTTACTTTTCAATTTAACAAGTACGCCACGTCATCAGAGATATATAGTCATGTGTTACGGGCAAATACGCAGCACGCTGTGCCGGAACCTTTTTGTGTCGCCGCACGAACTAACGCGACAACGATACATTTCCACAGTCACGTTTCAGGCTTTGTTTTTAAGGCCGCTAATTTGTATTATTACTGTTGCGAACCTCCTCCGAATTCCGACTATCGCCGCGGCGGTTCGCGAATTATAATTTATCCCAAAACACGCGCGGTGGGTATTCATTATACAATGTGTGTATTGACTTTAAAATTTAAAACAAAAAATAAATAAATAAATAAATAAATAATGAAACGAAATAACTCGATTTAATTTGGCCGTACACTCGTGTCGAATAAACACAATATTAAAAAATAACAAACAAATAAATATAGGAACTCTGTACGTGTAATGAAAACAACTGAATTTCCGTGCATGCTTTAAACAATAAAATATGTATTCGATAGTTGTGAAAAACCCGTTAATAGAAATCGTAGTGTCGAGTTATTAATTGATATTTTACTTTGATCACAACAAAACATCACTTTCTCGTCCAAAATCGAGCTTCATATACGTCTTAGATTTATCATACGTGACTCGAGTCAATATTTTATCTGAGCCACTGAAACATGTGCACTTTACTGAGTTATGATTATTAAATGATTATAATCACATTCTATGAAAAAGTTCTTAGTAGAATATTCTTCGTGTAATCGTTGAAACTTTACAAGAAAACACAAATTGGAAAACTTGTAAGTTGATCATTTTTTCCAAACTATATAAGGTATCATAAAGTGTCTATATTTAAGTGTACACATTCTATAACATTTTAATTCTCATAAGTTGTAAACGTATAAAAATATAAAGTAAACGGTTTTTATGAAGATATATTTTATGTATATATATATATATATTATTATTAACTTCGAATTATAATAAAATATAATATAAAAAATAGCGACTTTATAGGTTTTAGGCAAATTTGTACGTGTTTTAACGTCACAAGAACGTTTTAAATAACACTGAATATGCAGGTGCTTTTTGAATGATGAAAAAAGGCTGTAGCCATTTTCCTCCAAAAACGAGATACCGTTTTTTTCCTCCAAAAAAATAAAAAATGATTCTTGACCATTTTCCTCTACTTTCCATTTTCCTCCAGTAAATATAACAAATAAAATAGAAGAAAAAAATGTTTCAGGGATATTCAAATAATAAAATAGTTAGTAGTTAAAGTATAAATAATTTATACATAGCAAAAAAAAAATAAATAAATAAATAAATTGATTAAAATATTATATTTTTTTATGATTAGACATTTCAGCAACAAATGAATACCCGTTTAAAGAAAAGAAAAATTAAACATAATATGAAAATTATTTTACTTTTTGTAATTACATACCTAGAAATGTCTCCGTTCTGTAATTTAATAATTGCATTGTCGATTACTTCACAACGTTTGTTTGCTCGGAAGTCTTTCGATTTTTTTGGAGTATGAATACTTCTTATTTTACAATAAATATCTGTTTGAATTTGCTTCATAATATTGAGCCATATAAAAATGTCTGGTTTTTCTGTATAAAAAAAAACACATTGCATGAAATCATTGACTTCCTCGATTCCGCCAAATCTTAATACCCATTATAGACATTACTTTATGTATCATATGAATGTTGTCTGTTGACATACATAAACATTCCCAAAACTATTCAAATGTTTATCGGTAAATAATTGTAAGTACGTAGGACGGCCGTACGGAAAAAGTTTGTCAACTTTAGGTAATACAACGCACAAATATACCTACAAATGGGAATATAATTAATAGTGATATGCTGAAAAAAAAAAAAAAAATTAAAACAAGATAAGTAATCAGTTAACTGCTGATTTATCAGCGCGGTCAGTTGCACTCACTTTTTTGAACTATCACGCACGTGAACGTACACATAAACACCCTTGTAGTGTCGTAAAAAAAAAAAAGAAACAAAATTACGGAATATTTGTTGCTCGAAGATATTTTACGATACAAGGTATAATGAATCGTTTACATGTACGTTTACATAGTACAGGTATCATATAATACATACTTATATAATATATACACAACACAGCGCGATCGTTTTTATAGATTTTGAACAGAGCAATAAGGTATATAGTTATTAACGGTGATAAAATTAATAATTTATAAACTATATTGAAATACGTTTGTTTTTATGTTTTTATTTATCTTTCCTTATTTTTTTTTTTTTTTTTTTTTTTATTATCGTTATTATTTTGAGACCTTTTTTGAGATTATTTTCAAACGTTTCCGAGCGTGTTTTTTCAGGACACTATGGATGATCGAGACGTTTGCAGCTTTCCGAACGAAACGAATAATGTGATCAAACGCGCAGTGTAGGCACGGTCACGCGATACAAGTGGGGGTGCCGGGGGCAAACGATTCCAGGCGATCTCAGTTTTTCATCAGTCGTTATAAATACGGGTTCACGCCGTGAACGGACGTGTCTATAAATAACGAAAGGTCGCGCGGCGCGACGCATATTATCCTCAACGCGTTTGTGCTCGCTTTAAGTGAAACGTCATCCGCGGAACGAGTATTGTTATTTCGCGACGTCTGCGTGTGAAACGCGGGGGGAATAATTGAAAAAAAGCGCGTTTCCGTTTCGCTCGCAACGAACGCATACTGAAATTCCGTGTTCGTTTTTACGCAGCTTTTCGCCGTGTACGAGTACGACGTACGATATTATAATATTAATATATGATCGGAGTTTGTGCAGTCTCTCGTCGGACGCCTAAAGTCGCGCATACGCTAGATCCGAACCGACCGAACCGAAAAATATTCGGTCCGAATTTTTTTGGGGTATAGCTGCATTGAGTGTCCCGAAAACGAAAGTTCCGAAAAAAAATAATAGCTAAATAGATGATTAAATAATCATATATTACGTCGTAACTCGTGATAATAACTAATGTAAACCACGTATTGTATTTGCTGCAATCATTTTTGGACAGTTGACGAATGCAGTGCATGGTGTGAAATTATTGTATTTACTACCTAGTAATATTTTATAAAAATAAAAAAATATGGAATATAATAGTTGTTCGGACGATGAATGAGATTCATTTTTATTAGAGGTCCTCATCTTGAAATCGTAGAAAAGATATTGGGTGCATAAACTTTGGCAACAACAAGATGATAGTGGTGAATTTCAAAATGTGTTCTCTGTTTTAAAAAATTACCCATCCGAATTTTACGACTACTTCATATGGATATATCAACGTCTGAATATATTTTAAATGCCATATAAAACGATTAGACAAAATACTCAAATTTTAGACTTTGCATTGAGCCCGAAGAAAAATTAGCTAGTAACAGCTTATAAAGTTATTTTAATTTTATTAATTTAAAATTTAAAATTTATAAAATTTACCACTATTTAAGATATACATATATATATATATATATATATATATATATATTTAATACTATATAAGACATAGAGTGGATGTTATCAAAACACCAAATGTGATATGATCGATAATGACTGTAGATAGAAATTATATTAAAAATTAACCAAAATATTTCATTTATTGATTAGCGTCTCAAATCAAGAGCATCTACCTATACATAGAATAGCACCGCTAATTTTCTGTCGAAAAATTCAAACATGTTTGAACGGTTAAAATTGAAACCGACACGAATTTCGGTTTGGGCTATTGGTTCGGTACAAGTGTACGCGTGGCTTAAACTTTTTTTTTAAGGCTGGGGCTATGCACGGCGTTTTCAGTCGCGTTTCGTACGCCGCGTTAAACGCCGCGTTTTCTGTTTTTGATCGAAATACATTGATTTCGATTAGAGGGGCCATACACGATACGGTTGTAATCCGTCGCGTTTTCATCTGCGACGGAAAACGCAGGCCAGCCCGCGTTTTTGCGGACGAACGCCCAAGTAATCGAAATCAATGTATTTCGATGAAAACAGAAAACACGGCGTTTAACGCGGCGTACGAAACGCGACGGAAAACGCCGGCCTGGACCGCACTCGCACTCGTACACGCACGCGTGACGTATGATTTAGTTTCATTTTTTTTTTTTTTTTTTTTTTTTTCATAACTGTCGTAAGATACTTTAGATCTACGTTTCTCGGTAAACCACAAATAGACAGACCGTCAAAAGGGGCTAAACTCCCGACGTGTTCATAAGCGTCTACAGGGTTCGTTAAATACGTAACCGGCGCGTGTGTATAATAGTAATAATGATCAGTGTTTGGAACGTTCACTTAAAAATTAAACTCGTTCATGTTCGCGTTCAGTGCGTAAAAAAGGAATTCGTTCACGTTCACGTTCGTTTTACTTTAAATGAACACGTTCACGTTCACGTTCTTCGAAAAAATGAACGCGTTCATTTGGCCGTTCACTTAAACTGTTTTTATTTTATATTTATGAATTATCTGCCTGAATTCTTTATAAATGTGTGGCCTTTATAAAATACATTTTTAGTGGTAAAATTCAGTACATATTCGGCACACAGCCTGAGGAGGAGACCAAATCCCCTTCAAAAAGTTATATCCTTCATTTTTTGAGTTTAGAAAAAAATGTCCACCAAATTAAATTGTTAAAAAACGCAATCGTTTGCATCATGAATGAACGAGTTTATACATTCATTGATTCACACCACCATAGTACCTACTTTTGCAGATGTGTACAATTAAATGAGTGAAAAGCTCTGAGCCTCTGATATTTCTCAAGTCTGAAAAAAACTAACTTAAGTTCAAAAAAAAAAAAAAAAAAGGGAAGAGGCCCCGAGCTGCAAACGCAGAACTGCACTGTTATGTGAAGCTGCTTGTATCGAGAATTTCACCGTGAAATTATCAAAATAACATTAATCGAACAAACCGAGTTGTAATAGATTTATCTTTGTTTTCTTCATAGAAGTACCATCGAACTAAAACAAATATTATGTTATATACCTAGTAGTAGTAGTAGATTTTAAACAAAGTTACCGTTAAACGTCACTTTTTAAATAAACGTAATGTAAAATATAAAATTATAAATACACAAAAAATTAAAAACGTACGGAAATATGCGTTTTATGAAAATATACGCCAAACGACAATTGTACTGTAGTATAATCTACATGACCTAAAAAAAAAAAAAATGTTACATAAACGTAGAATATGCAAATAACTCCGGAACAGTGATAACCTAAAATCAACCCTACTTAGTTATTATTTCAGCCGTAAAACGGCCGATTCAACGTAAATCGCAAATGGCGTAATCATATAT
Source organism: Therioaphis trifolii (assembly GCA_027580255.1). Classification (NCBI taxonomy): domain Eukaryota; kingdom Metazoa; phylum Arthropoda; class Insecta; order Hemiptera; family Aphididae; genus Therioaphis; species Therioaphis trifolii. Next base: position 14,407,068 of record CM050405.1, on the reverse strand, counting down.
ACTTCATATGGTGAAATTTGCCACGGGTTGTTACGCCACGCGATGTTTTATCGCTGCATTGTGATTTATGGGCGCGCGGGGCCGTACTCAAAACTCAAAAGTAATAATTTCCAGGAGACGATTACCTACCGCGAAGCTGTATGTGGTACGTGTAATTGTTGTGTGTGTGTGTTTTTTTTTTCAAAAAAAGTTATGGAAAGTAATTGATTTGTATGTATTTTGCGATTCTACGATAATGTTTTTCATTCTGTACCGGCAGAATGTGCAGGTAAAATAATAACTAATGTGAACGAGAAGCTGAAGAGTAAAAAACAAGTAAAACACAAAAACTTCATGAAAACAAATATGTTTACGACTGGAAATGAATTTCATTCAAAGCAAGGCGTTTGTACAGAATGCGACGTAAGAGTAGGATTTTAATAGAACTCATTCCGTCCAATTTTGTTTCACGCGAAAATCACTGCTGTTGTCTTTGTTGGCGTCGCGTTTAAAAAACAATATTAATGTACGCTAACTCAGACGGGTAATAATTAATATTCTCCGTTTAATTCTACCGTCGTATAGGTGCTACGGCTCACTCGTTTGTGCGAACGAAAACGGGGTGGATGATTTCCTTTTTTTTTCTTTTGATTAAAAACTACGCAGGAATGGATGGAAAAAAACCAAGTTCGCTATTGTTTAGGTATAACACGTAAAAGAGAACTCGCCGTGCGCGAGTAACAAAAAAAAAAAAACAAAAAACAAAACTCTCACTCTCAATAATTATTCTAAGAGCTAGAGACGACATGCTTCCGGAAATATGGGGTCCTTGTTTTACTATACGCTGTCGGTGCATAACGTGAACGTGTGAGGAAATGTTCGACATTTCTCCTCTGTCGATATATAACGACCGTCACATATAGCCGTTTCGATCGATACTGAAATTAGCAATAACTATATTATTATTATCGTCAAACTTTTATTGTTGTAGTTATTATTAATATTTGTATATCACACTACTGGGAGCATTTCACAATTATATAAATCAAACCAAGAGACAAGTATAGTGATTTTATCAGTATTAACTGGACAAATATAGTAAATGAATGAAAAAATATATAAAAAATATATAAAATTGTATACCACTTAATATATACTTGTTATATTAATTGAATGTGAAAAATCTTATTGTATCTGTGTCACTACACCATTGTATAAATATATTATTTTGTTTTTCCGTCAATAAAGATGATAATAATAATAATATATATAGGACTTAAGCGTGGTAGGGTAACTCTACCGACTACAGATACATTATTCGTATTTTTGCCATATTTCATATGATTTAGTAGTAATATACCATCATATTCATCGTCATGAATCCACTCGATATTCTTTTGACCGATCCACACGTTCCGTTCTTGTCTAAGGTCCTTCTTAATAGTTCTCTAAAATGTCAGTTTACTGAATTCGTTCACTGTATACTATTGTACACGTATCGTTTGACTGTTCTCTCCACGCCGTCACCCACTCGGTTCCTTTTCGGCTCTGCCCGCGGGTCTAGAGGTCAAATAGGTAAATTCCGTTTTTATTGAACACAACATTATGGTAATTGTAAAACCAACGCTGCTGTGACATTAAATCACTTAATCTTCTATATCGTGCATAATTATATGTACGTTGTACAATTTCGTTGTGACCTCTGCGCGTCGTATTATCTCAATGACATTACTATATCGATGGATCACAATCGATCACTAACGGACCAGTATTTGTCATTATAATACCTACATCACGTTTGATAACGTAAAGTTTTACATAACTAAATACATAATTAATTCATTCCACCGTATTGAATAAATACGCGATTTTGTACGTTTATTAATCCAGCCCACACACGGTCGTACACCCGAATATATTTCCTCGTAAAATTATGACGAATAATTATAAATAGATACCATTATACTGTTGAGTATTGCTACAAAAAAAAAAAAAAAAAAACGAAACAAAAACTAGTTTTATAAATCATAACAACACCCAAACGTAATTTTAAATCAGTAAAATCAACAAATTAGAGAGTTTAACTCATTGAGTACGTCTACAGTTCTTGAACTTTTTCGATTCACGCCTCTCCGTAAAATAGTTTTATTTCATGGCTTCCGTCAAAAGAATAAATAATAATTAGACTTGCTAATAAAACAATTTAAAACAATTAAAAAAAATATATACTTTCTACGACTATAGTGCATGCCAAATACTATGGTAATAGTACAAAATATGATAATCTATACAATATACATTTACGTTTTATGAACTGTGAAAGAATATCGGGATTCAAAAAATTTAAATGAATATGATGGAAATTCTAAAATTTCTCAACCAAGAGCCTATGTCTTGCCGAGACATCGTAACAACCGACATTATTATTTTGAATAAATCTAATATGCAACCCACGAAATGTGTCTTTAAAAATCAATATATTATAATTAAAAAAAACTATTTTTAAAGAGAAATAAAACTTGTATCAAAGATATTTTACGAAGGTTAATTAAAACAACTCGACTTTTATTTTAACGTATAGATACTTATAAATACCTTTTAGTATTTTAATATAATAATCTTTAAAAATTTAGTATCGAAAATAATTATTAATTATTTAATGGATCAAATTATTTTAATAACCATGCGTCATATGTGTATTTTTAATGTGATTTTTTTAACATTTACCTTCATAATCCAAGACGTCATATTATCTAACGCGGTCATTTATTATATAAATATATGGACGAAAAAAAAATGGTATAAAATAATATCAATTTTATGCCCTTGGATTTCTAGACCCTCCACGATGATTTAGCTTAAAACATTAGTAGGGTTAATATCTCATTTGAACTATCCGAAGTACCTAGAAATTATATTGGTCTCGGTGAAACAATTATTATAGGCATCTAGATAAAAAAAAAAAAAAAATCCAAGCAAGATACAAAGACCGGGTGTTGGACACTCGTCCCCTTCATTAACTTCACTACAGAATAAAATGGTGTATAATGTGTATATTATTTTTTTTTTTATTTGAGGGTAATGATTAACTATCGTTTTTTGAATGGATTTCGATTAACATGTATAAGATGTTTTTAAAACTCAAAGATACTTGAAGAAATAATATTAACTTATTAATGTAATATTAAAAAAAAAACAAAAAAAAAAAAAAATATGATATAAAAGTTCAATTTTGATTGAAAATGTGTATGTAGCAACTTTATATACTCAGATTCAAAATCAAAATATTTTAATCCAACGTATGTTTATAAAAAATTAAGATAAAGTATAAAACTATTGTATTTTTACAATAAATATTTTTTTTTTGTTAGTCACATATTTACACAATAGACGAAACTTTTTATCTACTACTACTATTCAAAAACGTGAAAAAAGTGATAAAATACATTAAAAAAAAGAAGAAAAACTTATATTTATGAAACTAATACATTCTTTGTTTCACTTACGATCCAATAGTCTCACATAATATACTATATTATGTTCACTCAATAATAAACTAATTAGATAAATTTCAAATCTAAAATTTGTAAAAAAAATTTACATTTTTAAAAATTTCATTATAAGTTTCATTTTCTTAGATTTTATTAAATGAAAACAAACTCGGAAATTTAAAAAAAAAATTATTTTTGTTTTAAAACAAATTTCATAAAATGTCATTACTCATTAACTATAAGATACTAATTTTGATTGAGTGTGTAACGTTGTGTGGATGAAAAGAAATAGTGTAATAATTCAAAGTTAATTTATGATTGAAGTTCAAAACTCCATCTATTTCATGGAAACTGCATTCGAATATCAATTCACTTATTATTATTATTATTATTATTCATGAGAATACATTTTCTAAAATATCTGTTATTTATTTCAATTTCGAATGTTTTTAATTAAAAATTGTTATCATCGAAAACTTGATATTTTACACGAGAACAATTAAAAACATATCAAGATAATACTAATTTCAAAATATGCACTTATTTGAATACCTGAATAATTATAAAAACATTTTCAAATAAAAAAATTCTTTAATACATCTTAAAACAGTGAATTTTATTACTTGTGTCCATTTTTACCGTATTTGTGTAAATGGAAAATAAAATACCTATTGAAACACTTCTCAGGTTATTATTGTTGGCGTGATTGTGTGTGTGTGTGTGTGTTTTTTTTTTTTTTGGCTTATTAATGAAAATCCGAATAATACCATCACAGCATAATTTAATTTTAAATATTATTAGTGTACTGTGTGAAAATATTTATCGTTCTACTTAGAACAATCACGGTAGAGAATCGTGGTAATTCACACGAAAACAGCAAGAGAAATGCGGGTGACAGATTTTTATAATAAAACCGTATTGTGCGTAGTCGTGGGAAGAATTCAAATGCAATACAGTGACAATTGAAATAAAAGCATAAGACAGATTTAAAGCTTTGTTTATCAAACATATTAGGTGCTCTATTTAGGTGAATGTCTAGCAGCACTTAATGCGTAGTCCGCGGACGTTGTAGAAATTTATAAAACAGCAACGAAGTCCAGAAATTAGAAAAGATAATGTAAATTCTACAAAAGAATAATAAATTTAAAACGTATTAAGCGTATAGATATTCTTAGAAATTCTTCAAGAGTAAAATAGAAAAACGAAACTTTTTAAAATATTTATGTAGACGGGGGTTCTTTTTTAATGTGAGTCGGGTTATTTCTTGGCTCTTGATATATTTATAATTTCTGTTTTAACTTTTACAGAAAAAAAGAACGTGTAGCCAAAAACCATTATATTATTTAATCATCTCGCGAATGCTCATAATATAATAAATGCATCCCCATTTCTTCGATTATTAAGAAGTGTATTAGTTTCTTATTTTAAAAATGTCTATTGGTTTTGCATTGTTTTATCATTTTTATATATTTCATAAATAATGTATACTTAAAAAAAATCTTACGATTTTAATACACTGTATAGCACCATAACAGTTTAAGTTCAGGGCACTGGGGAAAACATACATTTCTATTGTTTATTATTGAAAATATACATTTTTAATTAACCATTCAGTTCTACCAAATTAAAAATAATGAATAGAGCATGAGTCATTACATTCTTTTTTTAATATATCTGAATTATCCTGTATGGTATAACTGAAACTAATTAAGATAAAGTTTTGATTATTAATCAAATACATCTCGGATCGCTCTTGGAAAATCATCTTCTTGTGTATAAATGCATGCGGTTATGTGGTTATCAACAGTAGTCGTCATATGTATACAATATTCAGCACGCATTTTAAAAAATCGAGTTACTCAGTTACCAGAATATCAAAACGTAGTTGTGACCTATTCATTATTACATGATAATAGTACATAGAAATTTGTTTAAACTTATTTAAATACATTTCAAAGAAGTGCCTGATTTTGAAATCTTTAAACATAACATAATCAAATGAGTATTCTGAAAAATATACCTGCTTAAATATTTCGACATAATTGGATAAATTATTAATTGGACTGACTTCTTCTTTTAATTATAATTAAAACATACTCAAATTCAAATGAACTACTATTTATATTTTTTTTTTTAATAAGTTTATCTATAATTAATTATGTAACTATTGTTAATCTTAAATCTTATATACTTGTAATTTGTTATTTTTAAATTGTTACATTGTTATAATTATTGTTGTATCATTTTACTTAAACTGTACTTGAGCCTTACGGCGTATATATTAATAATAAAAATAAACAAAAAAAAAAAATATTTGAACATTATTATAAAATTGAACGAAGACAAAATTGTAATTCACGCGATATAAAACACTGTATAATGATTCGAGTAACTTAGCTCGACTTAAAACAATATTATGACTCCTTTGGGACGTTTTTTGAAATTCATTTTTTTGGTATCTCAGCTGCATTATGAGATCCGTGTAAAAGAACAATGAGTTTAAAAATCTGTATTATAATTTTCAGTTATAAAACTTAATGACATTTTTGAATTTATTAAAATGGTTCATTGAACGGCAGCTCCCTTAATCGTTAATAAAGATTTAGCCGTTTGCCACTTAAGGTAAATAAAAATGAGATTTAAAATAATAATAAAATTTTAGGATTGAAATTACAGATTAAGAATTATTTTCGATTGATCGATCCATCCTTGAAATATTCCAAAGAGCATCGCCGTACACGAAAAAACGGTCGTTTTATAATTTAGACCTCCGTTATTATATAAGCAAGAACAATATATATATATATATCTTTTATTAAAACTGTTACGGACGTGACTCTTTCAGATCAAAAAAATAAATAAAAATACTCTAAATACTCTATTTATTCATACCCGAGAGTACGTGAAATAAATTGCTAATAATATGCCATCACCTGCAAAGGACAAAGGTGCAAGGAACAAATCACTCGGTCGGTCGTGTTTAAAACGTCAACCATCTCCACGTAAGACGATGCGTCCGAGTTGAATATTACCGGGTGTTTTTAGAGATTTTTAATAGACTATAACACAGGAGTGTCGTGCGACCGCCAAATCGTCGTTTTCGTCTTTCGATACGAATTCTTAACGGCAACGCGTGCGACGTTTCTGTCGTATCGTTTACACCCGCGCGTATCTCGACGAGTGTCGTGTTTTATTTTCGGTGCGTTCGAGTCGAAACCTAAGTAGCACACACGTGACAGTATTACTCACGTACTCGGCGACGAGTTTTCCGGGCCGACCGTCAGCGGATCCGGGTGGGCGGGCGGCACGGGTAGGCGTCATTACGGCACTACGGTGATGCCGCTCGGCGGCGCGAATGCGCGGGCATGTTATTGTCGTACACGCAAGTTGACGAACTCGGCTCACGCGTCAGATGTCGGCGGCGGCGCGTGCGTTCGTTAAGTCGCCGCCGCGCCGCGGCGGTTTAATTAGCCCTCGGCTGCCATACGATAATTGGCTGAACGTGCGCGCGTCAACTTTTTATCGATTCCGCCACGCGTACATACGACACACACACACACACACACTGCTGCTAATTAGGTGATCGGAAAACCCACTACTCGTGCGGGGTGTGCCGTGTCGTGCTCGAAAACGATATGATATCATAATGATCCACGTAAACACAATTAAGTTCGGAGGGGGCGCAAATCATCGTCACGACCCCTCCGCACGGTAATATGTCTCCCACGGTGTGTTTTTACTAGAGATGGCACTTCCGACTAGTTTGAACTATCGAACAGTATTCGATAATTGATTGAAACTTTAATAATTAATTCGAATAGTATTCTGCATGACCGAATAATTTTTTGTATTGGGTACAACTATTCGAATATTTTTCATTCGAATAACAACTATTCGAATAATCGAATGATATCGAATAATTCGAAAACTATCGATAATCACTAGTTTTTACATCGCCGCCGTTTGTCGTCACCCACGCGCGGTTTGTCGTCGAGGCCGTCGATTCCTCGAAATCCCGACGTGTCGGGGGTATCCAAAACCGGGCGATCTGGTCGTGCCACGACCCCGTCCGGGTCCCCGGAAAGTACGAGGAGAATCACATGGTGTCCACGTGATTTCGGCAATCGATTGGAACGCGAACGGTTCGTTCTCTAAAATGAAATTCACGAAATTTCGACAACAGACGTGTCTTTGATTCTCGCACGGTCGCGAGACTGGTATCGTGTCGGACAGACGAACGATGGTCTGTTTTCATTTTTATTTCATTTTTGTTCCCCCCGTTATTTTACTGTCGAGAAAAATACGCTCGTATCTCTTACGTGTGCGGCGCATCGCGACGTCTGTTGAAATCGACACTTTTGTTTTTCATTTCTCTGTACCGTCTGTGAAGTGCGCATCTAATTTTGTTGTTATTCAACGGAACGAAAACCGAGTCGCGTCCGCTCCGTTTTACATTCGAACCCCAATACACGTGTTGTGTTCGTGCTCATCGATACGCACGGTATGCCTGTTCGTAAACACGTTGTACGGATGCGCGCGGGTGGTTGGAAATTCGTAGATACCCTCGTGGTTTCCGAATTCGTTAATCGACTTTCAATCTCATCACAAAGTAATCTGTGGAACAGCGATCGAACCGTACAGCGAGTGATTCACCGGCGGTCGGAATTATTTGACGTAACAATATCGATGTGCAAGTAGAAAAATATATTTTCAATAAAATATGTCTTAACGTTCAGATTTTACTTTCTCGGCGACGACACTGAATCGGAATGCAGAATTAAATTTAAAAGTCAAGTGTGAAGTTAATGTCGATTATACGAAAAACTACTTATTCGTTTTACACTGTTTTCCTAGTATAATAAATAAGTACTCGTAATTAGTCTGATTAAGTTTTTTAGCGTATTTACGCATTGTTTTTTGGCTGTAAATATGTATAATATTATGCGCGTCAGTGTCGAACGCAATACGACCACGCAATTGATTTGAAGACAAATTCAATAGTTTGTTTCATAATAATATACTGTCCTTACGTTGAAGAAGACTTGGAAATTACAAAAATAAAACCCGACAAGTTCCTGCATAATACGTAGTTCCTACAATTATTTCCAAAATTATTTCAAATGATTGTAAAAAATAAATAGACCTATCGTTACGATATCGACAAGTCCAAACTCGTTATACATTTTCGCTACGAGTCGTATATTCAACGATTTTCCATTTTAAATATTTTATATTATATAAAATATTATATCTATAATAGCGATCGATCGCGACGACTTAGGTTACGAAGTGAAAAAAACCTCTGGTCGTGTTCGACACACCCACATATTTTTCCACGTAAAAAACATTCAGAGTTCGACGGAATACCGATGACGGTGGGGAAAAAGATATTGCTGGTCCCCTGAACGTCGCCACAACCCGATCACTATTATGGTACAATCAAATACATACCGCATAATGTGCATAAGTCATGACCCAGGGCCGCTTCGGGGGTCGAGTGTCGACGTTATCGCGCCGGACGCGACGTGGTCGTGATAAAATCGTATTATTGTCCGTCTCTTATTGTCTCGTACACACGACGCGAGCCGTCATCTCTCGCACGGGCACGGGCGTCTGGAAATCTTAATTCGATGTTGACTAAAACAAAAAACAAAAACAAAAGTCGGTAATTTTTTCCGTCATCGATCATCTGGCTAAAACTCCGTTAAAACAATTATTAATCTCATCAATACTTTTTCATTAATTCTTCATTATTTCAATGGCATTGCATTTTTCTGTCACAACGACAACGAGAACAATATTAATTACCTCCCACAGCCGGATATCGTGTTTTACCAAATTAATCATAAAACAATAATAAAACCGGGGACATATTTTGGGAGGCGAGGTGACTTGGGCGCCGAGTAATAAAATTTTAGAGGCTATAAATTGTTAAAACCATTTTTATGCACGGTATAAGGTTGAATGACAATTATAATCATACAAACATTATTGTGATTTAAAATATCACGTTTTTGTGTAGGTACTATAAATAACTATTAAGATTTTTACCCATGTGTAGAAATCGAACGAAAAGTTTTTTCTCGGGTCTTATTTCTAATTTGTTCAGTAGAGAAATTCTTATTGAATATTTAAAAATATCAAATCTTATTTGATGTTAAGAGCTCTTACGAAAGACTATATTCTTTGATTGTTTTAATCATAGAGTCACATTTTAAAAACAAATAAGATTTAAATCACGTCGTTAATGCATTTTCCAATGACAAAGCTCTGTCGCGTGGATATTGTTCATTGGATTTCAAGTTTTTTCGCTCAGATTTAAGTGTCATACACTAATTTTATAATTTCATGAAATTTGAGCACAGTGTATCGGTGCTCATAGTGTTTTTCGCGCGTAATACGTTTTGAATTCTTAGTGCAGTGAAGTACGCATGGATTTCATCACAGTGCGTTTCTTTTTTCTTTTTTTTTTCAAATCGGTTGTGGTTGGTTTTCGACCAGGACATTCTACTGTACACCAAGTCCATCGACACGAGAGCTGGGCTCTTCCTGGACGTTGCCCAGGCTGTTTAAGATAAAGTCTGGCATGACGGGCTAATATTCAAATTTAAAAAATTTATACCAGCCCAATTATTCTTAATTATTAAATCTTTTTTAGAAAATTGAAGTTTCACTGTTAGACAAGAAAACTGTTTCTCGCCCCAACTCAACATCACTGCAGAAGTCTTGATCACCCAATAATTACAAATAGACATACCAATTATTATTGTCATAAACAGGTAAAATCCAATGTTGATATTTTAAGTTTTAAATGCTTTGATTTATTGCACAAGAAAATAAAATCTTCAAAGTTTTTTAGAAAAATATATTAATACATATATATTATATACACTTTTTTTAAATTATATATTGTTTTAAATTTCTTACTAAAATATTTGTATGATAACAGGGGGGGAGGGTAATGTAGGGTACATACTTTTGGGCTCTCCCTTTTAGATCTCCTTCAGATCAGGGCAGGTAGACGGACATTTCACACGGGCATACGGATTCTATAATACAAGAATACACGGTTTACTTTAATTACACGGGCTTCAACACAGTTTCTAAAAAAAAACACGTATGTACGTATGTTCTTAGATACACATGAAATAGAAACCTGTACTTGATACGTCTCCGTGACTGCCAGACGTCGTCGTAAACTACAGCGCACAGGCCTTTGCCAGCTGCACTGCCAGACGACACGGCGGACTCGTCCCAAAACGTGTTGCGTCCATTACGTTTCTATGGCACGCGGTTTCGTGTCCGGCGCCGAAAACGGATCACACCGCATGTTCGCGTACATCGTGTCACGGTCTGGCGGCATGCGCGCGACGAGGACGACGCGACGCGTACGCGGGCGAGAGCGGGCGACCGGCGGCGACCACGCGGGTTCGTTGCCGTACGTGCGTGCCCGCGAGCCGAGTTAAAAACGACCGTTTCTCATGCGGCCGTCTTTTATTTTTCTTCGCCTCTGTGCAGCTGTTACACGACGACGCTGGACAGTGGTGGGCTCGACGAATCGAAAGTCCTTCTGACTGAGGAAAAAAAATCGCGATTTTTATTTATCCCGTCGATCCTCATCGTATATTAACAATAATTTTTATTATCGTTCGACTCGTCGGTTCAGATTGTCGTCGCTTCTTTCTCTTAAATTCAAATCGAACATCATAAATCCAGTGGGCCCCGAAAAAACTGAAAATCCGACCGGACATTTTCGCTCAAATCTTCCACTACCATCGGGTCGGTGTGACGCCAGCGACGACGAGACGCCGGGCGCCGGCACGCCACGACTATTATTACAGGACGGTGACTGCCAAGTCGAAAAACGCTTTTCTCGGGTAATGAGTCGGTGTACAATAACTGCGCGAGTATACAATAAAAACTTGTGGGACGATTTTATAACTGTTTCGCCGCTGTCGATATCACGACATACGATAGTCGACGGCGACTCGCAAAGATTCGGAAGGATCACCAAAAGATCGATGATAATACTAACACCACACATATGTAGACAAGGACGGATTTAGGGGAATGGCACAGGGGCAAGTGCCCCCTGTCAATTTTCTATCGAACATTTTTTTTTTTTTTTTTTGTAACTACGAGTATCATATAAATGAAAAATTTAGTAAATTATAAAATACTACCTACTATTATAATCATTATTTGCAACCAAAATGATAAAACAATTGTTACAGTGTCCTTGACATGTTTGCTGAAAAGTATAAACGAAGACTTCAATTCGACTTATGATATATGTATAATAACTTACCTAGGTATACATTATTATTTCGTAGTGTGATATTATGTAATCAACATTATATTAATTTATTACTAATACTGTTTAAAAATGATAGAATTTGTTATTAGTTATAATTAAAATTATACAATTTATATGTGCCCCCCTGTCAAAATATCCTAGATCCGCCTCTGATTATGTACAGTATTACATATTGAAATATATACTAATTGAATAATAATAAGAAGAAGAAGAAGAAGAAGAAGAAGAAAAAAAACTGCCCGAAAACTTAAAATAGAAAGGCGCCCAAAAAAAATTATACAATAATCAATAATTCTATCGATAAACAAATTTGAATACACACAAATACAAAATGATCCGATTATTTATACAAAACTAAATAGAACGGTCACCTTACAGAATCAGCGACAACTTTGCACACTGGTTGAGCCACCTTCGATTGACCGGGGGAACGTGATGAGAGACGACAACGGCGAACACAACACGCAAACTTGGTGCTAAACCCACGCACGCCGAGGTGACGAACTCATGACCAACGGACTGACCACAGCGCAGTGATATTATATATATATATATATATATATATATTGAGTACTTTATTGTGTCTTTGTCCGTCCAATTTTGGAGTACTCATCAATTATATAGAACCCCTATCAATCTATGTTAATTAATAAAATTGATAGTGTCCAGGATAACTTCTGTTGTAAGCTTTATTATAAATTAAATAGCTTAGCTCTCACAAACTCTTTAATTAATTTAAAATTAGGCATTGATCACTAATTAACTAGGAGAAAATATTATAATATTTGTTTTATATATAGCCTATTATTTATTAATAATAACATCGATTGCTCTGAACTATTAGGAGGTACATACCTCAACGTTCCAACTTTTAATTCTAGAAATACCATACCGTTTTTTATTACCCATCATCGCCAAAATTACAGCCGTTTTGACCCTATCAACCATATGATTCTTAATTGAAATAAAATTAAAGATTTTGACTTTTTTTATAATGATAAAAATTATTTGAAATCAATTCTAATATGTAATCAGCTATATTTTGTTTATGTAAATATCCTGTATTTGTTATTAAGTTATTATGTAAAATTCTGTTTTTTCTGTATTAATTGCCTTCGGAGCGTTAAATAAATCAATAAATAATAAATATATATATATATATATATATATATATATATATATATATATATATATATATATATATATATATATATATATATATATATATATATATATATTTATTTATTTATTTATTTATTTATATATTTATATATAGGGAGATCAGCAGCGAGGTGATAGAAGTTTCGCAAAAGTTCCAAAAGCGGTTGCTCGATATAGAGCGGCGATGGTGCGATAGAAATCTCAAGAAAGTCCTACGCCCACCGAGCACGTCTGATGGCCGACTGTGGGATACGCCGACGCCACGAGTTCGAACAATAGCAATATACGTATGATAATTGATAATGCGCTTGATTTTCACAGACGCAGTTGGTTTTTGACGACGTGAGCGAGACGCGATTTTCCGTGTACGTGTGTAGTAAAATTGTGAAGTTGATGCACGTACACGGTGCGTTCGATCGGGTCGCGTTGAGATTATCGAACGAACACGGGGAGGGTCGGTGCCACGGGGTAGTTGGGGAGATTCATCGCGGGCCGAGGTGACAGCAAGCCCACAAGGTACACGTCGGGAATATGTCACGTACACGCCCGCACGTGGTGTAAACAGTCGCCGTTCGTTATTGACCGTCCACAGTGACCGTAAACGGTGCGGAATGCGAGAAATCAGGCGGTCGCGTGTGCCATTGGATGGGTGTGCACTGCGCACCGGACGAATAGGGAAAGAAGACGTCGACATCTTCGTGATCGCTGTTATCGATTATAAACACGTATTGTCGTGCACTCGACTTGTCGTCGTGGTTTCGGACTACGATATCGAGAACCAAACACACGCACGCGAGCGTAATTTATTTTCCTCCGCGTCGGAGTACGTTTTTTCGTGTACGTATTCAGTGGTGGACTGTGAAAACGATTTGGCCCGGGAAAAGTTTATTTGACCAGCCCGAAAATGGTTTACTCCGTGAATACATACAATATATATTTATTTATTTTGCTATAAATACATGCTTATTATCAGATATTATCGCTTTTCACACAAAAAGGTACAATAGTGCAATACCTGCTCAATAGTTTAGGAATTTGTCAGACTATGAGAGTACTGACGAATTGACGCAATGACTTATTAGGTAGAGAGTGAAATAAGCTTTGTGGTAATTCATAATACGAACAAAAAATGTTTGTTTACTCGAAAATTGAAAAAATAGTAGTTTTTATTATTTGTACGAAAAGCCCACCATGGAACTCCAAGTACCGGTCGTAGCGGCCCACCAGAAAAGTCCCGATATCCCCCCGGTATAGTCCGCCACTGTACGTATTTAATTTTCTCCTATTTCTCTCTCTACCCCCCTGTTCCGGATCAAACGTTCGTTTGTCCCGCGAGTGCTGCGGCGTAAAAAACCTAACCTAACCTAACCTACGCCTCTGATGGAGAGTGGTGTATATAGAAAAAGAAATAACCAAGAATTGTACCAAATGTTTAATAAACCAATTATTAGTTCGTATTTAAAAAGTAAAAGATTAGAATGGACGCACCACATCTGGAAGTCAGAAGATATGGCGAAAAATCTGTTTACGGGAAGACTAAACGGAAAAAGACCCAGGGGACGGACCAAGACAAAGGTGGGTGGACAGGATTAAAATGGATCTCACGGAAATTTCAGAAGAAACAAGGATTGAAGATAGCGAAGACCGAGAGAAGTGGAGAGGAGTGGTTGAGACAGCAATGGTCCTAGAAGGGCTGCTGTAAAAGCCGACGAGAACAGAAGAAGAAGAAATATATATATATATATATATATATATATATATATAACAATGATCAGTAGCGCGCGTGTTCGAATGCGACCGTGTGTATACACCAAGCGCACTTTTCGCGGCACCACCGCCGACTAATCTCGTACTCACACACACACACACACGTGCACGCGTACGTACGTACCTACGTAATCCCACTCGTTTTATAGGTTCCATTTTTGTGTGTATACGCCGACGGGGCCGCCCGGTATTATTATAATAATAATAATAATATAATCACCATCGGTGTGTATGTGTGTGTGTGTGTGTGTGTGTGTGTGTGTGTGTGTGTGTGTGTGTGTGTGTGTACGGCACATAAAATATAATTACAGATTATATCATTACTGTGTGCGTGTGCACACAGAGTTTAAGCAATTATTATTATCATTATTATTATTATTATTATTATTGTTAATGTTATTATTATTATGGAATATGATAAATGATGAAAGCGCAGCCCTGCCGCACGACCCGGCGTTTTCGTATAGGATTTAGAATGAAAGAAAAAAATGATAATAATAATAACAAACGGTATAATTTTCACGCACGAGTAAAACCGCGAGTGACCGACCGCCGCCGCCACGACGGATTTTCCTTTCCGAATTCCGTACGGATCGTTATCGTCGACTACTCGGGTACGCATGATGTGTCCGCTCGACAGGCTTCGCCACTCAGTAGTCTGCCATGCACGAGTGCTTCGGTGTGTGTGTGTGTGTGTGTGTGTGTGTGTGTGTGTGTGTGTGTGTGTGTGTGTGTGTGTGTGTGTGTGTGTGTGTGTGTGTCACTTGACAGAGATCACGCCGACTTGTGGTGTCAAGTCGGGTTTTCTCGTGTTCAATAAACTCGCGGACATTCAGCGCGCTTTTTGAGTCGGTCTCGAGTTCGCAGAAAATCAAACGCTTGTTCGTGGATGATTTCGGTCGCTTTAACGCGTGAACCAGTGGCGCCGAAGTCAGTTTTCAGAGGTATCGCGAAGTGTTACCTCCAAAGCGAGTACCTGTCCACCCAACCGTAATAGGTCGAGCAACTTCCCCTCATTTTTCCCCTCCCATCGAGTGGATCTCATCTAGAGTGTTTCTCAGCCTCACCACACCCACCCGCCCATCTTCAACAGGTATTGCAACTGCAATACCTAGATACACAGGGATCGGCGCCGCTGGCTTGAACCGCTTCCAGTGTACGTTTTATGGTGAAATATTCATAGATTCATAAATCACAATAACGGCGTGGTGCGTTATCCGAGTGGAGTCGCGCGATCGAGGTCTTCGGCGCATAAATACGACCGTTTCCGATCATAACGACTGCGCCGCCGGTTCACGGCTCATTCCGGAGCTCAGATCGTGCGATTTGCGTGGCCTCTGCGTGTTACCTACGCAGACCGAAAGAGGACTATCCGGCCGAGAGGCAGACACAGAATTTTTTGCTCGGGCCGATAAAATACCGAGTCGAATCATTATATAAATAACGTTCAAGAAAAGGAAATATACGATTTTATCCGTTTGGCTCGCACTGTCAATCGCAATTAAAATTATTTTTATAGTTACTAAAAAGTTGTATTATTATTATTATTATTATTTTTTTTTTTTTTTTTTAATAAACACTTACGTTTTCTATTTGCTTCACCGCCGAATAAGTAGGTGCAGTTGAATAATACAAAAACTCTCCACTCTCCGGTACGGAAAAAATGTTCACTATTATCATATGGCTTTTACCAGTGCTTCTCAATTTTCTTAGCATTGTGACCAAAATTTTACCATGAAAACTCATATCGCGACTCACGTTGTTTTACAAGACCAAAAAAACTGTTCTGAAACTTGAAAGTTAAAACATATTTTAATGATGAATGCATTGTTTACATATATATATATATATTATTTCATTAAATTTATATTTTAAGAAATTTGAAATACCGTTGTTCTGAAAACAATATTTAATAATTTTTTACTAAACATTCATATATTATGTAATACAATATTGTAATAATTTAAATTATAATGTAAAATAAAATATAATTAATAATAGGCACGTACATATTAACTTTTTACATACATAATAAAAGATAAATCAACTTTTTTGTGTTATAAATTCATTATTTTAAAACTCATAAGTTAATATAATTTAATATAAACATTGTATTTTTTAGTAATGTCAAGAATTTTATTTTAAAAACAAATGAGTCTACATGATTGCAGATTCAAATTAATAAATTCGAATACTTACGTCAACATTTTTCTTCAAGTCTCCATAGTTCTATACTGTATTCATAAAATGACAAATTGACTTTACTTAATTACCTATTCATATTTAAAACATTTTCATTATTACATGACATTTTTATCTAAAATATAATAATTTAAAATCTATTGACGAGTTAAAACTGCACTTATAGATCTAGAACTATTATTAAAAATTATTAAAGTTAATGTTTTGAAACGTGAATCAACTTGAAAATTAACACAATATACCTATTATACATAAAATTATCATTTACAATACATAATTTAAAAACATATATAAGTATCTTGAATTCAGATCGATAAACTAATATTTTTACTTTTTAGATGCAAAGATAACAATCTTAAGCTGTATATTTGTTCACTCAAGATTATGTACATCTGCAAAATGAATATTTAAAAAAAATCTGAATCTTAGCCTTATTTTTTAAGAGACCATCAAATAAAGTGGTTCTATCAAATGTTAACTAATATAGTTTTTTTTTTTTTTTAATATTATTTGATGTTCTTTTAAGAAAATAAAGGAACCATTATAAAATTACGAAAGTGGAACTCTTAATTTGTCAAGCCAAAACTGAATATATTACATAAAAACTCATGTTAAATATTAATTTATAAAAACTAATAGGTGTACCAAAATATACAAATATTTTTTGTTAACAATGATTTCATTAATTTGATTATTGTGAAAGTGAAATACGAAGATAAAATCAAAATTTAATTGCCGAATCAACACTTTTTACTGTTTTTATAACGTATTATAAATTTAGTAATTATTGATAAAAAGTAGGGATCGCATAGAAACGAAATATAAACCTGTGAAAGTGTGAAACTAGGATTAAACCCAATTCATTAAAATGTAAATTTAGGTGATATAATTAGAATTAGAATTTAAAAAATTATCAAAAATATTGTAGTATGTATAAACTCTTCAGTCAGATAAACACTTCGAATTGGATACTCGATAATACTGCTCAAATATACGGGGGTCGTAATGAATAGTTGGGATTTTATTAGACTTTTAACGCAACAATCAACTGTCCTAACGAAACGCTTTACAGCTTAGTCCACGAAATGAAATGAGAACCAACGCTTAAACCACAGCGAGTGTAGTTGAGAGGACTTTGATACACGAGACATGAGAATATTCCATGGACACAGAGGCGCAAACTAACGGAAACTTTTTTTTTGTAGTTGGAATTATGGGGGGACAAAATAAAAGTATCAAATACCCACCTATGAAAAAATTGCTCGCTTCGCTCGCATTATATACACTTATCAATAATTACTTGACTAATAAAATCATATTAATTGGAATAAAAATAATGAATCCATATTGTTTACAATTGTTTAAATATCAGAAAACAATAATTTAATAAAAAAATTAATTTGCGAATATGGGCCAAATGGAGACATAGAGCACAGTCACATTCGTATGATCACAAATACAATTCAGTATTCACGATTAAACAATATTTTTAACATCATATTTCCTAACACTAAAATATTTATTATAATTGTCAATTAAACAATTATAATAAATATTTTATTGATATGACAATAATCAAAACAAAACGGCGTCGCCCCGAACGTGATAAATTATAATCAATAAAAGTTATTTATATATGTGAAAACAAATTTGCTATTCAATATTCTCATCACTCACACACTGGCAATATAAAATACTATAATACTATTTATATAGCTATTTATATTTATATACTTAGATGATATTATAATATTATAATATCACCTAGGTATCAACTAGGAGTGTCTCCCGGCTCCTGAGGATTTGCGCCTCTGCATGGACAGCATCGAACGAACGCCGAACGACGATATCCAGACGCGGCCATGACGACGACGACGTTACACAATTATTATAGTAGACACGAATAATTCGTCATCAACGAATTAAACTTGGTACCTACGCGTACTCACATATTTGTCGTAAAATAATGTAATGGCGAAGTGTCCAGATGGATTTTGTTATTTCTGAAGTTGCTTTTTTTTTTTACTTCTCAATCGAGTGTCACTAAGTGGCGGCGCACGACGAAAATGCGACGCGTTCGTCGAAGTCATGGAAAAATGAGTTTATTTCCCAGCGGACCGCGTCCACCCAAGGTCAGTGTAAACACGTATTTGTATTATTTATCTACAACGACCTTGGAACCGTCGTCGGCAAGCGCGACAGTGCCGACAACACGCGCGTGCGCGCAGGAGAGTTTGCTATTAACTTTGGCGGTCGGAAGACGCTCGGACGTTCGGGTATAGCCCAAACACGAATGGATTGTTTTTCTTCGGTGGCCCACTCACGCGCGTTCCGTGAAAAAAAGTCGAATCCGCCTGTACCTGCCACGCGTCAATCGTCATCAAGAGATTTATAGATGATTTCCATAAATCTCAAAGTTAATAAAAAACCTGATAATATATGAGTAGATAATAATATAATTCATATACTGAGGTAATAATCGACTTATAATCAATATACAACATTAAAATCACCTATAAACCTCGGATCGTCATCTCGATTAAAGGTATTATAATATATTCATATTCATACATTTTAGATTCTGAGTGACGCGAAGGATCTTATGGTTTTACAATGATGTTAATTTTTTTTTTCTGCAAACTTTTTTTCGTATAAAAATCCTTGTCCAAAAGTTTCGTCCAGCAACTTTTTAGATTCGAAATTGAACTGAGATGGTACTTTAAAGAGGTCATTTTTTCAAAATCTCCATAGTTTTTCCAGTAATCAAGAATAACGATCGGAAAAAACTGTGTAAAAACGGTATAATCGGTAAAAATCAGCCGTAAACGAGATTTTCACTGTTCAAATTTTAGGATCGAAAAGTATTGAAGCTAGAAACTTGAAAATTTTATCCAATATCAAATACATACTTTTTTATGTTAGAAAACATTTTCAGAACAATTATAGCACTTTTGACTTAAATATAGAACTTTTAATTTACCAAATTGTTTGAAAGTTTTTATGTAATATAATTTTAAATATTTGACAAAAAGTTCTGAAAATTTAATATGACCTTACTCATATACCTACCTAATTATCCTAACAAAAATTCAAAAATCGTGATTAAGATTTGTTTAAGCTCATTTTCAGTATTTAAATTTAAATTACTTGAGGCGTGTGGTTGGTAATTCTGAGTAATTATAACACGTTAAACGTACAAAATTTAATTTTCAGTAACGAAAAAAATCAATAAAAAACTGTTTATTTGATGTTTTAATTTTTAATTTGTGCGCAATATGAATTAAAATTTACAATTATGTAAATCAGTAGTTTTAACAAAAGAAAAAATTGTCTTGCAAAGTTTTTTTTATCCAAAAGCTTACTTTTATAATAGCCCTTACAATAAATATGAAGATAAAACGCAAAAATTTACGTAAAAACATTTAATCAATAAATGTATTTATAATTTTTCAGTATACGTACATTTGCATCAAAGTTACAATGGTGTTTACTTTTTTACTACAAAGCCTCGAGTGTGAATCCATTGGCTAAGTAAATTGTTTTTAAGAACAAGACATTTCCATTATAATATTGAATACAAAAAAAAACACTTCATTTAATATTTCAAACGAGAAGTTAATTATTTAGATAGAAAACGTGTGAGGTGAACACTTTTAAAACTTCCAGACGTGTAATAAAATTTTCATTGGATTTAACTGTCAGAAAGCTATTTATTTCCAGAAGAAAATAATTGTGTATTCTGTTAAAACAAAAGGAAATGAGATAAAACGTTTGGATTAAATATTTAAAACAGAAACTGACCATTTTTAATGTAGATTTTTTATTTTTGTTTGGCGATAATTTACAGTACATACTGAGAAGTACAATAGGTATCTCGTGTTAGAAAATTGAAGTAACACGGAGAAACCTTGATTAAGTAATCATCCAATAGTAACACTTAGTTTGACTCAATATAGAGTAAAAAAAAAAATAATTCAAGCCACACATTAATTTATCTAATAATAGGTATAATAATATTGATTATTACGGAATAAATTCCAATTATATTTTAAATATACAAGATATTAACATACGTAGTTACATGAAAATTTATAAATAAAAAAAATAAAAATAGGTGTACACATATTACATGTAAAACATAAATAATTGAATAGTAAAAATTAATGAATAGGTACATGATGAGGTTTTTAATAGAAGAGTTAAATAAATCTTCATTCTTTATAGAATTTCCAATAGGCATTAAAATATTATATGGAGAGAATAACATACATTTCGTTGATGTATTTGGTAGATAGAAAAGTAGTTTGTCTTGGAGTTGAACTCAATGAATAATATTATAATGTAGAATAGCATGTTATGAGTTTTATGGAAAAAAATAAACATTTAAACTAGACAAAAGTTACAATTTTATAATTGCTAAAATGTATTGTTTGTGGCGTATTTCAATAGGCCTAATTGTCATGATTTGCATGAGTGACATTTTTTCGCCCTAATTCTCTATGTAAATATAGGTACTCAACTAGTTTAAAAGAATAATAATGTACTTTCTATTTATTAGATTGTGGGTGAAGTGAAGAATCTTTTGATTTAACACTGATGTCTAGTTTTTTTTAATTTTTTCTGTTAACACTTTTTCGAGTAGTAATAATGCATCGAAAGATTCATCCAGCAAGATTGGAAATTGCATGTAAATTGACCTTTAAACAGACTGTTTTTCTCTGTTCTCGAAAGTTTTTTCAGACGTGGGAAAAAACTGCCGAAAAACCAATTAAAAATGGTAAATTTTCCGTAAACGACACTTCCACTAAATCAATTTTAGTTTTAGTAGTAACTCGGAAAATGATGTTGCTAGAAAATTGAAATTTTCATCATATATTAATGACATAATGATACACCCCATCGCCGTTAAATTGTCCGATGAGCGAAGAATGACACTTGGTGCTAAGTATGTCGTTTTCATTTACAATTTTTAACGTCACTCTGCATCCGCGCACGCGAACCGATTACAAGCTAAAAATTAGTAAAAATGTGACGTCAACGGGTCTCTGTAAATTGCGTCCCATATCAAATTTTTTATGTAAATTTCGGCCCGGGAATATTTTATACATACGTAAATTGTGGCCCAGGTATATTTTAAACATACGTGAATTGCGGCCCGGGTATATTTTATATATACATAAATTTCGGCCCGGGTATATTTTTGTACATATGCCTATCTAACTATTTCTTATTAATATGTAAATTACGTCTAAGCCTTTTTTCCACAAAACCAATATTTTCCTTCCCATTTTTCAGACTTAGGACTATAACTATAACAGACTTAAAACTATCTATACAAATATTATTTTCATCAAATTTCAAAAAATACTTACACGTTTTAACTGTGCAACACCAACGTTGAATATCATTGTTTAGAAATTTATGAAAACGAAATTTGAAACCATCAACTATTTTCAACTTTTTATTCCTTTCACTTTTCATAACGTCCATTTTTATTAGATTGAAAAAAAATACTGTAAACTGTAGAGCAACCACAAATATATAAAACAACTAGATAGCCGACTCAACGAATAAAATTGAAGTCTAGAATCCATATGCGAACAGGGCAAAATATGATTGATTAACCCATGACATTTTATATTATTCCATGAAATATAATTTTTCTGTGATTGAAACCAAAGATATAATATAAAAATGTTGTTTTATATATCAGTTATCTTTTTATATGGATTCGGATTGAAACACAATTTTTCGATTATAATTTATAAACTATAAACTATAAAGTGCAATTCAAGTAATTCAACATCATGGTGGTTTCTTGTTTTGTGTCTGGTTGTGTCAATAGGAGACTGAAAGGAAGCAAAGTTAATTTTTTTTCGTAAGTTCCCTGGACACAATTTACGTATGTTTTGAAAATACTCGGGCCGCATTTTACGTATGTTTTAAAAGTACACGGGCCGAAATTTACGTATGTTTTAAAAGTAAGCAGGCCGCAATTCACATAGTATATGACCATGACCGTACTTATAGGGACGCAATTTACCGACTCCGGACGTCAACGCATTCGTGGATTACACGCGTATTTTTATTTCCCGAACGCGCGAGTTTCGATACGTCTCCGTCGTCATCGAACGCATAAAAAACATATGGAAGTTCCTAATTCAACAGTAACCGTAGCATCTAATGCTGTAATGATTCCGGAAATTAGAAAAAAATATCAGATATTTTTAACAGAAAAAAAAATAATAATAATAATAAGAAACA
This sequence comes from Therioaphis trifolii, assembly GCA_027580255.1. Classification (NCBI taxonomy): domain Eukaryota; kingdom Metazoa; phylum Arthropoda; class Insecta; order Hemiptera; family Aphididae; genus Therioaphis; species Therioaphis trifolii. Next base: position 14,383,887 of record CM050405.1, on the reverse strand, counting down.
AGAAATGAGGTATTATAATATGGCCCCAAGTTTTTTTTTTTTTTTTTATAAATGAAAAAATATAATTTGACGACTGAGTCATAAATATTTTATTTTTTTTTTCCTGTCATAACGACAATTTAATGTCTTGTCCCTCTATATATATAGGTGTACCGATGTATAATATAATATATATATATATTTAATAGTAATACTGTCATTACACAGACTCTTGGTGAAACGCTTCATTCTTAGCACTAGGACGGAACAGACTTATGAACTGTTACCTTAATTTTGTGATTTTCCATGCTCACGCCATTGTGTATTTAGTGGCGCCTATTTAGACGAAACAGTGGAATGTATTACGAATTCAGTGTAATTGCGAATTCTGCTCACCAGGTATGTATACGATTTTAATATTACTCGCGCATCCTGTAGCACGAATTAACATAACAGTGCACCAAGCTGTATTCAAATGTATACATAGAGCAGTTTGCAGTATGTAATAACAATATTTGTTTAACGTTTAACAGTCCGCCGACAATTCGAAAAATACGAAAATTTCATAATTCGAAATATTCAATCACACGTCGACCGAACGCAGTTTAATCTGTATTACGTAACCGAAGTATATTAATATTGTGTAATATGCATGTATAGTATTACTAGTGCGTCTATGTATTTTTCAAACATTTCAAATGAATTTGCATGCATTAAGACTCAAGTGGTTAATTCGTTTGAAATAAACACACAAAAGGTGTTTTGAATCTATATTACGAATTAAATATCGCGATAAAATTAAAATAAATCGGTTCGATGTAAAATATTATTAAAAAATCGAAATTTCCAAAAACAAAGTTTTCTTTTTTATAAATCATATTATGAATAGTAATATCTGTTAAATAAAATTAAAAAAACTTCGAAAAAGTCACGTAGATGAAATAAGGTAAACATTTTTTTGTTTCACAAAACTGTACCGCATTTATGTTTTAGGTAATATCATTTAATATTGCATATTAACTTGTTAAAGTTAAAAGTAATGAATAGAACAAAAAACAATGTAATGCATTTTTCAAATAGATCTGAGAACTGTGACACACTATATACATAGTTTAGATTGTGAGATAAAATAAGTGCCAATGGACATTGTCACGTCATTTTCATTGAATTAAGAACCTAACATAATGATGGCTCTTCAACGTGAACGCGTTTATTTAATCGTCCCCAACCCCCACTCCCACGAAATCATATTTGATTTGAGTTCGATCTCTCAACCGTTTACGCCTTATTCACGGTGATGTGTGGACCATTGGTATGCTTTTGAACATATTTACGAAACCAAGAGTAATACCGTAAAACATATTATTATAAGCTTAAAATTAATCGACCAACTCAAAAGCGCGACCACGATAAAGATGCTCAATATTTTTGTACTCGGTAAATCAAGGTTAATGCGGTTCCATTTAGAAACACGATTATGAATAATACACGGTATTCTCCTAGTGCCCCCGAAATTTCATCGTAATAGACGCAATACGGTCATTATTTTATCAAACACCCTGTTCCATTTTTACTGATTCATCGAATCGCCTAATAGCTCCGATGCGTTTTAGATATTATTATAAATGCCGCTAAATACGTCTACCTCCAGAGTTTTCAATTATTTAATGGTACGGGAGTTTTTTTTTTTTTTTTTTTTAATTTCTCTACGTATTTACTGTTTGGAGACGCGCGTATAACGCGGAAAACATCGTATAAGGACTACGTTTGTGACGATGAGGTGATATCGCATTTAAATAATAATGATGATAACATAATAAGCATGTGGACGGGCAACAAAGTTTTAATAATTAAATACACGCTTAATCTTTTAATCTGCTCATTCGGGTTTTTTTCCGACGGAAGAAGGCAAAAACAAACAATTCACTTCCCTTTCTTTGTGCACCGTATTTACTTTTATCGGAGTGAGATAAGTTGTCTATGTTAAACACTAACTTCACGTTACTCATCCCTCAAACGAGTAATAATAATATAACTTGAGCAAATACGAACAATACAACTAACCATAGTGTAGCAGCGAACGTGTTGTTAATATGTTCATATCAGATGTTTGTTGCGCGATAATATTTGACTTGTAAAAAGTTGTGTGTTATACGTATGTATCGCCGTGTATTTGTATTAAAAGAAACGAATTAACGTCTGATATTCTTCAGTTTTGATGTTGTTCTGTACTATGCATATATTTACTCGTTGCGTAAACTTAAAGGTTCGGGTTGCCCGCGAGTACGTGGGATTTTCGTATCACAGTCTGTAATTCGTGGACCGACATTAAATTATAATAACTAAATAACTTAATCTCGTTTTTTTTTCTTCTTCTTCTCCCGGCGTGGCGTGTTTACCAGTTTTAATTCAAGCGGTAGAAAGAAAACCTGCCGACCGTGTATTACGATATTATTATTATTATACACTATACGAAGATTTGTCTAGGACAACTATTATTGTAAAATAAATCAGAAAACATTAATGCTCGTTATTAACATTTCTCTTCATTAACGGGTATGTACGTACTTACATGTGTACGGCGTGCGTTTATATAATATGTGCACACGAACATAATAAAATAGTTCGTGTGTGTGTGTGTGTGTGTGTGTGTATGTGTGTGTGTGATAAAATATAATAACAATCAACATAATGACTACGATCGTGCTGAAGTCTGATGGAACGCGGCGTGCACCAGTTATTATTATCATGATCGTCGTGATTGTGTGTGGGTATATGCTCGTCCAACTCCACATACCGCCGTGCTCGAGTAGTATAAATGTAAATGGTGGTAGGGTGCTGAAGAGGGGCAGCAAAAAGTAGAAATATTTTGACGTGACGATAAAAAAAAAAATCGTAATCCTAGGTAGTAATTCAATGTGCTGCGACCAACAACTACCGCACGACACACACACACACACACACACACACACACACACACACACACACACACACACACACACACACACACACACACACACACACATTTCGTGGCCTAAATGACGTGCTCTCATAAATTTCCATTTCTATAATATCGAGTGCTTTTTGAAAACTTTGAGGGTGCCCCCACCGAGTTTTGGTGACAAACACACAACACTTGTATTCGTGAACGTGTATAGGTACATAAAAAAATATGTATAATATACAGGGTACCTCACGATGACCTGAAAATTTCGATTTAACTCGGTATCACGCATACGTTTGTATTTTTTATTTTATGTGCATAATTAAAACTACATTTTTGTTAAGAAAAAACCCTTTTTCCTATTTTTATCTGCATGTGATTTTTCAAGTTTTTTAACTTTCTTAATTATCAATAAATATTTATATCTTAATAACATGATATGAGTTTTTTTTTCTTTAAACGTTTATGAATAAACCGTTTTTTGCCATTGTTCGAAAATTATGAATTTTAAAGTTTAAATCAGCAAAGTAGATAAGTGAGAATACCCTGTAAAATATTATTGCAACTATTTCACTTCTCTACCTACAGACTTTGAAAAATTGGTCAAATATTACAATTAATTTAAACACACGAATTTTCAAAATATTTAAATATTGTTCATTAGTAGAATAAGTCATGTATAATTATTAAGTATACTTAAAGTAAAAATTAACATTTAAGAAAACTAAAACGCTGGAAATCGAGTAAATAAAAAAAAATTTTAAAGAGTTTTCCATGAAAACGTAATTGTATGCGTGTGTTATAAATTATTGTATGTTAAGAAAATTCTGATTTATACGTTATATATATTAAATCACATTCTTCCGATCGTCGTGAGACACCCTGTATATGTATACGTGCAATGTACATAGTACGTATAAGCACTGTACTAGACGCGTCGTGTATTGTTTACATTTATAACACTATATCGAATATTATATTATATATAGATACTTTTTTTACACGTGAAAAGTGGAAATGAAATTTAACAACACTCGCGCATATACGTGATACTATTCGCTAGTAGTGGTATACGAGTAGAACGCAATTTCCGGCATCGGAGAAATATTGCGCGAGGGGGTTTGAAGAACATAATATATTATTATACACACGCATACAGAACCATCTCCCTAACGTGACTATATATATTTATATATACTTATATTTACCCTTTTATTTTTTTTTTTCATACGATTTTCATTTTTTCTTTCACACGTTTAATAACTTTTAATTTTTCTCAAACCACCTTTACGTGGTACTTTGAAGTATAGCTACGAGTTACGTATGCGTGCGTGGACTACGGCGGCCGGGCGTCCCGGTATCGTAGTACTACCGTACCGCTCATACCACTGACAAAAACATCCTAGGATGTCTACAATCCTTCCCCCGGGTAAGATTTTCTTGGGATACTCTTACCGGGATTAAGGAGGTAAGATTTTACCGGGTCTTTTGACTTTCACACCTTGCGTACGCTATCCATACTCGTATGTCCGATCACGAAACGTCAACAATCACGATGAGTCATTCACGATCAGCATCACGATGCTAATGCATGAAATGGTCGCGGTTTAAAATCATTTCGCGATTCGGACGAAAAGCTCGTCGTTTTTATTATGGTATACGGGTAATACGGATATGGGCTTTGCGCTATCGATCGCTGGATGTACATTACGCAATATTGTTCGTTGAAATTTGCACCGAAAACAGAAACAAGAGTGTGAATTTCCAAGTATGACAGTTCTGACGTAGTGTATTTTGATAATATTTCAAAAAAGCGTTGACGCGTCCGCATACAAAGCAAACGGAGGTGACGAGCAGCGTGTGTGTGTGTGTGTGTGTGTGTGTGTGTGTGTGTGTGTGTGTGTGTGTGTGTGTGTGTGTGTGTGTGTGTGTGTGCATGTGTGTATGTCTTTTAATGTTGAGTGGCGTGAGAAATTTCGCCGCCGAAAGTTTTCCGGATGCTGCGAGTGTGATGGAACCATTTTACGGGATTTAACGTTTTTGATTTCCGTCTGTGTTTGAACGCGTCGTTTTCAATTTGTTTTTAATTTTGACGTGTTTCCGTATGAGCGCGTCAAGTGGGTTCGTCGCGAATAACGCGATTCTTCGTCAACTTTAAAATATGGCTGGTTTGATCGGTATCAATGTTATACAACTCTCATGTAGCACGCGTATACACAGTGCGCGCCGAATGATCAGTTCTTGTTGGGCTCGTATTCGCTATATCTGACACGAACTTTTGTGATAACATAACCCGACTGTATAATTTAGGTGTGATTACTTAGGACGCCACTGTAGACGCGCGACTCGTACAATTTTCATATTGTATTGTACACCGCCGCAGCCGCGCGTGACTATCGCATGCGACTGACGACGCGCGACTGCTACCACTCCGGAGGCAGTCAAAACGCACCTGCAACCGCGCGACTGATGACCATACAACTTTTTTTTTCAATATTGTACGTTTTGCTCGTAACTCGATCGAAAAAATACTCTACATTTTTGTTCACCTTTAAACAAATGTTTTTCAATTAAAATGCTATAAAGTCCTTCAATTTTTCTAGTGACAAACAGATTGCGGGTTTTTTCGTGTTATATATTTGAATGGCATGTTCGAGCATTGTTTCTTCTTCGTTGATTTCTTCTAAAATAAGTATTTTGATGAGCATTTTTTTTTTTTTTTATACATGACTTCGTAACACGTCTGGTTTTATAATCAAAAATATTTCACTCTAGTATGTATTATAAAGCACTTGTTGACTGATCAAACGTGCTTGGACGAATGTTGGACTAGCCGGCCGGTAGCCGCGCGTCTCGTGCGTCAAAATTTGTACTGTAGGGAATCCGTCATAGAGCCACGCAGCTGGTGCGGCGGAAATTTCGGTCGCACTGCGTTAGCCGCACGAGTCGCCGTCTAGGTACAATAGCGTCCTAAAAAATGACACCTTAACACGGTCGCGATGTGTACAGACCGAGCCCAGACGAAAGCACGTTCGAACGAATGGACTTTTATAGAAACTAAACGTCTGTAGACCGCAGTGAGACGCCGGAGGTTATTTGTGTAAATCTGTAATTTTTCACTCGTTTACAGGTGTGAGTTTTCATGAAATTATTTAATGAAATGGTTTAAAAAAAAAAAATTCTTTTCGTCTATTCTTTCTACAAAGACTGCATTCTAACGTGTTTACCTTCGTGATAAATTACAATTGGTCATGGCACACTAATATTTTAACGCGACACGTCTAGAGTACGATTTTTTTTTTTATATCTACCACGTGTTTATATCGTGGAAAAATGTTTACACGTGTGTGTGTATATATATATATATATATATATATATATATATATATATATATATATATATAACGTAGATAATAGACGCCGGACCAGACGGTGGGAACATCAAAGGTGCGACTGCATCCAAACCGTTTTCGTCAAGCCGTGCCGAAAAACGTATAAGACGTAAATAAATGTCTCAATAATACGACGCACAGTGCGCATATCACCAGCGTCGTCTGCGTTGTTTTCATAAAAAAAAAAAAAAACAAGACTATATGCACGCCGCCGGCGTAATACCATAAGTAAAAATAATACATTTCGAGTACGGCGAAAACGACCGGATACCGATTGGTTGGCGCCGTGCACCATATTACTACGCGTCACTGCTGTACACACCGCGTGGATACGCGCCAGTGTTAATACTCGATATTATGAAATGTTTAAATTGTTTAAAACAAGATTCACAATAGGTGCTTTCGTGTTTTGTTATTATATTTTCAAATGGTTTTAAATAAAATATGCGCAGATTAAACGGTATAATACGTACGGAGAAAACCCGTATCCAAGGAACGCAGAGTCGTTGCGTTTGTGTGTGTATGTGTGTGCGTGCGTGCGTGCGTGCGTGCGTGGGTGTGTGTGTGTGTGTATGTGTGTGTATACAAAAATTAAAATTAATATCAACCACGAGCAACGGATTCGACCGAACGTGTTTCTGTCGCGAATACCAAGCGATTATTTACGACTCGCGAACGAAATGTTAAAGTTTTAATTTTTGGACTCTGAGTGAAACGAAGAATGTATTGGTTTTACAATAATGTGTTTTTTTTACGTATTTTATCACTTTTTCGGGTAGAAGTAGTTGTCCAAAGTTTTCGTCCGGAAACTTAATAGATCGAAAATTTTATCTAGTCAGTACTTTGAGAGAAATCGTTTTTTATTTCTGTTCTCAATAGTTTTTCCTACTGTAATGAAAAACCAATTAAAAATCGAGTGGAAACGATAAAATTTGCTGTATATGAAATCCATTTGTTTAATTATGGCCATAAATCGAAAAATAATAGTGTCAGGCACTTGAAATTTCACCTAATATCGACACGACCGTTGTAAAGACTTGGCAAAAGTTTTGAAAACATTTTACTGTTTTCCAGCTATACATAGAACTTTTTAATTATTGAAAATATTTCGTTTTTTGGACATTTTTATCTAAGATAATTTTAAATATTCGATATAAAACCTGAAAATTCAACATAACCTTAGTCAGATGCTTAATAAACAGTCCTGTAAAAATTTCGAGTTTTTGTATACTGAGAATAACCGATATGTCATTATGTGTTAAGTCTTCTGGAATAATATTTTCTGGATTAATATCTTCTTCTCCTTCTAATATTTGACATATTTTTTGGCACACTTGCAGTACCTTCGACATAATACGCAACACGACTAAAAGGGTTCGACAATTGGCCACACGCATCACCGATATAATATTATCACTCAATAAGAAAATAATCCCATAAACGTTTTTCAATCAGCTTTGTCTAATTTAAAACTGGAGGATTACCTGATTTTAAGTTTAAAATGAAAATAGTTTATATTTCGTAGTGCTATAATAACATAATATGCAGTACTTATATTTAATTGAGGTCAATTTTTTAGTCATAATACGCGATATAGGTCAAAAATGTCCAATAAATTTAATAAACGCAATAAAAACGTCAAAAAATTCCCTAAAAATTACAAAATCCGCTAAAAATGCAAAAACTACAAAACAAAATGACCAAAAAATGTTCGTTTTTAGAACACGTAGAACACTTGAAACATATTTGTAGCTTGGAAAGCATCGCGTAAGACACTCCGAAAAAAAAGATGCAAATGCATTGGAATCCGAGTCCTACTAATAACTAAGTCTCGGGACTCGAACTGAAATGTTTCCGTGATAACAATATGTTTACGCGTCGTGGAGCCACCGCGTGCACCGTCGCTGCCCGTGTGACGGGGCCGCGTCGCAGCGTCGCCGGATATTGGCATTTTTTTTAACAATGGGCACGCGCTAAGTCGCCGTACGCGCAATGAGCCGTCGAATTAAATGGAGTGTGATGTGAACGCGTACGCGTAATGCGCGCGTGTGCGTGTGGGTGCCGATGGCTTTTGCCGCTGCGGTACGGGCAGCAGTCGCCCAGCGGGATCGAATATTATTCGATTTCCGGGTATCGCACGAATACACGGCCTTTGAGCAATCGAGTCGGGTCCCCGGATGTTTACGAACAGACCGGACGGAGCGAGTTCAAGGGTATATACGCGTGTTTCTGTAGCCGACCTCGTGTCACCGCGGTCTCGGTTCGGAGAAAAACCGACAAACGTGGTAGCCGCTATGCCGCACACCGCGGACGGGCCACTGGAAGTGAACAGAGGGCTGATTTTTAGAACTTGAAACTCGAGCGGGCCAGAGAACATGAAGCGCAAAAAAGAAGAAAAAAAAAGGTTATTTAAGTTTAACATTTACTGTATAATATGGCGTCCAACTTGGGTAGCCTCTAAAAACTCAAACATAAACGAATTTCGATCTTTCCAATCAATAACCCTTCGTGTCTTTTCGAACGCCCCCTGGTATTTCAGTAATCGTACTTTTAAACCAACATTCGGATTGAAAAAAAAAATTATTCAACGACGAATTCAGCTGAATCGTTCACACGCGACTACGCCGACGTGGTGTCGTCGGGCCGTCGCGCCGCGGCGTGAATTCGGAGTGGATCGGGTGTACGTCACACCGTAAACATTTCCGTGTTTTACGTCTACACACTTGGCCGCTGTTGTGTGTGCGGTCGCCGGTCGAACACTAGAAGACAATCGCGAGCGCGTGAAACCGAGATGCTAGATTCTATCGAAAACCGGCGCGATCGATTCGGCGGAACGATTCTTGCGATAATTTAAGACTCGACGATGTGAAATAGACTAATCCGGATCGCGACACACCCCCTACCAAAGTGTGCCGGACTCAGAATCGATCGCTATGCGGCTATCGCGATGAACGCTTTACTACCGCAGCTCAGTTGTATGACTAATATCGTAGCGACCTACGGCGTAAAATCTCCTTGAGCCCTCGGAAATTTCGACGAATCGGCAAGAGATAAACGCTCATACTATTTTTTCTGCTAAGAAATGAAATCATAAGTTTATATCAGTCCGATGACTCTATAGGGAACAGATCGGGAATAATTTACCCAAAGCTCCGTTTTGGTATATACTTTGATTATAATATATTCGACGAACATTTAAAATGGGTACACCTCATATAAGAACTATTATACCACGTATTAAAAAATATTATTATATTTCTAAGGGATCGCGTGATATCCTAGATATTAAAAATATAGCAATGATTTATTTATAATGAAATTCTTATAAATTAATTATAAGAATTCGTTAGAATGTTATTTTCAATAATGTTTTGAAATTAATTCATATATTTCTTTTTCTTTCTTTTTTTATATCTGCTGTAACGTACGAATCTTATTAGATATTTATACCAATATTAAAATTGATTTATTTTGTACGTCCTCTAATTTTGATTACATTATGTATCTGTATATGTCATTTATAAAGTTAATTAACTTATTCACAATATTATTATATACATTTAATATTACAGCTTAACAGTCTTATTATAAAAATACTGCTTACACAAATATTATTTTTCTTTATTTTTATTATAATTTTGTAGATTTTGTAGAATAAGACCCCCTATATATATATATATATGCATATGTATGTTTGATATCACTAAATAAATAAATAAAATAATGTATTCTTATTTAACATACAAACTAATACCTTATGAAAATATAAATTATTCAATTATATTGATAATGCGATTGTCTTTTATTTTAAATTCTGAATAGAACAACAATGGTGATTATTTTTAATTTTGTTTCTTTTGTTTTGTAACTTTTTCGGGTAGTAATTGTTAGTCAAAAAATCAAAAATCGTGTGGTTTTTTGGTACTTAAATAAATAATTTGTCACAATTCTTAATTTTTTTTTTTTAAGCGAAAGCAAGGAAAAACTAAAAAATAATCGAGCGAAAACAGAAAATTTGAATTAAAATATTTAATTAAATCAGTTTTAATTAATAATTATAGTAACAAGTCATTTACCTACCAAGAAAAGTATTGGTGCAAAAACTTGTTTTCACCAGTTATCAATAATTGTTCTAAACAGAATTGAAACTAGTTTAAAAAAATTTAGGTATTTTTTAGCTAAGTATAGCATTTTGAAATATCTCATTTTTTAACATTTTCATCTAATACCTACAATTTTTAATTTTTGATTATTTCAAGATTGATTGATTAAAATTCATAATGAAAACCTAAAAATACAAAATGACTATCCTGAAATACTTTACTAAATGATACCGAAAAAATGTTTAAACATTTTAAGTACGTAGTCCTGAATTTCGTATTGATAAGTCCCCGGGATCTTTCCCAGAGAGCTCGAGCTCACCCATGGCATTTGGCCGTCTAGAGGCCATCTGACCAGTGGCGTCATTTCAGTTTTTTCTAGACTAGGGCGACCATTTACTGATAAGCCGACTGAACTTTAATTTTTGCCAACTAAAATGTATTATATAACAATTCAATTATGTTCATAAGAGGTGAAAAAGTATTATTCATAATCGTCGTTCTTATTCGTCATGATATGACGACTCCGATTATTCGGCTGCACTTAAATAGATTGAATACTATTTATTATTAATTAAAATATCTTTTCTTATGGATGGTATTGTAACGACTATAATATTTATAGACCAAACTAGTCCACTAAGGTACCAATTAGTCTAAAAATAATGACGTTTTGTACTTAGTACAGTGTACCGATTTAGCATTTGGGTATGTTAATATGTACAGAACGCCCGTCTCCCGTTATCCCAATTTTATCATTTAAATATAGACAATAATATAGTCAATAATTTTATTCATAATTTATTTTCTACAGGTTTAATGGTTTTATTATTATTATTGTTGTTGTCAACGGGCTCCTAACTGGCGGTTGGCCCAGAATGACGGCAACACGGTGCCCAAACTACCCAGAGAAAAGATTTATAAATACGAGTGACCAATAATATGAGCAATATATAACAAATTTGGTTTGTCTGCCAATCGGTCAGAACTACTATTCAAACAAATAAATAATAATGTACAAAATTGAGACGGGCGCCCAAAAGGGGGGGGGGGGATAAAATGCTAATGTTAATAATAAAAAAAGGTACATAAAGCCGAATGGGCAATTATAAATACATACAATAATAATAAAACCTGGACGGCGACAGCGGACAGATGATGACGACAGCACGAAATCCAACGGCGGCGAGAACAAGCACACAACACCATCAACTCCTACGGCCAATTATCGTTATAGTAAAAAAAGGAACGCTCGGTAAACGGCACACGCCAAACACGCCAACGACGGACGGTGGCTGGAACAAAAACGCAAAAGCCGACTCGTCGTGGACCGCGGTACCGGTTGCGACGATCGGCCGAGGTTTAAGGTCGTGGATGCCGAGGGAGGGGGCCGCTGAAACGTTTCGAAAGTTCGCGACGTTCATGGCAGAACCAATAACGGTGGCGCGAAGTTTTCTATTTAAAAGTCGCTAAGGCGGCAAGTTTCGAACAATTATTATTATTATATTCTTTGTATATTTTATATTTTTCATATGTACCAACTTGAGAGACTGAACAGCTAAACACTAGACTGTGGCAAATGTATGAGTGCCCCACCCCAAATGACGCCACTGCATCTGACCTTTGTCTCACCAACACTCGTGTCGTAACGCACGTATCGTACACGGATTATATTTCGTACGATCACTGGATATTCTAGCCGCTATGCTCCGTGGCATGTTCTCCGGTAAGGTCGACATGCGTATTCGTGTGTACGTGTATGCATTTAGATTGTAAAGGGCGCGCGTAGGTACAAGTGAACGGCGGACACACGTGTGTAATCGTAAATTATTATTTGCGATCCAACGTGTACGCGTGTTACCTATATGCGTTTGCTAAAATATTTAAATACAAATTGTAAATAAATGTTTGGCATTTTCTATAAAGTCTGCGCGCGTTCCAGCGTGTTGAATAATAAACGATGAATCAATGATAAAATCGAAAAATGTGCACCGTCGGCCATGGGAACGTAAACTTATCTACGTGAAAATTTCCGCGTGCAGATGCCCGATAAGATAAACGCGAGCTGGTACAACAGTCGAGTAATGTAAAAAAGCATATGAACTTGAACTGATTATAATATGTGTTCTTTACAGAACGATAACAATCTATTTGAAGCTTTCGACTAATTTTCGTGATTTTGCTCTCTCTCTCTCTCTCTCTCTCTCTCTCTCTCTCTCTCTCTCTCTCTCTCTCTCTCTCTCTCTCTCTCTCTCTCTCTCTCTCTCTCTCTCTCTCTCTCTCTTCTCTCTCTCAAATGTTAGATAAAATAATAATAATAATTTTTTTTATTCTAGTAAAAGAAATATAAATAGTATACACATATGTGAAATATTACTAGAAATTACTCTACACTGAGGAAAACCTCGTGTCGTAGAGTAAGAGAACTTATTAGTTGATACCAAACACAGTGGATTAATAATAATAATACAATTAAAAAGAAAAAAATATGTAAATAAAATTATTTTTAAAACAATGATTATAAAAAAAAATCAAACATAGTTCATTTTAAAATAGTTGAATATAATGAGAAATTTGTAAGTGGTCAAATACACACACACACATATATAGAAAAAAAATCACATTTTAGTAAAATAAAGATATATATAAATTATTGTAGAACCAATTTTTTAATTTTAATTTAAAATATAAATAATTACCACAAACCAATATTTCCTTTGGAATTTCATTTAGAGAATTTGCAGGAAAGACATGTACGCTTTTTTGGTATGAACAAACGGTATTTCAAAATCTTTTTTTCTTAAGTTATACATTTGATTTTTGGTATATTTATGACTCATTTCCGAATACTGAAAATGCACTTCGTATATTACTAACTATACCTGTGACTTCGGCAGGAGCCGAACGAAGTTTTTACTAGCTTAAAATAATTAAAAACTATTTACGGAACAGTTTACGCCAAAATAAGTTGACTAATTTGGCCATGATTTCTATTGAAAATGATATAGGAGATAATTTTGACATGGATGATTTTATAGAAACGTTCGCAGCTCAAAAAGCAAGGAAAAAAATATTTTAATGCATACACTTTTATATTTTTTGGTAGTTGTAAATAGTAAAAAAGGAAAACAATTTTTATAATTCATAATTTTTAATATATTTTGATTCGTTTTTATTTATAGTATTAGGTACTAATCATAAGGTAGAAAGCTGTGTGTTTTTTGTTCATTACATTTTATTGATATATAGAGCAGTATCGGGAATTCGAATCAAATTTAAGGCAAAAACTCCATATCTTTTATAGAATGAATATCCACAAATATTAATATATAGTTAAATTGTTTTAAATTGCTCACAAAAAGAATTGTCAAGTATGCAATGTGTAGATAAATATAAATTAAATTTGAATAAATAAATAAAAATTTAATTAAAGGTGGTAGTGATTTTCATAATTAAGGTTTTGCCAGGGCCTCGCAAAACCTATCGACGGCACTAAACGTAATATTTTCCGTGATTTAAAAATACGCGTGAAAATGAGATTTTGAAAATGAATTTGTTCAAATTTAATTTGTTCAAATTTAATTTAATTTTTCTTTTCGTTATTTTATTTATTGCCTCAAATTTAGATATGGAACATTTTTTTTTCAATATGGTACATGAATATCAAACATTTAAAAAAAAATTCATTATTCATATGCATTTAAAATTTATAAAACCCGAGTATGACGCGATAAAATAACAAACCGTATAAAGTGCGTTACCCTAACAGCACTCTATTTTTTTAATCGTATCTAGACTCAAAACCTAGGTAATCATTGAGTTAAGCTAATCAAAAATTTAAAATTCTCCTCTTCATTAGTAACGATATGAAATTTTTAATATAATCTATAATTTATTTATTGATAATAATATATACGCCCTTTTGGGCTCAGTACAGAACAAGTGAATAGATTAAATTAAACTGATATAGATTATACAGTGAACATGGTGATAATTGACAAAAGTTGCAATAAGAATATAATTAGTTTGTATGAATACAATTAGACTGGACGTTTTAACCTGGTTGAGTTATCATTAAAAAAATCAAAATATTTTAATGTGTTTGCTGTTGTTAGCATTCTATTGATCGGAGCGTATAGAAGTGTAATTTTGGCGTTCGGTTGGAAGGTAAAATGTTTATGGTACACGTGTGTTAACACAAGGGACATTTAAAGGTATGAGGTTTAGTAGTTCGGGGTAGTCGATTTGAGTGTTCAATAATTTATGGTGCCAAAGTACATCATTCAACTTTCTGCGTTTAACCAAGTCTCAGTATCAAATTCCTGTGATAACCGTTCTAAAGATAAGTTTGCTTTATTTGTTTTGTATGCAATTACCCGCAGTAACCTATTTTGAATACGCTCAGTCTTCGTTACCAAAGTGATTATGAAATTTTTACACAAACGTTCAAGCATTAATCGCGCCAAAACCCCCGTCACGACGAAAAAATCGAAAATTAAATACACAGTCCATTCTAATATCTCGTGAACGTTGCGCACGAAGTTTAGCCAAGTGATGTTATACAGCAATGATCATCGCGTACTAAGCATAATATTTACTGATTCAAAAACAAAAATTAAACGAATACAGCGCGTCTCGCGCGGATCAACCCATATATTGTATGCGATATAAAATATGTATACAAATAAAGTACAGTACAGTACCTTTTAAATTCTCAAGATAAAAAAAATGTAATATATTCAACAAACATAATTTTTTTTTACCGGCAACGAGGTCCGTGTATCAGACCGAGTAGGTACATGTTATTGTTTGAACACACGCACAGACTCACTACACTATTTCTAATGTATATAGTTATATATATTATACGTTCTTGAAAAAATACAGGTGTGTACATATTTTTAAGATGCCTACCTATGCCACCTGTTTATTGTACCCACAGTAATAATAATAATAATAATAATAATAACAAATACCTACCGTCGGGGCCACCAGAAACACTTAACGTCCACGCCGCGTCGACCCTGTCCCGTGGTCGTCGTCTTCGTCGTCGTCGTCGTCGTCGTTGGTGGTGGTGGTGGTACTGCTCGCCATCTCCGATCGTTCGTTTTCCTCATTATCTCCGGTTCGAGCGCTTCAAGGTAAATCAATTTTGAATCTTCATTCTTTCTAATGCACTCCGTTTGGGTGTGAAACGATTTCATAACACGACCCGACGCGTATCGTCAGAGACCGCCAGACCGGATCGACCGTAATCTACATAATGATACACATAATATACGTACCCGTAAAATACTTGATAAAAAAAAAACGCCTAGACCTCATTTCGTATGTGTTTGTCTTTGAATCGGTTCTGTCTGTCGTACGGATAAATACACGATATTTAAAAATGAGTGGTTACACGTTATTGCTGTTACTGTAAATAATGATTACCTCTACGATTTATGTCAATCGGATAAAAATAATATTGTTTCTTTCTATTATAATTTCCAAGACCAGACAATGATCTTAACATCTTATCGCGTATATTAAATATAAATCGTTTTTATACGAATCAAATACACACGGCATTTTTTAGTGAGTTTTTAATAACTTAAGATTATGAAGGCACAGTAATAACGAAACTCGATTAAAAAACTTCTGGATTTATTTCAAATATTAAACTATTTTCATTGGTTATTGATATGTATTTCTTTTTTTTTTTTACCAAAATAAACCCAAGAATTTGTATCGATAAAATAATATGATTATGCTCATTTAATAACTCTTTTCGACTTATTTAGTAAAACATATGAAATATTCAGAAATGTACTATTTTTACATAATACGAGTATATGATACATTCAAATTAAGAAAAAAAAATAAAAATGTTCAAGCTAACATTTAATAATAGTTTTCGTGTGATAACTTAACGACAAAATCACATTTTTGAATGGTTATTGAAATTATATTTTCCTACATCTCGTATTAAAAGTATAAAAATGCAGTTTTTTTTTTTTTACTTTGAACTTTTTCCATGCAAAGCAATTAAATACAGTTTAAATAAATACAGATAAAATAAAACTTAAAAATAGATACTATATAAAATTCTTCAGTTATTTATCGAAGCATTGACGCATACCTAGTACAATTTAACTAAGTTTCAAATGTATTTATTTTTATTTTTTACCATCACATCGCATCGCGTACGTACTCGAGTCTTAAATTGCGACATTATATTTTGTATGCCGATCTTGGTGAATTGATTAATATACACGTCATCTTAGTTGTATTACTATCTTGCACAAAAACATTGTACGTATAGTCGCAAGTGTTCACTATAATATTTGAGTAAAGTTATGTCGATTTGAAACACGTCATAAACCGTAGTGAGTTTTAGTTTATATTTATTATACGAAAGGCGTATTCTGAAATGGTCCCACGGGGGGAAGGAGTCTATCTAATTCGGTGTTCACCGACGCCAAAAATATCTGCTGAAAAATAACTCCGTATATCATTTAGCTCGACATAAAACGCGAACGCCGCGAAATAAACGTGTGATCATAAAACGCGCTTCCGATATTGCGTACGAAACGATTTAGCGTCACGACGAAGACGGTTCGTTATGAAAATCGACCTATACTCGGCCGTATATTATATCGAATAGATAATATTATACCGTTGCAACGAAGTGCGAGCGAGAGGCGTCTATACGCAATCGTGTACTTACGACGTAAATCGATTCAATAACACGTCTGATGTTCGTATTCGACGCACGGCAAAATTTTTACGCGGCTAGATGACAGTGTTTCAATATTTATATAATCACAAAAATTATAACCGGCCGTACGAAACGTCATCTAAGGTGTTCAGACGCGCGCGGCGCCAGGAACGTGCTTCGAATGTCTGTTTGAAAGTCTCGAAGTTACCTTCCACTGATATTCTACCTATCTGTCGTAAAATACTACGTAGTGCCTGGCAATCGAAATGGGACTCTGCCACCGAACTTTGCGACATGGCACCGGAAGATTGTTTCCACAATTCCTTCCCACCCGTGGTTCAAAGACCTAGACCTACCTAGGCGCTTTATCGTGAGATTCACGCGTCTTCGTATAGGAGTATAGGACACAGCCTACTTCCTCATCACTCCTATAAACTTAATCTTAATTCCTCTCCTCTTTGCACTCTACACCGGGTACAAACCATTTGTCACTTTGAACACACTATCATTACCTGCCCTACGGTTTCCTCTAACAGGTTGATCCTTTTTTCACTATTTTCTTCTCTAGTCTTCATTACACCCGATTCCAACCTCCTTCTCAACTCTCGTTCAATTCCTATCATTCTTCTTATTATCAACTTCATCCTTACTGCTGGTTTCCTAATATAAAAAGAAAAAAAATTTAAATATATATTTCTTTTAAATATCTGACTAAATAACTGACTGTATTCGTTATTCTATTGCTGTAATATTCCTAATAAAGGCAAATAAAAAAAAAAACAATTAAAGTCTTGAAGATGAAATATATTTGCTTTTCGTTCATTAAAAATGCATATATATGTATACATATATATTAAGCGTTGAAACATCAAAGATGAGGGTTGGACAACGAAGATTTACCCAATACGGTTTAATACTGGATGAATGAATGAATTTGGAAAAAAAATTCATTTTTATCATTTTTTTATTTCGCCAGACCATGAAACTGAAACCGGAATTCCGGTTTAACTTTTAAAACCAAGTTAGGCCATATGGCCTGACGAAGTACACAATAGGTTTTAGTGACCGTCGCGTCGGGCGAATGAAGTCGACTATACAATACCTTCACAGATTTATCGACTCTGACTAATATGTCCACTTATATACTTACGTATTGCCTATATTATATGCATTGGCGAAAATATGCCAGATTTTGGTGTAGAGTTTCTCAAAATACTGTCAGTAGCTTCCTTCCACAAATAATTTTTATGACGTAACTACAAACATTTAAAAATTCTTAAACACTGTAATGTGACCCACACACACTCGGTCAAAAAAAAAATCATTCTCACCCTATTTTCAATCCTGTGTATGCATAAATTTCAAATGGTTAAAAGCTCTATTACACATCGTACTTTAAACGCTCGTAAAACCATATTTTTATAAAATATAATTTGTATTTTTATTTTATTATTAAATTTTTAGTTTTTTTAAGTGAAAACCACTATTTATATATCAATAATAATAATCTAAAAGAGAATTACTTTTTCATGCAATGCTCGTAATCTGAAACTTAACATTTTCTTATTGGATCAATATTTTACGATAGATATTCAAACACTTAAAATCAAGAATAGTGTAGCAAATTTTTCAGGGTTGCTCTGCTCGTTTAACCTTCAATTTTTATAACTCTTAAACTATTAGTCGAAAAAGAAAAACTTGTATAGGTCAACACCAACATTTTGAAAAAAAAATTTTTCTTCAGAAGTAATATTTTAAAAACGAACAGTTTTTTTTTTTTTTTTGCGAGTTATGCGAAGTTATCTTTCATTTAATATAACTAAAAACTTAAAAATCACGCAGGAACAAGAATGATTTTTTCATAAAAATGTAGTATTAGGAATTCATTAAACAGAATATAACAATAAACATTCAAATTTATGCGCTATAGTGTGTTGAAAACGGAATGAGCATACTTATAAAAACTACTTGGCGCCCTGTTTAAATGGAGGTTTTAAAATTTAAAGCGAACAATTATAATAGATAGCTCGTAGCGTTGTTGCGGAAAAATCTTACTAGAGACTCGTCACGCACACGTGCCTCCGGGCATTTCAGCATTCGACAACGTCCAAGACCGACCGAAGCACGGACCAATATTTAGGGCGTTAAATCGTTTGCTCGGCATTATTAAGTTTCAATTTTAAACACACAGTATAATTATATGATTACTTGTGTCGGTAATGACTATTGTACATATTATGTGTAAACTGATTATCTATAATTGAACCGCAGTTACAACTTATAAATTATAATATTCATAAAAATAATAATATTTTTGTTGTGGTCAATTATTCACGTATACGAGAATAAAAAACCGTCGGAATACATACGTAATGGCGGTAAAAATTCTTCCTCGGTAGCTTCACTCTTCGGATGTAATTATGGCGGTGGGTGTAAGGCTTTTTATTCAAATGGATCATTTTTATCGTCGACTCATCTGGCATATGTCATCTGAAATATTTAGAAGCAATGTTATTTATTTCATTACGTTCGGGAAACATTGATGCTCGATAAACTGTAATACAGGATTTATGAGTTGACATTTTTTGTTTATTTTTTATTTTTTTATTTTGTTAGTTCTATAAAAATAACGAACGCGTGTTATATTTTAAAATGTTCATAAGTGTAATCTTATTATAGACGTTTTATGTAGTAACACATTTACAATCGCTTGAAAAAACAAAAATTTAATGACTCTTAAAAAAAAGTAATTTATGACTTGTGATTTATTTGTGTTATTCTGGCATAACTATTTTCGGAATAATAATAATCATAACTGAAGTCAATTTCATTAATTGTGATAGTGGTGGTTGGATTTGATTAAATTAGACAATTCAATCACACTAAAAGTTTCGAACGTAGTTTTAGTACCTAATAACATTTTATTAATAAAAACCCGTTATCAATGTCTTTTGTACAAATCATGTATTTTGACTATTATGGTTCATAAGAATTTTCTAAAACGGACATTCATTCTACCTAATAACTAACACTTCTGTAACGTTGATTTTTTTTTCTATATACTCAAATTAAATTAGATTATTTCTGAGTTTGAAACTGAACATAAAAACAAATTGTAACTTCAAATTAAATTTAAAAGTTGAAACAAGTTATAACTTATGCGTGTACGATTGTATATCTATTTTACGTTTGTTTGTATTAATTATTTACTCAAACTACAAACAAAAAACTAGGATAACATTAATTATTTATTAAATACATTTCTACTGGTTTTATTATTTCCTACTTGACTGCTAATAATATTTCATTTTTTTTTCCACGATGTATAAATTATAATGTTTTGCTTTCATTGTAATTCATATTGAAAATTAGTCTCATTAAATTAAGCTTATTATTGCAATTCTCATTATTTAAAATTTTCTTATATCTGGGAATTTTACCAGACAACATTTGACTTATTATTCAACGTTTAACAAAAAAAAATTAAAATAGATTTTTAATATTTTTTAATTAAAAAATGTTTTATTTAATACTGATATATGAGTAAAAACTTGTTTAAACCAATGTGTTTTCAAATGAAAAATCGCTTGTGAAATATTTGCACAGTGTCGATAAAAAAAAATTAATTTATAATTTCTCAAAATGCAAATATAATATTGTACCAAGTCAATGTAATTCTGCAATTTATACTAATTCACGTAAATATTCCTAGGATTATCTTTTTTATAGTTTTGTTGTTAAAAAAAAATATTTAAAATACTTTTTTTTTAACGTAGGTACGCTATACATTTTTGTAGCTTTCGGTTTTAAAAAGATTAGGAACACTATCGGAAAATCGCAAAAACTTTCGAAAGTACCGATAGTAGAATAATTTTCTGATCTCAAGTGGATCATATAAAACTTTTTAACCTCTCTTCTGAACCGAAAATTGGTTCCATTTATAAAAATAAAAGCAAACTTCCTTGTAAAAACATTAGATTCCAACGTTCTGCGGACAAATCTAAATTCATAATTAATTTATCGTTATTAGATGAATACATTCTCATCGCCTTAAAACTACCAGTTATATTACAACGGTTCGTCCGTATATTGAAATTGCCTACTTCAAACGCCGTAAGATTTATATTATTAGATCATAATATAATTTTATTAAGCTTTCATAACCAGTGTTTACGTGTTATTCGGCCATTTGTACTGAATACACAAACAATTTTACTAAACGAAATATACAGGCTAGTATATTATATGGGCTAGTATAATTATTTTGATTTTTTAGTAATTTTATAAAAAGTGAATATTTCAATCCCCTATACAGTTAAAAATTAATAATATTTAAATTAAAGTTTCTTACGAAAAATTAATAACAAAATCAAAACGAAAATCGTGAAAAACTATTAAATAACATGAAAATGTACGTGGACAAGTAAGCTTGTATATTAAAATTAATTGTACATAGACTTCGTTCAAACAAACAAAAAAATCAGAAAAATATTGAAAAACTCACGTGGGACTGAAGTTAATTATGATCTATGCTCAGTTATAACGAATGAGCCATAACTAGTTATCTAGAGCACAACACGTGTTGACTATTTACAACGGTATTAGACCTCAGAGGAATGTGTAAAATATATTTGGAGCAAGGATCATAAGAACTGAGATCAGAGCGAAATGTGATACGGAAAAAGGAGTAGGTTATTCTTATTTCAGTGTTGTTATTATACGTTTCTGTAGCAGTCAATGTGACAGTCACAGCGAAAAAGGAAATTGAACTCGTGTGGAAAATCACGTTCATACTCAACTTTATGTCGGTATTCTAAAACAGTAATCGTGCAATATCGGTGTAAATTTAAATATTTAATTGATTACGGAATCAAATCGAATATCCGTGCACGTGACGAATGTAAATAAATATTAAGCACTTCTAGAACCTGCAATAATTATTCACACATTTTATGTTTTCTATTCCGGGTACTACATTTAAATGTTAAATTAAAGAGCGTCTTGAGTGTGCAATAAAAATATATATCAACAAGGGTTTGAATTCTAAAAGTTACCAGATCACTATGGCGGTATTGATTTTTTACAAAGTCTATGGCTCGATAGTCGAATGAAAATTTCGCTGCATTTCCGAATATACGTGTTACATTTACGTAAATAAGTTTTTTTTTTTAATTCATAAAAAAAATCCAATAGTATGATGCGCTTTACCGAGGAATGAGGTCCATTTAAATTGACTTCATGGTCGTATAAATCATGTGCGTGTGTGCAAAAGTGTGTGTAAACGATGTAGTGATTGCTACTGGTGTCTGATAGCGCAATACTACAATGATTTTTATTATTTAACGTCGCACGTTCACTGTATTCGAAGTAAGAGGTGTTGCGAAATCAGGTGTTTTATACTTTAAAAAATAAAAGGAACACTTTTAAAATTATAATAAGTTTTTTACCAAATTACAACTAATAAACACACAAAAATATAACAAAGTATTTAAGTGACTTCGGTCAGCGGCGATGTTACCGATTGTTTGGCAACAACGGACAAAAGTCTAAAAAATGTATAACTGAGAACTCTCCTGGCTCCTCCTACCTAACTTCTGCTTTTTTCTTGATTCTCTACTCGTATTTATACGGTCCAAATAAAAAAATGGCGTGTTGTTTTCCTGACATTGCCGAAAGTTATTGCTTAGATTATGATTTAACATTGAATAAGTCAATTGACCTATTATTTTAGTATATGGAAGTTTTACCTATACATTAATAATGATCTGTTGGCACCACTATTTTGTTATCGTTGGAAATGTATCCTATTAATTTTCAATAATTAAAAATGTCGAAGAAAATTATTAATTAATAGCGACGTAATATCGGGTTTACTACAACTACAAAGGCGTTTCTTGACTTTACCGATTTTATCAAAATCAAAATCCACGTATTCCATACGCCACTTACAACGTTCAGCGTGCGGTGACGTTTAATGAAACTGACGTCGTATTCAGCACTTGACTCGCCGTGTAGGCGCTCTACACGCTCGTATTGCATATATTGATACGCTGGCTTCTGGAAACAACTTTCGTTTATGCGAAAACGAGTGAAGAACTAGTCTGCATGTGAAAGCTGTTAACAAGTAACATTTTGAACATCGATGTAAGGTATGGACGTATGGTGAACATACACGCATCTATACGTTTAATGCCTGCGAGGTATAAGTAACCAAAGTTAAAGAGCTTTGTTGAACAACGTTAACGTTTTAACTAAATTGGTTGCACGTCATTTTTCCGTAGCCCGGGGCCTCGACTGCTCAAGTTTCAAATTTTACTCGTCATAGGTAGAACCTGCTATATCAATATTGTTACTCTATTTCGTTATAAACGTGTAGTACCTGTTGTATAATATTATTATCATTACTATTCACTGACTTGAGTACACAATCGTCTTATCAGAGACTCGTTCGAATAAACATCGTAGTTTAAACGACTCGAGACACGCGTCTTCGTAATAGTTTAATAACTTTCAAATATTTTCAGGCATAACGCCTAATTACTTCCCGTTATATCTAGCTGGGTTTAAAAACCAACAACAGTTTCGCGTTTATTCCGATATATGCACGATTAAAATTGTCGACATCAATTAATAATTGATATGATTGCTACTGCGATGTTATAAAAACATAATATCAATATTTTTAAACGCTGAATTGTGGAGCAATAGTAGACTACACAAATATAATATGTTTTATCGGGTCGTAAAAATCTCGATTATAGCATAATTATAGATTAGAGCGTTTTGAATACAATATTGTATACGAATAAATCATTTATAGTTCACCGTAGACGGTTTCAAGGATATCTAAAATCATAAAAATTGTTCAAAGAAAACAAACCATTTAAATCGTTTTTGAAACACTATTATTGTGGCATTCGATTTAGGATTAATAATTACTTATGCACCAGCAATATAAAAAATCGTTGAGATATTACACGTCATAATAGTACGGCCGTATATATAGAAACCGAGCTAGTGTTCCGTTCCTCGTTAATAGATTTATTTGTAAATTTAAACTGAAAACTAAAGAGTAAAATATACAAAAACAACTATGGAATGATACGAACTTAGTACTCGGATTTGAAGTTAAAATATCGAAAATGGAACAGCCCAAAACAATTATTTTATTAAATAGGCACGTTAATTTAAATATGGAGCCTGTGATTTAAAAATCGTTTGTAAAATTATTGACGCTCGAAATGCGATGAAAATAAATTAAACTCGTATGTAAATTACTAGCCTTAAAATCCAAAATTACACATGTTATTGATATAATGAAATATTGTAAACAATTAAGCATCATCAATAAACATGAAATGTATATACCTTTAAGCTCTTAAAGATTATAAAAACAAATTAACCAGTAATTGTCAAAATGTTAGAAACTTGTTTAAATAACATTTGGACAAGACCAATAGATATTTTAAAACTTATATTGAATTATTTATTCATGATTGAATTGTATACAATAAAAATGTCCGAAATCCAATAATTTTCAATTGATATTTTCAATGTACTAAATGTAGCCCAAATAGTATTTAAATTTTTACAAAGTCTTTAAATTATCTACTTGTCGGTGAAAAATATAACTAAATTTTTAAAATATTTAAAAAATTCCCAACTTACCTACATAAAAAACTTCAAAGTGCTAAGATAAAATATTCTACTTCCAACAATGTTTTTACTAAACATTTAGGTAACAAAATGAATGCCATAATGGCATGATATTTAATGCAAGATTTAATATTTGTTCGTTATATTATAATAGAATTAATATTATGTTCATTAATAAATACTTTTCACTGAGTATCAAGTAATTTGTTTTAATGTTGTCAAATGGGTTGGCATTTTGAATTAATTATTACCTAGGGATAATATCAGTTAGTAACTTTGAGATGGTAGCAGTATAAAAAAAAAAAAAAGACTCACAATTTAAAAACTAACCATGGTCACAGACTTGTTTAAAAAATAATTTAATTAATATTTAAACCAACCAATATATCTAAAACGAAAATAAATTGTGATTCTTATTAATTAGATATTATTATTGAATTAAATGCTGATTTCATGAATACCATCAAAGGATTTCGTGATTTAATAATTGTATTAAACGCGTATACAGAATATTTATTTATATTTCGTGTGTTTCGTGTAGCATACATTAAACTGATTGAAGTAGCTCTATTTGTATTCTATATGGTTTTTTTTTTTTTTTTTTTTTTGATATCGCATATTAAATTTATAACGTTTCAATCAAATACATTTATTATTGATGTAAGCCAATATTCATCATCGCGGCACGCACACACGGCCGGGCCGATAAAACTCTGGATCGCGTTTCGACCGTACCTGCACGCGGACCGCGCGATCGGGATTTTCGCGTATATATCGACGTATAACTCCCCCCTGGTGACTGAGATGAGTGGCTTTCGAGTATTTATTTGTTTTTTTATAATTTTTTTTATTTATTTATAATTTCTTTTTTTTCCCCTCCGACGTATTGTACAGTGGCTTTCTATTTTATGTATATCGACATGCAACGATTCAAACAAATAGCCGCAGGGGCATCACACGCGCTCAGGCCGGTCACGTCGGACGGAAAACAGTTGTTGATTTGCCCATTTATTTCGCTATGCCTATTTCACACATTTAGGACGGACAGAGGAACAGGAATAGGAATCGTAATGCCGATAGTGAGTTGGCGAACTACATTTAATTGTGCCCACCGACCGTACGCGGACGCGGGTATAAACGGTGATTAAATGCACCGGACGTGTGCCGCGGGGCACCGGGCATGGAAATACATACTTGACGTATTATAGTGACGTGTTTCAAAACTCGCACCGGTAATAATACGTACATAAATATTTCAGCCGATTATGACGTGAAGGGTAGCCACCGTGCATCGTAAGCGTCTGCCGCCTCATAATACGTATAACCGATGGGTACCTACGTGTTATACTGTTACAATTAAAATGCGATAAAAATTCTTTAAAAAAAAAAAAAACGATTAATAAATAATAGAGAATAACATTAATAATTGATAAGAAACGTTTCGAAATAAGTCTGACCGATTTTTCGCAAGTTAAACCGCACGCAATTAAATATTTATCGTTCACGTATTATATTCGTATGCATTGGACGGTGTTGTTTGAACGCATTTGGTTAAGTTCATCAGATTAATCTAGTCCCAGACGTAGCGGCATTATGTTGAAATTAAAAACGATATAATATGTTACGGCGTCATAGTGCGGCGTGTCCTATAGGGATTTACAATGCACAAACGAATATCGGGTGATTCGCAATTTTGAATTTGGTTTTTTTTTTTTTTACTTTGCCATTTACTATTTAAAACGCTTATTTCGTATTTTACAGCATTTTTCACAAATCATTTTTTTACCATTTTAGAATCGAAGTGAAGCGAATGATCTATTGATTTAACGATTGTGTTTTTTCATCAATGTGATTTTTAAGTTTTCGGTTATCTTAAATGCAGGCAATCTCTATTCGTGAAATGATGGTATGAATATGATTAATTTTTTCAAAGATTGATGTTTTTATTATAACTCAATAGTTTAATAAATATAAGTGTTGAAAATTTAGAATAACTAAAGAAGAGAGTGAGACAAGGTATATCCGAGTACTATCTCTATTCCATTGTTCTAAACTTTAAATAATTATATATCTTATATACTTGACTCAATAATAAAAACGTAGACATCAGTATTTAAAAAAAAAAAGTATCCTCTTTCGTAATGTTGTATTTATGAATAGTAGTTAACATTGAAGAAAACTTGAAAAATTGCGTAGATGAAAAATTATTTTTTATTCATATAAATGTGATTCAATTCAATGTTTTTAGTAGTATTTAAAAAAAATAATTCAAATTTATGCATTATCAAGAGTTGAATTGTGTAAATCACTGTAGGGTAAATTCTTTATAAATAATTGAATAGATATGTTTAAAAAACAAAGACGTTATTCATAAAACTGTTGGGCTATCAAAAATTTCGACATAAAAATAAAAAACAAACTGAAAAATTATTCGATTCTTTAACAATAGGTACTTAAATTTAAATTGTACTATTTAAAGCCACAAGACAATAGACCGGCGCCTTGCTGGGGGGCTATAATAACTTAACTATAATGTATGACGTTAGTTTTCAAAAATTGTATTGATGACAGATATAATATGCTATTATACTATTATACTACGACATACTGTATTAATATTAAAATAACTCAACCGATGTATACATTTTATACACGACTTTATTATTAAGTGAATAATTAAAACTGATTTCAAGTGTTTCGTAGATAAAAATGATATAGTTATTAGTTAATCGTGCACTTTTATAATTTGGTTATTGAATGTCCATAAATGAATCTTCTGGGTCATCATTAGTTATTAAATAACTTTTATTTACTCACAAATGCATTACGTTGATGCATGAACATCAATGCATTTTAATGGCATACCCTTCATTGAGAATTTAAATATTTCATTATTCATCAATCCAATATACCTACCTATCAATGCTACAACGATTGTAGTTCATTTTAAAACGTCGCAAAAATCATAATTAAAATCACCCGCGCATATTATACTATATATACCTACCTAACTCGCCCATCACAGAATACCATAATACAAATCAAAATACTAGTATAGGAGTCACTCACGTTAAATTGACAAACGGTGAATGTCATGCAGTGAACAATTTACAATTAGTAGGCGTACGAATAGTTAGTTCAATTTAGTTGTTGCTGAACGAAATATCTACAGCGCCATGGGTTTGTTGACATTACATTTATATTATGTATTCGACCGTGTTTGTGTATGATGTTTGCATTTGGTTTTCCGACTATTACTAAATTCCTCATCTATTGTTGACCCGTCGATGGACAAATGAGCATTAGGAACCGTGGGTAGAAACGCCGGAGTCGTGGGCATTTATTTTTATATCCAAATTCTAGGTAGACAGATTTGTCACACGGTTCGCTGCGCTCGAGAATATCTATTCACTACCTACTCATAATTATTCTCTATACTATTACAACACGATTGTAGTTACTACATTTAATTTGTACGAAACGTACGGAAAAAAGTAAAAGGAACATTTTTTTTTTTTTTTTTGGTTTCCATATACAGGTACTCGTTTTTGCAGCCCAGTATGGAGCTAGTCATAGTACACTTCTAAGATTAGTTGAATTGACAAAGTGTACTCTAGAAACGTTTAATTACGTTTCCTACTGTAATTGAACTCAATAATAATCTTGACTCGGACGAGCGGGTTCGGTGATTACGATAACATATCAACATTGATGGTACCAATAACCAGCTTTTTCTTATTCTCGTTTACATTAAAAATGTTAAATAACTGCGTACTTATATCATACATAATGTGCCTAATTATTAATCGATTAAAATAATTGAGGAAATGTTTATCTGTTTAAAGAATATAACTACACTGCCACACTGGTCAAAATAAAATAAAAATTTCCAAATTTTTTCAAATTAAAAAATGTATTTAAGTCTCGAACCGATGTATTAGAATTGAGAATAGTTTATTTTGTGAAAAAATCTTTATGATGTGAAATTTGATAAAATATGAAATTCAGCAGTTCCCTTAGATATTAGATTTGATATTGAACAACTAACGTCCATTTGTATGTAAACCAATTTAAAATAAATAAAAATATATGTTTATTTTCAAACGATTTTTTTTTTTTTTTGTAATACTTTGTTTTTGATATTTTTTGCTTTTTGATTTTTCCTGTTTATTTCTATTGCGTTTTTCTTTAAAATTAAGGCTTTATATGTAATATATACATACACTAAGATCTATACATAATAATATTGCGTCGGTGATAAATAGACATATTTTAATTTATCAAAACTCAATGTTCCAAAAATTAAATTACTCGCAAAACTCCATTCATTAAATTACTATAAGTTATAAATTATTTTCATCGGAGTTAACACCGTTAAACAACATCTTCACAAAAAAACATTATAAAATTAAAGCACCATACGCTTTTATAATAATAATAAAAACAGTTTTCTCATCAAACACACGTAGTACCTACGTACCTAAATATTAAATAAAATGTTATTCATTGAGTATCGTGTATCTAGAAAATATGCGAGGAACATGTCGAGTACTGAAGTACATACGTTTATAGCTTTAAGCACATTTAAGTACATGATAGTAATTACGATAATAAACGTATAAAATGTGTACATTAATATGATGTATGGATCGAATTTAGAAAAAATATGTTGGATTCCATTCATAACACGACATTTAAGTTTAAACAATAATTAGTCATTTATTACAGGTATTACCTAATCGGTACGGAAAACGCTCTGCGACTATTTGCACTCACGGAGTGTATATTGGCCGTAAATAAGAATAAGAAGTTTTGTTTTGAAAAATTATCTCGGGGAACAATAGTTATGTATCATAGTTGAGGTGGAATAAAGTTAAAAACTCATCATCAATATAAAAGTTTCGTTTGCATTCTATCACTAACTGTTTTTAGCAAAAGATTCTAGGCAAAACTAAGTAAATAACATTACGTTATTTATTTATTTATTAAAAATTAATGGGCTATGCCCTTTGAATATAATAGATAATACATATGATTGTAGCATTAATGATAGTGTAAACAATAATAGTAATAATAATAATAATTATAACATCATTAAATTCATAATGACAGTAAAATACAAACATAATAATTATTAGATCAACAGAAATGATGACTAAACAAAAAAAAGGGGATCTTCATTGGCGCTAGACATTATTCGTCTTATAGGTTCGTTTTTCATGTAATTGGATTTCAATTTAGGAATATGAAAGGACATTGGAGTACGGGTATAAAAATGTGGAACTTTAAATTTTATAAGAGCTGAGAGAACAGGAGAGTCTATGTTATTTGATAGAAGACCATTCAGAAATTTCATGTCAAACATTCGTCTACGGTCCGCTAGAGAGTCAAGAATCTTTACGACAGGATAGTAATCATTAGGATGGGATTGAATGTCTTAAATAAAACTTACTTATTATTAAGAAATTTACGTTGTACTCTTTCAAGCTGAATAGAACCCTTAGCAGTACGTGGACTCCAAATTAGGGAGCCTTATTCTTAAATGGGTCTTGCCGAAACACAATACAGCGCTTTGACCGCGTTAATTTCTAGTATCTACGGGTTTTTAGTCAATGAAAAACTAATAACTATATATGATAATCAATTGGTGTAATTTTCAAGTTTTAATCAAAATTAGAGTTGAATATAATAATAATAATAATAATAACAGTAATAATAATACAATAAACCATGTTCATTTAATAATTTTAGTAAAAATGATCCGTTTCGATGTATTTAGACACTTAAAGTGCATAGAAAAACAAAAAATTAATCCTATTATAATGAAAATGTAGATATTGCTCGGGATGATCATAAAGAAAAATCACGTAAGTAAAATTACACGTAACCAAGAATTGAAATAAATTTTAAAATTTCAAAAATAAAAGAAATCTGTGAAATTGGATGTGAAAAAAGTTATTATCAATTATGGACGGAATTCCAAAAAATAGAATGCGTAAATTACGATTGTATATGAAACTTGTGCCATAGATACGAAAACAAGTGGCAAATATTTTGGTATAAGAAATTTTTACCGGATTTAGAATCGGAATTTTCTAAGGTTTTGATTTGGGGAAAATTTCTATTTTATGTGCAAATAATAACTTTTGTGAAAATTCTATATTTATACGAATATAAGAAAAATTGGGATAAGCGATTTTTCTATCTTTGTGAGCAAAACGTTATTAAATTTTCTATTATTTACTCTTTACAGATATATCAAGAATTAAACATATTGTTGGATAAAACTTCTAAAAATGAGATACTTTCGAAACTCTCCATTTAACCTCGAAAAAGTGAAATAGTTTCCAAAGTTCTGTCCAATCTGTAACATAGTAGGTATTCTAAATATTTGGTGAAAATGTCAAACTTCTTGCACTATCGTTTTCAAATGAACCGCTAAATATCAAAAGCGGGTTTGATAAAATCTCTTGAACACCAAATTTAACCATTTTTACTCGACTTTTAATAGTTTTTCTTAACACTTTGAAAAACTACAGAAAATCATTTATCTAAAATACCGAATAGATAAAATGTCTGGACATAACTTTGATTATTACCATTACTATTCGAAAAATTGGTTACACTCATAGAAAAAAAAAGAACAGATCATCATAAATTGTAAAAGGCAAAACCAATATACCTACATTCTTTGTTTCACTAATAATTTAAAATTACGTTGAATAAAATAATATATTACTAGGTATTGTACGTATATCCGAATCAGAACACAGTACATTGAATTTTTTTATGGGGGCGGGGGATTTAAGTTATAACACAATGACAAGCTACGACATAATAACAATTTGCCAATAACGATTAGCAATATTAATGTCTACTCAGAAATAGTTTTTGTCATTGTCATTAACAAACGTCTATTTTTGTAATTTGTACCTCCAAGAACGAAAAATTTATGTTTTTATGATTTCCATCATAATTAGGTATTACAAAATAATTTCATACGCACGTTGAAATTTTCATGACGTGTTTATTTATCATTGCAACCGTTTCAAAACTAGGATTTTCTTTTGTACGCCACTGCGATCAGTAAAGCAGGTTCCGATAGCAATGCCATTTGAATACGGATGGTAAAATGTTCGTAATAGATATCTGACACCTGTTCATTCACGTCGCTTTGTCTTGCATCAAACAATTTAACGAACCTACGTATTCCGCACACACACACACACACACACACACACACACACACACACACACACACACACACACACACACACACATATTGAAAATATTTATTTTTAATAAAAAGATATTTTTTTCCGTTTAGATATATTTAATTGAAAACGCCATGCGAAGTCAAGCGCTAAGTGGCAGAAGTTTCGTGTTCGGATTACTCTACTACTCTGACGAATTCCGATTGCACCACCGCCAACAGACTTTCGACAACGACACCGTTGCCTACTTCGCGTCGTGTAACATATCACGCACGTGGAATCACGGTGAAATAAAGAATCCGAGCGTTCGAGGTACGCGCAGCGATCGCCCAACTAATAATTTTCCATTCCGGGTCAGTTATCATAAGGCTCATGAGTCGGGTGTACGCCGAGACGTGGCAATCGAAAATCACCCGGAGCGAGAGAACGAGCCAAATACCGACGAAAGCTCGTCGCGTTCGACGTCGTGTACTTCCGCCCGTGTGTGTGGCGATATCGTCGTTCACGTGGCTACCGAATCATAGGCGGTCCCAGAATTTTACTTCAGATGCAGCACATTTAATTTACATATACTTACACATAAATATATAATATACGAATTTTATTCAATTTTCCTACTCGGAATTTGGTTTTATTTAATTTATTTTAAACAATTAATTCATTAAATTGCTATAATTATTAGTTATAAGACCATTCGGCGTGTTGTGTCATTTAGTAGGTATTTTAAATTCTTCGATGACCTCGTCAATATCCACATTGTTTGTTTTTTGCTGTTCAACAAATAACGACATCACTGATTCCAATCTTGTTCGGGTCATTGTTGTTCGAGGTTTACTTTTAAAAATAGTCATTTTTGAGGAGCTACGTTCACAACTGCAACTTGTGACAGGTATAGTTACAAATAATTGTATAGATTTAAAAAAGTTTGAAAAAAATGTCAATTTCATCAGAATCTTGTAACCAATCTAACCAATCATGAATTATTTGAACTGAAGTTCCAATTGGAATATCTGGCATATTTGGTAATAATTTTATTTCTGTGCACAAATCATCTTCACTTAAATCAAATTGTTCTTTTAAACATTTATATGATAAATTTTCACCAGTTTTCAATTTCACCATATTTCCAATTGAACTGATAATTTGCAATGATTCCTGGTTAAATCTAGAATCAATGCCATTTATTAGTTTATCTAAAGTTGTGTAAAATACTCAGGGCCGGCGCTACCTTTTGCGAGGCCCTGGGCAAAACATATTTCACTTATTTAACCAATAATGCAATAACTATATAGTTATCTAAGGTTTATATCCATATAGGCTTACGCCTATGCGTAACTAAAGGTAAAAATTATTAAAAATGTATGTCCCAAATAAAACAATTTTTTAAATTAAATTTAATATATTAAAGAGTCAAGCTCTTCCAAAATTTTGATCCTAGTTACACCTATGATTTTCATTGGAAATAAAAAATACATTAGCGAAATAGTGAAAATCAATTTTCAACTGTTTAATAATTAATTTTAAACGTATTACACTTGCCAACTTACAAACAACTTACAAAATATATATTAAGGTACCTATACATAGTTTCTGTAATTTTATCAAAAGTTATTGAATAACTATAAATTTAGAAATGTGGTTATTATTCTTTAGATATTATCTATTATATATTTTAATATAATAATAAAAAAAATTAATATTGAATATTTAAAATTTTTTCCTTGACTTTTTGGACGCAAACAATTCTATTACTTTTTTAAAATCCAATGTATCTGCTGTTTCGTTTTCTACTGCAATCGTGACCAATTCAGTCAATCATTTCTGAGATATTGTGTTTCTGAGGTAATTTTTGATTATTTTGAGCTTTGAGAAACTTCTTGCTGCTGGTGCTGAGGTTATTGGTATAGTTAACAAAATTCTGAGTGAAATTACTATGTTAGGAAATAATAATTATTTAAAATAATATTATATTGTTGTTTTGCTTTATTACAAGATCTCTGTACAAAATATTTTTCAATGTAATTTTTTAAAACGCGAGGCCCTTGAGAGCGCGAGGCCCTGGACAAATGCCCCGTTTTGCCCTCCACTAACGCCGGCCCTGAAAATACTGTCACTTTCATTTCATCTGATTTTTTTTTTTGAAAAAATGTTGGTTTTGTATTACATCAATTTGTGTTGATACTTTTCTTCTTTTGACATCTGGGGTATATATTTCATACTCTTCTTACATTTTTAAACATGATTGGTGAATATTTTCAAAATATTGAGTATTATTTCTCATTGAAACAAGTGAGGATTTTAATGAATTAAGTACATCAACAGCAGTCAATAACTCTACAAATTATTTGCTCGCAACAATTAGCTAACTTTAAGAACCATTTGCAAAATTGGTTGCATCATAACAAGTCCGAAAATAAATTCAAAATACTTCATTCGAGCCAAAAGCCCAGTACCTTTCGCTCTCATTTCTGGAAATGTCAGATCCAGCATATGCTGCACCCGTAGGACCACATATATACCTAACAGTTCGAGCGGGTCCGTGGGTACCAAACTCTCGTGGTTTAACGTCGTTCCGGTGTATTGGCGTTGTGTGTGTGTGTGTGTGTGTGTGTGTGTGTGTGTGTGTGTGTGTGTGTGTGTGTGTGTGTGTTTGTGCAGTAGCATATTTTCACATTTTTTCAGAGGGGGGGGGGGGCAAAAAATATTTTTTTATTCGGTGTAACCCTCTTCACATTATCGCTGAATTCCAAGTTATGACATAATATAATATAAATATGTATATATACATATACGTAATAATATAGGTAGTAAATTAATGTTCTCTTCCTCTATTCATACGTAATAAGTCATTTATGACCTCTAAATGCAATTTTATAATAAATTTTGTTTTTGAGTCTGGAATCTTGTAAATAAAATTATTATGTAATTATATAGTACCTACATTTAATTTCAGACGTAAATTTAATTTTGTTTTCTTCTGGGGGGGGGGGGGGGTCGGGGCCCGGGCCCCCCGTAAATACGCCACTGGGTATTGTGTGTGTGTGTGTGTGTGTGTGTGTGTGTGTGTGTGTGTGTGTGTGTGTGTGTGTGTGTGTGTGTGTGTTTACGAAAACAAACGCGTAGGTACCGCGATCGTAAGCAAGTAGGTAGTGCCTATAGCTGCAGCGTCCGATCGCAACTGGCCTACGGAATGAATAATGGTCTGCGAGCGCACGAGAGACGAGAAGACACGGAAAAATCGTAATAATTATCGATGGCGGTGCCCAGGTAGGTTCGCCTGTGCGACGCGTGGAGTACCGCGTCCCGCGACGTCAGAGGAATGTGTGTGCGTAGGTAGGTTGTAAACAGCGGACGGACGGAACGATTTCGAATTCTTTCGACAACGCTCGATTTCCGTACACCGGGGCTGTTGAACACGATCGCGCAATCGTACCGACTGAAATCGAACGTTTGTGATGGAAAAAAAAAAAAAGGAAAACCCATCGGAAACAAACGGCTTGTCGACGGCTTCAGGTGTAATGACACGCTCACACACACACACTCGTCACAGCCGAAATAATTAATACTCGTAAGCGATTAAATTACAGTATTAAGCGGCCCATACACGATCAATAATATTGATCAATATTGATCAATATTATTGACAAAATATTGACGAACATTGTCAACGACCACCAACGTATCAATATTATTAATCAATATATCTATTCACCATATTTGTCAATTCGTTCAACAACAATTTATATATTTTAAACGAAATTTTCATAATTATTTTATAATTTTATTGTTATCATTATCTCATTTAATTTTAACAATTTTCACTAAAAATTATTATGTCTAATAATGCTCTAATAGCTCTTGCTCTAGCTGTTTCTCTTACCAATAAAAAGAAAAAAAGAAAACAAAAATTTTGGGCCAAAGAGTGGTTGAAAAAAAGAAATCTTTTAATTGAGTCACAATTAAATCAACCAGAAGATTACAGAAATTTTTTAAGAATGGATGAGGCATGTTTTAATGAACTTTTAACTTTGATCACTCCGTTGATAAATGATGATTAAACAATATTATTGACAGTACGTCAATAAAAATCAAAAATTTTTAATTTGTTCAATATATTAATGAATCCTTCAATATAGCCCATACACGATCAATATTATTGTCAATATCAAATATTGATCAATATTATTGATCGTGTACGGGCGGCTTTACATACACCAGCACGAGAGTGTGTATGCCTGTGTGTGCGTGCGTGTGTGTACGCGTTAGAGCTTGAGTGTGTGCGCGGTGTTCGACGGCGGACCGCGGACAGGTCACCACCACCACCACCACCACCGCCGTCGCTACAACGCCGCTGCCGCTGCAGTCGACGGCCCACAGGTGTAAAACCGTTGTCGCAGTGGCGCGGAGAACTTACGGCCAGTGTACAACCGCGGCCGCCGCGTACAACCTCTTTGCATTCCGGTGAGGTTCGGAATGTAGGTGATTTCTCGCCACCATCGCCGCCGCGACACACGGTAACAATAATATTTTATAATCGTCGCTATCAAACCGTAGTGTTGCAAGGTAGTAAAAAAAAACCTACCGCACGTATTCAGTATTGTTGTTTTTTTTTTTCAATTTTGTTTTTCGTTTTTCACACAATACGCACGACTCACAACAAACAATCACCATGTATCAATAACAATAACAACACAGTGTCCATTTATCACACCGTACCGATGCCCGTCGGTTTCTGTTTACCATTATAATAATATCATTACATTATATTTCGTCAAACGTACGTACACATACACACAACACACACACACGCGCGCTCGCGCGCTAACGTATAATCATCATTATCAGCTGCAGTCGGTGCGTGTTGTACGTGTAGTGGAGATCCGTTCTCGTTGTCGTCGTCGTCGTCGCCGCGAACGGGAAACGCACAAACGTTTCGATATTTCGGCGGCGTCGGACCGCGTAACGGCGCGGCGCTAGTGCCACCGGGCATACCGCTGCCGTCGCCGCCGGCGTGCAGTTCGATCGCGGCAAATGCGACGCGCTTCTTCCGCGGACCGCCGACAGCCCGGAGCAGCCACCGCCACCGCCGCGGGTCATCAGTGACGACGCGAATAATGTGGCCGGGTCCACGGTGGCAAATCAACGTCCGCCCCACGACCACCACGACCGTCACGCGATCGTCTTGGGCCGACGGTCCGACCGTCCGATAACGTCGCCGTCGAGCGAACGCGACCAGGCTCGCGTGCCCGGTCTGCTGTCTGAACGACCAACGCGATGGCTTTCAACGAGGTGAGTCGTGCCGACGGTACATTAGTTGTTCCGTGTTCCGTAGTCGTAGGTGTCTCGCAATAGGTATTAAGTAACCCGCTAATCATGTCAGACTCCAAAAACAGCACTAGAGATATGTGCTTGTCTAGTGATAACATCATCGTGAGAGCTATGCCCATCTCTGCAAAGCCAATCTCCTAAATTTGTGAATTGTTATTGTTCTTTTGTATTCCAATGTTATTGTACCTACTTCTTGTAAAATCAAATATATATATTGTCTCTTAGACACTGGTCGCAGGTCTTGTAGACTCTGTATACCTAAGTTGTTGACATAACTATTCACATCATGATGGACTAAAGTTTAACCATTACTATCTCTAAGATGAGTGATAATAATTCATCCAGCATCCAAAGTTATTCGCTCTAAAAGCTAACTGTGAACTAGAATTTCTTTAAATGTTTTGTTTTTTTTTCATTTTGAGTGTACTTTTAGACTTATTTTTATCTTTATTGAATATAATGGTGTTAAGTTAATTTATCAGTGATTAAATTAAGTACATTAATTGCTATCAATATAATATATTATATAGGTACCTATTGATATAATAGGAATTTGTTGTTTTTTCCTATCGCTATATTATAACTTCAGTTTTACAACAATATGTCTTAATAAGTTTAAAAGTAGGAAATATTTCTAATAATGTGATGGTTTCTTAAACAGAAATTCAAACTCTATCTCAACTCACTTACAATCTATTCATATAATAATATAAAAATATTCTTTCGTTATTATTTAATATTGTTTATCTATGTACTTAAACTAAAACATCAAACATTGAATCTTGCTGCATATTATTTTAGAATGAGCTGCTTTAGGTTTGATGTAGATATAATATTATTTTTTAAACATATGCAATTTGCAATTTATAATTTCAACTATTCTTATTATACTTATTTATTTACTATTGAATAATTATCATGATGTATTAGTAGTATACTATATTGTACTGACATAATATGTTTTAAACATTTTAATCGCTGTTTTTAAAATGTATCATTAATCATTATAAATGCACACTAATCTGTTTATTGTAAATGTATGGTTATAGTTTTATTTATTTTCTTACTTACTGGGCTTTTGTATTAAATACATTAGAGCAGATAATTTAAAGCAATTAAATATTATCTAGTTATTAGTGGTTATTAGATATACCATGTACATGGTGTTGTATACGTGTAGAGCAAAAATCCTTGTAATTCATATTTAATGCAATTTTGTACTTATTAAACACCTTGCATTTAAGTTAGTGAAAGCTTTAGTAAATAAACTGATATGATAAAAACTAAAACTTCATTGTTTCCATTTAAATAAAAACTAAGTTTATATATAGATAATGTATATTTATATATGATAATGATGTTTACTTACTGTGTAAAAAGTATTTAGGTAGTTATAATATAAATTGTTTTAAATTTTTCATGAACTTGAAATTTCATATTTAATAAAGAATTTCTTATAATGGTCATAAATCATTCATAAATAGATATGTATTATACTTAAATTATTATTACCTATATCATTCGTCTGAGTAATATTTGTATTTTACTTTTTTTTCATGATGCAAGCCTTTTTTTAATTGGTTCCATTCTTCATGTGCTAATATTTCCCAATTATTTTTTATTAAAAAATTATTATGTTTTATATAAAGTGTATTTAATTTATTAATAATTTTACATAAAAACAAATGATAATACCTAGTACCTACCTATTATATTTCAATTTTGATTTCTTTTCAAATTTTCTTTGCTTATTCAATAATTAAAATTTAAAAAGTTATGTCAGTAATGTGTAATGTATTTATACCAATGTGGATAATGGTTGTACATTTTTTTTTTTCTAAAAGCATACATAGATACCTATTTATACATGTATATTCGTTAACAAATAAAATTTTCCTTATTGATTTCTTATATAATAAAATATCTACAATGTGAATGGTTGGTAAGGGTAATAAGAAATATCATGCCTACCTACCATTGTTGAAAAGTATTTGATATATTTCCAATTTTTATGTACAATATTAATAGAACAATTGATTTTCCTTTTGTGTAGATTCATTCTTAAGAGGTCATACAACTTATGACAGGATGTATTGAATTAATATATGTTATGTAGGTATATCTGAAAAAAAATTTCAAAATGAAAATATGTTTTACCATTTGTTTTGAAATAAACTATTTTTAATACTATAGGTAGGTACATATTAAGTAAATATTCCATTTGAACTACTGACAATATTTTAAATGTTCTAAATTTATTGTTTCTTCATAAAACATTTTAAAAACTAAACCAGCCTTCAAAATAAGGTTTCATAAATTTGTATACCTTTTAGGTTTAGAATTTTACAGATTTCCATTACCTTTTGGATTTTTTTAAATTTTAATATTTAAATATTTCTTATTGTTTCATATAAAATAATTGGAACAAACCTAGTTTAATACCCATTGAATAGGTATCTATTTGAAGAAAATTTAAAACAAATTGAGTAGAAAACTGACGATTTGTTTTTGTGATTAAATTGTCCTATATATATATATATACCTTATTTTTAATATTTTAAATTAAGTTCCTACCTAATTATAACAAAATTTTATTAAATTATGTATATTATAATATTACAATAATTTAATATAATTTTAGAAAATTAATTTAATATTATCAGGGGCTTATTATTATTGCATAATTTTATTTTTGTTATAGGTATGTCAATTTCTTGAATTCATTAAGTATTTAACTACAAATATTTAAATAAATCCTTAGTTTACCCTTAGTAATTATCATATTAATTTAATGATTAATATTCAAAGATATTTTACTCATTATTATTAATACAATAGCTCACAAACAAATAAAATAGGTATCTACTTAAACAGACTAAAATTATAAAACTAAAATTTACCTATTTTACATTAGGCATAATTCAATTTTTAATACAAGTAATTTTTCAACTTCCAAATTATTCTCTGGACTTTATACAATGTGTATGAAATTAGGTATGTAAATTACAAATTTCATTTACATTGTGTTTATTTATATTCATAACTTTTATTGTTAGTATGCAGTTGTATATTTTTGGTTATTGTTTTTTAGAAAATTATATGTTTACTTATCATATTACAATGAAATAATTTTAATGATATCAAAATAAGTAAAAAACTTAATTTATCAAATAACAATTTATAATTATGTGCATTTAATAAATATTTCCTTATTAATATGTAAATATGTTATCAGAAGTAAGAATTATGGTTTTCTTACTGTTTGAGTTTGATTATTTTAATACATTGCATTTATGTATCAGTTGCATATTTACATAATACTTATTTAGACAATTGAGAAATGTTAGTAAATTAATAAAATATTAGAAAACAAGAAATGCTCATATAACAAATTAGTTTTGTACTTAATCTACTCATTAATTTATTTGTTTCTTTAACAAGTTTTTAACAAAAAGCATGTACTTGTTTTAACTTTTAATATTATTTTTATAACACTGCCCAGTTTTATACTGTATCTTTTATGTTTGAGAGTTGAGTTATATTTTATCGGAAAGTCATTTTTACTGTTGTTTTAATTTGATATATTATGCTACAAAATAAATGAGCTTTTCATGTTTGAAATGTAAATAATATAGTTCTAATAGTTCAATGATTCTATAACTTATTGAATATACTGACTTGTGTCTTACATTTATATAGTGATAATTTAATAATGTGAAATAACATAATTTATTTTATTTTGTTTATTTTTAAAATAAGCTTATTGTTTATTACATGGCTAGCATTTGCCATTTTTTAAAATGCTAGCATTTTAATTTGGTTCTTTTGTGTTTTACTTTGAATTAGTTACTGTAATATGATAAGTAGTTTAAAGCAAGTTGTATTTTTACAGAA
Source organism: Therioaphis trifolii (assembly GCA_027580255.1). Lineage (NCBI taxonomy): Eukaryota > Metazoa > Arthropoda > Insecta > Hemiptera > Aphididae > Therioaphis > Therioaphis trifolii. The sequence goes on along the minus strand of CM050405.1, from coordinate 14,342,680 downwards.
AGTTGATCCAGAGCTCATATTTACCAAACAAGAACGTATTGGTAAAGGTTCATTTGGTGAAGTTTTTAAAGGAATAGATAATCGAACTCAACAAATCGTAGCTATTAAAATTATTGATTTAGAAGAAGCTGAAGATGAAATTGAAGACATCCAACAGGAAATTATGGTTTTATCTCAATGTGACAGTCCTTTTGTCACAAAGTACTTTGGTTCCTATCTTAAAGTAAGCAACGACATACAAATATATTCTTAAATTATTAAAATTAATTCTTAACTTATTACAGGGCACTAAACTATGGATCATTATGGAATACCTTGGTGGGGGATCTGCTCTTGATTTAATGAAAGCTGGAAATTTTGAAGAAATGCATATTGCCATCATATTACGGGAGGTTTTAAAGGGTCTTGATTACTTACACTGTGAACGGAAATTACACAGGGATATCAAAGGTGGTCACTAATATAATAATTTAAATTTATTCCATCATTACTTATTTATTTTCATTTTACAGCTGCAAATGTATTATTGAGCGAGATTGGTGATGTCAAATTAGCCGATTTTGGTGTTGCTGGTCAACTAACTAACACAACTAGTAAACGAAATACATTTGTTGGTACACCATTTTGGATGGCACCTGAAGTTATTAAACAATCAGCTTATGATTCCAAGGTTTATTAGATATTTTCAATAATAAAATATTTTAACTAATACTAAAAAATTGTATTAATTCTACAGGCTGATATTTGGTCTCTTGGAATAACTGCTATAGAATTAGCTAAAGGCGAACCGCCTAACTCTGAATTACATCCAATGAGAGTATTGTTTTTAATCCCAAAAAATAATCCACCGCAACTGACTGGAAACTATACAAAACAATTTAAAGAGTTTGTCGAAGCATGTTTAAATAAAGATCCAGAAAATGTAAGCATAATGAACGTTTTTTAAATTTTATATAATCTATTTTTCAAACCAAAATATTGTATATTTATTTTAGAGACCCACTGCTAAAGAGCTTTTGAAATTTCCATTTATAAGAAAAGCTAAGAAAAGTTCATACTTAGTCGATCTTATTGATCGTTACAAGAAATGGAAATCCCAACGTAATGAAGAAAGCGAGACAGAATCAGAAAGTTCAGACGTGTAATTATTAATTATATTTTTTTGTTAATTTTTGTTAAATTTAACAGATGTTCCGTTTCTCTACCTATTAATTTACCTGATGATGTATTGTGATTTTTTTGAATTTAGTGAAGACTCTGGTAAAACAGATAGTGATTTAGATGAGCCATGGATTATGACTGTGAGAGGACCAAATTCCATGAAATCATTAGTAAACTCATCTCCTGAATCTAATATTGCTTCTCCATCACAGTTGTCTAAGAAAATTCAACAAAACGGATCACTACAATCCAAAAAATTGTCCAACCAGAAATCTAATAGTGTTGAATCAAATGTAAGTATTAAGTATAACTAATTTTTAAATTGTTTTCAAATTAATTCTTTAAAAAAAAAAAATGTATCAAATCATTTGCAATATTGCAGAAAGTATAATAAATTGTTTCTCTATGATATATTAACCTGCACTTTTTAACTTAAAATGTGTGGTCAAAATAATTGAATAATTTTTATTTTTACAGAAAAATATGATCCAATACATTTTAAATAATATTTTATTTAATCATTTTGTGTCATTAGTTGATTGTCACTCATGTTCATGGCTCTAAAAATTCAGAAAAACGCAGTTCTAAAGATATTGAACCCAAGCGTAGTGCTAACCGTGTAGCAGAACACACAGATAATAAAAAACCAGTTCATTCAAAAACTAGCCAAAATTACAACAACTCCTGTTGGTCTCCATGCCTCTCTCTTTTAATATTCCCTCTGATATCTGAAGTAAGTGAAACATATAATATATGTAAATATCATTGCAAATAAGTGTAGAGCACTAATTTATAATAAAAAGATTAATTTATTAAATTTAATCAAATGACACAGTATTATTAATTTAACATGTAGTATTCCACTTCATTGTTATGTACTGAAATTATTTATTACCATAGTATTTTAGATTATTGACTATATTTATAAACGATTGTTAATGTTTCATTTATTGAATTTTCAGTTACAAAAAAGGTATCGCTACAAAAATGATGTTTCATACAAAATCGATGCTATTGAAGAGTTAAAAAATTCCTTTGAGTTGGCTGAACGTGCTAGTCCAGGAATAAGTGATCAGTTCTTAAGAGAAATGATACACAAATTACTCCCATCATTATCAGAACAGAGAATATCTAGTATATTAGATCATATGATTAGGTACAGTATTTTAGAAAATTGGTAGTTATATTACTGTTTTACTAAAAGTCTGTGTTTGATTATTTTACAGGGACAAACATTGATGACAGTTGAACATATTTTCTTTGTGCGTTATTGTTTCGTTATACTATTTTCATATATTATGTCCTAGCTAATCATTTTAATTAGACAGTAAATAATTCACTCATTTTATAAATTATCATTATTATTATTATTATTATTTTAGCCTCTTCATACCAAAATTATCATATTTTTAGTGATAAATAAAGCCTTGGCTTATTAAAACTAAAAATACTTTCTATGCCTAGTGTCATATTTTGAAAATATTTATGATCTTTTGTACATGAAATATTAGTTGAAATTTTAGCAAAGGCTATTCTTATTTTTCTGCACTCAACCAATAATCACTTTTAAATCAAAAATATGTAAATATGTGGCAAAAGCAATATCTTAATCAGTATAAACTATTTCTCTGTAAGTTATGAAGAGGTTTTTTGTTTATTATAATTTTTTTCTATTTTTGTGTTATACTGTGAGTTTTTAAATACTATTATTATTATTTTTTCTTTTGTTTTTAATTCAAACTGTTGTATGATTAATGTGTCATAAATTTGTTTAATTCAAATCCTAAATTACTGAGTATGTTTCATAGAATATTTTAGTATTAAATCTTGTACTGGCAACTTGATTAGTATTAACAACAGTCCCTTAGGTTTTATACGTTTAAAGGTCTATTCACATAGAATAACCTAAGGCGCGGTGTCTGTATATGTGAATAGACCTTAACACGTTATTATTATTAATATATATATATATGTATTTTTTTTAAACTATGTTAAGTATATATATATATATATATGAAATAATGTTGAAATTTTAGAATATTAATGAAATTATTTTTATAATATCAAAATAAATAATTATACAAAAAGATGCTTATATATATATTTATTTTTACGAAAAAAAAATTCTAGGTATTTTCTGTACTGCCTACACCATACTATTGTTGTTTCTTCATTGTATTTAAAATTTTAAATTTAATAATATGATGTATAATAATTGTTTAACACAGTATTTAATTTATTAAAACCGTATTATCAACATTTTCAATGTTTTTTTTTTTTTAATGTCATTGTTCAGTGAAGTCCACATTAGGCTTCTTTTGGGTTCTTATGACAATAATTATTATCCAAGAGTGATATTAAACGTTTTAATTATGGTCGATATTATTTCCAATTTCTGTTCAAATGTTCACATTTTTTTTTTTTTTTTTTTTGATTGTGAACATTGCTCAAACATTGTTCAAATGTTGTTTATAATGTCGATCCGGTCTAAATTGAACTTAATGATTTTTGTAAAACCGATTACGAATGGCTAAATAAACGCTTGAAAATTAAAATATCCCAGCAATGCGATCACAAACAGTGTTCTAACCATTGTGTTATTGTAAAAACTTTCCGTTGCACAACATTTGTTATTTTACAACATAATTAAAAAACAAATCTGATAACATCCATTTAGAAAAAATATCTTTATTTCAGTCATCCCAAACAATACTTAAGACAAAAATACAATAATAAAAATTAAACATAATACATATAAATATAATTAATTTGTCGCTCAATATGCAATCAATATTGCAAAGCAGCTGCCCAAATTCAGTGAGCACCACTTAATGTGATAACCAAATGATAGAATCGACTATTTATATAAAAAAATTTATATATATATATATATATAATCAAATTCTTAATGTAAAAACAGTGATCATATTAAGTGGAGTACCCGCTTGTAATATCAAATAAAACAACAATTGAATTATTACAGAATACTGCATCATGTCAAACGACGAGAGTACAGATGAAATTGAATTTTATTTTAAGCATACAATAAATATACCGATAAATAGTTATAAAATAAAAAATAAATATATTCAATGGCCAAAAAAAAAAAACAAAAAATTTAATTCCGTTACAAAAATTGATTTTTTGGTGTAGCCAATTCTGATGCCGAATAAGCAACATGACCAAATTCTAAAATACATAACTAAATTTTACATAAAAACCAAAATATATCATTTATTAACATTAACACTCGTAAATTTATTTATTTTTTTTTAAATTTAACATTACCCACAAAATAACATCAAGTGTTTATTTGGACGAAACTTATAAAATGTCATAGCTTAGTTTTGCGTAAATAAATATATAAAAATAGCACATACAAATCACAATAGGTTACACTTAAATGTTAGTATATTAGTAAAAAAATAAATTATTTCACACTCAAAACTGTCACACAGTGAAATCTCTACTAACGGACAACAATCAACAAAAAAAAAAAAACACCATTATAAAATCGTTTTGAAATCCGGCAGAATATTCATCAGTCGATACCTAAAACTTTTCTTCTAACATTTCCAATCACTCTACAGGTGTGTGTCTATTACCGTAGAGATTTCACTGTCACAAGTTTTCTGTTTTAAAAAAAAGATTCTTGATTTTCGTGTATTAAATGGCATATGTACGTAGCTATCTAACTAAACAATAACTTGACAACTCATTAAATGTCACAAATACACATTAAAACTACAAAAAAATCTTGTTCTACGATAATTCGACACTAGTTTCTACGAGTATTGCAAAAAATTGCAAAATTAACTATGATGCCAATATGAGAACAACGTAGTTAAAATCACACGTGAAAAATACTGTACCTTTCAACAGAAAAAAATCAATTAGAACCGAATTTCTCAAATACATATATAGTTAAAAAAATATAAATATATTGTAAAAAAATATATATTTGTCTTAATACTATACTGTAGTTAAAAATTATCAATAAAGGTGCTTGTGTTCACTGGTTTAGATTAAACTAACAGTACCGTGTTTCCGACGATTGACTTGTGAATAGATTTTAGGCAATTTGAGTGCCTACTTTACAGTGACCCTGTAGCAATAAATATATTGTTTTTATTATAATAAATGGCTGCTGTGAGAGTAGCATATGTACGGTGTTTGTAAGATTTTCGGAGATGTCTCCATCACGCGCAGCAAAAGACTGTCCAAATATTCTTCGAGTTCAGCTTTTTGTTTGGTTTCGTCGCGTAAATTGTTCTGTAGCTGAACTATCATGTCAATCAAATCCTAATATTAAAAAAAAAAAGTCAACTTCCAAGTAAATATTATATTTTACACATAAATATGTAGTCAAAAACTTTAAACTCAAAAATGTAAGTAGTTTGAGACTTGGGGAGAAAATTAACCTCCTAATTTGAAAGCTGTCCCATTAAAAATTATTCTATGACTCTTAACGTCCAATGGATAATTCAAGATGATTTGTGTCCATGTACATATTTAAGAAGTATGTTATTATCTGATCGATAGGTTCGCTCTTTAAAACAATAAAAAGTCTAAAACTTACATCTCTGGTTTTGCCTTCAAACTTTTGTAAGACCTCTGGCGAATGCTTCGAATGAGAATTTTGGCTGTGACCAGAATCCTTCTCTTTTCCTATTATGATGCGTTCGTACGCCTTATTCCAAGAAGATAGTGCCGATCTGCTCTCTGCAATAAAATAATAATACAATTATGTTTATATTATACAGTCTACTAAATAACTCATTGGATCCCAAGCCAATTAAAAAAAAAAAAAAAAAAAAAATTATAAATATAAATCAATAAATGGTCATCTTACGCTCTTAACTATATATTATACTAGCCGAGTCACCCAGCTTTGTCCGTGAAAGTAAATACTAATCTTTATGTTAGGTTAGATTACTAATGGCAAATAAGAAAAAAAATTTAATCACCGATTCCCTTTTCGTTTTAACCCAGACTTAGAACAGTAAATTTCTCTTGCTAGCATGGTTCAAATTTGTTTAGCGTTTTATATAGTTGCCAGCGATAGTCTATCGATATGCTTAACATAAGATCCATAAAACCTAGGCGGATGTGAGCTGAATGATTTTTAAATGAGTTTACTAAAAAAAGTAATACATAGCTACGGTTTTTCTAAAATTTATCTATAAACAATATTATTAGTTTTTTGTTCAAGGGCATAGGATAGATATGTAAGTTTTTTTCTGAACTAATGCGAGAGCAAGTAATATTAAATTTACCATGAGTAAAGCAAAGATCTGCGTTGTAGATTCCTGCAACTTTCACTGTCTGCCTTAGTGCTTTATTATTTAAAATTTCAAACGTTCAATGGACAATCGTACATACACGTTTAAAATGTTTGAATTCTAATGGATATTCATTAGTAATCAAAGGTATTCTCGGAATTTTATTAGAATGTATACAATGTGACCACTGTCACCAAAAGTCAGTATATAGTTCGATAGTATTATTATTCAAAGATAAAACTCTCAATTTGGTTCCATTGCACAATTAGGGAGCATTCAAATTTCGCAAAAGAATAAAAGAAGAAACTATTTTTAAATCAAATTTGTGTGATGGTAGACCTGATGGATTAAAAGAAATAAGGATTTCGATATTGGTATCTACTATCTACAACTTTACCTTGATCAGTTAGTGTATCAATATAAAAATAGTTTTTAGTTTTTTACTTTTTTCTATCAGCTTCAAACACAGAAAGTACAAAGTAGTAAAGTACCTTTTCGTTGATGATTTCGAAAGTGTCATTTTTAGGAGCTAGAATCGCACGTTCACGAAGATATTCATTGGATCTATTTGAAATTTGAAAGTTTTTAGGATGAACTTTGTTGATTAAATCATTTTGTGCACGAACCGACGAATCTATCAGTACTGTACTATCGACAATATTCTGGAAAGTTCCGTTTCCAAAAGAGTTTGTGAAAAGCGTTCTGCATCAATGTTGCCAGCATGGTGACCTATGGATATGTATCGTCGTATCGATATGGCACGGTGGTGGCAGCCGGTAGGGAGTGGGAACACCACTGACACTGGGAAAGCATACGTCTGTTTTTTTCACGGTACGCGCCGTATATTGAAAAATAAACGTTTATAAAGAAATAATTACTCAATCAACTAATAAAATTAAAATTGAACCTAAAAACCTCTACTGTGATGTACGTTTTAATTTTAAAAAATCTTAAAATACTGCAAACAATTGAGCCACCAAATCCATGGATCGAACTCGAGATGCTGAGTAGTAATTCATATTAAAGTGCCACTGCGCCAGAGGATATTCATGGCCTCTTAAATTGGGATGTACAGCAATTATAATTTTAATAATTATTTTTACCTCTCAATTAACACATAGAATTGAAATTAAGACTAAAATCTGCTCCACAATGTACTGTTTCATTTAAAAAAAAAAATCAAGATAATCGGATGAGTAGTTTCAGACAACGTGCATGACCAAGATTTCCATTTGCACATTTATAATATAATATATTGATAGACACATATTATATAAATAAATCATTAAAAATACTTACTTGGAGAATTCTCATTTTCATGGTTTGATTCTTTATTGTTGATTGAACGATCATCAAGAGGAGAAATAATATGTTTTTTTTGTACTTTAGGACTATTTTTAAGCGATGGCGTGGGACTTTTATCTTTATTTCTATCATGATTAAGAGGAATTTCAACAGCGTCCTTCAATTTGGATTTTAAAGTGTCAGAAAGTTTCAGCATATTGGTGTCTGAAAATATTTATACTCATAGTATATTTACAATATAATTTTGAAACTAAATTAATTTTCAATAAATATTTTACCTTTGTTTTTGTAAAGTTTTTTTTGCCATTCGTCTTGTGTCTGAGAAACCGGAGAACGATTCATAATTGGAGATTTATTCAAAATATCTGAATTACCAACACTTTCGACTGATCCACGCAAATTTGAGCCAAACCCAATAGTAGGAGACATGTTTCCAATTTTGCGATCAGATTGACCAGATGTCTCCAAAGAGCATGCTGATCCTTTGTGGGATAAATCCTCAAGCTAAAACATTATCAATAATAAACATATATAAACAAATGCAATTCAGTACACAATTTTAAAAAATATGATATTTACAGCAAAATCATCATCATCACTGATCACTCCCGGGTCAGCATCATCTATTGCTTGAGAAGATTTTATTTTACTTGGGTTTTCAACACTTAAATTAATACTAGATGATGAAATTTCTTGAATCTTTTTTTCTCGTTTAATTTTACCCGCTATAAATAACAATAAATATGAAATTCCTAATTTAAAACCTATATCAAGCCCAAATAGGCAAAAGGGTTTGGCCAAAATAACAATTTACATTGTACAATTCAGAAAAACAGCTTTATTAATGATTAAAATGTGTAAATGGATACTTCAATGGAAATGGGTCATTTATGCTCAAAAAGTTTTCATTATAGTGATAATGAAAAACAATTATAGTTTCATTATAAAATATTGAATTCTTAGAACATTGTTTTGTGTTCCTAAATATTTGTCTAAATGTTCTTTGCCCCTTTTTGCCTATTAAGGCATGATATATCAACAACTTGATTGAAATAGAAAAATTACTTATTGTTTTGGCTAGCTTTTTAAAAGATTTTTTATCAACACTGCTAATGCTCATCAAACTGCCACCTGGAAATAACAATGAAATTCAGTGTTAATCAATGTTTAAACGAATTGATTGTTTTAATAACTAACTGATATTAGAAGCTGTATGTGATAATTGTCCAACCGACAATCGGTGTTTTTCTTTCTTGCTCAAATCAAGTAAACTTCCAGATTTAACTGTAAATGCAATTTTCACCTGCAATTCTCCACGGTCTTTATTTTCTTGTCCATTTTTGCTTTTAAGAGGATACCATCTAAATTCAAAACAGGACAAATATTGTAGAAAGTTATTATTAAATCACAATAAACGATAAAATGTTTAAGTTAACTGGACAAAAGCACAAGATGAATAATATAGTAAATGAAGAGAACTGATATACATATAGCACATAACCGCTTCATGTAACATAGAGAAGTGCCAACAAATTGATTACATTCTGACAAATATTAACCGTTCAATTATTTAAATATTTAATAGTAATAAAAAGTTGATATTTAAATAACTAAAATTATTTTTATATAGTCCTAAAACATTACATATTATGTTAAATTACTATATAATATACATGAAGTCAATGGAAAAAGTAACCAATACAAATATCCCGACATTTTGAATTTTATAATTAGGTACTTACCCTTTTTATTCAAATTTTATCATAATTATGACTAATAAAATTAATTCCTTACTATTTTTTACTAGGCTAAGACATAATTGTATAAAATAATTTAATTTAAGAAAAAACATACTTGCTTTTAGGACGTTCATAAACATCTATTTCAGCTAGAGGTATAGTTGTTTGACCCAAAAATTGGTCTAATCCCAAAAAATTTCTATGAAGCACACTTAATATTAATTCAGCAGTGTTCCCTTGTTTCGGAATTTGTCTGAAAAAAAAAATCAGAAAATAAAGTAGGTAGGTACCTACTTGAATTATATTTAGTTTATTTATTTCAACGTACAATTCACAAACTTCGTGCCATTCAGTAAATTCATTATCAATTGCCTTTTCTTTGGGCGATGTCTGATACTTTTCTTTGCCCAAACCAATTGTGACAAATACATCATTTTTAGCTAAAATGAAAAATATTATTTATTAAATTAATCCATTATCCACCAACAAAAATAACATTGTCACACCACAGTGTTATAAAGAAAGTATACTGTCCAAAATTTAATGGGAAATATTAGCAAAATCATACATTAATTGAACTTTACAAATTATCAAACAGACTAATTTATCAAATATTTCCGTTTAATAATTACTAATTTATTCTATTTTCATTAATTTAATAACGTTTTGAAATGGTATACAAAATAATAGGATACATTGAAGTAAAAATCAAAGTATATTTGACTGCTCATGAACACATTTAAAAATGCATTCTTATATACAAGTACTTCAATGTTTATACTGAATTTTATAAAATGTAACTACCAAATAATAGTAATGAATTTTAACCAAAACTAATTACCAATTGAAAATAAATATGATTAATGATCATAATATATGTATATATTTCATTATTTAGGTATTTGAGATATTACTATAGAAATAAAATGTCATATATTTTTTCCATGCTAAAACTTGAAAACTAAATGTAAGTAAATTAAAAAAATGTATTTGTAAAATAATATAAATTCATAGTTTTATTAATCTCAATATTATTAGAACGTTCTAAATAAAATATTTACAATTAAAACTAAATAAATGTATAGAATGATAATACGTTCAAAAAAGGTTGTTAATTAGGCATGTAAGAATTTAGATAATATTTTTTAATGTAACAATGATAACAAATTCAAATTAAAATGCAAATCATTGTTATTTTTTTCATTATTGATTCAATAGCAATGACCATTGACCTAATAAATAAAAATTATATGTTTTAAGTGATAAGTAATTATTTCTGAGAAAATTTATCAGAACTTAGAATAGTTTTAAATCATTGAATCATTAAATCATTAAATGACTCACTGAATCATAAATTAAAAACGAGTAAAAATCAAGTGAATTTTGCGAAGAGAAAAATTTAAAAAAACAATTTTTGCATAACATTTTAATACACGATTTTACTTATGGCTCAAGTTCAGCTATCAAACATTTTTGATTCGATTAAAGAAAAAATAATCATAAAAGTTGACAGAACAGTCTAGACGAAACAGTGACGTGTTACGGCACAGAGCAGTGTAGACAGTCGCGACTACAAATGATGAAACTCACCGTTTTTGGTTTTGATGTTCAAATTCCTGGTCCGCAGAACTGAAAATCAAATACCACAACAGGGCGATTAGCGAAGGTGCAGATCCGACTGTCGGTGAATGATGGTGAAACACTTACCCGTGACCTGTACGTGCGTGGGACTCCACATCGCGTCAACAGCACGCCCGATGAACGCGACGGCCACGGATCGCGGTCGTCAAGACGATGAAGGGGAAACGGACGAGGACTGGTGGGTGAGTGACGGGGTGGACGGAAGGGATTGAAAAAAGCTCGGGGGCGAGAGACCGAGAATATTCGGGCGATAACTATTACATTATAAGTGATAAGGCACGTCAGATCGGATGGTTGATAAGGCGCGCCACGACCGCGAGAACACAATCTCGTACTGAATATCAGTGCAGTCCGTGTCACACAGAGTTGCGATGATCATTAAACAATGTTTAAATATATCCTACGGTCCGAGTGGCTGGCTGACGTGCGCGCGCGACACTATAGCATTGTGTTGCACTGTCGATGTCTGCCCGTTTCGCAACAATGATAAATGACAAAATAGATAGGTATGTCAAGCACTCGTGAGTCGTGACTCGGCTGCATCCTGCAACTTTTTGTTACCCGATTTATCTGACATATCGCCCCTTTCACCTTATTGAACGCCGTTCTCTAATTCTTAGTCGGTCGTTATTTTACCGCTATTTTCAAATAGTACAGTCGTCGTATTCTCATTTTGATTTTTCGTTATTTTAATGAATAATCATATAAAAAAACCACCAGTGTGAAATCTGCGCTGTTTGATTTTTATCATATTTAAATATAGAATATTCGGACGAAATTCTGATACGATTTTTTTTCGAATGTTCATTCTATATTGGTTCTGGTTAAACAACAAGAATAATAACAAATCGTTTTGAACTAGTAATTTAGTAAAAAAAAGGCTACACACGATTGTTATTAAAATCAAAAATCGCTCTTTAAATACTCTAAAATATTTCACCTATGCGAGTTGTAAGAGGATAAAGAAATTAAAACAGTTATTTATGGCACCGAACTATCATTAAGAAAAAATTAATATTTAAATAAATTAATAAAAATATTTTATGTATTAAAATTAAATATAATTTAGTTAAATTACAACTTAATATTATTTATCACATACATACATACATAGGTGTACATGGAATGCGTGAAAAAGTACGAATATCTAAATTCAAAGTACAAAAAATCTGATCGTAATTTCTTCACTTTATATGTTTATTGATCGGTAGACTTCAATTCAACTTACTAGAAATAACTTATTACCAAATCATTATTACTATTTCACAATTTCCACAAATCATTTCAATTATTCCTTGGATGTTGTGATATTATTCCCAATAATACGATAGTTTTATACTTCAATCATAGTGTCTTGTTAACTGGCAGTTTACATTAACTCTACGATTAAATAAAATATACTTTTTGTTTATTTGATGGGTCAAAGGCGGCGGCGCTCAGTCATTATACAATACGGAAATTAGTTAATAGATACTACAAGTTAAAAATACTACAAAAAATTACCGTTGACATAGCAGTAAAAGAATTAAATGAAGTCGGAGAAATATCTAAAATAAAGAAATTTCGTATAAAAGTAAGAGTATTGACGTCAAAGCGAAACAGTTAAAAAGTTCTAACGATATATATTTCATTTTATATACAAAACAGGAGTAGGGACAAAAGCGTGTAATTGTATTAAGATAATTAATAATGATTTATGTTTTATAAAAAAGAATAATAGGTATTAGATAAAATATTTTTTTCTCGACTTGATTACCGTTTAGGTGAATGGACGAAATAACTTGTGTAAATAATGTACATTATAACTATAAACAGGAAGTATTAGGGAAACCCAGCATATGATCAGGTGTTGGCGACAAGGTATAGGTTCCAGGCGATGACGGATACGTACTATTTCCGGTTAGCTTAACTATTACTTATCCTCCTATTTCTACATAATATTATTGTTTATGTTTATTTGATCGTTTATTTTGTAGGCGTCAAAATCTGCTTATCTGTTATCTATTATCTTGCCGAAATTGTTGAGTTGATAATGTCGAATGTAACCACGGTCACGGTTTCCGTTTTTCGATGCGACCATGTCGACGATAGATAAAAACCGAACATTTTTGATATTATCATGACATAACACTTCGGCAGGACCGTGTGATTTCGCTGCGAGTTTTTCTCGCCGAACAAAGTCGTTTCCCAGTTGTTTTTCACTACGTAAATTTGCACGTCACGTCCCGTCGTCGTCGTCGTCGTCGGCCGGGCGTCGCATTGAATCATCCGTATTATTTTATTATCACCCTTTCATTTTTTTTTTCCGTTCTCCCATTTCCATCGCGTGCGCCATGGCCGCATTCAACACGCTCGTCATATTCGCCGTCTACTGTCTGTCGTTGCTCGGCTCGACGTTCGTGTCGTCAGACGGCGCGGACGACGACGGTTCGGCCAGTGCCTTACACCTGGGTGGCAACCCAACCAAGAGCTTACACTTGGGCGGCAAGGGACCGATCGAGGGCAAACAGACGCTGAAGTTCTTGTACTGGTACGTGTATCCCACTGGTAAATTATCGATCGAACGCGATTGGCGTTTCGATGGCCGACACTCCGGTCTCGATATCGTAGAACATCATAAAACTGTTATTGGTTATAATTTCGAACGCTTTTGATTTACTTCGAATAAAGTGTCGCGTGTTCACTCATTCTGTAGTTTTTAAGTTACCTGCCGCTGACAACATTTGTTTTCATTCTAATGCCATTTACTGTCTGTAATTTTTATACGAGTATTCCCTCCATCACCCTTTTTACACAGACCATTTTCGTTTTACATTTTTTTATTTCTTTTGTCACAATAATCGCCTGTGTGTCTATGTTCCATTACGAAAAAGCATGGTTTTTCATTAAGCTTATGCTTAATTGAATGTCAGTAATTTGATATTTTATGGATTAATGCATTTTAACGGACCACTGAGCTATTCTAAAAACACTTTTAGTGATATGTTTAAGACGTGTTTCAATAAATCATAATACAAATAATAGGTAGTTACTATTTATATTAATAATGCATATAATGTGAATAATATAATATGTGCATTTTTTATTTTTTATTTAACATAATATACGTTTTGTTCCTATTAAAATACTTTTCTATAGAATATTGCTTGGTTTGTCTACACCTAAGGTCAACTTAAATTATATATATATATATATATATTATTATGTACATTGTATAACTATTATTAAATAAAATTTTAAAATAAATGTTGTATTCTTTTAGTTATTCATGTGGTTATCAAAAAGCGTTTGATCACTATTCAAGTATTCTTAGTGAAAAATATCCTGAACTTCATATTATTGGAGCTAATTATGACCCTTCATTAGCACATTTAATTGCAGCTAAAATATTGGTATGTGACTTTATCATAGTTGTAAAATGATGTAAATTACTTGAACTGACAAAATATTATCTTTTAAGGGTGTTGCAAAAATGTTGATTATAATTGCCATTGGATCTGGCGTAAACTTTTTTGAATATATTGGCACACAGCAACCAAGTTGGTGGGCATGGTGTACATCAAATAAAATATATGCATGTTTAGTAGTGTTCTTTGGTTCAAATATGTTTGAAGGAATGTTAATTTCAACTGGTGCATTTGAGTTGTATTTCAATGGTAAATATGGAAAAAAATGTAATTTTATTCAATACTAATTTTGTATTTACACACAGATATACCTGTATGGTCGAAATTGGAAACAGGAAGGATTCCTCAACCAGCCGAGTTATTCCAAATAATTGATAACTATTTACTGTTTGATAGTCCATACCCTTCATAAATAAAAATAAAAATAAATAAAATTTATTAAAAAAAAAAAATCATTTAACTTAAAATCAAGCAATATCCTTTTGTTTTTTCTCTGTTCAATATAAGTGTTTTGGGTGTTATATATCTATATAACATTCACTGTAACTTTGAAAACAATTCATCTTTTCTTATCTCTGTAATGAAATGTCTTTAATATAAAAATACATTCCATTGTATAATTTTTTAGACCGACAGTTTTGTATCCATTGAACTGATAGATTAAATACTAAAAAAAAAAAAAAAAATTATGATATAAAAATGTAAACGTTACATTTTGGTGTTATTTTGTTTTTTTAATCTGACAAACTTTTGATTCTTGTAATTATTTTTAATAAGAGAATTAGAGATTTCATATGATACGTTTTAAGTATTGTATATTTCTGATCTCTCTCTTATTTAAATAATAAATCACCAGCATGATATTTTATTAAAATAATTTCACCATTGTTTTATTATTAAACTGTCAAAATCCGAATTTTTGAAATACATTTATCTTATTTTTTCTCAATATTGTTATTTGTGTTTATTATTATTTTTTTTTTATTATTATTATTATTAACAAATTCAATGTGAATTAATTTTATGGGTATTTTTAATTAATTTATTAGTTTAATTTTATAATATTTAAATTAACTATTTAAACAAAAGTGTTTTTGACATGAAATAAGTATCTTGCAAATGATAAATTTTGTCATCAGTTTTATCAATGTTTGCTTAATTATGTATACATATTATCAATTTAGATTAAAATAAAATGATTCATAAAAATAATTGTTTGATTATTGTATTTAATTTAATTAGTGTTTTCTATAATGTATTGAAATATTTTGAAAATAAAAGAATTTTGGTTTGATATTCAATGTAATAAATAATATATACACATATAATTTTAATGATAACTATAAATTATATTTATATAGTTTTTACAAAACAGTTAAAAAATGTTTGTTTATTTTAGTGAAGTATAATATACTAATTAAATGGTATTAAATCAAAACTTAACTTTTATTTAGTATGATTCATCATTTGTATTCTTTTTTCAAACAAATAATCATTTTTTATTTTACGTGTCATAATTTAATAACTATCCTGGTATTTAAAAATAATTTTTAAGATGTATTTTTAGATTAATAAAAATTTGGATGAGATTGATAATCAAATCATGAGTTGCTTTTTTTAGTCACCTGGTTAAAAAAAAATTTAATTCTCATATTTTATGAAAAAAATTCAAGAAATATTTTTATGTATAAAACAAAATAATCTAATGTGTGTATCCAAAGTATAGTCAAATATGCTCATAAGTCAATTTATTTTATAAATTTAAATTTAAATCTAAACTCTTACTTGCGATGAATTATATTACTGTATTAGTTAACTATGAGCTATCTATAAAAAATTTAAATTTAAACCAATTATCCAATGATAACTATATTTGTGAATAATATATAATTTATTGGTTATCATAGTAAAAATAAATCAAATAATATTGTAAATAATTAATTAATAATTATAAAATGCATTAATTATTGTAATGAATTATTTATTAATTCAACTGTGTTTAAGAGAAGTACACACAAAAAAAAACAATTAAAACACATTTTCAAAAGTTATTTTAACATAGAATATGTTTTTATGGAAGATTATATTGTCAAAACCACAAAATATACTTAGTATATTTTAAACCTTGGTCAAAATTAACACCTGCAATGATAAACAAATGTATATCCATTCCCTTGATTACCAATAATATTGTTTGATATATTTTATAAATGTATTCTGTGTACATAAATTTAACTACATTTTTTGGATTACGTTTCATGCATAAAACAAGTTCAGAACTCAAAAGTTGTTATAACTGCATATTTTTTCGGTTCGGTTAGATTAATTGCTTAGTAATCTATTAATCCATTTAATAAAATTACAAATAAAATCAACAAATTTTAGCTAAAGAAATTAAACTTACATAAGATTACATTATAATGTAATATACTACACTTATGAAATAAATTTAGTCATATAGACAGTGTACATGTATATAAGTATACCATTATCTACTTAAATTTACTTAAAAACGGTTTTTAAATGTCTTAATTACTTAGATGTTTATTCAGTATTTTAGAGTTTTAGAGCCAAATATATAATATATGATATATAATAGATATATTATGTATTATTCTCTTTGTAATGTTTGAATTCTTAAAATAAGTATTGAAATACAATTTTTCATAAATCATTAATTTATTTTTTATTTTTACTTAAATGGGTATACCAAATATTTTCAAATATACTTTTAAATCTACATTCAATCTAGATTATAGCAGTGATCATTCAGATTTTAAAATAACAAATAGTTTCTACGTGTGTAGTCAGCATTACTCTCAATACCTTACTAGTGTATGTGAAAATGCATTATAGTTTTAAAATTTTAAATGTAGTTCTATACAAAAGACTATTAATAGGTTATGATAGTAAAAACTAATGAGAACGATTTTCAATTAATAATCAACTATTACAACTAACATGAATTTCTTAAATTCAAATACTTTAATATGTTTAAAAATATTCAAGTACTTTAATTGAAAAACAAAATTATGAAATGAAATGAAATTTTTAAATCATTGGACATAAAACTGTAGACTATTTGAAATTTTAGGATGGGGAAAATACTATATCCTGTCTTTTCTTTAAATTATGACCCTGAATTAAGTTTATTTTTTTTATTAAAAACTAATTGTTCTACTGCCGTATTACAATAATTGTTACTCAATAAAATAATTTGTTGGATTCAGGATGATTACCTACAGTATACTTTGAAGCGATTTATTAATATGCCCACACTGACAAAATTTGTAAATTGCCTTTGGTATTTGATACATAGTTAAACTTATTGGCCCAAGTACCCAACCATGATTTTTTCAAGGAATGCAAGATATATAAATATTTATAATGGTTTACCCAATTTTTTTGTCTGAAAAGTTAATGATTTTAAAATTTAAAATGACTGTACTACTTAATATTTATTATTATTTTTTTTTTTTGAACCCTACACCATATTTATCTCTAAATCACTGGTATCTAGCGGTCGATAGAAAAATGAGTACCACATACTCTATTTTTTTTTTATAGATACCTGCTAATCACATATAATTTCTGTAGTTGTCAAATGTTAAGATGTTTTATAAAACTATTATACACACCACAATATTACAAATTTTAAATTATAAATTCTATAATAGTCTATTTCTCCAAATTAGTTATTTTATAACGCCATTAATGGCAACTACAATTTCAGGGTAACTATGTACCTAGGTACTCAACTCTGTCATCCATTTTGTCTATATGCTGTTAATCAGTTTCTAAGGCATGATTTTTGTTTTTTTTAAGTTGAAAATAACTAGGTGCTCAGTTTCGGAACCTATTCAAATCCGTAACCGGTTCCTGTTCAATGAACATTTCCAATAATGTAATAGTGTGAATAGTTATGACAATAAATAATATGCTTATTTAATATTTTAACTTTGATAAATTTCAGAATTTGTCAGAACACTATATAGATAGAAGTTATGACATAGACATAGCCATGTAGGTACAACATATTAGATTTAATTTGCATTCTATCAAAATAGTAATTTAGACAATGCGCTCTAATAAATTTTATGAATGAAACATTTTGAAAGTAATTAAACTCTACCTATGCAAATTTAAAATATTGGAATTTTTTTTATTGGTCATCGAATGAAATTTTATGAAAAATATGATTCAAGAGGGGTGTCTAATGTCTAGAAACCCGAAATATCACCCTGGTGAGACACGTTAGTACTTGTAGACTGTAGTAATGCAACACTAACGTGTATTGTTAAGCGTCAATTTGTCACGCTGATTCGTGGTTGTTGGTAATTAGGTACCTATAACTATTACCTATATAGGTAGTAACTATTACGGTAGGTATTACATATTTACATGGCCGCATAAGCCTTTATTTTTTAGATCTTTTATCCTTTAATGTTGTTTGGCTGTTACAATTGAAAACGTTATTCTAGTTGCTAGTAAAAACAAAAATGAAACATTTTGCATTGTATTTCGAATTTCCATATTAACATATAATTTCCATATTTATATGCACTATGCCATACGGCATACGTGACATACGTACGGATACAATAGTAAACACTAAACAGTGATTTATTTAGTTAGGTTGGTACTTGATTATGTTAAAAATGCTTAAATTTATTTAAATAATAATAGTTTATAAATCATGATAATATTCATCTCTTTTAGACTGACGTTACCAATTGATCGACTATAATATAATATATTATATCATTACTCAACATCTAGTGTATACAGTATAGAGTAATATTCTATTACGAATAATAAAAAAAAAAAAATTGTTTCCGATTTATAAAACGAAGTAGGGATTTCATTACAGTAGCATTTTGAGGTCACGCTGAGTTTTAGAATGATCAATGATTGTTCTTAATTCTTATGTAATTATGACCACAGGACTGGCGTGTGTGTGTGTGTATAATGTGTGTACGTAAGTTTTTCTCCAAACGATAATAAAATATAATCATATTACTGCCGAGTAATCATAATTCAAAGTACAGACGGCCGTAAGGTAACCTTGTCCCACCACTCGTGCTTCGACTATGTACTTAAATACACACTTCACTCGGTCGCGTGCGTCGTATAATCGTCATGGTGCTTCCGAACCGTTATCAATTTTAAAATTAACCTGTCGTTTTTCATTTTTCTTCGATAATATTTTCATAGTGAGCATTATATTATTTATATTATTAATATCATTATTATTATTATAATTATTATTCGTTGATTAATACCGGCGGTCGACGACTGCCGAAGCGCTAACATCGTTTTCTCCAACCGACGTCGTTAATCATTAATCATTATGACTAATTCATACGTGTGCGCGCACGTATAACGGGTTTACTGTTGTTTTTTCGCAGAAATGAGCATAATATCGTCGTCGTAGGTCCTTGTGCTGGTCAAATACTGCGAAAATGTTTGGTCTAAGGAAAATCGTCAACGAAAAGATCGATCGTACTGTAAGCATGGCCACGAGCGTCCTCAACAGTGTGGTGGACACGACGTACAAAGGAGGTTTGTTTTCAATGATCATCGTCACGATCGTCTGGGTGGCTATATTCCTTTATATAGCGTTCTACTATGCCTACATGCCTTCGTTGATGTTCAGCCGTCCCGTCCACATGCAATTCAAGTGAGTGGTCGAAAGTTGTACACCACGGGCGGCCGCGTGTGCGTTTTGTTTCAGTTAAAACGTATTGATTTGTGTGGCGTTTTGATTTCAGAAACTGTTATAGTGACAAAGGCCTATGTGATTATCCATCAGCACACGTTATGCTGACCAAAAACAATCAATTGTTGATGATTGGTCAAAAGTATAAAATAGTTGTTCACATTGAGTTACCTGAGTCTCCGGTTAATGAAGCAGTTGGTGAGTTGACCGTGCTTTTTGTCTGTAGTATAAACTAAAATACTTATATTATGTTTGAATATAATTTCAAATCACATCATGGCGGTACCTGAATCATAATTTTGTATTCAACTGTATTTTCATGTTATAATTATTCGAGTAATTATTCTTTTGATTTTATTTTTATTTAGGAATGTTCATGCTATGTGTACGCTTGACTGACAAATATGGTTATCTCGTATCATCATCTTGCAGGTCGAGTAGATTAATATACATGAGCAACCTATATCGCATTATTCATACAATTTTTATGGCTCCGTTTTACTTGGCTGGATTTTCAGCCGAGAAACAGTTAGTTCAATTGGAAATGTATACAGATTTTGAAGAGGATCAAGTGTGTGCTCATTAATGTATTTAACATACCTTTGCATTATGTCTTTATAATGTGTTTCATGTTTTGTTTTAGTTACATCCGATTACTGACATTTACTTTGAGATATTGGATCATGATATTCAAATTTATTCTGCTAAAATTAACATAATAGCTAATTTGGGTGGTTTACGTTATCTCATGTTTCATTGGCCGATACTTTCCGCTTTTCTAGGAATCGGATCAAATCTGTTGTTTGTATTTTTTGTATTTTCAATGTCATGGAGACATATATACGGATCAGAAATTTATAGAAATGAGTCAATCGGTATTTACAACTATTCATTGAAAACACATTTATTGCATTTTAGATAAAATATGTTATTAATAATTTGAATTTGTTCACAGATCTTTTAGACCAATGCGAACAAATGGATGAATTCGATACTGATGATGAATCTGATACATCCGACAGTTCTTTAAAAAAAGGCATTTTATCATATGGTTATTTATCTTCAAATCTCATGATTCCTGAGCAATAAATATTGTTTAAATTTTTTACTATGAGACCAAACAGTCCAAAGAGGAAGTTTTCCTATTTTGTTATTTTTATAAGTTAATTGAATCACTTTGTTAT
The DNA here is from genome assembly GCA_027580255.1 of Therioaphis trifolii. NCBI lineage: Eukaryota > Metazoa > Arthropoda > Insecta > Hemiptera > Aphididae > Therioaphis > Therioaphis trifolii. The sequence goes on along the minus strand of CM050405.1, from coordinate 14,321,242 downwards.
TTCAATGAATTAAACTTATATTATTATATTTTTTTATCTATCATCTATTGAAATATTTCGTTGTTAATTTTTATTTTGATTGCCTATATTTGTTTGTATTCTATTAAAAAAAAAAAAAAAAAATACACATTAATTTTGTATTTTATTGTAGGTTCAAAGTCTTATTGGATTTGATCATACTAAATAACTTAAAATATATTTGTACACAATGGTGGCTTGTGGAGTTCAAAGGAAGTATGGCACAAATATTTTACCCCTCCCGTAAGCGTTTGTCTTCCTTCTATTTTTATACCCATCTTTTTCTCCAAAGTCAAACTTAACAAGTTGACTCTCAACAAATTTGACCGTTAATATGATGATGAAATATAATAATCTATATGTATACATATAAATAAAATAACTAATTAATATTTGTTTGTTACACGAACCATAGAGACAAATTTTAATATTGTGATTTCCATACACTCACTACATCATAGTACATAGGTGCTGACATAATATAACATGACTTCCCACTTCATCAATATGGTATTTTTTTTATATATTCTTACTATACAAATATTGTGTATAATTATTCATTATGGGCAACGACAAAAAACAATATTTGTTGATGAGTGATGGCTTATGATATCCTGAAATAATAATAGAACTCGGCCACAATGTGTTGGCCTGACGTCACCGTGTAATTCATATTGGCATGAGGGAACAAGCAGAAAATTTGTTATAGTTGATCAGGGCACAACAGATTTATTCTCATTGCATTACCCAGAGAACGTTATCTATTTTTTGTGACATATCTATATTATAGTTTCTAATTAATTTGTTTTGTAATAGTCGGTAATTAAGATTAATGTAATATCACAAATGTAATTTAATTTGATTTTTCGTAAATTATTTAATTCAATATTTTGGTTAGGGCACATGTCCGCGTGCCCCATAGCACAAGCCGCCACTGTTTGTACATATATATTATATAATCCATTATAATACAATTTTTCAATTCATTATAATATTTCAATATTGTATTTGCTTCAAATTAATATGGGAAAGCCAGCTGTAGTTAGTGATAGAGTGATATCAATTTTGAGTACATTCTCCATTTATGGTTTGATGATACAAAACTTTTGACCACTGAATGGATATTTTCTCAAAAATCTGTATTTTAAGTTGATCAATGTGCAAATAGCAGCAATTTGATGAGGATCGGTTAATAATTATTGTATAAACAATTGAACTTTACTTTCAATATAATATAGTGACAATATTATTATAATCATTTATACATTAGTAAATTAGTTAAATAAAAATAAGCTAGTAAGATAATGTGGATGGAAGTTCTTCCTCTTATTAGACAAGAAAATGGTGACAGGTGTTTGAATTTGAAAGAAATGATAAATCGTCTCTGTAGTAAAACGATTCTGTGCAAAGTTTCATTGTAAAAATATAGTATATATTTTATATATATTATAAGACAAGTGTATGTATACATTTAATTTACCTACAGTGTATTTATTTTATCATTTTTAGTCTTAATTTCAGTGAATTTTTTTTCATCAAACTCATTTAAAGTTTTCTAGTTTGACAAAGGAAATATATATTTTTTTTTACTAAAAGATTAAAAATATGCTGTTAAATCTGAAAAACCAAATGTTCATAATGATTCTATGATCCAATAAAATTTTATACACATTTTAAAGTTTAAAATGTGTATAAAAACAGTTTATTCCGTAAAAATCTTATAACAATTAACTCTAAACGATTATTAAAAAAATTTTGACTGATAATTTTTGAAAATTTTTCAGTGTTCTTTATGCAGTGTATGTGTATGATAGTATTAAATTCTCAATACTTTTTCTATAATAGTAAAAGTTTAATTAGAGATTAACTTTTTCAGGATCAGACATTTCAAGATTCTATTTTTAACACAAAAGTTGTTAAATTTTTAAGCTGTACCAACAGGGGCGTCATTTGGGGGGGGGGCAGGAGTATGCATTTGCCCTACCCTAGATTTCAAAGTAACTTTTGGCCGGCTGCTTCTTTCACATGGGCCGGCACATGGGACATTAGAACACATAATACACAATAATTGAACATTGACAAATTTAATAGAATATTATATGAATATCTTATTTAGAAACTGTGGTTAATGTTATAAAAAAAAAAATATTTGTCTTTTTCAGCATAAAATGTATTTAAAAATATTTATATGTTTGTTTGGGGGAAGATAATTATGAATAATATATATGTTAAAATATTAACAAAAGTGAATGAAGTTTTGGTTTATAATTTATGTCAATAAAAAAATAGGTGTTGAATTATAGTTGATTAATGTTGCGAGCGAAGCGATCGGTTTTTTTTGTGTAGGTACTTAAAAATTTTACACTGATTGGGCCGGTTATTATTATGCCCTACCCCATCATAAATTGAAATGACGCCCCTGTGTACCAATAAATCAAATGAAAACTAAAATTCTATATGAAGTATATATTTTTAATATTTCTATATAATCTAACATTTTATCTAACATTTTTTAACGGATCCTTCTGTAAGATAACATTTCACTTACAGTTACAGGAAACAGGACTATTACAAATTAAAATTAACAATAATTGATCAGTTTCCATAGTGCTAAAATTAACTATTGTTGTAAAGTTATTCTAAATTTGTAAAGAAATTGTAAATACAAATTGTAATTACAATGCTCTCTTTGATAAAAAGCATGAGAAATCTTGGAGAAAAAACCATTTGTACTCTACGTAGTTTAGTCTTACACGATGCCTCAAACTTCCTACAGCCGAGTGCAGACGTGTTAGCCACAGACCGTTAATACATGGTCTATCGGTATTTTTCCGGTGGACCGTTGGCCCATTGCGATCCTGAATTAATGCAATACGAACCAATGCATAATCATAACGTTAGAAACGATCAAACATACCAACGCCATAGTTTATTATAAACCATAACTAACTGTCTGCTATTCAAAATGATCGATGAAAATTCTGCACATATCACCAAGCCTGATTATTAAAAATTGTTCAACAAACTAGGTATTTAAAAAACACGAACCAGGTATTACGAAACGAGTCAAGCTCACAGTGTTTATTGCATTTATTTATTGTGATCGATAAAATGTAAATTATTCTACATTGGGCCTTTTTTTTTTAATTTTTAAACAAAGAAAAACATCTATGACGATAAAAAACCATTTGTTTATTTAGCCGAGGGATCGTCCGTAACTTTTTTTTAAATGTTAAGTAGACGCCTTCGGCCAATACCAAAGTCAAGTAATACCAGTTGGATCCGGAAGTGTAGTCGTCTTTGAGTTAACTAACGTATATACGAATAAACTGCGATTACATACATTAGGTGTTATCATTTATTAGTAAACGACAGGCACTCCGCCGGTCATGGAATTGTCGACGTTGCACTCGTTGGTTCCCCGGCGAATTTTAAAAAGTCCATCGTCTCCCCAAGTCGGACCCCACGAGTTGACCATCAGCCAGTAGTCCACGCCGTACTCGACGCCCCATCCGATCAGTTTGACGGCATGTCCGCCCACTTCCGACGCGTTATCGGACTTCACGTACACACCTGTTGAGCGACGACTTGTTATATTCCTGGCGTTGTTAATGAATGCGCAACGCTCGGGTATCGATAATAAATTGTACGCATAGGTATAGCACAATAACACTATACCAGGCGGGTGTCGGTGGTTTTCACACACATACCTACCACCTACGGACCTATATTGTGTTCGTTTCGCGAATCGATCGTTTTAATGTCGATCCGATAACTTTGTTATGAAACTCACCGCTTTTGTAATTGAAAAAATCGTCGTACACCGTGAACGAAGCTTCGATCGGACCATAGGCCATCACGTCTTTCTGGATAGTGCTGTTAGTCAGATAATATGCGTCTCTAGCTACACATTCGCACGCAGAAACATACGAAACAAAGAACGTATTAAATGGTGTAAATCGTGTGTCAGTGTACATTGCAGAGCAGGCGGTGAAATTTACTTTTTCTGTGATCGGTGCCGTAATCAATGGTTTCGTCGCCGTAACACAATTTCGAGCATCTATGATTTTTTTCTGCTTTTTGTTTAGAACACGAGTCTTCTCCTTCTTGGTGGTGTTGACAAGACCTTACTCTGTATGGTTGACAACCCTGTAAATTAAAATATGTTAATGTAAATTTTTTACTAATAGTTGTACCTACTCGTACCTATATATATATATATATATATATATATATATATATATATATACCTATGTATCTTTACAAAGTGATTTTTTCAAGTACCTATATGCAATCCCATTTTGAACTCTGTATGCGTATGTTTTTTTTATATCTATTTCGTGTACCTATAGTGTATAGAACTACATTAAATTAAAAAAAAAAAAAAAAAAATACTACATTTTTTCAAGTTTTTAGTTTTTTTTTTCAACCACCATTCATAACATAATAAACAGAATAATATTTTTTGAAGATTTGTAATTACATTTTTTATTTTTTCGCCATTAGTTAGATTATTAAGATATAAACTTAAGTATTTTAATTGGTGTTATGCGTTTGTGTGAGTTTGTGAAAATTGAATGTATTTGGGTGATTTGAAACGATTTGTTTTGGTGAATAATTTCAAAATATTATTATGTGTTCAGACGAATTTTTTATAAACTGTGATGTGTTCACGTAATATTTTATCAATGCATTTTCGCTCTCATTTTGAAATACTTGGGACTGTCTACGGTTAGGAATTAACATTAAAAATGGACCTTTTTCTTTTTTGTGTATGTAATTCCTTATTACAAGTTTACTTTAAATATTATTAAAATTATTAATGTTTTTTTTTTCATTAGGTACCATTTAAGTTTAAAAAATGTTTTTTTAAAAACGATTTAAATCATTAAAATTTAATCACATGCTCTTAATGAGTTTTTAAAATATAATTGAGAATTTTTATGTACATGGAATTATTCGGCTCTATAGTTGTGATTGGATCATTTATATGTTTCATTGACCATTAATAAAGAGGAAAATAAAATTATCTGAAATACATGTTTCAAGTATATAATCCGTAAATCCAATGTGTTTTTTTGAAGCAATAAGCTTGAGTTCTATGAAATTATGACCTACTTCATTGAGTGGTAAATACACACTTGCTTAAACATATGTATTATAAGCAACTCGCTCAAACACATTATATGAAACTGGGCCAAACACGAATACTTTTATTGTGTGGGTAAAAAGCTAATGAGTTTCGAGGAATGATAAAGGTCCCCGAAAAAATTTTCTACCACAAATCCAAGTGTGTGAATATAATATATGAAAATATAAACATAACGATTTGAACTTGCATAATTTATAAATTTATATTTTTTTAATCTGAAAAACTAACAGACCTATATTTTTATGATACAATTAATTTTTTGATCTTTTAATCTTCGTCGTTTTTAAATATTTTAGTTTTTTTTAAGGTATCTAATCATTATTCATATTTCATAATATAGTTATATAAAATAAAATGATTTTTTTTTAAAATTTTGATGTACGAACTTGTATTATTGGACCAATTGTTTAAGAAGTATAAGCATTTAAATTTTAAAGGAGTATAGAGTCGAAAAGATTTCCGAGGAGATCCGAAGAGGAGTTCCGCAAAAACATATCGACATTACAATTTGTAGTTACAGCATATGAAATAAAATTCAAACGTTGGGTGTTCGTGTGGAATCCACTTTATGATAAGTCTAATGATTGTTATTATAGCCACGCGATGTTCTACTGTTTCGAGTTTTTTACCTTCCTGTAAATCGTAATATCGCGTCGTAACCATTATACTCACGTCGGAAGTGTTGTAGTTTCCTCCAGTGACTACACCGTGTCTCCTGAAGTATTCCCAAGCTTTGATCGGGTAGCCTCCGTGACATCCGAAACCGCACTGATGACAGCAGAACGCCAACTCTTCGGCGGATATGAGTTGGTTGAATTTACCTTCGGTCGCCACGCACAGCCGGTCGGCGAACGCTCCTGTCGTACCAAACGCCTAATAGGAGAAGAAAAAGTAGTATCCCGGCTCGTTTAGCGCGATGTCGCACTGATCGCGTTCGAAATCGTTACCCAACAAGAACCGCAGTTCCCTTGGTCTCTGATTTCGCCTATCGTTTGGCATTTTCGCCAGTGTTTCCTCGCGTCGAAAAATCTTGGGATTCTCCCGTTCGATTCGTACACCGGGTCGCTGGTTTTGTACACACCGTCCGGTTGCTCAGCTGACACTACCCCCTTCGATCCCAACAGTCTCAACATGGTTTCTCTCGGCGTGTCCGGGTCGAAATTCATACCGGCCTGTGCGACAAACGTGTTTCATTTCTGTATTACGTAATAATATCAGCACTGAATTCATTGAATCGCATCGCTTATTACAGAAACCCCTCGAGTACAAAAATTTTGACTTTCGGGAAATATTAATTAAAACTTAAAAAGCGATGGCACTTATAGGGGTTTCGTTCTAAACAAAATATTTCAAAGACGTGATTTGCCACATAAATAAGACGCACATAAATGGACTTTCCGCACAAATCGATGCGTCTACTAATAAAATACAAGAAAATGAAAAAGAAAAAAGTTGTTTTAAAATTACTGTCACTTATGGGGTTTCTGTAATAAGCGATTCAATCGTGCTTAATAAATCTCAGTTCAAATCAATTTGTTGAATTCTCAAAAATTTTCCCTAGCATGAGTTCACATTGTTTCGTTGTACGGTTTGTTTTGAATACCCAATACGTTGTTTCAAGTGCGAAAATTTAAACGATTTGTTTTCCATTCTAAGTAGTAAGGTCCTAGGTCAATAATAGTTCTTACGAATTTGTATTTAAAAAAAAAAAAAAAATATATATATATATATACCATACATGTTTCAGACACAACTGTTGGGTTTCATCAAATATTTTTACATTTAATTTTTATAATTATAACCTTTTGAAGACTAGTTTCAGATTTCAGAATTAAATTTATTATTAAATACTGTATTTTGAAACTTCTCTCACTAATTCTACTTGAAATTAATTGTTTATTTTATTCTTTTGATTTTTTGAAATCTACAATAAATTGTCATAATTGAAAATAAATATTGATCCGTGTTTGTTTTTAACACGTTTCAACACATTCAAAGTATGAAATAAATATTTTTCAAATTATACTGAGTGAGTTAGATCTATTTAATAAATGCAATAATTTTTTTTCTTTTTATTATTTTGAACTTTTTTTTTTGTTAATACAATGGTGCTGCGCAATAACAAAATCGTACTAAAATACTTATTGCGGTTTTGGACTCAAATTTTAACATTAGAAATTTAATTTTCCCATTTTTAAAATAAAATCAAAATAACTATTTTGTAAACTGGATTTTTAGAAATAAATTTGGTATTAGAATACCTCATTAAAGTTTTATTATTAATTTATTATGGTTTTTAAACATTTTGAAAATGTGAATTAAATAATTAAAATTACTGTGCGTTCTATCAATATTAATTCAATGATTTCGATTATTTCCATGATTGATAATAATACATATAAACTTTAATTAGGTAATTATTATAAGATAATACCTACGAGTAAAATCTTAAAATAAATTTAATTTTAATTAGTATTTCAATTAATAATTTTATTATACAACAATATTTGATAAAATTATGCGAAACACAAAATTATTGTCAACTTTTTCACTATTTTAAAAAAATCGTAGAAAATTTACGGATTAATCTTTATCGGAAATTAAAGCACCAACATTTTCCTAAATATCTATTACATAAAACATTAAAAATTTTAAAATTCTGGTTCTGAAAATAAAAAAAAATCTATAAATGCAATTTAGTTGTAGCGCATGACTCAAGCATTTATTATAAAATAAAGTTAAAAATAATAAATTAACAAAATATTATTACATTTGTCAAATAGATCTAACTTTCCCTGTATATAAATATTATAAATTAATAATTATCTTTTACTCAAAAATAATGGAAATGGAGAAAATTCGACAGTTTGCTATTTATTGATAATTACGTGACTCTTATTAAAAAAAATATCACCAATTTTATCGTAGCCAATTTTATAAAATGCGGTTACTTACAGCCTTAAGAGTTACAGTTAAATAACTTACCATTTTTTCTCAATTTGTTGTTAAGTTTTCCAAATTATTGAAAAAACGTTTGAGAATTTTGAAAAATGACACATCTAAAGTACTGATTAAATAAAATATTTAAACATTGACAGGCTAAATATAACTTTGAATTTTATTTTAACTACCGGAAAATATGATGATAAATAATACAAAAAAAAATTCTTGTTTAGTACACTAAATTTTGTTAGTCATCAAAAGTATAATTTAATATGACATTGCGTACCAACGTTTAATTTTCTTATAAATGATCAGATTTATTTTTTTAATAACAAGCTTTAAATAATTTAATGGTGAGCGTGTTGTAAAAATATATCGTAGTTTAAAAACAATTTCGATAATTGTTTGTTTCATGATTAAATCCTCAAAGTCTAAATAATAATAAAACAACAAAACAACGTGTAATATTTCATTATTGATTTACATAAATAATCATTAATCTGAGTTTAAATCTTGAAGTAGGTACTTATTTTATTAGAGTATATGAAACTTGAAAAATAGTCAAACAGATTTAATAAAAATAAGTAAAAAACTAATACATTGTAAACCTAATTAATTATTCAATACAATAAAATATTGCTTTATTGATTAATAGTATGACGTGTAATATATACATTTTTAACCGAATAAAAGTGAAATCGTTTATGGTTTGTTCGTATATAGGTATTTACAGGTAAGTCATAAATATTAAATTATAATATGGTTTTTAAAGTTTTTATATCTTGTTTCATAAATTCGGTTGTATAATTTTCCATTTGTATTTTACACGAAGATGTAAATCGAAGATCATTTACTTGATTTTTATACAAGTAGAATTGTATTTAAATGTGCAAACATTACAAGGTGTTAAAAATCTTATGAGTTGCTTACTTTCCATGTCGTCGCCACCTTATTAATATTATCGATGTAGTCTGGCTGTAAAAAAGATGCCTGGTTCGTTAGGTAAACACTGTGTAAAATGATAGAAAACAAAACCACAAGCCTAGTCATTTTGTTAATTAATAACGTAAAGAATATACCGTGAAACATCTACAGCGCAATACTATTAAAATGACTAGATTTCGAGACCAATTGTTTTTTAAATTTATACCGGACTTGAAGTATACATGGATCATGTATATTTATTTTGGAGATAAAACTTTTGTTTAAGAGTGATGGTTATTGAACATTTTTTACGTAACATTTTTATCTCGAGGATTATTGAAGGTGATATGTTTTTGGCAAAAATTAAAAATCCATGATATTTTAAATCTGTTTTAAAAGAAATAGGTGTATAGTGTAATGATAAATAGCATATTAAGTAAATAATAATCGATACCGAATGATTTGATTGTTGAACGTTTCAAAGTTTCAACAAGTATTTTTTTTTTATTCATGTTTGTTTGTTGATTAATAATTATCGGTGTCATTAACTTTATACCACTACAGTTACGTCTACAAGTCAATTAAGTACAATTAATTCAGTTTCAATAAACTGAAATTTTCGTACGTCAATTGTGTTTATATTATTAAACAAATATAATTATTATAATAATATACATAAATGTATACACTATACATATATATATATATATATATATATATATATATATATATATATATATATATATATATATATATATACTTATCAAATAAATATTTGGCTATACTTTGCCAAACTAATAAAAATATTTATAAGCCCATTGAACGCATAAAAGATTCTTAATCAGTTATCGGTTGTTTAAACTCTGATACAGAAATTATATTAGATTTTTATAGATTGTTATATTATCCAGTTAAATAAGTATTTGAAAATATCAGATTTAATCACATTATGAGATTCGTAATATTCAAAGATGAACACAGATAATAAAAAAATGATGAAATTCGCACTAAGAATACTTCACTCCTTGGATAGATAGTGTGGATGGGCGTATTGAATTTCAAAGACATGATAGATAATTTATTAAGTTAACATAACGATTCTGAGCAAAGCTTCAATATAAAAAAAAAAATATGTAATATAAAAATGATTTTCAGTATGTTTTTTATTAAATTTAATCTGTTAAAAGTTTTCTTGTTTTATACGAAAAATGGTTTTTACCAAAAGATTCAAAATATGTTGTTTTATTTATTTCCAAAGTTTCATAATGATAGATGGACTAATTTGTTTAATATATATTCAAATTTCAAATTGATATAAAAAGTTCTGTTCAGTAAAATCGTATTAGTAATATTATTTACTTAAATGCTTATAAACAAAAGTAATGACTAATGAATTTTGAAATTTTTCTATTAAGTATTAAAAATGTTATTAGAAATAAACTTTACCTAAACGAGGTATTTTTATAGTTTTATTTTTGATCCACAAGTAGCACATTTTTTTGAAAATATTATCAAATATTTATAAATATGATATTAATATATGGTGAAAATGTCAAGTTTTTAGCAATATTACTTTCCGAGTAATGATGACCAAATAACTTAAATCAATTTATTGAAAGAATCGTTTACATCAAATTTTACCGTTTTTATTCGATTTTTAGGCAGTTTTTCCTCATGCCTGGAAAAATTATCAAGAATACAGAAAAATTACCTTTTTAAAGTACCATCTCCGTGTTAGAGTAAATAAATTAATTCTGTAAATTTACAATTCACAGAATCGCTGGATGAAACTTTTATACCACTGTAACTACCTGAAAAAGTGTATTAAATGTAAAAAAACACAAGAAAAAAAACCCTATTGTAAAACCAATACATTCTTTGTCTCACTCAGAACCTTAAGTACAAGTTAATATTAATTTTACCTTCCATGTCTTCGCGTCTTCGTTGATTTGTTTTATACAGTCAATACTTAAAAAATGCGTTTGCTTTGTCCAGTAAACACTGACTAAAACTATGAAACCTAATATTATTAATTTAACCATCTTTTTACTACAGACAATACATTTATATTAAAACAGTTAAATTATATTTCACACGTTATTTGTACAGAGCTTATACAGGCATATACCAATAAGTGGAAGTATTAGTTCTTATATCTAATTTATATACGTCTGTTATGTATCTTTCTATATTAAACTTGTAAACGTGTAATGTTTGAAGTACACTAATTTATTAAAGTATACGTTAAGCACTTTCGTAGAAATTATGCGTAATAGATTTAATTTGTGTTGATATCACTTACTTTTTTTTATATATAATATAATAAATGATTATTGTAAAAATATTCTTATGCATTTCAAATGTCTAAACCCTTGATAATTTAACTTTAATTTTTAATTAACATATTTTTATTCTGTACTATAAGTATTCAGATACACTGATAATGGAATGGGTATACAAATATTGATTTTAGGTTTAGACCGTAAGTTACAAAGAAAGGTATCATTAGCTTTGGAAAAATTCGTTTTTAATTGATTTTTCTTAAAAAGGTGTTTGGCTTTAAATTGTCATGTGATAACAGATAAGCATGGGTTTGATTTAATATTCCTATTTATAAATAACATTCGCAATAATATTTGCATTAAATGTGGAAATGCATAGGTTAATATGAATATTAAACGTTCAAACAACATTTTAAGTGATCATTTTTTATGAACCTTATCAACATCACTTATGCAAATTGTCTTTTATAAAGTGTAAAAAGTCTTCTTGAAGACTAATTAATATTTCGAGCTAACCCCTTATACCGAAATTCATCAAGCTGCTACTCAAATAATATAAAATGTACATAGTTTCCTTAATCATTTGTATACAGCATTTAACTAATATAACCAATATAACCACAATATATATATAATATACATAAATTGGTTAAGTAGGCAAAATAACAATTACATAAATAGAGGTACAAATTATGTTATTTATTAAATGACTGCAACTATCATAATAATAACAATAATTGCAACAATTAGTTATTTTGCATTAGAGAGCTTATTTTTTGCTTAAGGTGATAACATTTAACATTAAGAAAAATGTGTATTTAAGAGTGTGCAGATTTAATTTGATGTACTACAACTTAAGATTACGATTTTCTTGGAACTTTATCTATATATTATTCATATTATTGATTAATCTAAACGGTTTTGAATGAATTTTATTTGATCGTGATTTTTTTTATTTTTTTGCAATATATTCATTCTAAAACAAAATGCTCATATTAGACTAAGTGTATTGTAGCACTCAGTTAGGGACATACATAATTTACAACCAGGCTAGGTCTCGATTAGCAAAAAGTGAAAAGGTTTTACTAATTTTAATTAAGTTATTGATTGCGTTGTCTATTTTTCAATTTGACTTATAACTTAAAAATCTCTTTTTTTTTTAACGCCCAGTAAACTATGTATCTTATGACTTATACTATAAAACGAGCAAGGAATTGTATGTACTTACCTATTTCCAGTCATGCCATCTCGAAAACGGCTCTATCGATTTTTCTTATATTTAATTATATATAAAGAGTTTTCGACCTCAGGAATCCAATGGACTTAGTCAAAATTTCAAGAAAATTTCATTTCTATGAGTTTTCATAAAAAATCTTTATACAGTAAAAGTATCTGTGGGTGAGGTTCGCGGTACGGCAACGGACGGCGGCTAGACGTGGCCGCCCAAACTTCCCCTTCCATATCACCGTCGCGCGACGTGATAGTTCATATCTTTATACGTTGCTAATGGAAAACCAAGGTGGATATAATATAGTGTCTATATATCCACCTTGTGGAAAACCTTTCTTGGGACCGCGATGATGACAACGCGACGTTCTGGGTTCTGGTAACCTAGAATTCGATTCTCCCTGCATGTAGAGTCTTCCTGCATCGGACCCTCAGATTCTCCCTGCATCGGACCCTCAGCGTGTCCGACGGCCAGTCGTTGAGTGATAAAAAAAAATAATACACATTTAACTATTTAAATGATACAAATAATACTTTTAAAAATTCAAAAAATTAATTTTTTAAATAATATCCACAAATTTAATGGTAAATATCTTTTAATTTTACATTTTATGAAACATTTTATTAAACAGTACTTCTGCAAAAAGAACAAATTCAAAACTCGAATTCAAACTTCCGTGTATATACTTATCAAGTAAATATTAATATTTTTTATTAAATGCAGTTTACAAATTATTTAATGGAAAAAAATGTATTTTAAAATCATAAATTATAAAATTTTCTTCGTTTAATTACACGAAATTTCCGACGTATACCTCATATTCGGAAAGTACCAATAAATTCTTTAAGCTTTGAACTTTCAGTTTATCACTATCTCCATTGGGGACTTCGCGATTTCATGGTAAAAATAATTAACTTCATGAATTATCCCCATAAGACTAATGCAATATTTATTTATCTTTGCACCCTTATATCTAAAAATTTTGCACGACAATCAACTATAAGACCCAAACCATTTGATTCCTGAGGCTTTTCTCTAACAACCTGTATATGTCATAGTTGGGGAATTCATTGGCCAGAGCGTCCTTAAAATCTTTAAGATATTTTTTTCATAATACCCTAACAAAATATAAATTTATAAATATACAAAGATAAAAAATTCGCTTGACATTTTAAGATTTTATTTTAAAATTTTTAAAGGCTTGAAAGGCTTTCCTGGTACTAATATCTAAATCAAGTTAAATTTCATGCGAAAAACCAAGCAAATTTTCTAAAAAAGATTTTTAGTTTTTTCCATTTTATTTTAGGTATTGATGATATATTACCATTGATTATAGTATTTATAATCAATGATATTACGTATCTACCTAGATGTAGCATACACATGTATATAAATCATGCACGCAATTTAACATCAGTTAATTAATTAAATTATTCTTATTCGAATAACTGTACTGTCAATTTGAATTGTTTAAGATTAAATGTTGTTATTGGTAAAAATTATAATAAGCAAATAGAAGGAATTTTCAATTTTTTTTTAAAATTTCTAGTAAGAGAACTTATACTTTTAAATGTTAAAAAAATTATTAGTAGTCCAGCCTTGATTTACATTACTAGAATAAAATAGTCATACGACTAAATAAATCAAGTACATTTTACGACTACCCTTAATTAGGTTACATTATACGCTAATTATTATGTACCAATCACGAAGATATGACAATATGGCATTTAGTTTCAATGAGTAAGTCACTTCCTGAGAGGCATTTTGAATAATATAATTTTAGTTCTTGACACTAGTTACGTAAAAAATTATTTTTAATTTGTATTTATAATAAAAATAATTATCATTTGATTCAAATAATTTTGTAAATTGAAATTCGGACATGACGACTTTTGGTTGGCACTTGAGACGACGTATTTTGTATGGTCCCTTATCCGTCGTTATAGATAATACCAACAGTACTACTATTATTTCAACTTGAATTAGTTATGACTTCGTTCATATTGTTTAAAACGATTTCAAAATTCAGCATTCTAATCTGCATGCCATTTCAAATAATTAGATTATTGCATTTACAAACTATGTTCTTAAAATACGAATTCGCTAGGCTTCCGCAAAAATATTTCGTGGATTTTAATGATTCTTAAAAATATTATATGCAATATATTCAAATATAGCACTCAACAAGTTTTCGTGCGTTGTGTTGCCGATATGTTCATTTTAAGGGGGATTTACTTTATACTTAGTTCAACTCTGCCGAGTCGGTGACCCGTAAATTTTTACAACTTCACAATGTACTTCCGGATGACATAAACACGCCAAATCGTAAAAAAACGTGACCCTGAAACCAAATTTGTTACTAGAAAAAATCTTTGTCTTGAGGTAAACAATTAAATGAGTATCAAAAATATGTAATAAATCTTTTATTAAAAAAAAAATCGTGTGTAAATAAATATTTGAAATCATTTACATGATTGAAGTTTGCAAAAAAAAACTTATTTCCAAAATGTTTTTAAATTCATAGAATTAATATAAAAAGGATTTAATTTTTTTGAAATATATGCTATATAATGTCCATGAATGAATATTATATTTTATTAATTAACAGAGTAAAAAGGTCTAATGTAAAATACTACTTTTTTTGTAATTACTACAAAATGAAAAAAAACACTACAATAACGAGGTATAATTAACATAAATAATATTTAAGTTAATTTTGAAATAATTCCTTAGATATAGGCAATACAATTTTTTCTGCAAAATGTAATCTGTAATTATTTGTTCTAATAGTGAATTAGATAAAAAAAAAATTATAATTTTACCCCGATATTTCATACAATCATTGTTAATACTCATATCAATAATAATATTCTAATACGTAATTATTATTTTCTCGGGTCATTAGGTTATATAAAAGTTGTTATGAGCATCAAAATAGATTAGATAATTTTTAAATGTTAAGTCAGTAGCTCTAAATCTAAATATAGTGCAGATATGATTTTCTATTTAAATTCTCAACGTGTTCTCAATTAAGTGTGAGAAAAAACTACAAAAAAAAAAATAAATAAATCAGTGAACTATGCCATAAACTAGATTTTAATAAAATCTAAAAGCAATGGCGCTAGAAATTTCAAACGTTCACTAAAAATCATAATTTATCTATCTTGATATAGAGTTAAGAACAATAAATAAATAAAGCTTTCTTGAGTTAGTTATAGAAATTTGAAATAATTGAAAGTATGTTATTTTCATTAAATATGTTTATTAAATTTAACTTTTGATTTTTAAATGAATAAATAAGAAACCTTATACCATAAGTTTATCTCATATTTTTCTACTTAAATTTCAAGTTTTATAAATATTTTAAATTGACTAATTATTTTTTATACATGTTTAAATTAACAATTTCAGAGTAAATGGTTCTTTTACGACCAATTTTAATTTTTTTTATTGACTTTATTTCATAAAAATTGTAAAAAAAAGACCAGAAATGTTGGTTCAAGCTTTTTCGTGTGTATTTTTAACAATGTCTATACTTATATTTTTATTACAATCGAGGCGGAATGCTTTTTAGGTGATTATTGTTTTAATAGTATTTAAATACTCAGCAAAATGATTCTTTTTTACAAATGATTCAGCCAATTATGAATATTCTACAATTATTATTCCTCAACTATTATTGCTTAAGATATCAAAATAACAGCAATATTTTATCATAAAACTTTAAAAGTCAAACATTCATAAACTAAGCTAGAGGCATAACCAGGATTAATTTTAAGGAAAGGTCTAAAGCTCTAAGCATTAACAATCTTTTTTAGCACAACTTGATAAAAAATTTCATATTAAATATGTGTAATTAACTTTTCTACTACACATATTAAAACACCATTAAAATCAAAATAAGAAAAAAGAGTTCTATTGATGATTCAAATATGCTATTGATATATTTAATTTAAAATAATTTCTTACATTCATATAACTTAAGAGAAACGAGAATTTAGACCAGAAGTGATGTGCTCTTTAATTTGTATCTCTGCACAGATTTTAGCTTTTAAGTATAGACAATTTGAAATGCTAATAATTTAGTCAAAATATTTTTAAAATAACAAAGAAATAATATTTTGGCATAATATTACGTTGAACATTTTCTACAATTATTGTGAAAATTTAAATGTTTTCAATTTTCTGTGTTTGTGAGTTCATAAAAAGTTTTGATGTATAATATTAGTAAGAAAAAAATGAATTTATAATTAGGAACGATGAAGTGTAGTAATTAATTGAGCAGTTTTTCATAGAACATTTAAAAATATATTCTAAAAACTATTCACACATCATAAGATGTAATAATAATAATAATTATTATTAATATTATTATCATATATAAATACAAGCGTAGAACGACGATTGTGAACTAACACAGTTAGTCGTTATTAATCGTAAAAAAGAAAACAACATCAGCATAGTATATATTTATAATGTACACGTAATAAAATGCTTAGACATTAGAAAATACACACCACAACACATTTACACATTAATAATATAATATTTAGTTACATAGATACATATACATATTATAGTTGATTAATTATAATATAAAACAATTAATATATAATACTGTGATAACGCATCGGTCACGACACTAGTATAGTATAGTAGGTAGGTAATAATATGTAAGTACGCGCTGTACGTGAACGTGACGCGTTTAAAACGATTTTTATTTTAAAATCACGAGACCTAAAACGAACGTTGTCACTGAGATATCGATGAGCTGCTGCCTCTTAAGTCGATATTGGTTTAGACGTAAACGTTCAGAGAAATCCCATGTCAAGGGCGTTGTACAGAGCACGGAGATCGCTGTGGCCAGACACTCGCCAGAATGGAAAATTCATCTGTTCGGATTCAGACATGCATAGAAAAAATACATTTTCATCATTGACTCACATATTGCGGGCAGTTTCTCAACTTGTAGTGCAAATATTATTGTATGTTATGGTATAATAATTATTACAACACAGGTACAAATAACAACAACAATAATCATAATAATAGTTTTTAATTCGCACAAAATATTTTGTTCGTTAATTTTTGAAATGAGCGAAGGGAAGGAGGTGTTTAAAATTACTGCAATAAACATAGCCGAGAAGCAAGTTGAAAATGTCAGTCCGAAAGAAATTATTGGCCATTTGATGGGGAACGATGAAACGACGAAAGCAAATATAACAAAAAGCAAATAACCTTATGATAAATGAAAGACCAATATTCATAACGGTAATATAATATCAAAAAAAAAAAAATAAATAAATAAATAAAAAATTTTACGCGTTTGTTGAATATTATGTTTAACATTCGGTTTTTTCGAATTGTTTTTGATCCACGTCTGCGCGGCACAGTTGAGAAACTGACATTGAAAATATTGTATAAAATCATTACCTGACGGGCTGCACGCTCCTCTTCCGCGCCGTCACCGATCACCACATACGTGCATTTCCGACCGTACCTCTGGACCACGCGGTCAAAGCAGGCTTCCTTCGACGATCCGGCCTCCGCGGTGGCCGCACCCGAGGCAGCTGCGGCGCCACTGCCTCCGCCAGATTTACCGCCGCCCGTCGACGAACCGCCTCCGGCAGCTGAGTACACGTTGTCCACCGAAAAGTGCGGCCCGAGCCCGTACAAAAGCAATTTGGCCAAAGCGGGTATCAAGTGCGTGGTGGTGACCAATACGTTGACACAGTTGGGCCTGAGTAGAGAAATCAAAACGTTTTTGTTAGTGTTCGCCGCGGGGGTTTTCACTGTTGGTTTTAACGAAGACCTTAATTTCACGTACAGGACATAACGAAGCCCTACGAATTACACGGTACGCAATTTTGAAAAAGTATTTTTACGTCGTACGTGTCGTTTCGGCATCTATCCGCATATACGTATATCACGTCGTAGACCATACGAAAATTTCGCCTCTTCGCTAAAAAACCAGGTTTTTACAGGGTAGACCAAATCGCACACCACTTCTTATTGTATGGAACAAATAAGACGGTGAAACCAAGATCTCGTAAGCCGAACGTTATACGAACAGACATAGGCGTGATCTCGAGGGTACAAAAGCGATGCTATTGCACACATAGATTTTCGTGTAGTTGCAACACTATGTATTTACCACGCGGAATTGAGTATTGAGTACAGTAGAACCTCGATTGCCAGGACTAATTGGGACTGCACCTAGTTCGAATACGCAAAAGTATCCGACAACCCATTTATGTGTACAAAACGTATGTCAGCATTGCTGTTATAGAAAAAATATGGAGGTTCCGTAAAAAGTTAAAGCTCCTGCAAAGGTTCTGTGAGTAAAAGAAGTTGGGAAACACTGGTCTATATTCTAATAAAAATTTCTAAAACAAGTACGCGAGAATGATGTAGTTTTTATTTTAATGCCTAACCGTGTTAACGTGTAGAAGCGAAAACGTTGGTAATTCGTAAGAAAGAAGTATCATTCGAGTTCTTACTAGAATTTATCCGATTGATATATTTGAACGTACCTTGAATTGATGACATTTAAGCACTTTACGGCCATTGTGAGCCAGTCATCGGTATGTAATTCGATGTCAGCCCGGAGTTGAAGCCACGCGTCTCGTTTGCCGGGTCCTAAAAGTCCTAGAGTAAAATCAATAAAACGATTGATTAATTCTTTGTTTGTTTATAGTCATTAGTACACAACGGTTAGTATTACAATACGGTATATGGGTTTTTAAGAAATAAATTGATAGACACAGACACATTTGAAAAAATTGAGTGAATATGATCTGAAAAAAAATTGAAATTAATCATTCAATAATTTACGAACGAGGCACTATGCTTGCTTCATTCGATGGAAAATGAATTTAACTCCAAAATAAAGAAATAAATTAAAGAAATCAATCTTTATTTATTTCACTATTAATATTGAATATACTATTTACAGTTTCAATTCTTAAATCTCTGGATTTTTTTCAAATTTCATTATTTTTCACTACATTTTTACATTCGAACTTAGGTATCGTCTTTGTTTTAAAATCAGAATAAAATTTACTACCTCCAACTGAGTTCCGATATTGGTTATAAAGCTCCTTAACCCGGCGATAACGGAACGCCAACTTGCGCATCCAGTCCACACCTCCACCTCCACTGCCACCTCGTAAAGCACCACTTCCTCTCATACCACCGCTGGAAGATGACGAAGATGAATTGGCTACGGACGTTCCTCCGCCGGCACTAATTAGATGATGGTGAGACTGTTGCTGATGGTGCTGGTACGACTGTGGCTGTTGGTATTGGTGATGTTGATACTGGTGCTGCTGTTGATGGCTGTTGTTAGTGTTGCTGTTGGAACTGTTAAAATGATGTTGGTTGATAAAATGGTGCTGGTGGTGTTGCGGGGTAGCTGTGGATGCGGAAAACCCGTCAGCACTAAAGTCATAGCCTGAGAGATCTTGCCCATTATCGTCGGACGCGGCATCGTCAATGTGCTGTGCCTGATCACCACCTCCGCATTCCTAACACATCAATTACGGTTAACTTAATATAATACGAGAAAAAAAATAGCGATTTTTAATATCTAAAATATACCTCGATTTCGTTAAAAAAGAAATTTTGGTCCGCCAATGTGAATATCATCTCTTCCATACGGTAACCAAGCGGTTGCATGACTCTTTGATCCTATAATCACACATATTGTATACACCGCGTAATAATACGACGTTTGTCATTTCGTTTCAAAATAATTAAACAATAACAATAATACAGTAATGAATCCCTGAATATTCGCTAATGCGTTACATTATTTATACGACCAGAAGTAAATGTATATCGGTCAACTACGACAGTGTTTCCCAACTGGTGTTCCTCGGAACCTAAAGGTTCCGTGAAAACCTTGTGCCGGAAGTATCCGACAACCCACTCATTGAAGTGTAGAAAACCTATGTCAGCATTACTATTATAGAAAAATATGGAGGTTCCACAAAAATTTCAAGCTCCTGCAAAGGTTCCGTGAGTAAAAGAAGTTGGAAAACACTGAACTACGAGTCAATCGGAATCTTCTAACTAAACAACTTGGCCTGACTCGGCTTGCGTTTCAACTTTCAACACACTACAGAGACGAGGTATGTCATTCGTTGATTAATCGAGCCTAAACTGAACATTATAATAACATAACATTTTTAACAAAACTTTATAGCAGTGGCGTATCCAGAGGGGGTCACAGGTGCCATGGTCCCCCTCGTAGGCCGTATTTACTAGATTTTGTTTTAAAGATTTAAATTTATTCGTATACATGAACGCATACTACAATAATATGCTTACGAATACCTAACTAATATTGTTACATTAAAGGCTGAATTATGTATATGGTAAAATCAATGGAAAGACGATGGACAAAATAGCACAGTCAATAAACCTCAAACCGCTATTGAGACTTTACCTTATTGTACAGATATTGTGCCTAATATTAAATTGCTTTTACTTTTACAAATATGCGCAACTCTTCCTGTCACAAGAGATACGCAAGAAGGTACTTTTTATACCTTAAAACGACTGAAAACATACTTAAGATCAACAATGACCGAAAATAGACTAAACGGATTAGCTTTAGTAAACCTAAATAAAAAAGAGGTCATTTCAGAAACTGAAATCATAGAGGATTTCGCAAAAAATGCACAAAGAAAATTTCAACTCGTAGATTGGTCAAAATAATTCTATACAGTTGTTACTATTGTTTTTGTACACTTATAATTTTGTTTGGACAAACCCGTTTTTATTATTAAATTACTATTACTGTTTATTATTATGCATATATATTAACTTAATGACTGACTAAAAATATAAATAAATTATTTGCATTAAAAACATTAAATATTTGGTTTATTTTATTTTTTTGTTTTTGGTAGTAGGTAGTATATATTAAAATTTTAGACAGTGTGTGCCCCCCCCCCTAAAAAGAATGATGGATACGCCACTGCTTTATAGTATATTACTTTGTTCTTTATTTCAAATATTGAATCATTGTGGTAAATCTATTATGCATGTTATTCAGTCGTAGCCATTATTTTAATTTTGTATTTTCGATCAAATTCAATACGATACCTTGCCGTGCGCAGCAGCATAGCCGCCCGTCAGCAGTGAATTGAACACGATAATTGTTTCGTCTAGGTCCCACACGAAAACTCGGTCCAACGGCGGACTCTGCGGTTGGTCAGAAGCCGCGGTCGTCACCGAAGCAGCCGGTGGACCACCGCCTCCACTGCCGAACTGCTGCTGCTGCTGTTGTTGTAGGTGCGGATGGTGATGTGGATGTGTATGGTGCGGATGCAAAATCAACGGCGACTGCTGCTGCTGTTGCTGTAGCGTGGCCGCAGCCGACAGGCCACCACCAGCTCCTGAGGCAGTCGCCGCCCTCCGACCGCGGCCTCGGCTGCCTCCACCACATCGACCCACCGATCCGCCACCACTACCAGAATCGTTTATCGCTATAGACGAGGTCGTCCGTCTGGCCTTAACGACGGGCGGAGATGACAAGACTGCGCCCACCGTCGGGTCCGATGACGCCGCCGCTGCTGCCCGTAGCTGCTGTAAAGCAGGAGTAGGAGGACTGTCTGTATAAAACATTGAATTAATGAAACAATTTTAATAAATATTAGGTAATATTTTAAACATGAAAAGTACTTGACATAAAGCAACAATATTCTTTTCTGAAGTTTTATATAAAAAAAATGAAAATTTATATATTTAAGTGCTTTAAAATATAAAAATCTGTTAATATTTCCACAATATCAAACAGAAATTACGGAAAACGATTTTATTAGGGTTTTCTCTAACAGAAGCGTTTTCAAAAATAGACATCCGTGATCTTTGGCCACCGATATCGATATACTCTATTATAATAATCCAACTAAATACAACATAACCCAGCCCTATGATGATTTTATAATTTTAATTCACGATAGTTACGGGTCCACGACGATATTCGACACCGATTTTGAGTGAATCAAGTTGGTACCAATGAAGTTGGTTATGTTGGCAAAAGTTTCTAGCAAACTAACAAATTATTCGCAAAATTTAACACAATTTTTAGATTGAAATGTAAATGGGCCAAGTTCACGAAGGTCGATAATTATTCTTATCATTAGTCTAGCGTAAAGTGATTATTTACTTACCAGAGGTTGGAGGAGGTGGCAAAGAAGAAATGCCACCACCGAGCACCATCATCTGGTGATGGTGTTGTTGCATGTCATGTTGCTGATGCTGCGTTACCGCCGTTGTCGCCGTTGGTAACAACATGTGTTGTTGTTGCTGCTGATGGTGATTACCATGATGATGACTACCGTGATGGCCGTGGTTGGTACCACCATAAATTGCAGCAGCTGCTGCATATGCGGCGGCTGTGGCCGCCGCAGCTGCAGCAGCGGCCGACGACGAAGGGTATCCACCGTCATCCGTGGAGGTGGCAGTGACATCTTCGTCATCGTCATCACCACCACCGTTATTAACGCCATGCTGCTGATGTTGTTGTAGTTGATGATGCTGCTGGTGGTAATGTGGATGTGTAAGAGCAGCTGCTGTCGCAGCAGTAGAAAACTGTTGCCGTTGTTGTTGCTGTTGTTGTTGAAGATATTGTGAGTGGTGAGGATGAGCAGAAGGAAATTGTTGTTGTTGTTGTTGTTGCTGCTGCTGTTGTATATGATGATGAGCCGCGGCGGAAGACAGTTCGTGATGGTGATGATGTGGATGCTGGTGTTCTACGAGATGCTGTTGTTGCAACTGCAGATGATGATGGTGATGATGATGGTGTCGGGATAAATCATCGTGTTGCTGCTGCTGCTGCTGCAAAAGTTGATGATGTTGTTGTTGCTGCTGCTGCTGGTGCTGGTGGTGTAACTGAAGTTGCAGTTGCAGATCGCCTCCAATGTGCTGCTGTTGTTGGTCATGTAGGAGTAATGGTAATGGAGGGGGTGGTGGAGGTAATGATCCACCTGACGAATGATGATGTTGGCCACTTACTCCGACGCCACTGTCATAATAGCTGCTGGCAGTGGAACCACTAGTCTGATGCAGTGGTTGATGGGGTAGTGAATGGTGCTGTTGTTGTTGCTGTTGCTGATGATGTAACAGTAGTAAATGGTGATGAGGGTGATGAGGATGAAGGTGATTTCCAACACCACCACCTAGCATGTCAGTAAGGCCAACAGACGTAGCCGTGGAGGTATAACCATCACCATAACCGACACCAGTAGTTGTCGTCGTCATGTCATAATCGTTCTGTATTAAATATAAATATAAAAATTATTTCTATACATTGAAATTCATAATCAAATTAACAGTCAATGGAATGATTTGAAACGCGAAAACCAATATGGTTTTGGGAAAAATTTTAAAAAGTCAAAATATAGCCCCTGACTCCTTACTTCTAACCTTAACCCGAATCTTTCGATGTTTTCCTAATCACATTTTTATTTCAACGAAAACAATGCACGAATATAATTATTCTAAACGGAAAACAATCATATCGTTACAAAACACTATTATGAAATAGAATTACATTTAATAGAACAAACTAGTCATGGTCGTATATAAAACGCAAATGAATCGGTTCGTGCTTTCAGATACTTAATCGTTGTAATAAAATTACAAATTGCTGAAAATAAACTTATACAGTGTTTAAAATAAAGCCTCAACGCACAATAATTACATCGATTGTATATTTCCTTTATTATCTAATATAAAAAAAAAATGATTATATTAATCAATAATAATGAAATAATATTTATTTACAAAAAGAAGATAATACTAAAATGTTGGAAGTCGATATTTTGACCAAGCCATTTTATCGAAACGGAAACAATTAAATAAGTTTGCTAGAATAAAAATTTATATTTTGGATTTAGTTTATGGTTATACAAAGCTATAGTTATTACTAATTAGTTATGATAAACTAAATTAAAAATTAAATTTGCTCCAAGAGTCGTACGAGGGTCGTAGAGTACAGAAAGGCGTTTCGGGTTATCACAAAATGCGTTTGGACGCACCTGTTGATAACGATAACGTAAAGCCCATCGCACACCGAAAGAGCAAAACTACTTTAAATAGTGTTAGTCATCTTAACACAGTTTTGTTAAAAACATAACACAGGGAATTACGTTGCATACGCACATTGATAAGACAAAAAAAAAAAACGAAAATATTTTTGCTTTAAACACCATCAGTCATGACAAATACTGTCTGAAGTGTCTTCATTTTTCTTCAGTCATAATTAGAAAACGGATGTTCTTTTTTTGATGTGCCTCTCGCGTTTATTTGTATAAAATATAATGGCTATAATACTTTTTCTGAAACTAGTGTCTTCTTTTGTAATTTCCTCTCCTATTTGCTGTATGACAAAATCAAAAGTTGTAATACTAACACGAGCATAGTTTTTAAATGTTTTCTCATCAGATCGTAATTCACATATAAATGATCCAACAACGCAGTTGTGAGTGATACTGTTTAAGTTTAATGGACGTACCCATAACTTTTATCCCCGTACTTCGAAAGTGTGTAAAGCGTGCCACATACAAAAATTTTGTAAAAAAATTTTGTTAAAAATGTCATCTGACGAAGAGGTTGCTATATTTAATATAGCAACCTCTTCGTCAGATGACATTTTTGCAACTAAATATCGTTTGGCTAGTCTTGTCTTGACTAACTGACATGTGCATATAGAAAACAAATTGTATCAAGTTGACTAAAATAAAAATGATTAACGACGACTGAAACAGTTTTGCTCGTTTGGTGTGCGGTGGGCCTAAAGCCTAAACGTACGGTTTCCTATCTGCGACTGGCCGCACGTGGCTGAACGCAACGACTAGTCGCTACTACTGATCTATGTTTAAACTGCGAACGTGGTTTCCTATGCGCGATTGACGCGTGCGTGTCGAAAATAGTCGTTGCGACTTGCGACCGTAGTGATCCGATAGCAGTGTTATCGATGAGTCGCACGCGTGTTTTGATCGATAGTTTATTTTTTAAGTAATTTATGACGGAAAAGTTCACGGAATTTCTGTATACTGTTATGTAAATGTCCATTTGTTAGTATTTCAAAAGAACCTTCATCTTCTCGAGTTGTAAAAAAACTGTCCATTGATTTTCTTTAATTAGTTTTTAATCGATTTCACATTCCATCTTTTTCATCCTCCTCCTCTACATAATAAAAGACTAATTATTTAATAATAATTTCCACCGTCGTAGTTCGTAAAATTTGTTAGGTATAACAATTAATAATTATTAAAATATAAAGTTATAAACTAAACACGTCTGTAAACTACTAAATATTGGATCAAAATGAAATGTTATACACCAGCCGCAAAGTAAAGTCGCATTTATGGAACCAGTTGGATTATGGCACGTAGCGTTCAATAGTTGCGACTAGTCGTTGCGGCCAGTCGTTGTGGCCAGTCGCAGATAGAAAACCGTACCTTAACACGTGTGCTCTCTCTCCCTCGCTCTCGCTCTCGCTCTCTCTCTCTCTCTCTCTCTCTCATCTCACCTGCGGCTGTTGGCCGGTGGTCACGCTCGTGGTGTTTGGTGGCATGGACACGGCCGTCGGCGGCGGTGACGACGACGCAGACGAAGTGTTCGGGTCGGCCTTGATCGACGTCACCGGGTTCGGCGGCGGCGGGGGTGGCGATTCGCCGCCGGAAGTCGCGGGTGGCCGAGCCGGCACCATCATCATCATCATGTCCACGTCGTCATTGCCGCCGCCACCTGCACCACCTGCGCCACCGCCTACGATGGCACCACCGTCGGTCGCCGTGATAGTCGTCGTTACGTCACCGCGGCCGTTGTCGTCGTCCACGTCCGCGTCCGCGTCCACGTCGCCGTCGTCGTCGTCGTCGTCCGTGTCGTTCAACAAACGATTCGCGTTCGATCCGCCGCCGTTCGCGTCGCGTTGTCCACGTCGCCGCCGCCGCCGCTGCTGCTGCTGCTCGTCGCCGTGGCCAGTGGTGCCGTCGTTCGCGCCGTTGTCGTCGTCGTCGTGGTCGTGGTCGTCTCGTGCGTCGTCGTCGTGGTGACGGCGGTGCATTCGCCGTCTATCCCTGTGCCGGTGGTCGTCGTCCTCGGTGGCGACGGCGTCGTCCTCCCGTTGTCGCCGCTGCTGCTGCACCAGCTGAAAGTCAAAGTCGTCGCGCATCCGACCGGACCCGGATGCCGCCGCTGCCGTCGACCGCGGTCCGATTGTCGTGGCCAGCTATCCAAACACCTGCGAACAGCACTGCGTGCGAAAAACAGCCGTCAGTACACGTCGATCTGTTTTTCCATACGGTTTTCTACACAGTATCTGGTGGGGGGAGGGGGCAACGGGGTAAATACCCTTCCCCTTGAGCTATTTTCCTTTTTTTTTTTGTTAGTGACGTACGACCCTGTTGAATATGACTCAATACGGTGTCGGATGAATTTTCCTCCCCCTTTGAATGATTTCTGGATCTAACCACTGTTTCTACACGAGACGTCGCTACGTCTTGCGCGTAAGGTTGCGGTAACACTACTGTTGCTCGAAGGAACAAAAAGTAAAAAACAAAAACATCTAACGTCATATCGCGAGTTTACTTTTAATGCAAATAATCACGATAGTAGGTTGACCTCTGTGATTATGACTAACGGTCAGATGAATAAATACGTTCTTTTTTCACAATAAAAACAAAATCAAACACAACAACACCTTGATGTCAAAACAATATACTACCTATTTACTCTAAGTGCTCGGCGACTGGTTTGGCCCATTCATACATGGCATATAGTATCGATTTAAAACTTGTTTAGTGAGGGAGGAACGCGAAAAAAGTGAAAATTTAAAATAAAAAAAAATAAAAAAAGAGTGAATTGCACTGAATAATAATGAAAAGTTCAATAATCCACCGCGCTCGCCCGTTCGATAGTAATATAATGTACTTGTAAGTTGAGAAACCACAGTTCAACGTCTGATTTTACTCATTGTTTGATAGAAATTTTTTTTTTTTTTTTCGGGAATTTTCAAAAAAACTGCTTTATAATTCGGTTGTTATTCGGTGTACACGTTGTGATAAAGAAAAGTAAATGTTTTTTAAATAGAAAAATTATTACGATTAAATCTTGATGATTAGGTTGTATACTCGTCTCAACAGCGGTAATCATTAATAATTATAATAAGTATTCGAAACTCTTAACATTAATTAGTAAAACCCAAGCTCATACTCACTATCTAATTTTTCATAAATAAATAAATGTACCTATGTAATATGAATCTTGATGTTAATGCATATCAACGCTTGAAAGTATGCAATTATTTGACATATTCTTAAGTTTTAAGTGCCTATGATTCTTTTGTATTTTAATTTTTAATTTTATATAGGTATTTCAACAATTTCTAAAAAATAAGTGTCAAATAAAATTATGCTTGTGGGCTTCAAAGCAAATTACACTTCAAAAGTAGCTTTTTGTCATACAAATTCATTCAATTTTTTTCATTTCAGTAAATCCCGTCAAATTATATGATAAACATTAAATATAGATATATGTACAAATAATAAAACTAAATAATTTAATTGTATCTAAAACTAGAATTCCATTCGCGATATTTTCTCGTTGCATATTTTTCTAATATTCAATTATAATAATGATTAAACTTCTTCACTTTTATTATTGATTTTTATGAACAAAAAACGTACTCCAGTCGCCCGATTACTGTTTAAATAACTTTCAAATAATATAATTATAAAAAAGTCGCGAGGGTTAATTATTCAACACATATAACACGTTAACTACGATATGACGTCTATATTTATATCATCACATAAATATTTTTTTACGTCACAGAATTTCGTATTGTGTGTTCATTATTTATCTAAAACTTACGAAATAATCGCTATTATATTATACAGTGCATTGTTTATACGATCCTATTCGCGTACCGTGCAAAAATAGTAGTCAATGAACGACGCACGGAAAGTGGCGATCGCGAAACAACGTTGTGTGTACGTACACTACCGCACGGTTGATCATAAACGACAAGTTGACGTACCAATAATTATAATGCACAATGGCGAAAATCTAATTCGACCATCGCCGTGCTAACGCGGAATAAAAACCCACTTTGCGCCGTTGGGAAGAAAGAAACTGCGTCGGCCGTCGCCGAGCCGCCGGAAACGGAGCCGGATAACGGAGGAGAAGAAAATATAATAAAATATCACGCTAAATCGCTTTACGGGCGACCGCATTGTACCGGAGGCGGAAGTCGGCGATAACTGCACGCGAATACAACTCCACACATAAGCGGATTAGTGTGACGACGGAACAGCCGCGTGCGACGCAGGAAACGCAAGATTATACCGCACGCGCGCATTGTGATACCGTCGCGTGAAAATAATAATTACAATCGATTGATAATTGACACGATAATATCATTGTAGTCTTTGTGAGACAAAAAAAAAAAAAAAAACAAACAAACTGTCGAGTGTGCGAATATCACGATTATGTTGCGAAAATATACATAATATGACGACAAGTGGTCGTGAAGAATAAAGGCGTTTTCCAAAAAAAAAAAAAAATTTTAAAACGAAACTCTATCTATCGACCCGTCAAGACGAATCCACGGAATTAAGATAAAAACCGTATTGCTAAATAATTATGAAAGGCGTAGGGAGATCAAGTCTTGAAATACCTTACCGAATATTTATACAGGCCTTCAGACTACTATTTGCATATACACATTTACCTATACTACGCTCAAGGTAAGCCACGAAAATAATTTAATCGCGTTTGGACAAGATTCACGAAACGGACGTTGAGCACATATACTAGTTAAGATATACGTTCACACATTAGAATTATGCTGACATTAGAATGAACAACATTCTTTATTCATTAGCATTTTTTACATTAGAATCAACTATTGTTTTAAATCTTTGACGTGAAATCGTGAGATATAAATAAAATAAAAAAATTGATTTCGTGAAAAACGAATATAGGTACTATTATATTTAACAAGTTTTTTTTACATTTTGTAAAAGTTTTTATTCAAGGACTAGTACACCTTTTCTTTGATTGTGATAAGAATAGTAAGTATGGATTTGTTTTTATAATTTTATAAATTTAAAGTTTTTAAAATGGAAAGTTTTGAAAGTCAAATATACTGAGCCAATAAATATGGTCAAATCTATTTGAAAATTAGTGCAGTTTACATAAAATCAAAAATATCGAAACAAGAAATTGACGAAAATTTTAATTTCTTTAACACAGCCTTTTTGGGAATCACAAAGAATAATCGAAATGAAAATCAAATATGCCTTAATGTATACTATTTTTAAGTAACAATAATCTACTTAGTTGATCGTTGAAAAAATTACTAAATAATTTGTATTTTTATTTATGAAAAATTTAAGTGAAAATATCAAAGCCTTTTATTGCCTTGTAAATTAGTAAATAATGTATAGTAAATATCGCTTTTTTATTTAATCAACTTGTGTTGACTGAAAAATTCATACAAAAAATAAACCTAGTAATTATTTTAACTTGTGATTGTTGATTCGTGCATATTTTTAAACTATTAATTCGTATCTTAACTGTTTATTTCTTTTATGATACAACAGTGTAATTACATCATTTAGCATAATATAATATGATATATCGAGTTGTTATTATCAGTTTATAAATGTTAATGTTGAACACAAACAATGAAATTATATGTTAAAAAAATGGGTATATACTATTTTTTTTATAACTACCTAGCTGTAATATTAATAATATATCGTTTTTTTAGCTTAGGTATAGTATTTCACTCGTCTTTTTCTACGTATCTTTAATTAATATCATTGTTTAAGCAATACATATTATGATATTCATTTTTTTCACTTTTTATTTTTACTCAAAACGTTTATTTATTAATTTCAATTTATCATGTACCTAACGTACAATTAAATGTATCGAGGATAAAGTGATTACATTTTAATCGGCTGTATCGCGTTTCGCCACCATACCGTCATATTTAGCCGAATTTGGTTTTTCTTAGTTCGCTTTACCGAGATAATATTTAGTTTTCATTATTTGTACTATCTGTGAACTTAAAAACAATCATTATTTCAGTGATATTAAGGATGGTTTAATGTGTATTGAAGATTAAATTAGGCATACATATATTACTAAATCATAAATATTTTTTGTGCTCTTGAACTTAAATATCTGCATAAAATTATTTTGAAATATATTTAAAATTATTTCACTGCTCATTATGTTCTATAAAATAACTAATGTTGTCTAAATAATGGATCCGTTTTATGAATAAGCTGGTTAGGATTACTTGTAAATCTATCTTTAAG
Source organism: Therioaphis trifolii (assembly GCA_027580255.1). Taxonomy (NCBI): domain Eukaryota; kingdom Metazoa; phylum Arthropoda; class Insecta; order Hemiptera; family Aphididae; genus Therioaphis; species Therioaphis trifolii. The sequence goes on along the minus strand of CM050405.1, from coordinate 14,290,342 downwards.
TATGTAAATTCATTGTTCAAGCCAAGTAGGTGTACTTTCGATACACTCTTTGAACTTTCTTAACTTTCTTTTCATAGTGTTGTATCGTAGTTATTGTGATAAAGTAAAAATAATTTGGAATGAAAAAACCTAGGTGACGAAAATAATGGTGGTGAAATCACTGTAGTAAGCCACGATTAGTCGCGACAGCGACTTAATGAAATCGCGGTGAAGCGGAAATCTTTCCATTTAACCGAACTAGTAATGTTTTTTGTAGATATTCAATTTACAATACATGTTTATTTTACATTTTACATCAATTCAATAATTGTTCAGACTATTACCACCATGTTTTCGTGGTCCATTTACATTAGTTTAACTATAGTTTATAACACTAATACTGAAATGAAACTTCATAAATTATAAATGTTTGGAAGTAAATTTTCATAAATAACATAATCAAAATATTGTTTGAAAAATTAGAGATGGTTGAATATAAATATATTACATGTTTTTATTTATGTTGTCATAAAAGGACTTAATGCCTCTTAAATTTAATTCAATTATTATTATTATTACATTTTTTTTTTTTTTTTGCTTATTTATGTAGGTAATTGGCTTAAATTAAATATCTCTAAGTTTGGAATGGAATTTTTTAAATCAAAATTATTGTTCAAAAGTATTGCCACGTATCTGAATTTAACGTGCACACACACACACACACACACACACACACACACACACACACACACACATACACACACACACACACACACACACACACACACACACACACACACACACACACACACACACACACACAAGCACACACACACACCTAGTGGACAATGGTGATAAATAATATTTTTTTAAAGTGTATGCTGAGCAATTGCACCCCTTTTCTCAATTCTTGCGGGGGACCTATATTTTATCATTGTCGTCACTGCCATCAATTTTCAAAAAAAAAAAAACGAATCGCAAGAAATGAAGAATACCAAAGGAATGAAAATAACAAAAACATTTCAAGATAAAAAAAAAAAGACGGCAGGAGAAAAATAAAGTGAGGCACAACCGCAGAACAGACGGGCCCACACACGCCGCTGCTGCGACGACCACGACAACGATGATGATGTTATCGGTGCGCATACATCACCGCGCGATGCGGTGGCGGCGGGTAGGTGACACGCGTCGTCGTCGTCGTCGTCGAACCGGGTTATTCGTCGTCGTCGTAATCGTATTTTTTTAATTTTATTTTAATTTTTTTTTTGTTTTTTCGTATTAACGCGTAAAAATAATAATAATAATAAAATTCCTGGCGTTCAACGGTCGGAGAGTTTTTTTTTTTTTTTTTTAATATTTTTTCAACTGCCACACATACACGTACACGTCCAGGTTTTATAAGGTATTTGTATAGACGCGCACAGGGTAGAGGCAACGTGTAGGTTTGAATTGTGACAAAAAAAAACCAAATATACACACGTCGAATTACCTTTTTATTTAGGTGTATATAAGTATAATTTCTGTCATCGTCATTTGTTTTTAGATTTTTTTTTCAACATACAGAACACGCTGCTGTTGCGGCGTGCATGTAAGTCTTATATTAAACTAAATAAAAAATATGATTAAATGTAATGACTAATAGAGTAAAAAAAAAAAAAAAAAAAAACGACTTGTATTTTTCATAAATACATATTGTCGTATATGTGTACACATATACGACAATATTTTGTCTCTTACTCTTCCCATAAATGAACATTTGTAATCAAAACTCTTTTTAAAATTATTAAAATTCAATTAATATAAAATTTATAACTAAAATAATTTGTATGCCCTTCTCAAATACGCCTTGTGAAAAATTTAAAAAAATTTTCTTGATTCTAAAACGTAAATTTAAAGTCTAGTTTGCGGTGAACAACTTAAGACTAAAAACTTAACATTTGAATATACTTATATTTGTAATAAAATGAAATATCAAATAATTAATGTGTTACACAGTTACACAAAGAACTAGAAATAAATAACAATCACATTTTTTCCTGGTATTTTAACTCATACTATAATGTTTTCTAAAACAAATTTTAAATTATAATTTAAAAAGTAACCTGTGAAACATGATTATATTCGTTTTCTTTATTTTCTGAGAAATTGTTGGAATTAACGCATTTTTGACACGTTTTAATTTATCATAATATAATTAGGAGTGTTTATTTTAAATTCTTTTTTACAACCGATATTATAATTAAAAATACTGTCGTGAAAATGTAATGAAGAATGCAAAAAAATTACGTTGAATAATTACTATTATTTTTTTTTCTAACAATGTGAGTTGATACAAACGAACAATAAAGTAATTTTTTTCAATGAAATTATTGTTTCGTTTGAATAGTTTTTTTTTTTATTTGAATATAATTATATAGGGTAATATAATCAAATTAATGTAAAACATTTGTATTTTTAAAGAGAAACATTTTTAGTCAAATAAACTCACAGTTAAATTTTCTATTTTAAGCGAAGTTATCAATAAAATAATTGATCTATTGGTTTTACAATTATATTAATTTTTTTTCTTGAAACATTGCTCAAAATCGTTTTATTTAAGAAATAATTTATCGTTTCTTTAAAACTCAATAACCTCTCATTATTATTCGTGGACAAGAAGTAAGGAAAAACTTTCACCTACATTACCTTACCGGCAATTCGTCATAAAATGTCCCTAATCCTAATAACTAACGAATGAATAAGATAAATATTTTTTTTAGATTCTTAGTGAAATGAAGAATGGATCGATTTTTTAATAATTTATATATTTTTTTTCATTATTGTTACGTATATTATCACTCTTTCGGTTAATAGTGATGCTCCAAAAGTTTCATCCAGCAACTCTCTAGATAAGAAATTGTATCTAATGATACTTTAGAAAGGTTATTTTTTCTATTCTCGATTAGTAACCTAAAGTTGTTTCAACAATAGATTAACTACATATATTCAAATGTTTGATTTGAGTACCATAAAAATTGACTGAATAAATTATTTTTTATATGCGTTCAACGTTGAAATTACCGTATAAAAAACTCTTTTTATGTAAAATGTCAGATTTATTGTAATTTTTATTTCATAAAATTTGTAATTTTTGGTTTTAAGATCTGAAATGTTCATACAAGTTTCTTTATTAGTAGTCTTCGCTATATTTACATTTTTATAGTAATCGGTTGCGTTTATTTTTTATTTTAGCTAGTAATGTTAACATACAGTGAAAAACAGCATTTTTACGGATATTACTCGTAGCAAATCGACACGGATTTTCCTTCTTATTATTGCAGTGCGTTTTAACTTGAAACTTGAAAAGTGCATCATTTTTTTATTATCCAGTTTTTATACTTTCGAAAACTTAACTAGTTGACACTAAAATTTTTGCTCGAGTCTCGCTCAGAATCGTTTTCCGAAAACAATAATTTACCATTGATTTCAGATTTAAAATAAAATACGTCTTATACTACCTATACGTAACGTTCATCAATGTTAAGAAGCTTATCAACGGTTCTCAACATCCAACATCATTATCTTGTTCAAGTAACGAAAAACAATTTTTTTGCGAAGTATGTTTGGCTTTCTTTCTTTCTTTTTTTATTCATATTACCTTCATATTACTTATACTTAATTTCAAAATATTTTATAAAAGTAGTCCTAAAATGTTCTTGATACACTTTCCGTTGAGAACTGTGAAAATCTTTGATTAAAATTTTAAAATGATTTTGATATTATTTTAATGAAAATTTTTTTCTTGTAAAATTTATAAATAACATCAGTTTTTAATACGTTTTCTATCATTTTTAATTTATAATATGTGTTTTACGAATTTTACTTATAGAACAAGCTTAAATAATTTTAATGACGCAAAACATAATTTGAAATTTAACACTTCTTTACTATTTTAACACAATTTTATAAAAAATACGAGAATATTTATTACACGAAACATAAAATCTAGACTAGATACCTAAGAAAATTTAAATGAATTACAGTCTTACAAAAGAGCTATTTTCACATACTAACCTTTTTCACGATCAGAATTTTAAGGAGTGATTAAGAAAATTGTTTATCCTGTAAATCAGTTTTGTCTAATTTTCCACTGTGAAAAGTCTCAAAATCAAAACTAACAAAGATAGTAGATAATGTTCAGTATAAAAAGTTTACAATAGGAATCTACAAAAATTAAAAAGTACCTAGAGAATTAATATAAGTTGTGATAAAATTTTTTTTTTCATTCTTGAGTTTAAAAGTTGTTTCAGATATTTTATTTTTATCTTGTTTAACGTTAGAATATTACAAAATTATTGACAAATCATTATTTCATATGTTCATTGTTACCTACTCGTATATATTTATTTTTAAAACAGATAAATACTGCAAGATTCATGACAATGTTTCCATATTGAAATTTACAACTACGAATTAGAGGAGAATCCCAACTTACAAAGTTTATTAGAATAATAAGCAATGTTCATATAATAAATGAATACGTATAAAATATTACTAATTTTTAAATATACACATGATTTAAAAGCAAATTAATGTTTGTACAATATACTTTGGAATACAATTATTTTTCATCAAATTTATTCAAAAATGTTTTGCGTTTTAATAAAATCAGTTAGTCTTTACTACTTAATAATCTATCTCACAACTAGTTCGTTAAATTTCATTTAACCAAATATAAATTAATATAAATAACAATAACCAATTATCAATTATGAATAAACATTGTTTACCTAATCAAATAATATTAGTTTCGTTAGTTTTAGAAACATAACGTTAAATTAAGAAATACTATTAGTGATATATTTATATGATGTCGTAAAATGTTATGATTGTAAAATGAATACAGATTTTTTTATTTAAACCAAAGAAAATCATACGATTATTACTGATACGTTCAAAACAACAATTTAGCTTATTACTTTCATAGTTCTATGAAAAACGTACATGTCTTGAAACAAACAATAAAATTACTATATTATGTCAACTTCTTAGTTAACACCACGCGTTATTACAACACCACAAAATAATATTATTCTATGTTATCCACGTATTATAATTCTTCATGATCAACACTTATTTTTAAAGGCATATATAATTTTATAATAGATGTTTTAATCTTTTTATTTTAAATTCATTGTGTAACTTAGTATATCATACGTCAATACCCAATATTGTTATTCTAAGTTATATTTTTTTTAACATGCCGCATTATACTTAACTTATCGATTTAACCAGGTAGTTACCTGAACGTCTCCTAGTTGTTTTGTATAGTTTTGTAACTGTAACGACACATTTTAGTATTGTAATCGTTAAAAAATTTTCCTATTACGTACTGTATTCAATTACTTTTCAGATCATTATTATTTAGTATAATATAATATAATAGCATATTTAGTATAATAATACAATATTCTTTAAGTCTTTAATTTCTCGTAAAATTTAAATAAAATTAAATAAGTGCACACACCACACATATACTTATAAGGCGACTGCAAGAAATACATAAGACAGATTATTTAGACGTTCGCAGCCACAGTACATTAAAGAATTACCAAGATATCGAGTATTGACCTAACTGTACATTTTGTCACACAGTGATCAGTAGTGACAAAATTTAATTATTCACATTCCACTTATTCAAACCTCAGCGATTTCCTCAAGAAAGGCCAAATTTTTCACCAACTTTTTTTCTTCATTTAATTAATTGTTTACTACAAAACCATCATACCTACAATTAAAGAAATTACCCTAGCCATATCCAGGTTCTTTGAAGGCCTCTAGTTTAAGATCACTTCCTTAATATATATAATATGTCCTTAAACCCCGACAGATACAATCAAATCAAAATAATTAAAAATTCCAAACATTTAAAATAAACTGAACTCATATTAAATCTAATAAATAAATTTTAAAATAATAGTGTAATATTATTAAGTGTCAATTAATTTTGTATTTAATAGTTGAGTAGCAAATATTTACATACATGTTTTGGCCTTCTCGGTGTATTTAGAGAAATCCTTACTTATTATCTATTCCAATATTTCACTTAATTTAATCGTTTGTGTCATAGGTAAGGCATAGGTATATAGACACGGACATATCATTGTTATTAAAATTATTGTTATATATAACTCATTTACTGTTAATGTACGTGTACAATATGTTATATATATATATATATATATATATATATTTATATATATATATATATATAACTATGAAAAAAAAAACTGTAATTGGAATTTATTTCCGTAATAAAGAAATATTATTATTATTATTATTATATGTGGAGCCACGGGGCATGCAGGGTATACAGGTGCACACCTAATGGCCCATAGGTCCTCTTTAATGTAAGCTGAGCAAAACTTCAGAGAGTCGTGATATATTTAAATTCTGGGGCCACATACAGTCATCACGAAAATTCGAATTCTATTTGTACTTTGTCACACCAATAATGTTACATAATGAATTATCCATATTTAAACTATAGACTTTTTTGTAAACATCAACAAAATTTAAAATAGTTTTTATTGATATCAAAATAGCATATTATTTTAATATCCATAGTGTATACTATATTGTCTGTTGTGACGGTCTCTTATTTGACTTGCCTTGCGTTGTGGTCCAATAAAATTAAACTCGAAATTTGTCAAATGAATTGAAATTTTGAGTAATTTGAATGATTTTGGAAAAAATTAAAATTTTTGTTAAATTAGAAATTTTAGTGACATACTCGTATATCGAAAATTTAAATTGTTTCTAAGTTACCATGTGGGTTGTCAAATCATATCTAAATTTTGAAAAAATGAACATTTAAAGTTTTCTTTTAATTGATATTTTTAGTTAGTTTTGTACTCTAATACATTTTATACGTAAATAAAAATAATATTTACTATTTTTGTACTCTTAAGAATTTTTCTTCGCACATATGATCGATCGTTGGAATACAAATAAAACCTATGACACGGATAAGACATTATACAGGAGTAAAACATAAATATTGAATATCGTTAATTGTCTCTCTGAAATCCACTCCTCGACACTACCAAAGGATACACAATACTTTTGATTGGATTAAGTTTCGATATCGACACGACTTTACTGAGATCTGCAAATAACAACTATCACTTTTGAGTAGTTTAATATTAGAAATCGAAATCATTTCTTCATAGTGTACTGTTGTAAATGTCTCCTTTCTTCAAACGTTTAACTAAAAAAATGAGTTATCATTTCTTTAATACCCAATTCATCCATCTCCATTATCTCGTCTTAAAAGTGAAGAATACCAACGGCGCAAAGTATATCCGGTTTTTTTTTTAATTGCTGATACTTAATCTTAAAACGGTAAAATATGTAAACAGTATATATTTCTCTGACACTTGGCTCAGAACCATTTTACAAAAGATATGATTCACCGTTTCTTCAAAATGCAATATAGCCCCATCATTATTATCTTGTCCAAATACCGAAAAACTTTTTAAGATTTGTTTTGAGCGGAAAATAATTTTCTTTTGGAAATAATTGGAATCATAATATTTACACAAAAATAATCTCATGAAATGTAGACTTGATTTCTGTTAGTGTTTAGACCGTAACACGCATTTAACAGTGGGTTGAAAATCATTTATGATTATCGAAATACGACTATTCACCATGCTAATTCATACGTTTAAGTATTTAACGACGTAAAAATATATTTGTATTTGTATATACGTATGCATTTGTATACAAACCCTATAACACAGGTATAGATTGCAGTTTCTGTTTTTTGCAGTATATCCAACGTAATAATATTATAACACGAGTATTATACATGATATTGTATTTCATTTTACGGCCGTGACGAATGACAATAACGTTACGTATACGCTAGATCGTGCAGGCTGCCGGGGCAACGAGGACAGTGGCTCCGCTTTTTCGCACGCGTGACTTGCAGCATCGCTGCCGCCACCACCACCATCACCACCACCACCACCACTACTACCAACGACACGAGCTTCGAACGGCGCGCGCGCAACATACACACCCTCAGAACAAGAGGGTGGTCACTCCACGAATACACACGCCTACACCGGGTGTGCGCGGCAACTAGCACGAGCGCCCCGGGCGAGCCACGGGGGTCACCGTCACGGTTATCGATCGCATTTATTTGTATTTCAACTGGAGCAATGTTGCCAGCCACCACCGATACATACACACACACACACACGTATATACATACTATCACACGCCGGCATAACGACATAAATACAGAGCAACAACTAAACACCGCGACGATTCGCCCATCGGTGCCCACGAGAACGCGGCCATTTTCGACGTTATTACGACCTCGCGCGACTCGCGGTTGCACCCTGAACACCACCCCTGCAAGACACGTCACGTGATCTCACGTCTCGATACATCGATAAATTATAATTTATGTCGTACGTGTATTGTTGTCGCTACAATACGCATGTCACGTACGACCAGAGGTGTATTTAGGCACAGGCCCTGTAGGCCCGGGCCTAGAGCGGGGACATTTGAAGGGCGGCAAATTTCAACATTTTTTTTTTTTACAGAATTACAAAAAGTTTTTTTCATTCGACAACATCAAATTCGAATCGTTTTTCGACTAGAGAAATTCGTTTACAAATCATAAGTTTTATGATTTAGAGTTACGGTTTGAACCGTCAACGCGTGCGTCCGTTCGCTCAAAATCGAACGGCTACTTACATGATATTATGTACTATACGCACACGCGATACGGCACGAACCAGCTAGTACGCGTGTGGGTAGCGAAAAAATGCGCGCGCTCAACGCGGGTTCGAATTCTCAAACAGCTGATTCGAATGTGTTTTGTGAAAAATTTTAGGAGAGGCGCAGAGGAAAAAGAGGCGGCGTATCGGAAAGTGTCTACAGGCGGAAAATCCCTAAACGCGGCACTGCGTACGACGATCCCCCGTCGCAAAACCTGCCCGAGGCCGACCTCGGAGCGCGAAAAGCCCCGGGTGGACGGTGCGCCGTCGTCGTCGTAGCCGTTACATAACGTTTGGTCACGGTGCTAGACGACCGTCATCACGCCGCGGTGTCGTCGGTTAGCGCGAGTAACCCGAGACTCGGGTGCACGCGTACCGACACGGGACCGCAGCCGATCTGTAACCGCGACACTGTGACGACTGTGCGAGCACGCGAGCCGCCGCCGGTGGGTGACGATTTTCGTCGCGTAACTCGACCCGGGGCGCGACGTGCGGACATCGATACCGCGAGCCGCGTATAGTGTTTCGTCACACCGGCGCGAAGAGAGATCGGAGTAGAAAAAATAAAATAAAAATCTCGCATCGTGTGAATTCAAATGTGTAGGCGTCCGACGATAAAACGCGATGCCACGGCGGCGGCGGCGGCGACACGAGAACGCGCCGGCCAGTGCGTACGCGTCGCGAGACGACCGCACGACGCATTGGTGCGCGCGTAGGTACACAACAATACATATTTGTACGTAATAAAAACAATAATAATTCGACGACGACGATAATAATTTAATGTACGATATATATATATTGTATTGTATGATTATACGACGGTAACGTTACACGTGTGTGCCGCGAGTAATGCGATTACACGCACGTATGACGCGGCGACGGGGTGAAATACGACGACGATCGCCGTGCAGCACAATGTGCACGTCGCGTTTACAAATTATCGTGCACGGACAATATACGTGTAGTGTGAGTGGTTATAGAGATTTAAACGCGCGCGCGCGACGTCACGTCGTCGTATTCGTCGTATACGCCCCGTACGAACGTACGTACGTCATCGTAATATATTGCGATGCGTGCGTCTGCTCGTTGTTATATATTATTACACACTATGTACTCGAGTGGTATATACATACATTATACGTGTAAACGACTCGATGCGATGTCACGCGTACATTTATACGTGTGTATACATGTAATATATTTATGCACGTGCCGGTGCGTATCTTTGTATGTGTGTGTGTGCTTGTGTGTGTGTGTGTGTGTGTGTGTGTGTGTGTGTGTGTGTGTGTGTGTGTGTGTGTGTGTGTGTGTGTGTGTGTGTGTGTGTGTGTGTGTGTGAGGCACGCATTATTGCTGACCGTCGCCGCCGCCGCTGACGACGACTATACGAGTCCTCTCGGCGGCGACCACCGCAGCGGCGGTGGCGAGATGACGCGGCAACGAGATCTTTTGCGCTGATATAAACAGTATGGGACGACGCGGTGCTGCTGTCACTACTACGTGTGCGCACACAAATACGTATAAACGATGTTTTATCGTTTGTTTTAAACGACCGAATAAAATATAAACACGAGCTCGTGTGTATTGGATGTTTGGACACTTACTGTGCGCGTGCGCTCGTATACCGAAAACGGAATATTACAAGACTTTCAAACTTTTTACACACCCTGTATACGTATTATGAACGACCGCTGGAGATCGACACGATAATAACATGGGTGAATATGTATGCCGGTATGCGAGCATCGTAAACGTACGACTTGGATATGCCTCATAAACACGATACACTGAGCGGACAATGGGGTCGATTAATGGTAATGGCGTAAAATCGAAAAACTTTAATTCGTTTAAACGCGCGCACGCTTTATGTATTGCCCCCTGCAATCTCATTTACGAATTGGACCCGATGTCACTTTATACGTCGTTAAGCAATAAACGACTTTTTTCTCTACTGTTACGTAGTCAATGCAACGACCCGGTATAATCACCGTAATCACAAGTACTACATCACCGTAGATAGATACAGGCTATAATATAGTAGGCTCACCACGAACAAACGATATTTTATCTTGAAATATAAAAAGACCAATTTCGATCGCAGCATATTTTCCAAAAATGTTGATAAGATAAATGTCGGTATACAAAAAGCAACAGTAAATTTCACTAATCAGCACCATTCGATTATTAAATGTAGACGTTGATGGTTCTTTGACCTTTCTGATAGTCTAAACGATTTCATGATCATATAGATACATCGTTTATAATTTATATCTGAAAATAAATTAGTGTAAAAACATTCAGTAGTTTACTTGCATTATTTTGTTAAAAAAAAAATCCAATAAAATAATATTTACGTGAGCAGTTTTTCCCATAATCTCGTGAAAAAATGTACTTCTAATGCGATTATTAAATAATGAGAACTCACATGTAAAATGATAGGTTAAAATTTCAAATGTTAATCAATATTTAATTAATTTGTAAATAATAACAATATTGTTACCATTAACTTGACTATTCATAAAAATAATCTATTTAACTGCATATACACTGGAAGTACTTTTTTTTGAAATAAAAATCAGCACGACCAATCGATTAACAAATATTTCATACTAAATTTAAAATGAAATTTTTGATAGAAACGAGTAAGTTTGTATACAATTTAGAAATCTAAAAGTGATTATTGCAAATATTATATGCGATGAAAACAAAAATAAAATTATAACTAAAATAATATATTCTATATTATTTAGATTAAAATGATTTTTATGTTTTAATTGAAAATTGATTTTGAAACTATAAAACAAAGATGGTAATAAATAACGTAGTTGATGGAATTAAAATGTTATTAAAATTCCTCATAAATATGAAAAACGTTAAGACCTTATAATTGAAATGAAAAATGTCTATACATTTTACATAAAACAATCGCAAGAAAAAATAATTAGATAAATACTTCTTAAGGATTATTTATATAGCTCGAAAAAATCCATTTATTGTGGATAATTTAATTACATTTTTAATACAACATTGACGTTGTCAACATTTTTGCAGGTTGTAATAATGCTTCATAAGTTTTTTCCAGCAACTCAATAGATCGGAAATTATACGTAATATTTACTTTAATAATGTTTATGGAATAAACTGTTTTTGTATCAATTTTCAATTTTAATCATTATGAACCTTAAGAAACCGGTGAAACGACATGTTTGAACATCTTGGTTAAAGAAAATTTCTCCTATGTCATTCAAGAAAACTTTAAACAAGTATGATGAAAACAAATCTAGGGACAATGAGACTAAACATGGTAAATACACATACGGTATATTTTTAAACCATAACTTTGCTCAGAATCGTTTAGCTAAATATCATCTATAGTTTCTTGAAAATTCATTACACCAATCACTGTTATCTTGTCCTAGGAGCAAAGAAACTACATGGTGTGAGTATATCTTTTTTTATATCTATTATACGATTGAAATTCGACTTAGATAATGTGTTATTTTGGTATCTTGTACCAATTTTAATTACGACGCGGGTCACGGCGAAATGACGTTATTCATTGTACACGATATTTAAATGTTTATAACTCGCTAACTTATTCCATTCAATAAATTTTTTTTGACGAATTTGTTCTGTTCACAGTTCTCTAAACTTTTAATGTGGAAACTTTTTTGACTACTAAGATGTCAATTGAGTATTACTGCAGTGCATGGTATTCTAAACATTAAAATTTTTAATAATTATTAACTATAAAATACGAGTGAATGTATAACACACTAAATAAACTATCGTTCATAAAACTATTTTTCACTGTAAACACTGAATTGAATTGTATAAATTATCAAAATGTTTTGAATTATAAAATACTGTGATATGGAATACCAAAAACTCTTGTTGTCTTTATTGAGTAGGTGGGTCTTAAATAATAATTAAAAAATATTTTTGTTATATTATTCTATACAATATATTTATTCTATGATATGTATTTAAATATATTTCAATTATTATATATATTTCTGACCATAATATAGTTTTATCCCAAAAAATCCACGTTGTAAAAACTTTAGAACCAAATTTAGGTTGGTAAAATATAATTATACTACAAGTCACCATGCTTTTGTCAGATTTTATGAACATTATCACTACAATTTGAAAACAAACTAGAATAAACGTATACTAACTTAAATGTCGTCTCTTAACTTGAATTACAAATTATAACAATTATATATAAACTTTATTTGTTTATGGATATCGTCGTTATGCTGTACTCGCTAAGTCATAAGTAATCCTAGACTGACAAGTAAAAAAACAATACTGTTTTATAAAAAAACAGCATAAAAACGAGTTCATTTTCAATTAATTCTCTAACGGATTTTCGTCATAGTATAATCTACTATAAATCGAATGCGTGGATATAAAACAAGAGCGGTTAATCGTCTCAAAACAGAAATTAACAGACATAAGATGTGTTCGAATCTCCTATATATGACATAAATGACCTGCATGAGACTCATTCAGGCCGCGTGCACACACACACACACACACACACACACACACACACACACACACACACACACACACACACACACACACACACAAACACACACACACATCACGACAAGTAGGCGTACGCACGGAATTCGTCCTGCTGTCCTGCTCTGACGACAATAACACGTCGTGATCATAAGGGACGTTCGCGATATTTACCGCCGCCGTCGTCCCGGAATAACGTTTAACCATATATGACGCGCGAAATACACGCTGCCACCACCGCGGCGTTTTCTCAAACGCTATTCCGGTAGTCGATCCGCACGCACGCGACTTTCGGCCGGGCCCGCCGAGCGACTCGATTTTTCCGATCCTCCACGCGTTCGTGCGGATACCTAACTGACGCGAGAACACAAGATAACGGCCGAAAACAACGCGCAGTCGTGTCGGATGGTTACGTACCTGTGTGTAGAGCGCTCAACGGCCTGACGGACGCACACGCGGGCCTAACCGCCGCGGACAATCGTCGTGGCAGCCGCCCGGAGACTCATATAATGTACGCGGGCGCGGGCGCGTCTTCCGCCACTAGGTCGGTCGCACGTTTTCAAGCCGTCCGGCCCGCCGGCAACCAGCGTTCCCGGGCGTTTGCCGCACCCCGCCGCCGTCCGGTTCGCGATCGCGAAATTTCGTGGTGCGCGCGCGGCGACGGTGACGGGTCCAACGCCACCCGCTCGCGGGAATCGAGAACGCGAACGTCCGCGCGACGTCCGGTCGTCGTGTCGTAAAAAAATCAAAAAAAAATTAAAAGAAAAAAAACGGTCGAGACGAGAAAACGGACGTTGAACAAATTCACGCGCGTATCGTAATCGTAATCGTAATCGTAACCGTAATCGTAATCAGTGTCGTATCTGGCCGCCGGTCACGGAGCGGTTTTGCGGCAACGTCTCGGCAACTACTACCGCGGGCGTCGTCGTCGCGGTCGCGGTCGCAGTCGTCGGGTACCGCGCGCAGCGGCCAGTAGTCTCCGGGCGCGACACCGGGGTGGGGGAGGGGCGACGCCGGCAGTGTGGTGCGGCCGTCGCCGTCGTCGTCGTCGTGAAGTGCGCGTGCGTTCGCGTCGTCCGACCCGCCGGTTGTTCGAAAAGGGTTGAAACCGCGGCGGCATAGGTGTTGAGCTCCGGGCCGGCGGCCGCGGGACACAATATGCACACGAATATTACGATATCGTACAATGTGTCGTGATTACGATTTATACGGGTGGGCTAGCCGACACCTTACCGACGATTAATTAACCCCCTCGACATGACGCGAACGCGGAAATCAAATTACGATACCTATTATGCACGGTAATCTGACGTGTACGTCCGGTAAACTATTAAGACCACGTGCGCGAATGTCTGTCGAAATTTAAATATTCTCACTTACAATCGATTTCGCTAGGAGAACGGTAATTTCCTTTAGCAAGAATATAATATAAAACACTTATTGTTTCAAACCCTCGTCGTTCTACGAGTATAATGAAGTATGATCACTCGATTTTTTAGTTTCGTGAACTATACAAATCAATATCGGTATAGATACTTAACGTTTTCAATCTTCGAGTCGGCCGGGTTACAATACCGTTATAATCGTTCACATCAAAACGTAAACAATAATTACATACGATACATTATAATATAACGTACCTACCTAATAAATTATCCAAGTACACCGTACAGTCATCATATTATGTTCACTAGGTCTACGATCATAGTTAGTTTTCAACATTCATATACGTGGTAACAGTTTACTAATTGTGTTATGTGTAAACATAAATATGTTTGTATTCACGCCAGACGCATAACTATCGCCACTGTAATTTTCAATTGAATCGACGGTCAAACTATTTATGTTCTTTTCGATACAATAGTGGCACCCTGCAGAGAAAAAAAATACTAAACGATAAAATGATGTGAAAAGTATCACAAATTACAGACAATAATAATTATTACTAACGCACAGCCCCCGGTTTCTCGCGCACAATTAATGACACACGTAGTAGCGTGTGAGTGTTTGTGTGCGTGTACGATTGAAATCCAAGTGGAGATCTAAAGAAATTTATCCCGTCGTTTTACACGTGAGTGATTGACTGCATACAGGTGTGTATCGTACTCTTTTGGTGGACATTGGACGAAATAGCCATGTGTGCTGTTGTATTTGTCCAGTCGATGATGTATGCACGTGTGTGATAATTTGTATACCGAAAATACATAGCACACATATGTCACATTATGACGGCTGGATGAAAAGACCGAATAGCATCTGCTGAGTAGCAGAATATTGGTGAATAGTAGGTTAAAACATAATGAGAATTTTACATGTCTACTGTTAGATATTATATTATAATATTATAACACAATAATAATGGTACCTATTAAATTATGTATGATTTTTTGGAAACAAAACAAATTTTAAAATTCATAAATAAATGAAAATAAAAAGTCGAAACGTCAACATTTTCAGATTAATAAATTCTATAAAATATTCAAACCTTCAAATTTGTCGAAATCATTAATAAATAAATAATAATAAACAAATTAATATAAAATGTTGTTATTTTCAAATCGTTTACTGAAAAATTAGAATACTTAAAATGAGAATTATTTGTAGTCTTCTAAAAAAAAAAAAAAAAACAGTATTCGATTTTTTTATTATCTTAGGAGATACTGTAAGGATAAAATCCTCATAGAATACCTTGAATAGTACATAAATAATTTATTAAACTTACATCAGAGGAACAAAATTTATGAAATAATCCTGTAAATTCTGATTTAAAATCCTAAATTTAATTCTTTCGGCAATCCGTATGATTAATTTCATTAATATACCCGTCGGCCATTAGTTTTTATATACATAAAACCTAGGATTCCTGAATATAACTTAATTAGCTGCAACACGCGTTTGTTAAGGTCATGCAGCTGTGGCTGGGGTTACGAGATTAACTATATCTTTAACAGGCATACGTGTGTCAAGTCGGTGACCACACCCCTTAATGAGTACACGATACATAAAACTTGTGAGATTATATTTTACGATTGATTTGTAACTTCCTAATGTAATTTACTTTTTTTATAACTACTTTGCGTTAAGAAGAAACTCATTTTTCCATTCATGTTAACTATCTGTAACAAAAAACTCTAAAAAGAAAATTTATTTGCACACGTTGAGTTGGTGCTTGAAATCATACATGGGCTAAATACTAGTTGACACATTTTTCAGATCATCTGTTTAAGTGTCATTTTCGTCCTCACTTGAACCCGGTACGTTTCAAAAGCATTACAGATTTTGATATTCAAATGTAATGGTTTCCGCAATATTTATTGAACTACAATTAACAGTAATACACTATGCACAGTCACCAACGTGTAAAATTAAAACTGCGCTGAAAGTTTATTTCATGCAAAATTATTAAATATACTCGAAACGACTACTTTTTATTATAAGATAAACTAAATTACTATTGTTATCGAATATTCGATTATTTGTATCACAATCGTTGACAATTTTCAAGTAAAAAATTTTGAGTGTGCGCGAACAATGATCTATCATTTCTTTAAAATTCAATATACTCATCCCCAGTATCTTCTCCGAGGAGCGAACCTTATGGCGTGAGTACGTACGGATGATATGGCGTATCGTATAATAATAAATAAAATATAAAATAAAATATGAAAATTGAGCCAAAAACTAGGTAAATATACAATTTATCCAAAAAATACCAAAAATAATATTATTTGGCAACAATGTAATCATAACAAATTATAGCCAGTTACCAAATAAAAAAATACATAGAAAATGATTCAATAGTGAAAATAGCGATTTTACATTTTCCCAATAATCTTAGTTTTAAGAAGACCATTTAACAGTTTTCCTAACTTTTCAAAAATTCTTTTCCGTAATTTAGGATCTAATTTCATACTTTATATTCGTACAATCGTCGTACAGTAAAATGCAACTTCATATTTACATGAAAATTGTTCGTTGGTAGCAATTATTTATTAATATTCACATTCCAGTGAGTGTCTGACCACAAAAGCAGCTGAGGCGTCATCTTCTCAGAAATCGCAACAGTGTAGTCTTCTACGAAATGAAAGGCGCTAACAAAAGCATACGTTTGCACATATTTTATCGAATGCGTTTTCCGATGATAATGCTACGACAGCGTTACCACTTTGTTATAGTCACTTGGCCGCTTAACTATGTTAGTGTAAATTGTGTGTGTGTGTGTGTGTGTGTGTGTGTGTGTGTGTGTGTGTGTGTGTGCGTGTGTGTGCGTGTGTTTTTAAGGGCACGATATTCTCGAGTATTAATTTTTGAATTAGAAATATTTTAGAACATTAAATTTTCTTTTTATACTTAAAACATTTATGTTCATTTTGTAATTTAATATTCATTAGTTATTATTGAAGTATTCGACTTTTGATTTTTATACTAAAGGTACTTTGGGCCAAGCACGTATTTGATAATAATAATTACAGAAGCAACGATACATATTTTGAAAGTATCAAAACCTTAAAAATTATTTCCAAATAATTTTAACATTACTTATGATTTTACTTCACCAGGATTATAATTTTTCATTAACAGTTTGTATAATAATTCCTTTAAAACTTTAAGTTAAATTATTTTGGGGAATATCACTATTTTTCAAAAATGAAAATTCGTTGAGTCTAAGCATATTGACAAATTAAATTTTTCTGCTAATTAATATTAGAGAATTAGGATAGTAAACAGAAATAAAATTCTTATTTATTTAGTTCTTTTTTTCAAGAATTGTCATGCTTTAGAAATATTTCTATCTCTTGAAAAAAAATGTATGTTTACAGTGAGTTTATATATATATATATATATATATATATTTAATACGCACTTGGTCAATTGAATATAAAATATACGAAATATATTACTATGATAAGTGTTACAGATCAATAAATTAATTTATTATTTAATAGTACAAATAGACGTATATCCTAACGTGATAGATTTAAATCATTAAGAGAAATATTCAAGATGTTGATAAACTAAATCTATATAAATATACGTAAACTATATAAATAAAACTCACAGATGTGGCATTAGTCATTACTCATTTATTATTTTACTGTCTTTAAATGTTTTAAACTATAATATTTAAATTAATCGTTTTTAAGTATAAATCAAGATAAGTGATATTATGTAAAGTATATTCATTGTTGCACATGTGATGTACAAAGATAAATAACCGATGTATTGGATCCGATTAGTATGATAAATGATTAAGATTATTTCCGGATAAAAATTATCGGAGGGATAAAAATGATTACCTAGGTTATAGAGCGCACGCCACTCATTATTGATTAAAATTATAAACGGGTCTCTGTAAATTGCGTCCCATTTCAAATTTTTTATGTAAATTTCGGCCCGGGTATATTTTATACATACGTAAATTGCGGCCCAGGTATATTTTATACATACGTAAATTGCGGCCCGGGTATATTTTATATATACGTAAATTGCGGCCCGGGTATATTTTTGTACATATGCCTATCTAACTTTTTCTTATTAATATGTAAATTACGTCTAAGCCTTTTTTCCACAAAACCAATATTTTCCTTCCCATTTTTCAGACTTAGGACTATAACTATAACAGACTTAAAACTATCTATACAAGTATTATTATCATCAAATTTCAAAAAATACTTACACGTTTTAACTGTGCAACACCAACGTTGAATACCATTGTTTGGAAATTTATGAAAACGAAATTTGAAACCATCAACTATTTTCAACGTTTTATTCCTTTCACTTTTCATAACGTCCATTTTTATTAGATTGAAAAAAATACTGTAAACTGTAGAGCAACCACAGATATATAAAACAACTAGATAGCCGACTCAACGAATAAAATTGAAGTCTAGAATCCATTACGAACAGGGCAAAATATGATTGATTAATCCATGACATTTTATATTATTCCATGAAATATAATTGTTCTGTGATTGAAACCAAAGATATAATATATAAATGTTGTTTTATATATCAGTTATCTTTTTATATGGTTTCGGATTGAAACACAATGTTTCGATTATAATTTATAAACTATAAACTATAAAGTGCAATTCAAGTAATTCAACATCATGGTGGTTTCTTGTTCTGTGTCTGGTTGTGTCAATAGAAGACTGAAAGGAAGCAAAGTTCATTTTTTTTCGTAAGTTCCCGGGACGCAATTTACGTATGTTTTAAAAATACACGGGCCGCAATTTACGTATGTTTTAAAATTACGCGGGCCGCAATTCACATAGTATATGACCATGACCGTACTTATAGGGACGCAATTTACCGACTCCGATTATAAACGTCTCTCTGTACTTCCTAACTCTTCTTTTTCCCACCACCAACGTAGTCGACATCTATATGAAACCAACGTGGACCGTCCCAGTATTCTGTGCTATCTCTAACACCCTTCCGTGACTCGGCATAGGCATGTGGCACGGGATCTCGAGTGGCGTACCTTCCGAAAGTGCCGTACATTCAGGTTTATTTATGTTCAACGCGTCAGACTATCAGATCAGTTCTACACGTTACTTCGATTCGTATTCGAGTTGTCGTTCGTTATAGTTATTCTATGTAAATATTTAGATAATAATTTGTATTTGTGTATTTGTTCAGCTATCTGCTATACTAATATTAATAAATTATTTTCAAACATGTTTACTAGATTTAATTGTGAGCAATATAAGAACAATATTTACAGTCCATTTAAAGTACTTAACACGTCTCTTATGTGTAGTTGTATTCCCTTCCAAAACATTTATAAACTAGGTTCAAGTCCACCGTATCAACGGCCATCATTTCGATAGCTATACTGCACTATTAATTTCGTATCAGTAGACTTCAAAATTAGGTATTTGTAAAAATAAAAATTGTATTTGATCACATTAGATAAATGAAAATATGACAACACTATAGTATGTTTAGTTTTCTAGTGGACTTTTTTTTATTAGATAAACATATGCAACAGTATTTCCAAATAAAAAAAAAACGGTAAAATGAAGGCAGTAGAAGTTTGTCTACTTCTTCGGTCTTAGGACCAAATACTGGCGATGGATGTATTGAATTTTAAAGAAACGATAACTATTTTGAGCAAAGTTTTGAGGTGAAAAATACCATATATGCATATTTTTTTTAGTTTCATTGTTTTAAAGTAATTGTGTAAGGATTATTGCCCTAAGAAGTGTCTTCAAAAAAAAAAAAAAACAAAAAAAACAAAATAAAAATGTATTGTAATACCAAAAGGTATTCCACTTCTCTCAAAATCTAAAACCTTAGATACCCAATCGGTTATGTTTACTCATAATTTTGATTTATTAAATGATAAAAATTAACATCAGAAGATTTTTCAGTGTTAATTCATTTGACTGACTTTCCTAAATACAGCATTATACGTACATTTATTTTCTTACGAGACATCGTTTCGATAAAATCGAAAAAAAACATTTGACAAAATACGTAGTAGGGTGTTTGGCTTCACAAACAACATGTTCTCAGACCATGTTTTCCATGAACTCCCATATTTTACTGGTCGGCTGATTTACTTCTGTTGCCATAGTCGATTAATATCTTTCTCTTAAATATAATATTTTTCAAAAACATTGGTTTGGCTTCTCCCCGGATGTGTACCTGCACGCACAGTAACCATGTCGGGGAGTATCATAACCAGCATATTGTTTTTCCTATTCTAAGTATGTACGATCTATACGAAAGTACTGGAAGTACACAGGTATGCACTGGATGCATAACTCGCGAAAAAACTGTTGCATGATTTTGAACTCCGCGTGTTTACGGAATGGATTCCTATAATATGCCAATAGATTTAAGAACTGTGCCAGTTATTTTTTGGTATTTTACGTATTTACCGTAACAAAACTGACAACTGCAACAATGATAATCATACGGCACATCGGTTCTTTTGTACGTCTTATATTATATTATTATTACTATCGGTGTGTGTTTAGGTACCAATACAGATGTCTATATAGGTGTATATACCCGTATTCTCCAAGCTATTGTTGTCGTATATTCACAGCCGCTACCGGTAAACCTACCCCACTCATACAGTGAATATATAGTAACCCCACCACGAGCATACATTATATATTCACGTGGCACCCGAGTTGTACTAAAACTACTATACTACCATCACCGTTGTCGTCGTTATTATTATTGTTTATTATAATATTATATACTTTTTGCAGGTACCCATCACCACCCCATTTCGTACACTCTATATTTTATTATAATGTCGAGTGTGTATATGTTTTGTATGTGTGTATGTGTGTGTGTGTGTGTGTGTGTGTGTGTGTGTGTGTGTGTGTGTGTGTGTGTGTGTATGTGAGCGTGCGTGTGTATAAAGACATTATCTGTTCGTAGCACCCGCCCGTTCGTAATAACAGCGGCAGCAACGACCGAACCCGAAACAAACAAAATACAACATTAGCCTATTGTTATCTTTATTTATATGTGTATATGTGAAAGAGAGAGAGAGAGAAAGAGAGAGAGAGAGAGAGAGAAAGAGAGAGGGACAAAGACAGAGACAGAGAAAAAGAGAGAGAAAGAGTTTATAATAGAGATGAACGGACAGCCGCGACGGATGAGATGATAATAATATTTGCACAGCAGCTGTATTTTGCCGTATGTATTTCTGATATCGAAGACTGTGCATTATATACAGGGTGAATTTTGTAAAATAACGCACGTATTATAATTTTTTTTAAATGCTTACTAAAAAGTAAAATGTAAGTCCAATCACTGTCAACTTGTGTATTTTTTTTCTCGCAACATTTATGTACTATAAATGACTAATTTTCTAAATAATATTTTAAAAATTTGAATGGCATATTATTTTTCACGTATCCTTTAGCAAGAGTGCTCCTCAAGGTTAGATATTGTTAGGATAAACAAGTTCTATAACGTATTATAGTCTGAAATTATTTTACGAATTCTCTTTAATCAAATTTATTTATTTGGTTTTAGCCGTGTTTCTAAAATCTTAACAACTCCGTGTAAGTATTCAAGAAATAGCTTTTTATTAGTAGTTTTACTCAGTTGAATTCAGGATTGTTAAAAGACATCATTGGGAATAAAACATTATAAACGGTAAAACATATTTGTTAAAAATTGTATATTTTTACTCATACTGGATTTAGGTGTTACGTATTATTGAAAAATCAAAGGTAGTGCTATTATAATAACTTACAGTTAATTCTCAATGTATTTTATGAATAAACCATTTTCGTTGTGATGAAAGTCTCAATGCAAAAAATCACCCTGTATATTATCGTTTTCTTCTCGATATACAAAAACGGTGTACCACCTATTTCCCAAAACACGGATTTGGATAATATATTATTTTCACAACGGCAAGCATTATGACATGAGTTTATTGTATATCTACGAAACATTATCAAAGGCGTGTATGTCGTGTAAACACGAACTGCAGTAGTAGTGCATAATAATACTTACGGCATGTGCGTAATCTGTAATACGGGTCGTTTGACTGACACGCTAAATGCCCCAGCAATGTGTGTAATTTTAATAGGATTTCGACAACAATAGTTAATAAGTTGATACAGTCACGATATAGTAAAAAACTACAAACTATACATGACAGCGATTAACTAATGGCGAATGCTTAATGTTCTCTCTAAAATAAGATATCTCGTGAATCTAATAATCGTTTCAACGTTCCAAAGGACCGTGGACCAAACAAATTATTTTTTAATCGAACATGTTATATTTTTCAGGTGGAAATATTTTTCGGGTTTATATTATGCAACAAATGGCTTGTTTGATTTCATGAAGAAGTGAGTCGAGCTGACTGAAACGAGTGATTATCCTTTTAGTGATCTAATTTTTAAGTATGGCATAAATACCCTACAAAAGTCTACTTTTACCCATACAATTAACTAGATAATTCCGGAAAAATTTACTTCATTATAACATTGTACAGCTCATTTTTCACTGACTGGGAAATTTTTTCCCTTCCCTTTTTTCTGTGATAACACTTGAGCTGCCTGATCAAATTTGGTGTATTAATTAATAATAATATAAACAGTATTCACATGAATGTTTTGTCACGTAAGTTTTTTTATAAACACCGAAGGTTAACGAGAGCATAATATAGCTCAATTTCAATAAATACGTACCTTAACCTAGTACTTTTTTAAAATTTATACAGTTATTTTCAATGATTCAAAATGGAAAAAAGCGATTTTTTTTCTTAACGCATGAGTTCACAACAAAAAATATTAAGCGTTTAGGTACTGTTACCTATTACTTACTTGCATGCTTATATACGGTGTAATAATTGCTATACAATGTACTTTATTCGGTTGCAGTGTGTATTTGATATATATATATATATATATATATATATATATTAAACGAGTTTGAATATTGAGTGCGTGCGAAAATCCCGTACCTCTGTGTATTAAGGGTTACGAAATGAGGGGGGGATGGCGAAAAGTCACTAAAATTATAACACGTTATTGTTACTATTAAAACTGTTTTGCACGTAAATTAAATCAATTTATATAGTTAACCGTTTACCAGAAATGCACCTAACCCTTTCTAAATTTCTATAGAAACCCACGAAAAAAAATGCTTATTCTTTTCCCACGCGGCGGTGGCGGTGACGAGTATTGTCGTGGTGGTCCGAGCTGCCAGCATAAGGTTCCTTTAACCCTTTTTCTAGAACAACTACGACGTTACTACACTACGCCGTTAATATGCCGCCGTCGTGCTCATGACCCTTTTTGTTTGTTTTTTCCGGAAAACAAAACAAAACAAAAAAAAAACGTGGAAATAGCTGTGCGAAACATTTTCCCACGAGTTAAACGCTGAAATATAATAAAAATTGGTATTATATAATGATATAATTTATCACAGGGAATTTTAATAAACCACTGTAGCTATGCCAACGTCTCAATTTCACTGGTTTCAAACGGTTTTCCAAACCTTTTTTGATTTGCTGACACTGCAATAAATTATAGATATTGAGTAGGTACCGACTTTTACGTAATATGAAATCAACATAAATTTATAAACGATTGTGTCTGTGTAATGTGCTAATGATTTTATGAACAAATATCTGATTATTAATATTCGTTTAAAATAATAATATGTTTACAAATAAAATGGTTCGAATATGATTTAACATATTTTTTTAAACTAGATTAAAAAGTGCACAAATGCACTAATTGAACATAATTTTAACGTAGAAAAGGAATATTATAACAACATTAGACGTCGTATGTTCATACATATGAAATTAATGAAGAAAATAATTTGATAATTAAAAGTAGGTAATTACTTATATCATAGAACTTTAAAATGTTTTTATTGAACAGTGTATTTATTTTTAGTATATGTAAATACTATACAGACAAATTATTAAAAACAATTCAGAACATTTTTTTTTGTTTTTTTAGAATTGTCTATTGTGCACAATATCAAAGTATTATGTGTGTAATTTTTAATTTATTGAACATTTAAATCGAGAGTTTCTTACGTTATTAAAGCATAATATCTGCATATTATTACAATGCCCAATCATATAATATCAAGACCGTAACACATAATATACCTATTGCAAAGTACATGATATGTAAACTCGCATGTTTACTGTACATAGATCCTGTTTTTTTCTCTTGTCAGTGATTTTTCGTTCTCATAGAGACGAATACAAATTCACACTTCTTTTACGTAGATTTCGCCGCCAACTAATTGGGAATTTCCAGCTCACCGCTACGTCGACATTCATTATAGTTGACGTTCGACTACATACACGAGTGACGATTTGCACGATGAATAAAAAGTATTGTGGCTAATACTGTAGCGATCGCGAGCTGGAGTTTAAGTATACTTCTTTAAGCGTCACGCGTTGTAATATTATATAATACTTTGTGTCATCGGCTGCACGGAAAAGAGGTAAAAGAGAGGGTCTCGGTTGTCGGGAGGACGAATTAATTCAATCGCAACGCATTTACGTTCATGTCATTATTATTTATTATTATTATTATTATTACTCGTCGAAAAATATTAATAGTAAAATATTATTCTCGGTCCCTCACAGTGCACCGCATCCGCTGCCGCTTTTTGCTCCTCCGAGGCCGGTGTCAGGTTTCTCCCTACAACGCGCGCGCGCACGCACACACACACACATACACACACACACACACACACACACACACACACACACACACACACACACACACCTCCCATACAGTGCCGTTTTACCACCGCTGTCTCGTCTACAGAGCGTAAGTGCGTGCGCGAGTGTCTGCACGATGAAAACCTCGTCCGTCCGCTCCCCGAGATCGTCGACAATCGCCAGCTCTTCGATTCATCCATCCATCGGGTACTGTTCAAACACAAACACAAAACAAACATACTCTGTAACTCACGCACGCGCATCGCATCGTCTCCCTTTGTCGAGTCGTAGGGTAGCACACATGCACACAGGTTTAGTAAAAACATTTTCATCACGATTTCACTTTATGTGAAATCGTAATGAAATGCATTCCTAAAAATACCCGAGTTTCGAATGCAATTTAGTAGAAAAATCATAGCCAATATTCGGAACGTATATACTGATATTATTTATATTATGTTAGGTTAAATATTCTCAAAATGTTGTGCTATAAAAAATAAATGAATAGACAGTTAAAAACACTGCAGGTGGTTAATTAAAATAGAAGTTATTATTTATAATAACACAGGGCAATACAAGCGTTATTCGTGATTATTTTTTACTGTTTGGAGTGCAAATTATTAGTTAATTAGTGAAATCCTATACAATCGAGGGCACATATAAACCCTCAAACTCAAAACGTATTACTCGGAGACGAAAACGGCATGATATACGAAGGGGTGACCTATAAATGACGATTACAATATTGTTGCACTTGAATTTTACTATGTGAAATTTGTATACGACAGTCATATAAATGGAGCGTTTGTCGCAATGGGTGTCAAGTAATGCAAAACAAAATTCATTTTATGTGTTGAGTTCGCGAAATATTTTGATTTTTTTATTAAATCCAATTGGTACGTGAACTATTTTCAAATTATTATTTTAATGTATTTCCGGGGGAAAATGAAAATCGAACGCCTATTAAAAATCTACTCAAACGTATGGTCTATGTGATTTTTTGACGTTCTATCGTTACGAACGCTATTATAGTACAATATTGAATAACTCGTTTAATACAAAACGAGTGCATGATTTACGTAACGGCACCTGAACGGCTTTCTGCGATCCGAATAGAAAACCCGAGGACATCGGAACGCGCAATGATATTCGTGCGTAGTCATACTGCGTTTTCGCCGCGCCGGTGACGTACAGTTGAGTTTTCGGGCGAGCGGAAAAGAAACAAAATTCCCAGCGATTTCCCGCCATTCGGTCGTTGCCGACGTCTCGTCGCGACGGACGCGCGTAAAACAGGCTTAGTTTTCCGGAGCGCCCTGTACACGATCCCGTGTAGGCACACCTCGTATATATTAAACAGCGCCGTGCGCGTGTACTTTTTCCCCGTCTGGCGAGAGGAGAGCGCGTACGAGCGGGTGAACGTCTACGTCGTGCGATGACGATGATGACGCGGCGACGATATCCGACACTGGTAGCATCGAATATCACAAGGTAGAAGCGAGGTGCAGAGAGGTGCACAACAGGCCGACGCGGAGCGATCGGCGCGAGAGAGACGTGACGGGGAGCGAGAGAAAAAGGTAAAGAGAGAGAGAGAGAGATACAGACAGAGACAGAGACAGAGAGACTGTGATAGAGTGATGGCGGGACGGATACGGCGTCGGCGGCGGTGGACCGTCAGTCGCAATGACGCGGAGGGCGGGAAGTAGTAGGCACCGCGTGCTGCGTGTGTTTGACGATGACGACGGACGAACGGACGGACGGACGGACGGACGCCGTTGATATCGAGTTTCGCACGCACAGTTACCTACGGCGACGGGGCCGAGCCGCCGCCGGATAAGCCGCTGTCACCGCGCGTTATCGTCTCCCCCGTCGGATCCGCCGTACCGTGAACGCCGCCGCCGCCAGAGGCCGAGTCGCACACGCGAGAATAAACACGAGTCGCGGCGGTGTGGGTACCTATAAGTAATATGAAATTAAAAAAACGTTGTTATTATTTTTTTTTCTCTCATCCCGTGCTTCTTCTCTCTTCGTCTTCGTCGTATTAATTCAGTTCCACTGGGCAACATTATTTTCTACGTTATTGCGGCTTCTTCGTAATTCCACCAAGAAATTATTATTACATTTATACACGTATCCACCGTAGCTGTTTATATTAATATAGGTTTATAAAATACATGATTGTGTGTGTGTGTGTGTGTGTGTGTGTTTCGCGCGCGAGAAACCGGTGGATTAACGAAGGAAACGAGAACAGAGGATTTAGCAGAGTACCTACCCAGTATCTACAAACACAAGATTATGAGTTTTATTTTTGTCAATTATTATTAATATATATATATATACATATATATATTTATGTAAATTTGCATTTTATAGATTTTGTTCAACTGAAAAAAAAATGCATCGATGTAATTTTCAAAGAAACAATAAAATGTCAAAAGAGAAATGTTTAAGTAACCACTATATAATTATCTGACTCGTTAAGTTCTACGTGTTTTATAAAGAATCGACTATAGTAAACTGACGAGTATTAACCTAATATGACGTATTAGTAGGCACTAGTATACGATTACATCGTAAATTCGTACTTATGATATTTCGCACTTATTTACTATGAGTTGAAATTATTATTACTCTGCATTTTTGATACTCTTTACTTGTTACTTATCTAAGTTTTGTAGCATTAAATACAGAATTGAGTGATAATATCAACGATGAAAAATGTAGTATGATGATAATTGCTTTAAAGTTTTAAATTAGTTCGTAACTATATTACTTAATATGCATAAAAAATGTGTTTACTGAATATTAGACCTCTAAACATGAGTGTATAAATGAGATTTGCAGTACACTATTTGCTATTTTTCCGCAAAACTTTTTCTAACATCTTCACTCAATCTTCATTGGTTATTTCTAGTATACCATCAATTTTTATGTTGTGTATCAATTAATGTATAAAGAAATATCTAACTTATAAACATAATTTATCGAGATAATTTTCGGATAAGAAAAATTGAATACAAGTGCATTTTATTTGTAATGACATGGTTTGGCAGACAATATTATAGATCTACCAGAATATGTTTGTTTTAATTGTTCACAATTCTACACAATATTATTTGCGATGCTGCCAGTAAATCGAATTTCAATTTCATTTTCGAAAATCAAAAGCACATTGTTAATTTCTATAAAATCGCTAATTATTATGAAATTATTGGATTGGAATTATTATTTTACGATTAGATTAATCAACGAACGTGCCAACAATATCATATTTATTGAATTGATGGACAATGGTAATTTGAATCATTTACGAGTATATATGGTTGAATTCTATATGGAAGCGATTTTATTCGAATCAGTTGTGATACTTAACATTTCCAGCTGGTGCAATTACTTTGTAAATTTTGTTGTCATGTTAAAATTAAAAATTAATTTTATACTATAGTACACTATAGTATGAGTTCAAATCTTTTGATGGTTTTATCGACTTCATTTACAACCACCTTAGTAATGCTTACAAATAACGTATTTTTTCAATATTTTTAATTAATAAATTTGATCTTCTAAAATAATACATTTGTATTATATTTTGTACGTAAATATGGTAAAATGTTACGACAACACGTGTTGACAATGTCAAGTTGTTCATTAAACAGGTTCTCTAAATTTTGGTGTATCTAGATGTAGGTATTTAGGCACGAGCTCTTTTCTTTAGTAATTATTTCTTCACACACGGGGCAGACGGGCAGTAAGCATATGGCTGGCCCATATGGCGGTCTCTAATCACGCGACTCCGAGTCGTTTTTTGCGACATATACGGTGAGAAGTTACACCACGAGCTCCAAACACACGACGTCAACATTAGCCGGTTTTAGTGACGTGACTTTGCTGTTTCTTCAAAATATTTTACAGTCTTATTGGACCCTTTTTTTCACATAATTTTGCTCATAATCTACACACACAAAATCGTGACACAGACTGCCGGGCCGCACGTGTTTACCACTGGCGGAAGCGTCGAAAGGTTTTTGATGGAAGCAAAATAAACCTGACCGCTACCATCGTTTTAACTTTTATTACCATTTTAGTACTTCAGTGGCGCGCATAACTAAACTATTTCATTTATTACTCTTAATAATTATACAAGGGATTTCATGTTTACACGTTTTTATAGCTATGAGACTACGATTTACTTTTTGCTATAAACTTTATATGTATGTAAATAAATAAGTGTATGTTGATTTTTACACAGAAAGTACTACATTTCAGGATCGTTATGGCCACAATGAGAAGTCAGGGATTCCTGTCTGGGCCCGAGTCGTGTTATACGTTATAGTGTTTCCTGTTATTTGATAAAACAATATATATATGTATATATATATATATATATATATATATATATATATATATATATATATATATATATATATATATATATATATATATATATATGTATAGACGGGTATAGATGACTACCATATATAAAAAAATCACTGTCTCATGGCTCATTTATTATATTTATATACTGAATATATTCAATTACTTCACTGGCTAACCAATCTGTCTATAAAGTAAGACTATTTTTCTGAACAGTACGGTCAAGATTAGTACTATTTATATCGAAATAGTTCAAAACAACGAACGTATAATAATTTATACAAGATATTACAAAATACACGAAACAAATAATAATTTTTTAGAGATGAACCATTAATAATAATTATTAAAGAAGAGTTAACTAAAAAAGTATTTTTTTTAAAAGTCGCTCCACCCACTTAACAGATAGTCGTAAATAAGATATAATTTGACGGGTTCAAAATACAGATAAACTTGAACTTTGATAACTCAAAAACAATGACAAATAAAATTTGTTGTGTCCCTTTACGCTTATTTAAGTTTTAAGTTATATTTTGAATATATAATTTGAAAAATGAATTAGTTTAATTAATTTTTATTTTATTTGAGATTTGAGATTTGATTTGTTAAGACTTGACTCAAATAGTATTTTCTACCTTAGACGACAAAGCAAATGGTATCTCACATATATTTATACCAAATGATCAATTATTGAAGGATTGTTGATGATTAGATTTAAAAATATTGTGATATACACAGTGCTCAGAATTAACAAATGATGTATTTTGATAATTTTCTCCAAATAGTGAAACACATTTTTTTAATTGAGAAAAATAACATAAAGTGAACATTTCTGATCTGTAGAAAGATTTTAGATAAAGTTTACTAACTAAAAGTGGTTATTGAAAAATATATATTCACACAACAATACGTTATTATAAAAACAATAGGTTCTTAGGGGCATCACTTTATTGAGAGTCTAAAATAAATATTTTTTATTTTTTTTTTTTTATTTTTATTTGAAATCAAAAAGATTACTGGGCCTCACTGAGAAAACTCGTGTGGAGGCCCAGGAAAATATACAAATACCTATGGTGTAATTTATACGTTTATTATACTCTTAGTGTCGCATCGTATTAAAACGATCGGTACTCGTTTAGTAAGCTATTAGTTGTGAATAATTTAACTACAGTAATTTTATGCTTGTTCAATTTACTATCTCTAAATGAAAATTGTTTTTCTTTTAATGCATTAATTCTACTTGGTCAATTTCTTTCATGAAAATTATGGAGATTATTTATATGTATTTATTCATGGTCTGAGAAATGATTCTAACAATTTTTGTCGGTTGTTTTACCAAGCCACCACTTTTCCTAAGTTAGAATTATAATTTTTGACAGCTCCGCATTCCGTCTTTGCGTTTTTATATTTGTTTTTAACGTGCCTCGAACAAAGTGTTTCTATTGTTTATGTTTCGGCACCGGTCAATGATATTTTCCTATTATTATTCTTATTGTCCGTCTTATGAATCAATCCGTGTTCATTTAAAGTTGATTATGCACGCAATGTGAATCGTAATATAAAATGGTACTTTCTACAATTCCATCGAATATAACTGTTAATAAAGTATTCCTATCTTACTTTTTAATCTAATTTTGAAAAAAATCCTTCAAATATGTTACCGATTCAAAACAAACCAAAAATCAACGACCCATAATTTTGATTGATATTAATCGCAAAATCATTAAGTATATACACTATAAAAGTATATACAATGGATATTGCTCACTAAACCACCAAACTTGTATTAGTTACCATACTGAACGAGTACCAAATTTTCTTTACATATATGTATAAAATATTGTTTTAATCTTCCCACCAAAAAAAAAAAAAAAAAGAAATAGGTGCGCTTCTGTCCGGTCATGGAATCATAAATGTATTTCTTATTTATTTACATTTTAATCACAACTAAAGCATTGTTGGTTTTATATGATTGAATTCTATGCATGTTGCGTGTAGAAAATACTTAGGTAAGTTACTATTGCACCGTTTGACGACGAATGCAACGACGGCGGCGTCGATGACGATCGAACAGGGAAAATACGTAATATAACGCGGAATAGCAGACATACGATATCCGCGGCAGCGTCGTTATACGATACTTTGGAAGCGGTGGCGGCGAGGGCGAGCGCGAAATACGATATACACACAACGGCCGCCATCGTCATTATTTAATATTATTTCATCGTCATCGTCAACGTTGTATTGCACTACCCATATAATATATATTTGCGTGTGTGTGTGTGTGTGTATGTGTGTGTGTGTGTGTGTGTGTGTGTGTGTGTGTGTGTGTGTGTGTGTGTGTGTGTGTGTGTGTGTGTGTGTCTGTGTCTGTGTGTGTGTTTGTATGGCCTATGTGTGTATGTGTGCATGACCTAACCTATATATTTAATGTCGATTGTTGTTTTCATCAGATATGTATAAGGATAACCAATGGTAGCAGAAATGTGATGGATACAAGATCTTTTATACAAGTAGGTAAGATATATATAAAAAGAATTAAATGAATGTGTGTGTGTGTGTGTGTGTGTGTGTGTTTGTGTGTGCGTGTGCGTACGTGCGTGCATACGTGTGGAGAAGAACTCTGTATAGATGGATGAAAGGAAACACGGTGGTGGGCAGGTAGGTATTGAGCGAAGTTGGTGAAATACGACACTGCCCGTATGATGATGGAAAGCAAGTGCGGGTGGCCCGAGGGACTACGCCGTTATTGTCTCACGCGTGTATGAATATTTAAAATGATATGAAGTCATGCTAGTGCCTTAACTATATAGGGGGACTTAAGGGTTTAAGTCCCCCCTGAAACCCCTCTCGAAATATCAGAAATAAAATCGGAAATTGTATAATCATAATCAAGAAAAATGCCGGGTCCTTGTGATGATTGACCTGTTTCTCATAAACTTTCATCAGGCTAGCTTCCGTGGAATATCGTAGTGGTGGGCACAAAAAATGAGTCGTTTCTACCGGAAAATAATGATTATGTGTCCACCACTGACAATTGTAATAATAATCATTCACAATAAAATAAAATATCAAATATGATCTGTGGGCTTTGTAAGTCGTGAAGTGATAACAACCAACGGCTCCTGGAATTACTTCATATTTGCCTGTAACATTCTCATTCTCGCAATTTAGTACCAAATTGTACAACTAATCTTTCAATTTCCATATCTATCCCGTTAATAATTCCGTTTGAGATAATTTTCGAACAGCGATCGATAAACAAATAATTTTTTTTCCGTTTGTTATTTTCGTCTCACGATCAATTTTCGGCAGTTGTCTATATTGTAATACTGACAGTACGAATAATAATGTGAAAAAAGAAGTTCGACGACGTGACTATACAACACCTTTATTTGAAATAACGATATTATCACACGCACACACACACACATACGCACGCAACGCGTTGGTGTTTTTTTTCATGAAATACTTTCATATGCATATGGTCAGATTAAAGGGTCGTAAGAATCGCCTCTTAAACTAAGAGTGTAAGAAAAGTTATTTAATTATTATAAAAATACGATCAATCGACAAGATTCACTGTACACAATAGTTTTTACGAAATTTAAATTGATTAGCTTTACTTAATTCTAAAAGTCCATTTTTGTATACTATGGAGGTAGTAGTACAACTGCAAAATGTGTACAATATTTTTTTAACAAATTGTTCCTAGTTTATACATATTAAGAGGAAAGATTAAAATGAGTTCAGATATAAGACAATATTTGATATTTTTGGTATTAATATGTGATTTGTGGGAAACGAGAAATGATTTTTATTTATTTATTTATTTATTTTAGAAATAAATAAACCAATGTTGACATGGAATACAAATAAATACTATAATATAACATATTTAACATATTTTTTTATATCATCACTTTTGTATAACGCTAAGATAAATAGCAATGAAAACCATGCGTAGCTCAACAATCTAAATCATTCAACAAACGTTCATATTAAGAACTAAGAAATCTTGAAGGAGTATAAAACATTTCATTTATCGTATGGCGAACAATACCGAATGGCGAATAAATAAGTGATAAAACACTATTTTCCAACTTTTATTAATGGATTTGTCTACACGCAATAACGTCATTTGTACTCTTCGGTAAATTATATTTTATTCATATTATGAATGCCTAAACTTACACGTGCATTCTGAGCCACCGTTCCGGTCGGAGCACTTCGGTGGTGTCAGGTGTTCTGTGATTGGTCTGGTCACTGAAGTTCCGAGTGTCGTCGTAACTTGCCTATTAATTGCCTATTAGTTTTACAATTTATGGTGAAATTCACACGCAGTGAGTCACTACAGGTGTCACAATGCCTAATAGTGATAAATTCTTGACGCTCTAAGACCAACTGTACTCGCCATTTCCTGATTTTCGTCGCTTGACTGGGCGTTCTTAATCTGAAAATGGTATACAGAGCGCTTAACATAAATGAAATGTATATTCTGACTATAAAATATATGTTATACTTCTTATTTGTATTTAGAGAAATATATATTTATGAGATTTAGATGTAGATTCGTTCATCTCACTACAAATCTTGTTAAGACATAAACTTAAAAATGTTCTGATGTAAGAACTTAAGGTGTAATCGATGACGTATTTACCGTGAGGCAAGGGGGGATATAGAGGCGAGGTATAGATCCTTTTGCCTTAGTTTTTTTTTTATTACGTTGAATGATTTATGAAATTGTTTCATATATTTATGGTGACATTACAATAATACAGTATCAAAATATCGATATTACTACACCTTTATTATAATTAATGTAAAGAGTTGTTTCAAAATACTATCGATACCCGCGATTCGTGTACTGTTAATAAGGATAATTCGATTGAATACGTTTCATATCGTAAAATAACGTCATATTGACAGTATACTCAAGGACTATCCGGCTATAAACTTACTTCTATAATAAGCGATTGCTACCTAAGCATATGGTTGCTATTTTGAGGCAAAAGTTTTTAGATCGTTCGATCGTGGTAAATTAGGAACAATATTACCCATACAAATATTTAATAACCGGTATAGTATTTTCAAGTTACATTGCATCAAATATCAAAATATAATGTAGACCGGTAAGTACAGTGTATCCATATTCAATAATGCAATATTCAACAAAAGAGCTGAAGAACGAACTCTTAAGAACAGGAAATTCGATTTTTTGTTATAGTTACAGACCTTAGTGTACCTATGTGTATATAAATAATCAACACTTATAAGAATATCATAAATATGTACACATATTTATTTATTTATTCATTCATTTATTAATATTTCTTTTTTTTTTTTAGAAACATTAGTCTCATAAATATAATGTGAGTAGTGTGTACTTTTTTTTTATAATATTTACCTTTAAAATGTTGAAGAAACGATTTTGTCAGCGATGATAGACGAACAAAATCCTTACCCTCAAGATCATAAAATTTTTGCCTACGCATATTTTTCCTTGACGAAATTCTAGACGTAATGAACACAATCATAAAATATCTTGCTAAACACCGCGTGTAACCGATTTGTAAAAAAGTAAAAATTGGACAAACATTCATTTTCAAGAGCTTGAAATCGATTTATAGTTTCAATTTTAAAACTTTTAAAAATAAACAAAAAAACATTTACACAAAACGTAAGTACAATGTATGATAGTTTTATAAGCGTTGAACCAAAGCCATACGTATTAATTGATAGGTACAACTGGATGCAGTATCATCATTCCGTCTCTCGCGATTTCTGTTCATCTTATCAAATCAAAAACTATATATATTTTTTTTTTTCTAACGAAATTCATTTCAGTACTGCATACCTTATAGAGAAATAACAATTATGACGCGTATAATATTATGTACTTCGTTGAAACGTCTTGGTGTCCAACTCCAAGTTTATAACTCTATGGTTATTAGCTCTTTGGAATAATTTAATTTTCGAGTGACTGACGAATTAAAGTTTTACGCGAATACGACCGGAGGTGGACAGCGTAATAATATTCGCGAGACGTCCGCGGACGAGGAGGACAGTGGAGAGGAGAGAGTTCACGTGCAGAGTCTGCAGCCGGCGGCGCTGCGTACAAAGCGGCTCGTGCAGTGGGCGTGACCGCGGCGCGTCAGGAGCTCGGCCGCGTGACGCCATGAGATGGGCAGGAGCAAGTCACTCCGTCCCGGGACACTCCGTCACGCCTCGCGTCACAGCGCCGTGACGGTTTTCTCGTAGTCGCGCCGAGCTTTTCACCGCTCGCCCGACTTGCCGCCGCAGCGGTTGTCCCTCAGCCCGGCGCGGCGACGCCACGTCGCGATCCCGCGCACGAGGTGTGCAAACAACCGAGATTTTCACGAGCCTCCGCACAAAAGTAATTAATACACGACTTCGTTACACGTCGACACGTGTCGTGCGAAGATTCGCTCAAAGACATATAATATATTTAATATATTTAAACCCTTAAGCGTGTGAAAACTTGATTTTTTTTCGTGAGCGATTCAAAACAATAGAATTACGTTTTTGTGTTCAAAAAAATTCACTACTTTCGTGATTCACTAAATGATTTCAATGTTTTTACTTGCCCTTAAATGATAAAAAGATAACATACTATCGCGAAAGAAAATAGATTCAAAAATTATGGTATTTAAATGCTATCAACCATATTATTAAAAAATGTTCAGTATAAGTTTTTAAAACTTTTATGCTTCAAATTAAATACACCCTTAACAAGAGACTCATATAAATTGCAGATTTCCCGATTGGGGATCCCGTCTTGTGACTTGAGGAAAAATGTTGCGGATATTATGTTTTTATATGATATATTAAATGGCCTTAATTATTCTCCAGAATTATTATCTCTCGTTGGTTTTAATATACAAAGTCACGAATTAAGAAAATCTAATTTTTTTCATGTTTTTCTTTGCAAAAATAACTATACTTCTACCTCGTTTTTCCCCAGAGCTTTAATTTTTGCTAACTATATTATGCATCGTGTTGATTTTTATTCCATGTCTCGTTATGTATTCAGACAGAATGTTTATTTGGCTTTGAATTTAAAATTACTTGTTTGAATTATTATTATTATTATACTTTTCTAGATATTGTAAATTAATGATTTTTACTGTACTATTTAATTATTTTTATTTAGCTGTTTACTATTACCATTTGTACTACTAACTTTACGTGTTTTTGTATGTAAAATCTATTATGAGATTAGCTGAACTGTACTTATAATTATTAAAATTGTTAAAGGGTTAATACCCGCTTATTAAACATAAATAAAATAAATAAATTATCACCCATTTATAGTGAAAAAAAAGTTTAGGATAGATCACACAATTGTAACATAACAATGATTAAATTACAGTCTTGAAAAGTATTTGAAAACTCAATGTCATAATTTCTTAATGTCAACCATATTTTCTCTGATTTATTATGATAATAACAGAATATTATTACAATTATACATTTATTTATATTTGGCTGACCTGTAATGTAAGTGTAAGACACCTGTAAGTGTAAGACACTTGACGTTTTAAAATAATGTGTACAGTTTTATCATTAATTACTTTTATTTGTATGTGTTAAAAGGGAATTTCTTATTTAATAATAATGGATTCTATAAAAATATAATAATTTTTATAGTACAAAAAAATTTATTAATTAACTATATTTTCAGTCATCAAATAACTATACCTGACTCAAGACAATACGACTATTTTTACTGAAAATGTATTGATGTTTTTTTTTTTTTCGTAACTTCATTATTATAAATAAGTTGATAGCCAATAGGTATTTGAATTAATGGAATAATATTCAAATAAAAACAGGAAACATTGTGAGTGTTATTGACAAACAAAAAAACAAAAAAGTTACAGTGTAATAAATAATCATTAAGTATTACGTAATGTATTTTTATTTATTTTTATATTTTATAAAAAGTGCCGTTATAAAATAACCAGATTCTTAGAAAAATATAAAGCAAAATTATAAAAAAAAAGTCTTAAACACAAATGTTTATATTTATTCAGTTTAGAACATTCAAATACTCACTATAAAAAAGAGTAATGTACTAATGTTTATTATGGCAAATTTATTGCTATGTATATCTAGTAATTCAGTAATTAATAACTACTTAATAATTAAAATTGTTTTTTTTTTTTTTAGTCACTGGTAAAAAAAAAACGAATTACAAATGTTTAATTTTAAAATACATAGTCACATATTATACATTGTATAATATATAATACATACTATATACTATACAAAATTAATTCATTAAATCAATTATATTTAATATAATATGCAACTATATGCACCATTCAAAAATAAATAGAATAATTAAATTGAGCTTGTCCTTTAAATTAATTAAACATATTAATATTAATTATTCAATTAATTAATTACTTTTTTAGAACACTGCCGTATATCCGTATATCTGTAATGTAATATTTAAATTTGCGTATGCGCATTTTTCACCAATATTGTTATGGCTTATTAAGTATAGATGCCGTTTATTTACATATACCCGATTAATTAATAAATATTAACTAAAAAAAGAATGTTGCTCTTGCAAGAAACATAGATGCCAATCACGGCAACCAAGTTTAAACATCTAACCCTCGTTCAATCAAAAAACGTTTTATACAATTTAAATACATCATGATAAAACAATTTAATTTACAAATTTCATGTTATTTATATATATATATTATTTACAACCGGAGGTACAAAACTATTTTGTTCAAACGAACATTAACTCAAATTTTCAAAAAAAAATTAAGTTTATCCTGTAAGTATGTTTAAAGGGACAACATATTCAATGGCATTACGGCTGAAGGTTAACAGTCACGTAATCATTTTTTTTTTTTTAATACCCTGCTAAAAGAAGTTTTACTTCACAATATAATATACTTTTCCCAAAACAATATATTCCACTGGTTTAAGACTTTCTACCGAAAAATTATTCTGGGAAATAGACGATTTTTTTTCGTTGCATCGTCAAGTCCTAGATGCACATGTGTAATACAATTTTGGAATAATATAAATTACTACCATGTATTATTTTAAATTTTAGCGAAGAATAAGTAAAGTTTTATATTATAATTATACAAATGACTTTTCATACCTCGATTTCTCGTGTCTGAATTTTTTAGTCTACCTACAAACAGCGAACGCTATATAAAAATCATTGATGTTATGTATTATAAAATTAAAACAATAATGTTTGAAATTTAATACTGAACAAAATAATATTATGTAACAGTCGAGGGACTAATAATTGGTTATACTGATACAACAAATTTCACTTGAACATACACCTGAATTTTGAGGTATAGGCAACTTGTCAAAACTGAGAGCGCCGTATCGAGAGGTGGATATCCTACTTAACATACATTTTTCAAACAAATTACGACAACGACTAGGAAGATGGGATGATATGACAACAGCCTAACACGTGGAAAACAGGAACTAGAATTTAATCATAAAAGGGGGAAAGTCTCTGTAGCTGGATCGAGTTGGTGCAATGACCGCAAAGCACACATAAAATCGGAAAATATTTAAAATTACACGATAAATTCACAACTTAATATTATAAACGTTGAATTGTAATGATGATGGAAACTGTAACTCGGCGACTTAGGTGGTCTCTCAAACAACCCGTGTCCAGAGTTGGGCATTGTTCGAATGAAATTTTATCTAGATGATTATTTTAGATAACATTTTATTCAAATAAATTATTATTCGAATGATTTTTTTACAATTTTATTATTCGAATAAAAATTTATTTGAATAATTCTCAATTATGATTATTCAAATAAAAAATTATTCGGCTAAATTTCAAACATAGAAATTCGATTAATTTTCGCATGTTTAATCAAATAAAATGACCAAAAATTATTCGTATAACTGTCTTTGAAATGTAGTAGGATCATTTTTTATCCGAATAATCATAGTTGAAAATTATTCGAATACATTTATATTCGAATAATTGTAAAAAAATCATTCGAATACATATTTAATATTTATTCAAATGATTACCTAGATAAAATTTTGTCCAACACTGCCCGTGTCATGGCGGACTTACGCTTGACTATAGCATCACTTTCAATAGCGGTACGACAAGACGAAAGCCGGTACAACGTGAAGAGCACAGCTCGTTTTGGACAACAATGAATCGTAGGAAAACTAAAAATAGGTTACCGAGACGTTTGTAAGTCACTACGGTAGATCACTTTTTTGGTTCGAAAATATACAAATTTTCAATTTCATATAGGGATAGAAATTGTCAAAAATTTGGAAAAAAGTACGTGATTTATAGTATTATCGCTGGGAATCTCCTTTGAACGTCATTCGAATATTCGATGTTAATTTAACTGAGTTATAATTATGTGAACTATTGAATATGGTAGACAGCAAGCACGACCTAAAATACTGTGTACACTGACACAGTTATTTGTGTCCCCTTAAAATTTCATTGTGTCCCTGAATTATAATCTCAATTATATCTCAAGTTTTATTACATGTTTTCAGTTATGGTTGTAGAAATAGCAAACATTTTGGATTTTCAATACAATAATTGTTTTATCATTTTTCTCTCAATGGAAATCTAGTACTAGCGTATTTCATTTTAAGTTGTTTCATATTACAATTACTAAAATATGTTGTATACCTTCTCTTATATTCATTTTGTGTGTTTTTATTCCAAACGTTGTATAAATAATATAATTGAGTAAGGTTAGTGGTCATAAAGGGGGAGAGTATTATGGCACTACAAGCTCCACAGGTTATTTTGCAATAGAAATGTGACAGAGATTACAATAGAATTAAAAAGTGTGTCCTCTAAAATCAGATGAATTTTCGGCCCTGACAGCAAGAATCCCAAACATGGCAAGGACAAAACATAATTACTCATGAAAAACAACATGCGGCCATCCAACAATAAGTACGCAACACCAACCGACGGTACGAACCAGGACTTGACCGGCCACACACGCTGACGACGACAGACCGTCCACCGGACGATTTTCGTGAGTTAATCGCGTCTTGGGGGTGCGTGGAACCGGGAAAGACGGCACGGCGATAGAATATTCCATGTTAAATATTTTCAAAAGACTAGAATATCTTTCACGAATATTGTGTATTTAAATAGGCATTGTCGATCACGTTATATTAGTTTTGATCGAAAATCGAATAAATGTTCATTGTAACGACTTTATATTATATTCTCAACAAGACTATACGTTTACACTTTTTGTTCCTTAAGGCCTACGCTATTATTTTCCTTCAATAAATGTCAAAATCTCAAAATACGTAATGCTCATATATTTTCTAAGAAATCACTTAAACTAAAATTAATAATGATGATAAAAAAATATTTAAACCCAACCCAAATATTTATAATTACAACTGTTAAAAGCTTCGGCATCACCGCCAATATATATCGTGGTCAAGGATGACCAGTTAAATAAACGATATTCATAGAAGCAATAGCGTATTAATGATTTTATTCTGGGTGGGGGGGATTTAATGTGGTTGGAAAAAACATCCTACTAGCAAGTCTATATTTTATTTTTACTTAAACTGTGCACAATTAAATTTCATCACAAAACACATACCTCAACTGAAAATTTGAAACAAATTAATTTGATTATTTGACAATAATATGTACTTTATATTCCAAGTGATGCGAAGTATCTATTGGTTTTACAAGAATGTGTATTACTTTTAATTTTGTCCAATAATTTCGTTCTGCTACTCTATAAACCAGGTATCGCATTTAAATATAACCTTGAGAGTTAATTTTCTCTCCTATCAATAATTTTTCCAAGCGTAAGGAAAAACTGACTAAAAATTGTATGAAAACGGTAAACTTTGTCGTATACGAGATTTTCACAAAAACAATTTCAGTTTTTTGTTCATAACTCAAAACTTGATTTTTCTAAATACTTGAGAATTTCACCACATAACAAGAACACACATTTACAAACTTGACAAAAATGTATCGATAGCAAATAAGATTTTCTCGTCTTTTGAATACATTAACCGTAGCTTTAGAGCAGTGTTTCCCAACCTTTTTATCATCACGGACCACTTCGACAATATTTTATAGATCGCGGACCACCTCAATTTCACGAAAACTAGGAATACCTTTTTTTTTGCTCAAGAATACACAAAATCTATGGGACCGCGGACCACCTATGACTGGCCCACGGACCACCGGTTGGGAAACACTGCTTTAGCGCGTAAATGGAATACAGGATTTTAATATTACAAATAAAAGTAAATTGGTTCAGTTTAAAATTAATATTTAATGTAATACTCACAAATATATTTATAAATAAAATACTGTATGATCTTAGAATGAAGTTCGAGTGTTAGGATTATATCGAGACAAATTACCATATTTTACACAGTTGGACCTGGCAGTAAGCCTTAAAATCATAATATGAACTGGGGGGAGTCTAGAAAGCTAATATAAACACTATACCTTTACACATTAAACGTATATCAAATAATAATGTTACACTAATAATAATATAGTATATATTTATCATTTTCAATGAAATATTAAGGGGATATTTCAAGATTTTTATTAGTAAATATTAACACCAATACCTAAAAATTAGTTCTCTACTTAGGAGTAATAGCCGACATTAATGTACACCGGCTGATACGCCATCTATGAATGACGGGTAACCTACATTATTCTACATTTCTGACGATAGCGTTTCAATAATATGATGGTAGTTGTGTATAAGGGAGCGCCACTACCCCGCCTGTATAATAAAATATACTAAACATGAAACATTTGAGTACAATCGGAAATCAGGCACGCACCCATGAACTTTTTTTTTTTGGAAGAGGGCTTTAAGTAATTCCTGATTTCAATTTTTTAATATATAATTCTCTTGAAATAATTTTCAGAAAATAACTGACTAAAACTCAAATAATAATAATTTTCGTGATACTTATATTAGTTACGTTTTCGAAAAAATGTAAAACCTTATGAATTATGATGGATGATTGGCGTGATTTTCAAATTTCTAGCAAAAAATTTCTAGAATATTAAAACTATAATGATCCATATCGATTTAATAATATTTGTAAAAATTATCCGTTTGGCCATATTTAGAGAAATTCCGTATTTAGTCTTCAAGTTTAAATAAAAAAATATTGTTGGAACCGATTAATATGAAAATGCAATTACAACTATAAGACT
Organism: Therioaphis trifolii; assembly: GCA_027580255.1. NCBI lineage: Eukaryota > Metazoa > Arthropoda > Insecta > Hemiptera > Aphididae > Therioaphis > Therioaphis trifolii. The sequence continues at coordinate 14,247,249 of CM050405.1, read as the reverse complement.
ATACGTAAAGAAGCTTGAATAAAAACTTAGAATTTTATGAAATAAAAATAATCTGAAATTTCGGGTAAAATGAGGTACCTATTTGGTAGTCAACAATACTACAGAGATTTAAAAAAAGTATTAAAATAATTCGACTACCTTTAAAATAAATATAAAATTTTGAAATTATTGGAAAAACTAATTTTTTAAAGTTTTTATCCAATAATTCTGGATATAAAACTCTGAAAATTGAATATCACCTTACTCATATTCATTTCTTACAGTAATGGAATAATTTCAAAATTCTTTAAGAATTTTTCTTTTCACATTTAAATTCCAAAATAATATTTTAACAAAAAACATTAGTTTTACGAAAAATAACGATTTATTTTTATAAATACTTTAAATATTATATTGACTTTGAAACCCGGTAAAAAATTTTTTTTACTAATAATCTTGTCACTTATTTTTTTTCATAAGGGTAAACTTTATGAATACGTTTTAATACTTATGCTTAGTATATTAATACGTACGCTCTTAGATTATCTTGTGTCTATTATGAAAGAAATGCACATTTTTTTTTGTTTTATTAATTATTAATAGGTGTTAAATAACAGAGCAAAAATAACCAAAGAACAAAGAAAAAATGTATTCATTTAAAATTATGTTTTTTCAATTTTCGTGTTGAATAAATTAGAGAGTACCAAATGGTTATTTTCTACAAAACATGAAATATTTCTGGTGCGGGTGATCAAATAATTCTAAACCATAATAATTATTTACATTTTACATGATATATACTACCTACATAACATAAGACCTACCGCTGTGATATTAATTTGTTATGTACATTTCCGACTAATTGTTATCATAACTAAATTAGGCCGAGGAAATTATAATAACGATCAACGTTATAGGAATATAAAAATGTATTGATGTCATTAACAAGATAGTGTGAGTATGTATTTATAAGTCTAGATGCATTTTAATATTTTAACCATGTATATAAAATCCTAAAAAAAGAAGTACAATAAAAAAGTAATTATGAAAAAATCGAAATAAAATATTCTTATTATAATATAATATATTTCAAAAATAATAAAAATACATGATATTCGCTACGAATTGTTCAACTACCATTTTACATATTATTTACTGTATTTTATAACATTATAGATTGTAAGAATACTTACTTATAATTATTGAATTTAAAATGAACACAAGTATTGATGTTGGTAGTATAAATTGAATGAGAAATTGAATATTGAATTGAAACCGAGACATTTATGTTTATTTATTGCTGAGGTATGGGCGTAGCCAAGGTTGTCCCGAAGGGGGTAACTGCTTTTCCTCCCCAGATCAATGAACCAATTAACATTTTTTTTTTTTTTAATACCCATAATTGACACGTTCATCGCGAAATGTACATTTTTGTTTTGTGAAATTAAAAAAAAATGAATAGGTAAGACCGTATGATATCCTATCTGTTGTTTATTTTCGACTAATTTTAATGGGACAGTGTTGCATTTGCCCCCAAAAATTTCAGTTTTATTAATAAATACATTTAAATTGAAAATAACCTTAATTAGGCGAAAGCTGAAAAGGTTCCAGTTTTTAAAATAAATGTAATACTTATACTTTTCTTCTTACATATGACAAAAAATAAAACATTTAAACATTTTTTTTTTTTTTTTTGTTTATTTCTCGAAAACTTGATTTTAACAATAGACGTAATTGTTATGCTATAAAGAAATCATTCAATGAGCATACTAACTTTAAACCTGAATAATTTTTTTTCAATTCTATTTGTTAAAGAATAGTGAAAAATATAATGTTACAAATGTTGTGAGGGTTGTGCTGGGATCATTGTCACGAAGCTTTCGGAAAAATAAAGTCTTCTAGAAATTTAAATCTAGCTGTGTCCGTAATCGTGTTTTCAGTAATTAACTTTCCCTCCCTTACAAAAATCCTGGTTACGTCTTTGTACTAAGATACTTTCATATTTTCATTTTAGTTGGATGTGTTTAAATTTTAAAATTTTAATCGTACCACATACTATATTTTTTTAAATAATTGATGATACAATATTAAAAAAATTACTATAGTATATTATATATACTTGCATAATAAACTTATTTTACCGTCGAAAAGTCTCATTTCGAAATGAACTTCTAGCCTGGGCTGTCGAACTAAGTGTTTTTATTTTGTTTCTTGACCAGATAGCGACTTTCCCTTCATTCCTAGTTTAAATGTTTTTTTTCTTCGCTCATGTGCATCATTGACACTTAACTATAATTTTATAATATATTTTAAAAAATTTCACATTATGATGGCAACATATCTAAAATAAAAAAGAACGAATAATACGTAATAACTAAAAACATAGTAACGACATATTTTTATTTTATCAATGGTAATACAATGGAGACTCAAGAAAGAAAAATGGATATTTATGAATCATATAATAATGTGATATGCATTAGTACGACCATACTTAACGAAAAGTTTTAAAAAATCGATAAACTTTGAACTAAAAATAGAACTATGATAACACCTCGCTTTTTTAAGTTTATCGCGAATTAAAATTTAGTTTAAGTAAATACCTATTTTTTGGAGAAAAAGCAAAAGGTGAGCTGTATGGAGGTGTCTATGTTTTTAAGAAAAATATTTAAATGACTAGTTGAATTAAGACATTGCTATCTATTTAATTTGTATATAATTAGTGAAATACATTTAGTAAATTTATTATCAAATTTTTAAAGTTTTTGCAATTTTATTAAGAGTCAAGTTCGCCACTGACTTCTACCAAAACAAAAAGACAACCCCATTTCATAACCTTTCAGGTTTTAAGAATAAGGGAAGCCCTTTGAGATCATCACTAATGCGTTAAAATATCAATTTAATGGATATTACACACTCAATTGTCGTAAAATTATTCCACCTTTTCCAAGACGAATGAATATGAATGACTGAGTGAATAACTTAATGAATGAACTCCATCTGCTACGGGCTCTACCCCCTACAAAGATTTTACGATAAAGAAATGAATACATTCAATGACGACAACAAAGACGGTGGTGGTAGTGCATCACCTTTTCCGGTTGGTTTCACGTAGACGTCGTAATAATAATAATATTATTATTATTATTGTGTTGAAAATACGGTGGCTTGTAAAGCAGCAACGTTATTGTGTAGGGTCCTTATGACGTCATAAGTAGTGTGCCTTCATGACGTCATTAGTCGTAAGTACAGGTTTCTTCCATATCAGCAGGTACAAAAAGGACTGCAGCAATTGTATATAAGAATCACCTGTAACAACTATTTAGCATATGCTTAGTAGCCAAAGATCGTCAGATGATCTTACTCTTGTACTTTTGGATTTATTAACTGTTTCTGTTTATAAGGGAAACACTAATAAGATCAAAACGTAATCATTCAATAAATTACATTTCAAAAACTTAATAGTTATTACCTGATTAGCACGTTAAAATATGATATCGCGAATGATGTGTGCGTTATTCAGATTTTTACATTATTTAGCATTATTTAGCAATACAATTTTACCACCTTAGGCTATTGTCTCAGTGCCCATGGCGTTGTGTTTACTTTTTTGTGAGAAGCTACTTACTCCTACTATTAAAATTAAATTGATCTATTAAAATATTTTATGCAAAATATTTTGTAAATGTTTGAAGGTTGAACTTACATTCTTTTTCATAAACTTTTTTACTCTAGCTATTAAAAAAAAAAAATGAATATTTTAAACTTCGTTGACAGCTTTAACCTACAACTATTATCAGAAGTCCGATGCGTTTGATTTATAGATACTATTTATAAATTAAACATTTTTAGCTATAAATCGAGTTTTTCGGACGCCGAGCATCCGTCATCCACAATAACCGTTATGCACAGCTGAAACATGTTGTAAAAGTAGGTGACTTGGTACATTTTTGCTTACTGTAAGTACATACACACATACAAATTTGCTTTTCGAATGATTTTTTTCATTTTCCAAAAACGTTTCCAAGCCATAGATTTTACGCACGCGTGGCTCGAACACGACCGGTGGTAGCGGAACGTGCAAGAGCGCGTAAATTATTATATGTAGGTACAGCACTTTTCGTAGAGGTTGGGGGTGCAGAAATAACACATAGAAGCGCATGAATGTGTGTGTGTGTGTGTGTGTGTGTGTGTGTGTGTGTGTGTGTCTGTATGTACACCGTCGGCACCCTATTAATATGTATTAGTAGTGTGTACGCTATACTACGACTAGTCACTACTACTACAACTACGACTACTACTATGCCGTACTTTACTATTATTACTACTGTACACTCCAAGCCGCATGGGGTGCCCCCGTCGCGTATGCCGGCCAACGCCAACACCACCGGGGCCAGGTGTAAGCGTAGGTTCTTTCCCCGTGAGCCGGGCGCTCTCACCATGCGACGACCGGTATGACACATCGCCGACGTGCGCGCGTTGCACAGTGAGGGTGCGGAGAGGTGCGAGGCGCGGAGACAATGCCGGTCGCGTGCCCATATCACCGCCGCGCGTCATCATAGTTGCGCGGGGAAAAGGGTAGGACAAGGGGAACGCGAACACACACGTCTAGTATACACCGTGCGCGTTTATAGGTATATTATTATTATTATTATTATTATTATTACTACGTGTACATACTCTGCACCGTATACGTATGTACATCGCGGGATATGTGCGCGCGCGAAGGGGGTGCGGCGTTGGACGTTGCGGCAGTGTGTAGAGTAGCGCGAAGGGTGCGCGTGCTGCAGCTGTTCAGCTGAAAAAAAAATTTCGGAAAAAAACCATACGCACACTTATTATTATATGCTTGCAGCAGTGGTAAATGCGATTATTATTTATCACGATGACGACGACGGGCAATGGTAAGGAGGGTTCGGAAGGGACGGGGGAACTAAATGAGCGGAAAAAATCCCATCAGCTGGCCCTGCTCGATGTGTGTGTGTGTGTTTTTGTGTGTGTGTGTGTGTTTATGTGTGTGTGAGTGTATGTGTGTGTGTGTGTGTGTGTGTGTGTGTGTGTGTGTGTGTGTTTGTGCGCGCGACTGGTGCGGGTGCGTATTGTTGCTGTGTACGATTTTTCAAAAAATCTAACGGTCAATCACCGCAAGCCGTGTAGACGACCGTTATTATATTATTCAGTTCCCCGTTAAATAGAAATTCCAGAGCTTAGATCTAGATGTGCTCATTTTAGCACAACAGAAAGATTAACTTTAAGAGTACAATATGGATGTGAGTTATAGTGATCAGTCGTTAGTATATAAGGGACACTCGTTAGTAGTTGTAGCACGGGGACTTGAACGTGAAACTTTCATGTTGGACAAATGTATAATTTGTCAATTTATCAATGCATCATCTATTACTTCGTTAAGTAATACTGTGAATAAATGGATGTAAACATTGTAAGTGAACATTGACCGGAATTCACGATTTAGACCCATTTCACCGAAACTCATTTTGTCGAATTCCATAAAATACTATAACATATTATGCAAATTTTGAATTTTTCAAATTCGGTTGAAACCAGTTAATAACTCGTGTGTTAACGAGTTAAACTGCCCAGTAATTATTTTCTGAAAGGCAGTGGTGTGCCCATAGGGGGATAGGAGTCAATACCCCACCATCGAATCAGGCTCATTTAATTTCAAATATTTCATTTTGCATATTATAAACCATTCTAGTTCGTACATTTTTTCGAACATCAAAAAGGCAACATGTTTTGACAACATCTACATCAAATTAATCAAAGTCAGAACTATCCAACTGAAAACTCTTTATGTATCTAAATGGGTAGAAACTAGATAAATACAATTTTCGTCTTTTTTTATTGAATTCTTTGTTGAAACTCTTAATGCATTTCAAAAAATTACATTATGGATGCATGTAGACAAATTTTTTAAAGCAAATCGTCTTTCCAACGCTATTGCCCAATCAGAATTTTCAATTTTAACTTATGTTACAGAAAACATATTTACTATTAGCGTTCTCTTTGATCGCCCATTTCAAACGAAAAATATAGAACATTCAAGTTCTTAGTTTTAATGTTAAAAGTACTATACAAAATATCCAGAGAAAATGTTACTGAAGAATTTACCGAATAAAATTAGTAAAAAAATCAATAATAATCAAAAAACAAAATGTAAATTGTATTCCTGCAAAACACCGAATGTAATTTTGGAATACTTTTTAATTTTATATATACTACAGAATAAAGTTTTTATATAACTTATGATTTATAAGTGTATGTCTTATCAAGTGAAAAATATTTTTTAAACTATTAATGGCGAAAAAATACTGTTGGTATGTAGGTGTATGATACACGAGTAAATGATTTTTATTTATGATATTGTTATGATTCATCAGTACTTTTTTGTAGTCCAATAAAAATATTTTTATTTTCATTTAGACGTAATGAAAAATGCATAAATTTGATAATGTAAAACGCAGTGGCGTATACAGGAATAGTTTCACTAGTGTGTTATAAAGATATTTATACATTTCCTCGCACTATCATTAAAAATACAAATATTTTTATTTTAACACAATTTTTCTTTTCATTAAATCCATAATAAAATATTTATGGTGTTTACATTTTCAAATAAAAAATACTCTCTAACAAAATAAACTAAACGTAGATGAGTTAATAGCAACTATTTTCACGTTTATCAATGATTTCATATTTTTATCACATGGTTTTATTTCTATCACTTTTTATTGCAAACACTAATTATTTTACATGATAACTGCAATTTTGCGTCTACGGTATTACCCATTACCCAGTGTTTATTATGTTTAAGATGGAGGCATGAAAAATTCGTTTACCAATTTTTATAATAAATGTAATACAAATAGACAAATTTATATGTTCCAATGCTTATATTATGTTCATTAATAGGTACTTCTTTTGATTGTGATATTTTGAATGTTTTTCAGTAGGCCTAGGATTTCTATGCATTTTTATGTTTTTTTTTTCTTTAGTCCAAAATGATTGGTTATCAGATATTTCCTCAATTTGGTTTATTCTCAATTAAATAGAATCATTTTTTTTTCAATATTTTGATCATAATGCATGTATAATTGCATATTTAGATTTTTGAGAACCTTATGAATTTTAAATGGTATTAATTAAATAAACGTCCATAATTATTGGGTATTTCACTGGATTGTAAATATACTACCTATCTAATGTTGTTTCGTTCTGATTGCCAGTCTTTCATATTTATTTTAAAAATTAAAACAACATATTAATACTACATGATACATAAACTGAAATTCAATGTCTTAATAACTAATTATAATAAATAATAATACTAAACAATAAATGATAATAACTAATTAATTTCTGATTTTCGTTTAAATATTTAGTACCTATCATTTAGGAATTAAAAAAATGTTTTTGCGTATTTTTTGCATTTTTCGGTAAATAAAACACATGTTTTTCAATGTTAAATTCATACTTAGTCTTAGTTATCAATAAATCTCTATCATACGTTTCGGAGTGTCATATACGTTAACTCATTGAGTGACGTATACGACAATGGCTTAAAAGTTTGGGAAGAATTCTGAATATTTTTATTAAATATTTCACGTTCTCATTAAACATTCATTACCATTAGACACTGATATTAGTGGGTGTCACAGAGAAATTAAGAGCTGAAAAAGTTTGCAATGGACGATTTATCAAGACGAAGCATTAATTAAACTGTTATTGCTATTATGCGTAAAAAATTATACTTGAGATTATTTCTTATTAAATATGCGTATTCCACCTGTTTTCAATCACGCAATATTAAAGAAAACCAACGCTGATGTAATAACAAAAAAAAACTGTGCGCTATATCACCACCGTTTTGTCGTTATTATTTTTACTTTCAGCCACTCTCCTCTCTATCGTGCAGCAAAATTCGACGTGCCGTCGTTGTAATATTAACGGAAACAAATTAGCAACTAGTCATTTGCGTGAACCTAATTGATATTTCGCAACTATATTAACACACCGTATGATAATACAGAAGTGTATTACCACCAAAACCAAAATACGTCGAGGTTTTTAATTACGACGAACTCCTACGGCGGTGACGGAAGTATCGTCGTATCCGTAAAATAATATTTCAATAACGCACGGAGGGAAAGGATATGTAAGCGTGCTAACACTAAATGATATTAAAAAAAAAAAATCGGGGAAAAGGATGATAAATATTTGATGCCGATATATCCGTCGTGTTTTCTATACGGATTCTTTTATATAATAACTACGATGAGCACGATATCCCGTAGTGATTTCCTGCTTGTTTATTATACCTGTGGAGTATACAGTTAATCAAATATTACTATGTGTGCGTGCGTGTGCGTTTCCTAGCTTCGTGGTAACTTTGAGGAGATAGTCCGAAAGTTTTATGTGCACAAAGAAAAGCTAATGTGTAGTTATAGTATACCTAGTAGAAATACACAAAGAGTACGCAAAGAGATTACGTTTTCATTTTTTAATCACGATGACGACAAAATAACGAGGTCGGGTCCTACCACTTTTATAACGTATAGCACGGCACGATTTCAAATACGTACATTATTATCAATATAAAATTTCAGCTATGACTATATTTGTATTAAACATCGATATATGTGTACTGCTGCCACTATAGAGTGTGTGTGCATGATGATCCCTCTCGTACGTGACAACGTAGTGTATGCCACCTGCCGGGGGTGAGCGACCCGAGTTTTCGGCGGCTAATACCGGAAACAGCAACAACGACGACGAGAAGCCGTTGGCGGGGTGATTGAAAAACGATGAGAAAAAAATATATGAACAATAACACGATAGCTAATAATGGTGACGGACGACGGTTATATTACAAAGGAAAGTTTATGCATTACGAGCATTTAACGGGGAGACATAATTTAATCGTTGTTATATACAGCATATTTCAGAAGTGTTGTACTACCCGAAAAACTATGAAAAATATGAATATTTTCGATTGTGATTTTCCCAAAGAAAATTTTAATATAAAGACGTTATTTTCAAAAAATATTTAATTTTTGACATTTTTGTTGTAATTATTACAACAACTCGAAAAAAGTTGAAATAGAATAAATATATAAAGTTTTAGATTCTGAGTGGAGCGAAGAATGTATGTTATTGGTTTTATTATGGTGATTTTTATTCTGAAGATGCTTTTGGTACACTTTGTAAAGTATCATCTAAATCAAAATCTGACCGTAAGTATCATCGATCAACTCTACAGATTGAAAATTTCATCTAGTTGGTACATGGAACAGGTAATTTTTCTTTATTCGCAATCGTTTTTTGAAGCTTAGGGAAGAATTTCTTGTAATTTTCACCATATATTAATGGCATATTACTTCATACTTTACAAAAGTTTTAAAAAAATTGACAAATTTAGGCCTTAAAATAGAACTTAAATGCCTTGTTTTGTTTAAATTTATCTCTGATAACATTTTTGATATTTGAAAAACATTTCAAAAATTTAATATGACCTTATTCTTATATACTTAAAAAAAAGCGTTTTTTAAAAAATATCAAAAATGATGACTGATGACTATTTTATAAATAAACATTCAATACGATAGTGATACATTTTTTTATAATGTTATAGTCAATAAGATATGCACTTAGAAATAAACTAATTTTAAATAAACGATTAGTATTATTGCATCGTAGAGAATATATTTTAGATTGAAGCTTGGCAAAAAGAAAAAATCCACCAAAATCCTAAATAATCGAATACAAGAGCTGATACAACATTAAAAATTTTGAACAATATAAATGTACGATCAATAGCCGATTGTCAACACCCATCAGAAACAACCCGAAAACCCAATACGCCAACAGTGAAGTTAGGATATTAAAAAAATAGAACTTTTGATTACCTAACGAACAATATTATTATCCGTATTAGAAATATGATACAGTTGAATATAAACGATCCAACTATAAATAACATTTATTTCAACAATAACCAAAAATCATATTTTAAATACAATAACGTGGATAAATAAAGAGTGTCGTAATATTTTTCTCGGGTAAAATACGTAGGTATAATACATTATATTGTACGAGGTTTTTTTTCCGTCAAACGTCTTCGACGTGTCACCCTTCGCTGGCGATTAACGTCACACCGCTGCAAATCGAAAACGTGTCGCAATCTTTACGGCACTGTAAATGCCACAGCGGAAAACCGTATTACAATTTAATGGAAATCGTTTTGTTTTCGAATGTCGCTCGGCACTCGGCAGTAGGTGTTTTCGCGAGCGACGATACAAATAATCGCAATCAGAAATATTACGCGACACGTAGTCGCAGCCTACCGTACCGACCGACTCGTGCGTCGGTTTATATTCGATTAATCACCGTCGTCTGCGCGCACCAGCGGCGGCGGGTCTCGTGATAATACGCTCCCGGAGAGCGTCGTCGCGTCGTCGAGAACGCCGTGACGCGCCCGTGTTGATTTGTGGTGGCGAGCGCAGCGTCGGTCTCGGCGCCAGAGCGTCTGCGGCGACGTGATGCGATTAATTACCGTGCACGTACCAATAATAATAATAATACGCGTGACGTCGACGGTCGCAGCGTGTGTAACTCGATTTTCTCCGACGCGATGCACTTTTTGCGCCGTGCCGCCGTTGAATAGGCCGGTTGATTAGCGGCCACCCGCCGCCGTTAACCGCTGCGAATTTACAAATTACCGCGATACGCGTATCACCGGCGAAACGGTGCGGACGGCGGCGTCCTCGACTACAGTATTATTAGCCGTTTAGGCCGGTACCTACCGTATTATTATTACTATTATTATTATTGTTATTATTACTATAATTATTATTTATGTAGTTTTTACGTAAGCATTCGCATAGTTGTATTACTTCAGCGCACGATGACCACGACGACGTTATTCTACATGAATTATAATACCATAGGTATCTGGCTATTAAATAACGAGCCTTCTTTTACTTAAGGAACTTATTATTAATGAATTTCAACAATTTAACATTTTTCCGATTCTATATACTCCCCTTTGTGTTTGACGCATCGCTCCATCCGTATTTTCCATTGATTGAAACAGTGTTGGAAATCATTTTCTTGTAATGCCTTTAATACGTCTGTCGATATTTTTTTTACAGCTTCAACTGAATCGAAATGCGTCCCTTTTAATGCAATTTTTAATTTCGGGAAGAGTCAAAAGTCGCATGGAGTGAGATCTGGCGAATATGGGGTTGTTGTAGCACTGGAGTTCGATTTTTAGCCAGAAATTGTTTCACAGATAAAGCATTATGAGCCGGCGCGTTGTTTTGGTGCAAGATCCATGATTCGTTTTCCCACAGCTTGGCTCCGAGTGATATAGACGAAATGATAAATATTACACGTATGGAGAGATGATACGCGATATTCAATTTGCTATCAGGGACGAATGGACGCGGCCGTTTGGGCGCGAAGACATTTGGACGCAAAAAAAAATTAATTTCTTTAATTATAGTAAGGACAAATTATTAGTAAAAAATATTGTATAAAACAATACAATAGAATTTATAATTTAAATATATTTTTAACGCCAAAATTTTTAAAAATATTCAGTACTTAGCTTACCAAATATATACATATTACATATATATTATAAGTGTGTGTGTGTGTGTGTGTGTATGTATGTGACCATTTTCTGTAAAAACTGATTGATTTCGGTTAGATTTCATTGACGCCATAATGTAATATAATATATGCGAAAGACGAAAAAACACAAAACTATTGCTTTCGATCAGCTGAATTGAAGAAGTTTAGTGGCATGCAGTTGGTTTTATCGATTTAAATAACGTCGGATAATTCCTATTTAGATAAGATTGTATTGTTATACACAACATGTTATATTAACAATTTATCCTTACTATAATTCAAAAAATTCGATTTTTTTTTTTTGCGTTCAAATGTCCTCGCGCACAAACGGCCGCATCCATTTGTCCTATACCATAAAATGTGTGTGTATATACCTATAATGCAGTTTTAAATAAAGCTTCTCGTACCAATTGACACTTAGACATCTATTATGATATAATTATTACGATCAAATACGATAATATTTCATTTTATTCATGCCTGATCTGTGCCTGAAATAGAAACAATTATAAAATGAATATGCTAATTCAATTTTTTTATCATTGCCCATTGAGTTATGTAAATATATCTTGTATAGGCATTCATATCCATTATCCGTAAAGTGAAAATTATCAGTTTCATCAAAGTAAGTCCCAGAAAAAATACTTTTTATAAAATACAAGTTTACAACTCGCGCATTTTCCAACAATTTTTGTAATTTTTATCAGCAGATACAGTGGCGTATACATAACTTTTGTATGGGGGGGGATCAGTTGCAAAAAATTACCTTAAATTGCCTGCAATGAGATCCTTATTTGGGTCATAAACAGTATGTTTTAAAAAAATTGAGATCTCTGTAGGAATCACATTTATATGGTTTATTGTGGTTCAGTTACATTCTACAATGTGACCAACACACGCCGGAAACTAGAATAGATATACAACATTTTCGCATAAAATACATTTTTCAAATTAATATACAAAACACATTAGGGAACCTATACATTATTTGTAAACTGTATTTCCTTTATGGAATTAATAGATTACTTAAATGTTTAAAAAGTGTGTCCTTACATGATAAATAACCTAACCTTATGAGAACCTTCCAAAAGACCTAACCTATGTTTTATTTATTTGAAACTAAATTTGAAAATTAAAATTCTTAACAAAGTGTATTACAATTAGTTAAACAACTATTAATGAAAAAAATTGTTTTGAAATTTATTAGACAATGAGTAAAACTATTGAGGTATAAGAAATTAATAGTGAAGTAAATATATGGTACTCTTTTTACTTTTTTTTCTCGTATTATTTTTACGATGACATTTTCAGATGCATTTGAATAGCTTGAACTATTTATTATGATATTAAGAGCAAGATATTTTACTCATATCTGAAAAAATCTAAACAAATACTAAGCTCGTATAAAATCAAGTATATTTCCTGGTTTTTATTTTATAAAGCGTAAACGCTTATCATAGAATAATAATAAGTACTAAGAATTAATGTATTAAATACCAAAAAAAATGTGAAAAAGAAGACATGAACAATCAACACAAAATATGCTTAGCTTATCTTTTAGATTGAATGTTTTCATACCATAAAAGAGCTTAAATTCTAACTTGAAATTATTTTTTGTTACATTTTTATCGTGGTATCTTATTACGTGAAATACTTAAAGTTTATATTAATAGCTTTCATTACATAATTGTATAATTACTTTATGAACACGTTATATAGGTAATTTAATGTTAAATCCAGAAAAAAATGCATCGTTATAAGATGTATACCGAGAATGAACATTACAATTTACAGAGGGTTAACTTTTAGCTTACATAAGCGTATAACTCGAATACTAATATGTATTATTTTGAGTACTAGTGATTTCTTATTTGTTCACCTAGTGTTATACTATATAAATACTTTATTATAAAGCATACGAAAAGAAACGGGAGTCATATAAAATAATTACGTGGACTGTATAATATGGCTCTCGATCTTCAAGTGTCAGCTCCATCCGCGTTGCTGTACACGGTTTTCGTGGCTGAAAGTTCGTATTCATATCCATATGTTTTGTTTCGTTTATATTTTTTATGTAAATATAATGTAAACCTACTCAATTCAATTGTACGCATACACAAATAAATTTGCATACCAGTCGAGAAATCATGCTGAAAAACTAAGATCGGTTAAATGAACGTAACGCTAGTGGGAATCGTCAAATAATTATATCATCGCTACACGTCTATAACGCTGCCTTGAACGAGCATAAACATTCTCAAGTACACGCATATAAAAACTATACAATACACATGCCCGTATAGTATGTATGCGATACACACGTACGCATACACGCACACTATAAGAACAGATACCGCCGTTATGTACATTGTAATAACCTATACCGTGTACAATATAGGTATACACGTATATTGGCTATTTATCATGCATTATAGGTGAACACGAAGACAAATAATAACGAAACACAAATACTTTAGCGGACAAGGGGTGACGTGCACATTGTACACGCACATGAGACATAACGCACAAATACACAGCCAGGTGCATAGCGTCGATGCTGGTGTACTGTCTTACGATGATCTACAAGTGTTTCCGACAAACACTACGACTAGCCACCCCTGAACGCGTGTTTTACTACGCCTCAGCAGGAGGACGGTACGAGTGGCCCGCATCGTCGTGTATTAAAAATGAAATTGGCACGGCACGATGATGTATAGCTTTTATAATATGTGCTGTCGTTTTATCATTGTTATTTTTTCTTTCATAACGAATTCACAACGATATATAACGAAAAATACTATTACACAACGCATGGTGTATCTATACATAATTGCGATATTATACATATTATGCGTGTAATGTGTATAATAATATAGCAATATATAAGTACATTTAAGTGCAGCGAACAATTAATATATAAACCATAGAGTAAAGTTCATATCGTATTATTAAACTGTAGATTTCTGGCCACCGCGGCCCAAACGTACGGCGTTTGCAAGGTACAGAGGGAGGGGATGAGGTTCGAAAAAAAAAATAAAAAATCCTAAGCTCCACAACATGTACTACGTCTACAAACGAGTACGGTACAAATAATAACGTGGTCCCGCACTATATACATACGTAAACGCGCGCCGTTATTAGCATAACGGATTTTTCGGGTTTTTGAGGGCGAGGGGCTGTATACTACTAGCGAAACACACAATCGACACCGCCATGAACTGTACGCGCATATATAATGATAATAATAATAATAATAATCGTATAACATTATGTATAATATGTACATATATATTATACGCGCGCGTGTATAGATACGTCGCCGTGTGCAAGCTGCACCCCCAGGGACCGGTCTCGGCCACTCGTCAGCTGTCCGCCACCACGCACAATAAGCATGCATACGTTCGGATTTCAAAGCAGTGTACGCGTCGTAAAAAAAAAAAAAAAAAAAAGCGTTTCTAGATAAAACAAAATAACGAGTAATACGTACAAAATACAACACAAGCGCACTTTGGTGATCGTCTCACTCAGCTTACCTAGTGGCCTAAACCACGTATGTAATGTGCATATTTACAACTCATAACAGCTTCACGACAGCTTCTCTTCTCCGAATTCGGGATGATATTGTATTCGTAAGCTCTGCGGGGCCACGGCGTCGTTTTTGGTTGATTTTACTTTACCGATAACTCTCGTTGCGTTGCTTAGTCGAGAGTCTGTTCGAGTCACATATAGTATGTGCACTATTTATTCATGCCGAAGCATCTTAATTGACTGTAGCCAGTACACGACAACCGTTGTGACTGTATTCGGCGTTATTGCACTAGCTACCTATATTGTTACTGCGAGCGTTTGGATTAGGTTCGACGGGATTTCACTTTCTCAGCGGCAGTTTTTTTTTTTTTTAAATGACTTTTACAAGACGACGTTCGATCTAGGCTCACAACAGGTTATTAAATCATCTGACAGCATTCGCCAACACTACTACCGCACGTACTACAATATTATTCAGTGGCTTAAAATGATTTCCTTTAAAAAATCGATTTTTTCTTTGATATTTTTAAATAGGGAATAGAAAAAAAATGATTACATTTGTTAAATAGACCTGACATATACAGTAGGTATAGTAAAAATTCTAAATTCAAAAAATTTCCAATAAAGACGCCTTAAAATATACATATTACATCAAATTCGTAAAATTACCGATTTTTTGAAATCGACAATACTTTTTCCGAGTTCATGAATTCGGAAATTTACAGATCGCGTGAAGTCGGCAACTCTGAAAAACAAACAAGTCGAGGAATTCCAAAGTATTGTAGAACTTGCATAATTTGAAGAAATTTAAAATGAATTTTCAATTGTGTTACAAATATTGTTAGCTTCTATATAATTAATGCATTTTAAAATAAAATCCCACATAAACATAGGGAAAAAACCAATTTTTTGAAAGTACTTAAAAAATACGCTTTTACCCCGTATTTCGAGTTATTATGTATAATATTATAATCACGAGTATAGAAGCGTATACTCTAATTAAAACGGTTACATGGTAATAATCAATAATACAAATTGTCGATTCATCTTTGATAAAACAATTAAGGTGAATGTACATATACTATAAGAAATATTAATAACAATAGTAACTATACAATAAACAATACTACTTTTTTATTATGAATAATCTTGAATAATACATTACATGAGTTATAATGGATAATGGAATATGTATGTACAAATTAAAATAATAATTAAATAAACAAAATACTCGTCATTTTTTTTTAATAACAAATAATAATTTTTTAAATACGCTTTTGCGTAATTGGTAGGCAGATTAAAATTAAAAAGCAATCAAGTACAAATTATGAACAATTTTTTTTGAAATATACGACAATAGTCTGCACTTCATTTTTTGAAATATGATACATTTTTGTTTGAGATTTTTTTTAGAGACGACAATTAATTTTACCACACGAATCCATTAAACCATCGAACCTGACTTAACATTGAACATTTAACGTCATTCGTATATTAATATTTCATTTAATCGATAAAAGGTCATAGTTTATAAGATAAACTTTTTCGTTTTTAACCGTGAACTTCAAAAGTAACTTTTATTGTATGTAATATTTCACTACTATACATAATGCGATCATATTATAATATCATCCATTATTCCTATGGGTAAATTGTTTAGATCTCTCACATTCTCGCCAATGGCCCATCACCCTCTAGTTCCCGATCAAAATTACTTCGTTTTTTACATAATAACAATATCATGTCATTAGAACTAACAATTATTCTTAATTTTTTTCCAAGAGCCATTATTATTACTATATTGAAATTTCTCGAAAATGCTGGATTCTTAATTAGATTATATTGTTTTAAATTTACTCAACCGTTTGTTCAAACTTTTTTTTCCTTTTTTATTTTGTTATTGTAGGTTGCAGTTTTTTTTTCAGTAGCATTATTAGTTATAATTTCTGAACCTTTCAATCACTGATTGTTATTTTTTCAGTATGTAACCGTTAAGCTGTAACAATTTTATATTCGTAGCTTTATTAACAAAATAAAAAAGTTGTTTAGATAACGTTATAGTAGTATCAATAGGTACAGTAGTTCGAAAATGTTTTATTTTTATTGTTTTTCATCAAAAGTAGGTAATAATTAAGAATAAAAACGTTTTATTTTTTTTTTTTTTTATAGTTTTAAATGATCAAATAATACATAGCCGAATTCCATTCAAGCGTTCGGCAGAAAAAAGTACGCCTAATTCATGAAATTGTCAGTAATAATTAGTAACTTTGCGAATTTATGAATTTGGTAACGGCGATAATGATTTCGTGAAATCGACAATTTCACGAATTCGTTTGTAACAAATTATACATTCAAAAATCAATTTGGTTTCATTAATATACACGATAAAACACCACACATGTTTACAAAAAACTTTTATTGTTAATTAAATGTTCCCTTAGTCTGGGTCTTCAGTTGTCCATGCCATAATACAGCAATAGTTGTTTGTATTTTTTTTTTTTTTTAATTTGAACATCAATATTTTTTGTTTCAAACATTTTCGATTATACATACAAAAATTAGCATAAAAAATTAACATAAAGCGTAATAATTTCAATCTAAAAATCATATGAACACAAAAATTAGAAATATTAAAAAAATTAACTTTTTTTTAATTGAATAATTTGTAATTTGAATTTTTTATAATTTGATTAATTAATTAATTAATCAACGCGTATAAACCATGCTAATTATTATACTATACACATACATGAATGCAGAGCCGTACCGCTATAATTTTGTGCCAGGGGCAAGTATATCATTTTCACCTCTCAAAGTTTAAAAATGTGTACGAATATTTTACACCGACTTTTTGGCACCCTCAAAAAATATTTGCGCCCGAAGCGCATGCCCCCTGCCCCTTGACTTCTTGTGGCATGGCTCTGCGTGTATGTGTCATACTATTTTAAACATTGATGAAATGAGAATATTATTCTTTAAAACATAAAATATGTTATTAACTAAAAATAAAATAATATTAGAACATTTCAAGATATTATTAGAGTTGTTATTTTTGAAATTACCTACTAATGTGAATGCAATTTAATGAAGGTTTTATATTAAATTTATACTATGAAAACTCTACTGTGGAGACATCGAAGCAATAACTTTTCTGATTTTGTTTCTATTCACCCCATTCAACGGTTCAAAACTTTCGTTAAAACCATTGTGCCATAAGTTCTTAATTATTTTACCGTTTATAGGCTATTTTTCAATAGTATTTAGTTAGTGAATAATTAACATATTTTAGATATGATTTCATTCGTTTGATTAACAAAGCATCATTGCAATTTTTACAACTGTCTTAATAAGTGGCCAATATCGGTAGAAATATTGATCAATACAGATCGAGGTTAAAAGCAATATTATTATTTCTTTCTTTATTATTGGTTGATAATGTTTCATTTGATTTTATTAACAAGTTATAACTACATGAGTATTTATTATTATTGCTATAAGACTGACATTTATAATAATTTAATAGTTTAATTTTAATAAATATTTGCTGTTATTAATTTAATAAGTGCTAATAATTTTAATATCGTACATTATAATATACACGTCAAATAAACATTACGGTATAATGGTAACCCGAAATAATAATGACAAAAAAGTAATTAAACAAATAATAAAAATAGTAAAATTTAGAAAACTAAAAAAAAAAGATCCATCGTGCTTATTTCTAAATTTCATAAAAATTCTACGAAATTCGAGTCTTTGTTTAATCAATCTAAATTTTTTTATTTTGAACTTAAAAAGTCGCTATGAAATATCAACTGAGTTAATTGGACTAAAATATATTCATAAATGAATAATTTGTTCATAGAATTTATTGTTAATGTTCACCCAATTACCCAGAGTCCAGACACCCCTTAATCGGTTTTGCCTATCAGTGTAATGTTATGTATTCAGTTGTTCATAGCACAACGTCCGGTGGTGGTTTGGTGCGTGGAAATCATAAATTTTTTGCTATTTAAAAAGTTCAAACAAATCATTCAAATATTAGTCAGTCAAAAAGGATATGAAAAACGAAGTTAGATTTTATTTAATTTTTAACTATTAAACACAAAATGTATTTTTACGGAAGATTCCAACTTATTATATTAAGATTTCATAAATTTTATAAGACGTGTTCAAAAATGAAGAAATTTATTTCATCAAAACCCAAAAATTAAGCAACGATCAAAGCAAAAGGAGATGCATAAAACGATGTAAAGTGTGAGTGTGTGTGTGTGTGTGTGTGTGTGTGTGTGTGTGTGTGTGTGTGTGTGTGTGTGTACCAGCTACAGGTATAATAATTAATATGCTAACATAAGAAGCGTCAAAAATGTTCACTTGGGTTAATCTAACCGTCACCGATCAACTAGACCCATTTGCGCGTTTACCACGCGATAAACACGTAAACCTGTGGATGCAACTACAGTACTAGTGAGTACATGTTTTGAACTTAAAGCACGGACTCGTGAAAATTATATTGAGTGCCAAATGTAAAATAATAAACTGTTAAGACGACGGTGACTTGTAGGATCACGGTGCACGGGAGAGTGGCACCGCAAGGGTGGTTGGGAAAAAGCTAAAGCACGCATACGGCCGATTGAGCGGGGGTTGCGGCGAGGAAGATAAAATTTTTATTCGCACGCCGAGATTTCCATCAACCCTCCTACCGATAGCCCTTCCCCGCGCCGCCGCCCCGCCACTGTCACCACCGCCAACACCCGCTCACGGCGCTGGTCCTTGTACGCGCGCGAGAAACCGTCACGGCAGCTGCAACATCGGCGGCAGTGGCACGCGACCCCGAGACCGATACAACACTCGTGTGTGTGTGTGTGTGTGTGTGTGTGTGTGTGTGTGTGTGTGTGTGTGTGTGTGTGTGTGTGTGTGTGTGTGTGTGTGTGTGTTTTATGTGTCTGCCGTGTGCTCGCGCGTGCGTTTTTGTATTGTTATTTTGTTATTGTCATAGCGCACGTCGCGTACCGCAACCGCCGGCGGCGGGTCGAGGGGCACCGGCGGGGTCCGGCCGTCCCCTACGCACGCACGCCCGGTCGTGATTGGTCGGCGGTATGCGCGCGCGGCGCCCCGCGCTTACGCAGCGCATAATAGCACACGGCGTACGTTACGCGCACACTATGCTCTGCATACGCGTGCACGTACGCCGCGTCGAACACCGTCGCAAGGGCCGGCACGCAGCACCACGGCCGCGACGCGCGCACCGCCGCCACACCGACACCACGCCAGTCAGTCAGTCACACACTGCGACGGCAGCGACGCGCACGTCCCGTGCACCGACAACGACATCGGCGACGACAACACCAGCAGCGACGTCCGTCGTCAGCAGTCCGTGACGTCCACCAAGTCGCGGTCGTCTTTCGTTTTCCTCGTCGTTATTTGATTAATTAATTAATAATTTTTTTTATTATTATTATTTCACATCCCCCGCGATGACCGATTACGCGTCGTCCGTGGCCGCGGCCGAACCGTCGTGGACGTGGTGGATGACCACGGCCGCGGCCGCCGCGATGCGGATGCGCAACTTGCGCGAACATCACGGCGGCGATAGCGGACACGGAGCAGGAGTAGGAGGCTACGGCGAGGCGGACGACGAATTCGCCGGACCCGACAGAAAACGGCCGCGTCGTTTTGTCAAACAAGAATACTGGACTTCGGAGACGGAAGCTCACGGTTGGCACAAGGACGTGTCGCAAGGACACGACTCGGCCGCCGTCGGCCCGTTGGACTTGTCCGTAAAAGCCACCGTGACGACGACGGCGGCGGCGGCGGCGGCGCACGCGATGGACGGACGACGCGCGGCCGACGGCGCCGGCCGGAAGGACGTGCACGCGGCCACCACGCCGGTGAAGAGGTCGACCAACGCCAACGGCAGGTCGTCGAAAAAGTCGACGGGCAAAACGACGGGTGGCGGCGGCGGCACGACGGCCGCGGCCGTGAAGGCGGCCACGCGAAAACTGCTGCCGCAGCTGTTGCTGGACCAGCGCGTGGACCGATCGTCGCCGGTGTCGGGCACCATAATCGTGCCCGCCACGCCGGACCAGGACCGGTCGACGTGCAGACTGACGTCTCCACCGTCGCCGTACGCCACCGGGGCCGAGTGCGCGGACGCCGACCGGCAGGACGACGACTACGACGGCGGCGACATCGACCCCGAGTTCAACGTGGTGGTGGCCACCGACGAGGCGCGACGCCGGCTGGAGAGCATACCGAACGCGCTCGGGCCGTACCGGTGCCGGCTGTGCAGCGTCCGGTACGTCGACGCGTTCGCGCTTGCCCGGCACCGGTGCCGGTGCATCGTGCACGTCCGGTACAGGTGTCCCGAGTGCGACAAAGTGTTCCAGTGTCCGGCCAACTTGGCGTCGCACCGTCGGTGGCACGGCGCCGGAACGAAATCGTCCAACAACAACACCACCACCACCAACAACAACAACAACAACAACAACAACGAAGACGACGCCAACGACAAGGGCACCGCCGAGAACGGCAACGGCGAACCGGACCGAGAGACGACCGCTAACGACGACGACGACGCCGAACAACACGCTGACGAAAAGCCCGACGGCGTCGGCGGAACGACTGCTACGGTCCCGGCCACTGCCGCACCCGCCGTCACCATAAACGCGACCGGATTCAAAAAAAACATTTTGCAACGTGCTGTGCAAGCGGCCGCCGCAGCCGCGGCCACGCACGAAAACACCGCCGGAGTCGCCAAGAACATGTCTTGAAGCACTCCGTTCACGTTCTTACGGTATAACATTATTTTACAATAATTATTTTTTGATTTTCGTTAACGCATTGATAGTACACCTCGGTTTGGAATTTCGAATTTCGCCTTTCGGTTCCATGTGCCACCCGTTATGTTCACCGTCAAACTCTCACCAGATCTGTATTTATCCGCGGTAGGTATTTAAGTCGCGACGGTAATAGCCGTCGGCGGGCCACGGTGAACACGGCATCCGTCATACGCGGCGACTGTTTAGTGTTGAAAACGAGTCTAGTCTTAGTCCCATAGTCATTTACAATCGCGATACAAGTGTACGTGAAGTGTATGAAAACAATTCTAGTCACACACGCGCGCACATGCGTCGCAAGAAATAATAATCATCATGGTACATACGTACTATGTCGATTTAATTAACAACAATCTAGTCATACCGTAGTAAATTTAAAAATCTAGTCTAATACGTTTTTGTTAATTTTTCGTAAAAAAAAAAAAAATTTTTTTAATTTCTCGAGTTTTTTCAACTCTACGAGATTTCGTGTACTACGTACACTATAACTCGTAGTGTTGTTTTCTAGTTTCTAGTCCAAAATCGGTGATATATATACCGTTTTAATTACGCTTGCTAATATAAAATGTTAAAAATTAATGTCCTATTCACATAGATTCGTTTCTTATTTGGGGTGTTCAATGATCTCGTTACTCGGCGCGGGCATTCAAGTCGCCATACGTGGCCACTTGTACCATGACCGGGTCGCACGATTTACATCCGGGACTCAAAGTGCCAGTTTAATATAATAATTGACGATTACCATGTCAACAGAGTTTTTAAGTTAAGTTAGATGTGCTGTTTTATTGTTTTACAGATATATATATATATATATATATATATATATATATATATATATATATATATATATATATATATATATATATATATATGTATATTTATAATGGATTGAACGTATTACGTAAAGTCGACAAATATACGGCCACCACCTCTTTTGTAGTGTACATAATATTATAAAATGTTATACCTATGTAAATAAATATTTCTTAACTTGTTCATTATTATACCTAACCATCACTGCCACTAACACGGTGTGTGACACGAGTATTTTCTAGTCATTTCCTTAATATATTATATTATATTCATACTATATATATATATATGTATGCATCTTGTATGTACTACCCCCTTAAATATAATTGTGTTATGTTTGTATATAAATTATCATATTTTAACCTATATAATAGCACCAGTAGTCGTTAGTTTTAATTTTAATCTAGTCAAAACCTTATTTTATTCTAGTCTAATATCTATAATTAATGTATATTATGTAATATAAAACTTATCAGTTACTATCTAGTCAATAGAAACAGAATCTAGTCAAGAAAATTTTTAATCTGTACCTATAGGTACCTAGTCAAAATATAAGTATTTAAGTACCTATGTAGTTGAGTAAAAGAACCAAATTATTTCAGAGGTAGATTTAACTACATGGTCGTCTTATACCAGTGGCCAAAGTAGTTTTCTATTCCTCGCAATATATCAATTCATATATATCATATTGATTTACCTAAACCACGCAAACGTTCTTATTTTATCGTCATTCAATAGTAATTTTAACTTGTTTTAATAATTTATATAAAAACCAATATTTGAAATAAAATGTTATTGAATTGGCTCTATAGTAAGTGCCTATACAAATCGTAGCTGTTCTTACAATGTTCTTAAAATTATATTTATTAAATTGATTTCGTTAACTCTTTGAGTAGGTAATTGTGGTGTAAACCACCTTTTTTTACCCTTTATAACTACTAACCACCATAAGAAAGTTATTTATCTTTTTTATGCATAGTGATTAGGAAAAGGTACCATCTCGGCAGGTTAGTAGTTAAACTAATTTTTCTGTTAATAAATAGTCGTGTTTACCAAATTATTTACATTATGTATCATTTAAATTAATACGTATTTAAATCTTTTTTTTTTTTGAAAAAGTTCCTGTGCACACGGATGTCAATATTTCTTTTTAACCTAAGCATCAAAGAGTTAATGAAAATAACTATAATAAATTATTATGTATAAGTTATTATTTAAATATCTATAATATATTATAATAACTATAATATATATTATTAATAAAATTAATTACATCTCTCTCAGTCCATATGCTGGTTTTTAAAAACAAATTCAGTAAATCATAGCTACAAAAATGTATAATACACAAAGTCTAGTCAGTTTAAAATGTGAAAATATAAATAAATACTTGAACGTATGATGGGAAAATAAACCATTTTTGAAAAATGTCTTGTAAGAGTTGGGGTGGCAAGTGGTACACAATGTATGCAAGTCACATTGATGCGTATCAAAAAAATAAAATAATAGAAGTACAAACTTAATGGAATATTATCAATGCGTTACGAAATAAATTAAATATTCAAATAGTGATGTAAATTGTAGTGTCTACTGAACTGATGTTATCATTGAAAAATGTATTTAATATTATTATTATTATTATTATTATTATTATTATTATTATTATGAATAAGGAACCTATTTTATTTAAAATTTTATTTTTCGATATTATTTATTCTACGATATTTTTATTTTTATTTCAAATATATAAGGAATTATAGTCTAACAAATTATTAGGAATTATAATATAATACCTCTTTCAAATTCATTTGGTAATTTTACTATGAAATTATGATATTTATGTTTTCAATAAAATATTATGTATTTGTAATTTTTATCAAATAAAAAAGTGTGTAGAATATTAGATAACTACACTTGTACTAGAGTTTATATTGTATTAAAATATTTATTTATTATTATTACTTTGAATTAATTATTTATTTTGTATTCTATTTTATGTTCATTTTTAATTTTTATTTTGACTTAAATTTTAATCGTATTTATCGTTAGTATTTTTGCACAAATTATATATGTAAATATATGGCATGTATACGAAATAATAAAAATAAACACCACCTTCATATTTTAAAAAGTGTAGTTTTTGTTACTAAGATGTATTAAGATATATATAATACAGGTAGGTATACATTATACAATTTCTACTATATTTCTCAAAGACAGAACAAGAATGTCCTAAATGTGAAATAGGAAGAAATGGATTTGAATATTTCTACAAAAACTAAACAGTTCGTTACCAAAATAAGAGGACACCTATTTACAGGGACGCCCGGAGAGGGGGATCGCCACCCCTGAGATTTTTCATGTCAGTAACAAAATTGGAGGTTTTTTTACATGAAGTCGGTCTCACACGACTCAGTGACTTTCCGACAATCATTGTACCATTAATTACGAGTATAATATTATTATGTACCTACTCGTAAAATAAATAGTTGTACTTCACGAGTCACAATTTATTTTTGCCCCCCCCCCCTGAGTGACATATCTGTGGGCGTCCCTGCCTATTAACATAATGAGAAATTAATCAAATATCATACAATATAGTGTTATAATTATTCTTCTGTGGTAATAGTTGCGAAAGAAACACACACGAGTAGGTAACTGGAAAAAAAAAGAGCCAAATGTGTGCGGGCTTTGGATTCTGTGGCTACATCGGACTTCTTTGTAACGGCCCTGGTGAATCATTTAACACTATGAGTATTTGGACAGTTTTTTATCCCAAAAAGTTTCTCGAAAATTATATGTAATTATATAATTTTAAAATCAATAGATCATTTAGTGCACAAAAAAGCTAAAATGCAAATATTTCTGATAAAAAGTATAAACGTATACTCATGCAATTTTCACTTTATATAAATAATCTCTACAGGCACTTATTTTATAAAATAAATGTAAAAATATAAAATGCTACCTATAATATTTTGTACTGATCATCCAACTCCTGGTGGTGACAACCCTAATAAGAATATTAATAAGTAAAATATAATTAATTATTATTCATATATATATATATATATATATATATATATAATATACTAGCTGACCTGGAAAACGTCGTTTTGCCATATATTTCTAAAAATGAAGTAGTATTATTCGTGTAATTCAGATAAACTCCATAGTGATAATAAAACACATATAAATCA
Organism: Therioaphis trifolii; assembly: GCA_027580255.1. Taxonomy (NCBI): domain Eukaryota; kingdom Metazoa; phylum Arthropoda; class Insecta; order Hemiptera; family Aphididae; genus Therioaphis; species Therioaphis trifolii. The sequence goes on along the minus strand of CM050405.1, from coordinate 14,221,238 downwards.
AAATTTCAATGTGATTTATTTGAATGAAAAAAGTCACTGCTCTTTAAGTGCTCAGATTTTTGCTCTCACTTGTATAGTCGCTTACTCTAAGCTGAATTACACGGCTTCGCCCGAGTGAAACATATTTGTGTATCACCTTCCCGTCACCGTACTCGTCCTGTCCAAAAGATTTGTAATGTGGAAATTTTTTTGTTCCTACCTATTTTATAGTCGGGGCGAAAAATTCTCCTGAACAGAACCGTCAACCTGGTGATAGGGCGGTGTGAATAAAAAATAAAATAAAATAAAAAATAAAATAAAATAAGAAATAAAACATATATAAGCATTTAAAAGTAAGTAACAAAAATCAGTTTTATTTTCATTGTAGTGCTTTGTGATATACGATGTTTTTTGTTTGATTACCTGGCGCATAGACGAACAAATCTAATGGTTTCCCAACACGGGAACAGGCAACATATAATTGACCATGTGACAAACATGGGTTTTCCAGATTAAGACCACAAACACTTAATGATTGCCCCTTGGACTTGTTTATGGCCATAGCAAAAGCAAGCCGCACTGGAAACTGTAGTCGTTTAAACTCAAATGGCACATCAGTCGGAATCATTGGGATGCACGGTATGAGAACATCTTCTCCTTTATACTTTCCTTTCAGTATAGTTGCTTCTATCACGTTGTTTAGTAATTTTTTTATCGCTAACCGTGTGCCGTTGCAAAGACGCGGTTGGTTGATATTTCGCAACATTATAACTACCGATCCAACCTTTAATTGAAGATTGTGAGGTGGCAATCCTGGTAAATCCAAAGAGTTTAATAATTCCGGTGGATAGTTGACTACATCATCTTGGTTAGTTACCGAATCAACTGATTTATTTATTATTCATATATATCGTCGGTTAAAAGGCTATTTGCTGTAAACGACACTTTTTCAGTAAGCGACACTAGCTATATAGCGTTGTAGACGACACAACGGAATCGAATAATAGCTTCTATTTAGCGATAACATAAATTTATAATGAGATATCTATGATCAAAAAGTACGTAGTTCGCCCTATGGCGTATTCTTCGCTTCTTCAACTCCTTGTACAAGTTAATGGGGATGGGTGTATTGAATTTTAAAGAAACGACGAGTCGTTTCTTTAGTTAAACGATTCTGAGCAAAGCTTCAGAATTAAAATGCACCATTTGAACGGAACAATTTCTTCAAATAAATATTTTAAGTTGAAAATTTACGTATAAACAGTTTATTACGTACAAATCGTACACCTAATGATTTACTTAAACGCTTATAAAAAAAATCCTTTGTCATAATTTTTGAAATTTTTTCAGTTTTTAAAGAAGTGTACGAGTAAGTAAAGTCATATTAAATTTTCAACGTTTTCGTCAAATATTTAAAACTTTATTAGGGATAAACTTTTGAGAAACAGAGATTTTTCAAGTTCTATTTTTAGCTAAAAATGTGTCGAATTGTTTTGAAACTATTTTTAAAGTATATTGTAATACTTCAATTTAACTTTTTACATAAAATAAAATGGATGTATAAAAAAAATCGAAATATTATTATTACAAAAAAAGTTGTAAACTTTAAAAAAATATAAAAAGTAAAATCTTTTTTTGCTCTCTTGAATAGTATGATATATTTCGTTTACAGCAAATAGCCTTTTAACCAACGATATATATATATATATATATATATATATATACATAGTACATATCTAAACAATCAAGATTAATAATAAGTTATATAAAATCGGTGACGCCTTAAATTTTAAAATTTCTACGCTCAAAACACGTGCATAGTCTACCTACTTGTTAATTCAAGCCAGATTTTACATTGATGTAGATTTTAGATTCCTGAATAGAACCTGCCGAAAAACAGAGTAAAAACGGTAAAAATTTGATTTAAACGACACTTTCACTTAATCGATTTTAGTTATTCAGTAAAAACTTTAAATTTTTACCATATATTAATGACATATGGCTTCATACTTCACAAGTTTTTTTTTTTTTATTGGCTACTTTTGAGCTAATAATAAAACATTGAAAATATCACTTTTTTGAAGTTTATCTCTGGTAAAATTTTCAATATTTGACAAAATTCTGAAAATTTAATAACCATATAGATGGCATACTTACCTAACAATATTGTACAAAGTTCAAATCAAGAGTCAAACATTTTTTTATAATCATTTAACTAAATTATTATATGGTTTTTGCGGAATTAACCGATTTCTTTGAAGTTAATTACCGATAACTTTTATAATATTTGATAAAAAGTCCTGGAAATTTTATTTGACCTCACTCATTTACTTCAATAACGATGTTAAACAAATTTCAAAAATCGTGACGCAGGAATTTTTTCTGTAAGTGTTTAACTAAATTTGTATACAATTTTTACGGAAGAAACTGTTTTAATATCAATTTTCAACTTTAAAATGTGTATAAAAATCATTACAACAATAATTATCATTAACTTTTGTATACAGATAGAACAGCATTTTTTGAGTCTTTTGGTAAAAAAAAAATGTCTTCTTCGTTCAGAAGATAATGTTCAAATGATTTTGACAGAAAAACATCGTACAATTACACTAAAAGCAGTTAAATGTATAAATAGTATATTTTTATACTAAATTTTTGCCCTGAATCGTTCAACTAAAAGAATAATTAGGTAAAAATCGATCTTTTCTTTGAAATTTTATACACCCATCTTAATTATCTTATTTAAGATGTGAATAATACTTATTATTATTATTATTATTATTATTATTTTATTCAGCCAAATAAATTACAATTAAATAAATACAATAAAAATTAATTGATAGTAGCTGATACGTATACCAACTGAGCTATGCTCGTATCTGGTATACGGAGTTCAACAATATCACAATTCAAAAATCGTCTAAAGTAAATAGTGTTCCATAAAAATAAACTAAGATACAATTAATACAATACATGATAAAAGAACTAGAAACAAAAATTAATCAACAATACGTATTATTGGTACATCTTAAAATATTATACGATATTATGTTTAGACATATTGACTTTTTATAATTTTATTGATACACACATCGTCATCAAGATCACTAACTATTTTATTTATGGCCATTTTTATTTGATTTTTACTAATTAAATTCCTTATATCATTGGTATTATTGGAATAACTTTCACATAAACTTTTTATTAGACTCTTTACTTCATTATTGAAATTATTGAAAATAGTTATACCCATGTGATTAGGAGAATTTCTGGAACTAGCTAATAAAGTGAATGATGGTTTAATGTATTTTCCTGCTCTTCTGTCTATTATTTCTGTAGTATTGAGAGTATGGTTCAGTATGGATTTGACTAAGATTTGCCTAATGTATAGTTTATGGACAGATAATATATCAGTTAGTTTGAATAATTCCTCTGATGGATATTTTAAAGGTAGGGAGTACGCAACTTTTATAATAATTTTTTGTGTGGTATGTAATGTATTGATATCTGTTCTGTTGGTGCCACCCCAACATGTTATGCCATATAATAAGATCGAATTACACAGTGCCATGTAAATTTGTCTTATAATTTTTTTATCAAGAAATCTAATTTTGTAAAATAATACTGTTAAGCTCCTCATTTTATTTTTGATATTATGTATATGCTCTGACCATTTTAGGTTAAAGTCCATTGTCACTCCTAAATATTTAAATGATAATACCATTTCCATTCGTTTGCAACTACAATTTGTAGTACTAGTTCCACATTTATGTATTGTAAATTTATATCCAACAGGTAACTGTGAACGTATAGAAACTATAGGCATGCAAACCGATTTATTTATGTTGAGTGATAACAGATTTTTTTCCATACAGTCATAGATATGTCGTAAATCGATTTCGACAGTATGTTTCAATTTATCCCAATTATCTTCGTAATTAACTAGTGCTATGTCATCGGCGAACATAAATAATTGACCTTTTAATAAAAAGGCTGGGATACAGTTTATATATATTAAGAACAATATAGGGCCTAAAGATGTACCTTGAGTGACTCCATAATCTTTAACATAACAATGATCACTATAATGATGTCCAATAGTGGTTAGTTGTTGTCTTGACTCAGATAACTGGTAAACCATTTTAATGCATTGTCATCGAATTTTAGTTCTTTTAACTTGTTTATTAATAGTTGTCTACTGATTGAGTCAAACGCTTTTTCTAAGTCCAAGAACGTGATTAAAATTTTTTTTTTGGTATCTCTTTTGCTATGTAAATAATTGTTAATGTCGATTAGAGCGTCTTCTGTACCTAATTTGTTTTTGAACCCGTATTGTCCGGTAAATATTATTTTATCTCTCTCTAAGTATTCTAATAGTTGATTTTTAATAATTTTTTCAAGTATTTTAGCTAGAATTCCTACTATTGATATTGGTCTATAATTAATGAAATCATTTTTATCTCCTTTTTTATGAATTGGTACGATTCTAGCTACTTTAAGTTCGTCAGGTACAGTGCCATTAGTCATGCTACAGTTAATTATGTGTACAATAGGTAAAATAACATTGTCTCCTATTTGTTTAAAAAATAGTGCTGTATATCCATCTACTCCAGGAGCCGAGTTGTTATTCAGAGTATTTAATATATATTTTACTTCATAACTGCCTATGGGTTTGAACTTGAAGTTAGAGCTTATGTTTGGTTTATTGTTAGTATTTGCTACAGATTTAGATTGTATATCATATGTACTATTGGGAAAATTTTTATCAACTAGTCTATTTCCCGTAGTAGCGAAATAAGAATTAACTATGTTTAGGAAGTCTTTAGGCGAGGATGTCGGATACACGTCCTGTATTATTTCATTAATTGGAAGCCCAGTAGATTTAATTTTCCTCCCCGATAGTTCATTAATGACTTTTCAGATTTCTCTTCCGTTACCTTTACATATTGCTATTTTATTGATGTAATATTGTTCTTTGGCCTTACGAATGAGTATTGTTAATTTATATCTATAAGCTTTGTAATAGTTAATCAATTTATGATTTGAATTATCCTTTTTAATTTTCATATGAAGCTTATCTCTATTATTTATTGATGTAATAAGACCATTAGTAATCCAGGGTTTTATTTTACGAATTTTTTTATTTGATAGGGACTTTGATACAATACATTTATTAATTTTGTCTAATATATTGTTATTAAAAATATTTAATGCTGTATTAGTAGCATTGGTTTCGAATAATCCAGTCCATTGAACACAGGATAATAAGCTAACTGCCTTATTGTAATCAATGTAAGATATTGAATTTAAACAATCATCTATATGTTTGTTATTTGATTGTGAGTTTGTTAAACTTCCTATAATTATATAATGATCAGTTATACTAGTTTTAATTAATGAGATTAACATTTCTACTAAATATGTGGTCAATACAAGAACTAGTGTCATAACCCACTCTAGTATGCATACATATTTGAGAAGAAAACCCGTTAGACGATAGTATATTTAAGTATTTTTCTGTTATGAGAGAAGTATTTTTTTCTAATATGTTAATATTTATATCTCCAATCCATATACAATTTTTCTGTATAGGACCTGTAGTCATTATGGAAGTTAGTTCAGATAAGAAAATGTTTATATTAGTTTGAGGTGAACGATATAAAGCTAAAATTGTAATAGGCATATTGTTTATCTTTAAGTCTAACTTCATACAACTAGCCTCAGAGAATAATTGAAGTTGTTTAACAAATATATTATGTTTATTGTTTGTATATATTAGGACACCATCGTTTTGATTAAAATTATTTTCACTTTTATAACTCGAAAATCCGCTTAGGTTTTGGGGAGAAAACCCCGTACTATTCCAAGTTTCACTAAGGATAATTATATCTAAGCATTTTAATGAGTCATTTATAAAACACCAAAAATCGTCTATATTACGATTATAAGACCTTATGTTCATGTGTAAAACATTCAAATTGCTACTCTCTATATCCATCAAATACTCATACATATCTTTATTTATTATATTTCCGTCATTGTTTGTGATGTAAGAGTCTATAAAGTCTAAATTTGTTTCAATCATTTATGATATATGTAGTAAAAAATAAGAAAAAATAAAATAAAATAAAAACTAAAAAATAGCGAGAATAATAAGAAATGTTGCTTAGTCTATACCAATGATATTTTAATATAATATTGATTTTTATAATTATGAGACCTTGATTAGCATGTGTGTTTATAAAAGGAGTGTTATATGGAAATGATGACTGTCTAATCAGCATAATATTGTTAATTACAGTAGAAATAGTAGTTGGATTGTGTGCTCCAATTATAGGTAATGTGATACAGTGTATTTGCATAAGAAGGATAATTAAAAATTGCTGATAAGCAGAAAACCCACTATTACGTAAAATTGAGATTATTGAAATTAATAAAATGATATAATTCAAGTAGTTTATAAAAAAGTAAGATCTTCGAAACATTTTACTTGTATCTTTTTGCCCTGTTCATCTTTTTTGCAAAAAATCCTGCCATGACTTGTCCAAATGAAACGATAGCCCAGTTCCTTGCCTTTCATTCTCGATTGCCAAAAAAGTTTTCTATTGTAAGCCGTGAGACTTTCGTTTATATGGATTCGATGACTTTTGTATTCAATTTTACCTCGCTTTTTGAAAAATTCGTCACGTTTTCTCCTTGATGCAAATTCCACAATTATCAGCGGCTTATCCTGATTATGGTTCGTAGGCTTACAATAAGCATTTTCGATATCAAACAAATTAAGATCTATATGTAAGGCACTTGCAATGTCATGAACTACATTTTCGACATTTTCTTCGTTTTCCTTTTGGACACCACTTATTTCGATGTAACAAGATTTTTCATTTTGCTCCAAAAAGTTTATTTTATACTCCAGGTTTAGAATTACTTTATCTTTTTCTAACAATGATTTTTCCAGTTGAACCGTTGGCCGGCGTTAGGGGAGGGCAAAACGGGGCATTTGTCCAGGGCCTCGCGCTCTCAAGGGCCTCGCGTTTTAAAAAATTACATTGAAAAATATTTTATATGAAGATCTTGTAATAAAGCAAAACAACAATATAATATTATATTAAATAATATGTATACACCAATGTCAATCAAAATTGATGGGCGATATAACAAAGAGTTCTACAGTAGCGGTTGGGTTTTTTGGCACTACACAAAGAATATATTGTTTGTTTGCATCTTCTACAAAACGCTGGGATATTTTTAAAAAACATTGTACATTCTTAACACTAAAACCCCTTTCAGAAACTAGATGGAAATATAAAGTCAACAGTATCAAAGCTATACGTTACCAAGTACCTGAACTTATTACCGCATTAGAAGAAGTGGCTGATAATACTTCAGATTCAAAAACGAAAAGCGAAGCTCAGTCATTAGTTACAAATGAACTAAAAAGTTATGAATTTATTCTTAGTTTGATCATTTGGTACGAAATATTTGTCGAAGTAAATCTGTAAGCAAAACTTTACAAAATATTAATATTAATTTGGACAAATGTAGTACCTAACCTTTTAAATGATCTTATTCAGTTTTTAAAATCATTTCGAATGAATGGTTTTGAATCTTCAAAAATTAAAGCTAATGAAATATCAGATGTCTTGAATATTGACAAAGCATTTAAAAAGAAGCGTCTTAGAAAGACAAAAAAGCAATTTGATTATGAAAATTCTGATGAAATAAATGATGATCCTGAAAACAATTTCCGAACATTTTATTTTAATGTAATAGCCGATGGAGCTATAATATCTTCATTTAGTAAACGATTTAATCAATTTCAAATTTATAACAACAATTTCAGATTTTTATACAATATTGGTAAACTTTCAAAAGTAACTAATGACGAGCTAATGAATAATTGTTTAGATTTGCAAAATTATTTAAGTGATGGAGATTTATATGATATAGTTGCTTCTGAATTGTATGAAGAGTTACTAATTTTTCGTCATACAATGAAAGAATATTGTACACCTATAGAAGCACTCAGTTTTTTAAAAACAATGCCCGGTGCTTTTACTGCTTTTCCTAACATAGTAATTTCACTCAGAATTTTGTTAACTATACCAATAACCTCAGCGGCAGCAGAAAGGAGTTTCTCAAAGCTCAAAATAATCAACAATTACCTCAGAAACACATTATCTCAAAAACGATTGACTGAATTGGCTACGATTGCAGTAGAAAACGATACATTGGATTTAAAAAAGTAATAGAATTGTTTGCGTCCAAAAAGTCAAGGAAAAAATTTTAAATATTCAATATTAATTTTTTTTTTTAATTTATAATGTTTACAATTGTATTATTATTATATTAAAATATATAATAGATAATATCTAAAGAATAATTACCACGTTTCTAAATTTATAGTAATTCAATAACTTTTGATAAAATTATAGAAACTATGTGTAGGTACCTTAATATATATTTTGTAAGTTGTTTGTAAGTTGGTAAGTGTAATACGTTTAAAATTAATTATTAAACAGTTGAAAATTGATATTGAATATTTCGCTAATATATTTTTTATTTCCAATGAACATCATACGTGTAACTAGGATCAAAATTTCGGAAGAGCTTGACTTTAATATATTAAATTTAATTTAAAAAATTGTTTTATTTGGGACATACATTTTTAATAATTTTTACTTTTAGTTACGCATAGGCGTAAGCCTATATGGATATAAACCTTAGATAACTTTATAGTTATTGCATTATTGGTTGAATAAGTGAAATATGTTTTGCCCAGGGCCTCGCAAAAGGTAGCGCCGGTCCTGTCCAGTTCTATGACACGATTATTTAGTGCCTGTAGTGAGTTATTTGTAGTCACCTGGTTACTTAGCACCTGATCCAATTTGTCGATAATAGATTTGTTATCTATTTCTTTTGTCTTGTGGGCAGTGTCTTTAATTGGGGTGTCGTCATGTCGTCCAGTTTTAACTTTTTTGATACACTCTTCACAACTGTATTTTTTACCCGTAGATTTAAGAAATTCAAGACTATCTTTGTCCATTTTTGAACATTTCATATGTGTTACAGTATAATATGTAACACATTGAACACTGTCTTCGTTACGCGAGATTGATATTTGACACTTAGAGCACAACGTCATATTGCAACGTAGTAAAACAATATTTGTTTAGTAATAAATACGCACACGTCTTTGCCCAACGACGGACAGCACAGAACTGAATTACTTATTTAGAGAACACTTATTCATGTGAAACACATCCTTTTTTTCTGGAATCTCTTTTTGCTACACTTAAATTTGTCCAAAAAATTCATCCAGCAAATCTACAGATCAGATATCACATTTATATGGTACTTTAAGGGTTTATAAGAGGAGAAACTACCAAAAAGCCGAGATGAAACGGTAAAATTGTCCGATATGGACACTTTCACTAAATCGATTTTTGATACTTAGATATAATGTAATGTTGATAGAAATTTGACATTTCCATTATATATTAATGACATACTATTATATACTTTTAAAAGGAAAAATGTGAAGCTTTAGCCACTAATATATATCTTTATCCGTGGCTTTAATACATTGTCTAGTGGTTCATTCATCACTGACTACACTTCGAACAAAATATAATAAAAGCTGATTACTTATTTCATATATATCAACAATACTTTACATAAAAAAAATATCAAACGCGTTTGTTATGAACAAGAAATCAGATATAGTAAACTATTTAGTTTAGATTTCAGATACCTTTGTTCAATAATTCCCAGAAAACTGAGGGAAACTTGACTCTCACAATGTGGGAATTAAAATGGACCACGGAAGCTTTCACGAGAGCAGATTGCTCTTAAATATTTTCTATGACTAAAATTGAATTCTACAAGTCTGTATATCTATATACCATATAACTTACAAAAAGTATGCATTTTTTTTGCATTTTAAATGCAAATGAATTATTTTCACATTGCATCAAATTTGAAAAAGAATTGAATGTACACATGACAATCTCTTATGAACCTCTGAAATAATTAGTGGTATTCAGTTTAAACTTTAAGACATCAATGAAGGGATGCTATGAATAATAAAAATTTGTAATAAATGTATAAAGAACTTAAATAATTATCATCTTTTCAATGGTTAACGCAAGGAAAAATGTATTGATACCTATTATGCTTCGAATATATACTAAGAAAATTTTTACACTCAGATCAAAACAAGTTGGAGCTTAATAAATATATTTTAAGGACTTTTGAGAGTCTACTTATAATTCTTAATGTTCTTTATACATATATTTTGACAAACCAATATGTGAATACATATATATAATGTACTCATTCAATACCATTATGACCATATAATGTAATATAACCTTGACCACATACTTAACTAAAAACATTGAAAGATCATTGATCAGGATTTTCTTTTATTTAGTACCAAAGAATACTAATTCTTGTACATTACATAGAATCTTTTTATAGCAAAAGTGATTTATTGTTTACTTGAAATGTAAAACAACTACCATCATCATCTTGTATGAAGTGTGGAAAATACCCATGGTGATAATGTCAGGTTATCTCTGTATTTATTTTTTGGCGACATTCAAGGAATACTTCAATTTTAAAATTATATAAGTGCTAACTATAATTTACATAGTTATTTCATTTCAATAAAATTCATAACAATTTTTCAAGATTATTTCATGAGCTACAAGGTACATAGAATTATTTTAGTCAACAATCAGACTATTGACTATCATAAAAATAATAATATTCAGTTTCATTTTAATTTTTTTTAATAATAATATTATAATTTTTACAATTACAATAATAATTATAATGATCCTAATGATAATAATAATATAGTAATGTATAATAATTATGTGTATTTTCCTTGTTTATTAAATATACACATAAAATAATCGATATTTTTCATTTTAACAAACACACATACACAAATCACACACTCACATATAGATATTATGTGTGCATAAATAAGTGTGTATGTTTTTTTATCTATATGAGTTTTCATTGGCTTTTATTATTTTATTAATCAGTTTTGTACATATAATACCGCAATATTATAACTCTTGCACGCGCTCGAGAATAAACGACAACAAATAATAATTCCGTTAAAATATTAATTTACAAACTACATAAAGACTACTGCGCGTACAAGAAATGAAACATACGTATATTTAATATACGTAAAATATTAAATTATTAATAATAATAGTAGTAGTAGTAGTAATAGTAGTAGTAAATATAGTTAATATAATTAAAGGCATGGGCGGCGGAATTGTTAAAACTTCTTCATTTTAAAACAATTATATTTATCATAAAAAGACACGACGGCAAATATAAAGGAATTTAGCAGTAGCAGCAATGATGCTGGCAGTGGTGACCACAAGGGACATCAGAGATCGATTTAAAAAATGAGACACAACACCGCCACCGAAACATCTGATCACTGATCATCAATTAATTATTTACAATTACAGTACAATTTACTGGGTGCAATTAGTTAATTTGTATATATTTTGTAATTTAATATTATTAAAATTTAAAATAACTAATAAGTATTATCATTGTTATAGTCATCCATTTAACATTCATACTACTACTACTACTACTGCTAACAGTTAAGAACCTATATATTATATTATTATATAATATATAAATACAATATAATATACATATACATATACATATATTATATAATTATTAAAAAATAACAATTTTTAATTAATCTAATATTATTTACACACGCACACGCTTACATAGTGGAGGGTTAAATCTATTTTAAATTAACATTAAAGATTAGAACAGTGTTTAATTTTAATATAATTTTTTTATTACACAATTTGCATTAGTCAATACATGTTGATTGTTGAGATTATATCAAAATAATAAAGTGGTAGCAATGATCACAAAACATTATTGGTACGCAAAAATCAAAAAATTCACATAATAAATTAAATTAAAAAAAATAAATATTTTATAAAATTGAAGCGTGCGCGTTCACGTGTTTTACACCACATTCATGATTTACCAACAGAAAATTTTCTTCAATAAATTCGCATACAAATGAGATAAGTATTCACAAAACATTTAAGCATGACAATAGTGTTGTTTTTTTTTTAATTTTGCGATTCATTCTTCTTCACAGACAATAGTTACACATTTAATGGGACATCATATATTCACATATGTTAATATGAAATTGAAGACACATGTACAAGTACCATAGCAAGCATGTGTACATCAATAACACTGTACGTTAATTACTATAATTGTTGTTGACTGCCGCCGCACTTAATCATAACATTCAATCTTTAATAAATATAACTATATAACACACGCATGCATGTATATGTGTGTTTGTGTATAAATATACATGTATTGTAAATATACATGCATCCGTGAGTATATATCATACTAAGACACACATAACATGTGCATAGAATGACAAATAATAATCTCTGCTACTTAAACTATTACTACTGCTGTTGTGCTGCTATTGGTGCGGCTGATGATAATACCCCTGGTACAGGATCTATACTATTGTCACCACTAGTTTTATTATTATTATCTACTGATATTATTGATGCTGCCAATGGTTTACTACGGAGATGAGCTGCTTCAAGTTGCCCCAATCGTTTCCACAATTCTTCACGTTCAGTTTCTCTTTTTTTCTCCCTGAAGTAAAACAAAATCAAATCAATTTAAAGAGTTCTTAAATGATAGTTAATACTATGTTATATAGTTTATACTTTTGTCTTTCAGATTTATAACTAGCTGTTAATTCGTCGAAAAGTTGACTGTTCATTTCCATAAACGTTTTCAGTACATTATAAACTAGTGCCACAATAGTTTGGTTCCAATGTTCCTTACTGATACGATATAGGGCAGGAAACATAATGGGCATGATTGTCTGGTTATTTTCTTCGATCAGACTCATAATGTATTCGTTGTTCCACAAGTATAACGCTCGTTCGGCCACCTAAAAATACAGAATTTGATTATAAAAGTTCTTGAACTTAACATTTATATTATTGAAGTTTTTACCAAAAAACAAATCTAATAAAAATTATATATACATATAAGTAAAAAAATACCTGAAAATGAGCACTGGATACGCAACGAGCGATTTGCCTAAACAGAGGTGTTTCAATTTTTTGAAATTGTAATGGTTCAACAACATCAAGTATTTCTTCCATTTCGCCAAGGAACATGACCTAAAACACAATTAAAAATATAAATATACCAAACTTATATGAAAACAAATAATTACTAATATTACAATAATATAAATTAAAATTATAATAAAATAATATACAAAATTGTTTTGAAATTAATTAAAATGAAGTTAATTTTTTTCAGCATTTGAAATATTTTAGATTATTAACTAAAATGTAAACATTACAATATTAATATAGATTAACAGAAATCAATCAACATAATTTAGATCAATCTTATTTTTATTTTTTTCAAAAAAATAAAAACAAAAAATACACACAATACCATATTATCTTTAGTAAATTTTAAAACGTTAAAATCATTAATAATAACTGATACTTTTAAAGAATTACAAATAAAAATTTACTTTAAAGCAGGAAATCTTAAGAATTTTTTACATACATTTTCATCTTTTTAAACTTGTTAAATTAAAATTACCTCTTTAAGACTACATGTTTTTGGCCAATACTTGAGAAGACCACGAATGACAGATTCAGTTAAAGAGCTGTCCTTTTCAATAAATTGAACAACACAATACGCAAGTTGTGCATGGTACAGACTTAAACATTTGACTTTGTGCAGGGGTATAAGCACTTTCACCAGGAACTGTTTGTGTTCGTTTTTCAAAGGTAGTGCAAACCCATTAATGATGCTAAAATTATTTAAATTTTAACAAATTTCACATTTATTGATAAAAAAATAATAATTTTAAAATACATGAAACAAATCAGCAATTAAATATTTAATATTAAAGAAGAGTTTATTATATGTGTATGATAAAATAAAAATTACAATCAATTTACCTTCCTAGGATTTCTAATAGCTCACCAACTCCATTAAAATGTTCAGTTTCATAGATGAACCTAAAAAAACACATTTATATTAAATTAATATAATAATAAATAAGAGCAAATGAGAAAGTAGAATTAACTTTTAGATTTATTTTAAGTACTAACCTTAAAAATATATTATTGATTTGCTTGCGAATGAATGCACGCAGACCCAGGAATTTTCCATAAATGCGATGCAACACAGTCTTGAGGAAATCTCTCTCACGTGGATCCTCGGTATCAAATAGTTCAAGAAGCTGTGTAGAGGTAAACAAATTATTTATAACAATTCAAAATTTAATTTAATATTGTAAGATTAAATTATCTAATTTTTGTGATAATATTTTTATATCATGTGAGATAACTGATAACATTGGTTTTTTATAAATTAATTTTAATTTATATTGTATGTACAATAATGTATACCTAATTTTAATTAACTACTAATTATTATCCTTATTGAATATTTTATAACTTCAGTGGGTACTACATAATATAAATAAAATTTTATATTATATTACATCATTCTAGAAATATTGAAAAGTCAGAATTACTAATGAAGATAAGCTATTTAAGATTGGTGTAAACTTATTGTTGGTCTTTAGCATTATTGAGTAATAAAATATTAAAATTCTACAAATAACAACATAAATAAAAAAATAAAAATTCTAGACCATTATTTAAAAATTTAGATTAAAAATTATAATCAAAACACATATATAAATACATATTAAAAGTCAAATCAAACATTTAAACACATACGATAATAAATTTAAAACACTAGAGAACGTAATTGATGTGATGCTTTTTATCATGAGCATATTAAAAATATAACTCTTATTACCTGCAAAACAAATTTTTGATCAATGACTTTTTTACCAATAGCTGGTTGAAAGTCTGGTGATTCCAAAAAGCGTAGAAATAATTCATAAACAAGCTGTAAACAAAAAAAAAATAATAAATTTTTTTTTTCAATTAATATTAAATAATTTTCTAACATAAAAGTATAAACTCATCAAAATTTATTTATTTTTCATCATTTTAATTTTAATGAATATCAATGCATTACACATTCAATAAATAATTTACAACTATTAATAACTAATAACTTAAATTTATGTTTTCTCTAATCATACTAAAAAGTTGTAAAGCCATCAGTTTAGTTTTACTTTACATATTCTCCATATTATAATAATTTTTTTAAAGTTAACTCATAATTATTTAAGTTTTAAATAAAAATAAAATGACAAATGTATAATGTTTAATTGTATACAGTAAATACTTTTACAAGACACATTACGCAAACACATTTATTAGAAACAAAAATTCAAATTTAAAATGAAATGTTATATAATTTTACAACATTGAAAAAATAAAGATATAGAAACCTTTTTTAATATCGAAATATTACAATAATTTTAAAATAAAATAATGCAAAACTTCTTTATTTGCTTTCAGGGACATATTTTTTTAAAGTATACACTTGCTTCGTAAAAAAATGTAGCAAGTGAAACATTCATCAAATATATAATAAATGCATACATTGCTTACTTATTATTACTTGACTAACATATTTTTGAAGATTATCTTTGAAAATAATTCACTGAATTTTAAATAACTTTTTTATTCAATACTACTCAATTAATTTTTATTTTACTAGTTAACTTTAAAATATGATATTCCATTAAAAATTATGTTGAGAACCCGATTTATTCATAAAATACATTAATAATTCAATTATAAATATAATTATAATTTATAATTATATATTTACAGTTAAATGAGGCCATGATGCTTCTAATGTTGGATCATCTTCTTCAGGATCAAAATCAGGATTATCACTGGGCGGCAGCGTTCTGAATAAATTTGAAGAGATCTGTTGGGAAAATAAATAACAATATTATAAATGACATACAATAACTTTTATTGAATACCAAACAATTTAATTATTATGAAAATTGTATTTGATCTGTTGGAGTTTGTGCCATATATTTTAAAAGATGGGATAAGTTTGTTTTGGCAAAATAAATCAAAATAATTTTTATAACCTCCCAGGGTATTTTTTATCCTTATTAGAATAGGCCATAAAAAATACCAGTAGAAATTAAAGCAATATTTTACATAACCAAGTCTAAATCTAACAAACAAGTTTAAGTTAAAATTAACAGTTAATAATTTGTTGTATAATAATACATCAGATAAAAACAAGAAATTCAACATAAATCTATAAATAATTGCAATAAAAGCAAAAAAACAAGAACACAATTTGAAGTACTTTTTTTAAGAATCCCCAAGATATTTTCTTTTTATTAAAAAAAAATTACTAAATAATAATTATAATTATCCGAAAGAGAAAAATCGTCTAGTAGATAAATACTGAATATCATACCATTTTAATGATTTCCGGATACATATTTTCTGTTAACACACCCCGTGATGTGGAAACATAATCAACAAGTTCATTAAGCGTGTCACGCTTAATTTCTTTGCCTTTGAGTTCTGCCATAGGATCCATAAAGTCAAAAGGCACTGAACACTGTCTGAGTTTTCTTATCATTAACTCTTCTTGTTCTTGGGCTGTGACATCTAAAAAAAAATTATGTTATTATCCAGAAAACATATGTGAACTATGATCAATTTTAACTTCTAAAATTACTTGAGTCTGTATAAGTTACATTTTATAATTTAAATCCTTACAATAACTAAAAAAGTATTAAAAAGACTATTAAATATCTAACCTTCATTAGAGCTGCAAGTAAGAAAGTATACAAAATGAATTTTATTTAAACTGTTTTCTTCTAAGTTAATTTTACAGATATGATAGGTTAATACATTAGTGATAAATATATAATTATGATACTTAAAATGAAAATTATAATATAACCTGATAACAAATATTTACATATCTATTATGTGACTATTATATACATAATTATTATGATATCTACCTGTTCTTTAAACTTCATTCTCCTCATTCAAAACATTTAAACAATCAACATAATGCATAGGTTCAATTAATTCCCCATTATGCATGTATGATAAAATACGTCTCAATAATTTGAATAAAAAATTTACAAATGTATCATTTTTACTAATTTTTACTTGATTAAATTAATAAAGTATAAAGCAACTTGATACACACACACACACACACACACACACACACACACACACACACACACACACACACACACACATATATATATATATATATAAAGTAGAGCCTTGATAGTCTGGATGAATTCAGACCAAGCATCATCCGGATTAGCGATTCGTCCGATTTACCGGAGGTTTTTCCTACTCAATTGACTAAGACATTTTTCTTTCCTCCGACTTTATTAATTGAAAATTAAAAATATTTTAAATACTACATACATAAATTGGTACATACAGTAGAACCTCGATTATCCGAACTAATTGGGACCACACCTAGTTCGGATACGCAAAAGTTCGGATATTGGAAATACAATTTTTTTTTTTAACAGTTAGATACTCTATATTTATTATTATTATTATTATTATTATTATTACTAATATTTTATCAGTACTACATACATTACATTATTAAAAATGCATTATATACATAGGAACATATTATATATGATGTTTATCATATTTTTTTGAAAAAATTATCGATTTTCATTTGACGACGAGCTGCAACGCGCTTTTTTGCAGCCAAGTCTCGCAAACGTTTAAGACGAATTCATTGATAAGCCCGTTACGTTTTGATTATCGTTGTACTAACGATTCACACACGTATACATTCATATATGTATGTACTGTAATAAACTAAAAGCAAAAGTTATGATATATTCAATAAACCGGCCGCGGATACGAGTGCTTCAACGAGTTGTACCGTTCGGATACTCTAATTGTAGTTCGGATAGTAGAGGGTTCGTATAACAGAGGTTCGGATAATCGGGGTTCTACTGTACATACATTCTAAGACATAATAAGTTATAAAAAAAAAACTTCATATTATTCGAACTTAAGTGTAGTAGTCGGTTATTTTTTTCTGAATAATACTTTTTTTTATATACATTTTGTTCCACATTTAAAGTTACGTGTTTATGAGGAGCCATTGTAACAGTAATAGGTAATAAAATTGATAAGACCACTCACTCGACAAGAAAGAAGAAAACGAACTGACGACCAATTTATAATTGCTAGTCATTAATAGGTACAGTAGGTACTAAAATTGATGAAATAGTTATTGTCGAAAAAATATTGGATTCCGGGAATTCTGAACAAACTGCCTATGTTTAAATAGATTTATGGGCCGTCCGGATTACCGCGTTCGCCGGATTATCGGGGGTCCAAACTATCGAGGCTCTACTGTATATATATATATATATATATATATATATATATATATAAGAACTGTAATAAGTATTTACTCTGATTACTATATACCATCAATCAACAAAATGAAATTCAGAATTAATTTGAAGTCTATCTTGAAACGGAAATAAGATAAACCCATTTTTTTTGAGAAATTATTCAGTTCCTATTATTAATTTTGTTTTCAAATTTTAATTGTTAATTTTTGTCTTGCAACTAATATAGGTACCTCAGTTTTATCTAAAATAAATATTTTATATATATTAAATATACTAAAAATTTATTTTTAAATCATTGAAAGGAAATGTATTTATTTCCTCTTAATCTATATTTGTATTTATAGTCTACACACATTCTTCAAATACTAACTAATAAACAGATGGTAACCAAATTCATGTTTGAAAAAATGATAAAAAATAGGGCTAATGAAAAGAAAAAAGAGGGGGAAAATGTGACTTTAAGAATATTTCTAATTGAATTATGAAGCAATATTGTTATCAAATGTAAGAGAAACAATATTATTTTAAAATAAAAATCAATGTTTTACATGAAAAACTAATGATTTAAGCAGCAAATATAAAGAGATAGTATTTTTGTATTAACAAGAACAAAATACATTGGTATACCCCATAATTAACTCAGGAGTTTAAAAGTATAATTTTGAGTAGGAATCATATTAAAAGTCACGTACCAACCAATTGATATATTCTTTTTTTAAAGAGGGAAAAATGTCTTAAGTAAACTTAAAATAAATTAGATTACAAATTGATTAAAATCTAATTTAAGATAGATATTAAGTTTCATATTCTGAAATACTTTAGTTTTAATGAATACTTTAGTATTTTATGACAAAGTATGGAGGCCAAGTATTTATGATAATTAAAAAAATGTATTACTATATTAGTAAATAAAAGATAATTTGTGAATGAATTATTATTTATAATTTCATTAATAATAGTTCAAGCTGAGCTTACAATATTTTAATTTATTGCTAACATGTTTTAGGAAGGTACACACAAAATCTTTTGTTCAAAAACATACAAGTTAAAGAGTTATACCTACTTAAACATATTAATTGAGTGCATGTTATAAAAATATAAATGGTAAATTATTTCATGAATTTAATAAGGGTAAAAATAAATTAATGAGGCAGGTGTTATGAGTACATCATACTTCAATAAAATGTTATTTACATCTACTTAATGGCCATTTTAGTAAGACTTAATTTTATAATTGGAAAGTTTACGTTAAAATTAGATTTTTTACACCTAATTTTAAATTTAAAAAAAGGATAACATTTCTAAGGTTATCTTACATTTGTATTTAAAATATTATCTCACAGAGAATTAACAGAAATTTAGGTATTAGTCTTAAAACTATTCCCATTTACAAATTTAATAGATAACAGATGTCCAATCAATAATTTTAACATAGATCACACAACTTTGGGTTCACACATTTTACTGTACCACATACCAAATAAATGGAGATAGGTATCAAATAAGAATACCTATCACATAATTTTTGTAAATTTTCAAATCTCCAGGGATAACAAATTAAATTAACTTATAAAATATCTTAATGGGTTAGTTTAGGTTTAACTTATTCCAAAATCTTTCAGATTCTATCAATTAATTCATTATTATTTTTCTTAATTACAAGTTTTTAAAAATATTAATCAATTTTTATTTATTAACAACAAACAACTTTTTCATTTACTTTATATGTTTTCTTATAATCAGATTAAATCTCAACCTTATAATGTATTATTAGTTAGTTATGAAAAAATGCATAGGTACTTAATTAAAAACCAAAATTATATTTAGTATTTAATTACTTATGTGCATAAAAAATATCAAACAAGTTAAGAATTATTTCACTAAGAATCACCAAGCACTTTTTTTTTAATTGCATCAGATAATATAAAGTATCTATATAATAGGTATATATATTACGAATACTGTTATTTAATCTAATCAGTTATCTTGTAAAATAATTATCTTTTTCAAATGTTAATTTATGTTAGGAATTATTTTTAGTCTATCTTGTAGATAAATAAGGTAGGTATACAAAATTGCATGAGTAACATTTAAATTACTTTCACAAATGTTTGATTTTCGTATTTGAGAGAATAAAATCAAGAATACATACCAATAAATAAAAATTTAGTCACATAATTACTTGTAGTCAACTAAAAACTCACCCTTTAACAATGGTAAAGGTTGTAATTCGACGTCTGAACACGTACGGTACCGAGATGAAGACGATGAGCCTTGAGAACGCTTAGTCTTTCGTTTCAACACAGATATCTTGGTATATGGATCAATGCGGTCAACGAATGTGGCGGCTGCACCTGTGGATGCAGTAGCTCCACCGCTAGCAGCATTACCAGCATTAGAAGCAGTAGCCGCCGTGTTTGACATGCTCTATATAAGCAAATGCTTAAACTTTTTTTGCGTTAACTTGTTAATCTAACTGATTTGCCGTGAATTTATACCAAAATATACGCCAGAAATACAATTTAATGATCCTACAATAACCTACAATAACTATATAATAAATTTTGCTATCCTTGTTGATATAATTTCATACTGAGAACTGTTTTCGACAAAACCTTTTGTTTTAGTAGCTATATAAACCAACAACAATTAGCCAATATTCAAAGAGCTTGCTTGAGTTGTTGAAAAGATGAAATGTCTGTATGGTATTTGACCGTTGTTTTGAAGATATTTAAGATGATGTTGTGATACAATCAAACTAGCAGATTTAATGAACATTGTCTGTACACAGAACAGTTACTAAAATATTATTTGATTTACTTGCAATCTGTAGTCGTTATAAATAACTCGAAATAATGATGTATAATGTTGTTCTGATACTATTATATTGTATTAATTGTAGTCGATTTTGCATAAAAAATGAGTTTAAGAGGATATATCAGTGACTGAAGTAATAATGCATTCCTTATTAGTTAGTT
The DNA here is from genome assembly GCA_027580255.1 of Therioaphis trifolii. Lineage (NCBI taxonomy): Eukaryota > Metazoa > Arthropoda > Insecta > Hemiptera > Aphididae > Therioaphis > Therioaphis trifolii. Next base: position 14,199,872 of record CM050405.1, on the reverse strand, counting down.
GAATGAAACTAACATGTAGGCCAAATGGACATCTCAAATAGAAAATCTGAAAATAAAAAAAAATGATAATTAGTACAGTTTGTATTTAAGATAGACGCGATTAGATAACTTAAATGACAAAGCAATAAAATTACAAAATCAATACACGGTTCTATCACTGTCATCGAAAATATTAAATTAATCGATGTTTAAAGAGTATTTGTAGAACAGATGAAAACGGTAGAGTAATTCACATCTAAGATGATACAAAAATCAAGATGGTAAAAGGACAAAAAAAAATCAACACGTTGACTTAAAGATAACACTAAACTAACCGACAGTCAAAAAAGTATGAACCAAACAAGTGCAGATCAATAGCAGAACGAGACCGTTGAAAACATGATGCTTACAACATCACGTCCGGCTATGTTCATTCCTATCGTGCATTGACAATCGTCCATCATAAAAAACAAATACCTGCACAATGATTTCGTGTAACATTTTAAATTTTCGTCATATTCCTATTATCATGTGTAGTGTATTTAAACATTTTTAATATGCACGCACGCACAGTAGGAATAAGCGAGATGGCGTGTCACACGTCAATTCATCATACACAAATCATCGCGAAATGTAATAGAACATGAAAAGTGATTAAGACGACGGACGGAAACGTGGGGGAGAACAAAGATAGTTAGGGGTAGCAGCCGTGGGAAACTCTTGTGTAGACTAACCTTTAATGTCGTAGCACCCAAAGAGGAGATGGGGCGGAGACGATCTACCTAAGTAAAAAGTAACCGCCGCGATTTTGGCGTCAGACGCGCGCGCATCTTAGTGTGTGCGTATTTATAAAAGTGTACCTATGTGTGTGTGTGTGTGTGTGTGTATGTGTATGTGTGTGTGTATGTGTGTGTGTTCAGTGGTACAGGTTGTCATGAATTTACGCGTAGAATTTACGCAGGGACGCGTGTCACGGCACGCAACTATTATGTCACAGCACACAACTGTAGTTAGTAGTTGTAGTTGTACTAGTCGTAGTACATTTAGCAGTAGCGAAATAGTAAGGCAGACGACACAGGCCGACTGCCAAAATCGTATTTTTCGTAGGCCAACGGTCCGAAAACACGTACCTAGCCACCGGTGCAACTCGAGACGGCGACCGAATCGAAAGGGAGACAGAAAACACGTGAAAACCACCGGAAGCGCGTATCCGAGACGAAATTTCCGAACGCTTGTGACGATGATGTGGTCGTCGGTGCACGCACACCCGCGTGAAAAGCGCACTCGGGTACACGCGGCGAACGGCGTGTGTCGAACGGCAACGAAGACGACGAATGATATTTTTATTCGAGCGAAACAAAATGCACAACAATAAATACCTATTATTCGTGTGTCGGCGGCGTGAAGTCGTGACAGAATCGGCTGCGGCGGTGACGAAGGTAGTGCACGGTGTCGCGGGAGGGCGGGCGACCGACCGACCGGATGATAAACACGGCGGCGGTGGCGACGGCGGCGGCGGCGGCGGCGGCGACAAACACACACACGCGAACGACGATGTCCGTCCCCGGGACGCGAGCAAAACGGACGAAAACGACGGGCGGCGCGTGTGAAAATCGAGTTTGCGAAAAACGACACGGCACACTAACTCAGGCGAAACTGCTGCTGCTGCTGCTGCTGCGGCGGCGGCGGCGTGTCGCTCCTAAGCAAAAGGCTCGCGCGGGGCACACAGTCACACACACACAAGTTAATACCGCGGCGGCGGCGAGAAAACCGTACATAACACACAGAACGATGCTATCGCTCTCTAATCACTCACACTCACACTATAGCGCGAACGCAAGAAAAACACACGCACACAAATACACGCGCGCGCTCGGACGGACATACGCTGCTGGTACACGACACACGTAAACGGGCTCCCGTACTCACGCGCACGCACACGCGCGCACACGGACGCACGCACGTACTACACACACACACACACAATTGACACGAACCAGCGAGCGCGCGCGCGCATATAGACGCGATACGGCATTAATGCCCACACACACACACGCGCGCACGCACGCACGCACACATACGCTGGCACCGTATACACACGGGCATACGCGCGCGCGCGCGCGCGTCAGGAGAGGGGTTACCCGCACGCACACGCAGACGCTCGTTTGCACCGACACACGTCGTCGTCTCTGGGCGGCGGTGGTAATAGTGACGGCGGTGGTAGTAGAAGTGACTGCGACCCCACGACGGTCGTCGAATAATATACACGACGTATAACCCCGCGTTACGATTTTTATCATCATGTGTACAAATTAAATTGACATTTATAATGCGCACTACGCGTGTACTATGCACAAAATATAATGTCGCGTTTTATTATTATGACATTTATTTACGACGTATCATATTTATTTAAATTATATTAATTTTTTTTTTTTTTTTTTATTCTAATCTAATTCTGTGCAACGATACATCTTCTTCCTTCTCGGCCCTGCCCCCTTCTGCGTCGACATAATATTGTGTGGTATTCGGTTTACTCTATGATTTGGCCATATTCCGGTTTTCAAAGACCATAAATTTAATTTCGGCAGCAATCGTACCCGATGGCTTATTCATGAATGTGCGTATATAGTATGCTTCGGTCTGTGTGCAACAATTCGTAAATATATAACGTGCGAAATTCCATCGTTATCGAAATGGCCCCCGCCGCTGCCACCGTTTCGCCGACTCTCCGTTATCATATCCAAACAGCTAACACCGTTAATTATATCGTGCTTATAATACACATATCATGTAAACACTGTTCCGTATTTAATATTATGGTGTACACGATACACGCGTCTAACATCTTACGTCTACTTAAAAGTTGAAACCATACAATGTGTGCCAAGTATGGCCAACATCTATGCCCAAAATTCGGGCCGAGTGTTAAGAAACGTTACAAATTTAAAATTATAAAACCAACAATTAACTCGGCATGCGTAATTTCGTCTAGAAGTAAAAAAATTATCATATTCACGAGTATTTTATCGTACAAACTACAAACCATCGAATTCTTAGGAATTGTGAGAATAACACGAATTTTCACATACAAATACCAATTAGAATAGGTTGCTTAAAATGTATTCTTCTGCTACGCCGATTAATATAATTATATTCATATCACTGTAATACTGTGTAATATTTAGTATCATAATACATATTTTATTTTATTTCACACTTCAGGCATTTGATTATTGATTGAACTATTATATATTTAATATAGGTAAGTAGGTACTTAAGATTTGAAAAATAAATAAATTTAATAATTTATCATAATGTTCGTTAATTTCAAATGAAATTATTTAGACCTGTGATTTTATAAATGGAGAAATATGCTAACCTTTATAAAATGAAATGTATAAGTTAGAAGCTTAAATCACGAGAAACACTCGATACGAGCTTTGACTTTAAATTGAATATTTTCCCCAGTATTTATTTAAGTACATGTTCAATTGAAGTATTTTATATCATAATAAGTGAAAGTCCTATGTAGATACATTTTTGTTAGGTACGAGTTGGTACTAAAAACAAATATTGTTTCAGTACTTATAATTTTAGTAATTTTACTGAATCCAGCTGAATAAATTATTTAAATATTTAATTGATTTTAAACTTGTACCCGTAACTCTGAGACTTAGTTATGGTTTAATTTACTGAAATTCTGATTTTTATTTACTATAAAAATGTTCACAAATTTTAATAAAATATGGAAAAAGTGTAAATAATAAATATTATCAATAGTTTTTATTCCCACCATAAAATCTGTCACACTCAGCAATCAATAATCATATATATGTTATTGAATCACCTAGGCATATTTACCAAATATTTAAATAATTCTAATAAGTCTTCTAACATATACTTTATAAGTTTGAAACACGTCATACCTACCAAAACAAGATTTTTAAATATTTTCATACCTTTTTCTTTTATTAGATAATATTAATACATATATATTATATTCAATATAAGTACCTGAATTAATTTATGAAAAATCATTAAGATTTTTTCGACCATTAATCATAATAGTTGATATATTTTCTTAAAAAAATAAAGGAATATTGGTCAACAACATACGCCGAATCTTTCGAGCCACAGGGTAAATATTATTATGTTTTTAAAAAATATACTATGAAGTTGTGATTTTATTTTGTTTTATTTAACATACCAGGTTTACATTGCTTATAATATGCAGTATACACGTTTTATAATTTAACTTTTCGGTTAATTTGAATAGTTGATCAATAAATACTATTAGGTGGACAATTCCTATATGAGAGGGTAGCTTTTTGTAAAGGGTACCTACTCATCAGTACTGTTGGAGGGTAGTCAAATAACGCGGTAGGTATTAAAAACATAGACCCTGCATGGCTGCACATCATACAAACGTCTAGAAATACCTACGACTCACGCCAATTTAGTCAAAAAGGCAACATAGCATTGGGATATAACGCCTGAAGGTAGATAGGTGTAAGTATTCTTCCATTTTTCTCGCGACTCAGCGTTTAGCGACAACGGCGGACAAGGCGAATAAAGCGGCAGTATAGCGGTTTTTTTGAATGCCGCGACGCCTCCATCGGAAGCATCGAAAAAACAATCGCGAATAATGACCAGGCCGCGCATTCTGAATGCGAGATAAATTTACGGCAAACAAAAAATAAAATCACGTTATTGATTATTGCTATTGAATTCTTGGTAATAATATTATATTTGTTCTCGCTGATGCCTAACGTATATGTGTGTACATACTACATACGAATGCAAAAGGACGCTGATATGCACGTACGGCTCGGGTATATAGAATATATATATATATATATATATATATATATATATATATATATATATATATATATATATATTGCACGTTCTAACAATATATATGAGTATGTCAGTTGTTCGTGACGACGCTATTATTATTCATGCTCTTGAGTTCGACGCGTGACATAGGTAGCTACGTTGTGTGTGTGTGTGTGCGTGTGTGTGCGCGTGCGTGCGTGCGTGTGTGTGTGTGTGTGTGTGTGTGTGTGTGTGTGTGTGTGTGTGTGTGTGTGTGTGTGTGTGTGTGTGTGTGTGTGTGTGTGTGTGTTCTCAGGTTGGTAGGTACCTGTATAATCCGCCGCTTTAAGTTTATGAACGGGAAAGAATAGTGGAAGTGAGAGGGCAGAGGACTGTAAGTTCACGTGGCTTTTATTTCCCCAAAAGTATAGGCGTAGTTAGGGGGGCTTAGAGGGCCTTAGCTCCTCCATTATTAAAATTATCCCCTGTAAAAATGTGTTATTCATTAGTATTGAATTCTCCATTTTTTGCCTAATTTATGGTAATTAAAAGTTATTGTTTTTTATCATAATAACCTATTTAATATTTTCAGACAATTTTCTTGTTACTTTTTTTTTTAAACGAATAAAAAATAATTTAAGAAAAAGTATTTTGTTAAATTTACACAATGTTCATCATTGCTTTAACTATTTTCTAAACTCAATATCGAAACTACGCATTACACATGTAGTGTGTAGATTATAGGTGTAATAACATAAATAATATTGCTAATCACGTTCGACAACCTCGCATGATACCGAAAAGTATGAATGTATAATAATATTCATACCATGATATATTACTGACTAATAAGACCCAGATGTTAATGATTTTTGGATATTATTTTGAAACACCATAAACGATGCTTTCATAGATTAAAATGTGTTTCAACACACGAATCTATATAACTAATTTTCATTTTTCATTTTTTTGGTTTTTATTCGCTTTCAAGTTATTTTCATAACGTTACAAGATAATAATTTCTATTGTCCACCAATTAGTAGAAAAAAATCAAATTTATTTTATTCATTAAAATAAAAGTATATATAATAACAACAATAATACTTGAAACAACATTTTAAAACTCTATCATGAATTAAAATATGAAATCTGTTTTTTTAATTTAATCTTAAATCAAAATATTTATATATTTACCATTTAAAATTATGAGTTTAAAAATAAATTTATAATTTTACTAGTTTTAATAATTTTTTTAATGTTGCTATTTGTTTTAAGGGGTGTGGAAGGAGAGCCTCTTCGGTCGGTTTGATTTAAATATTTATAACACCTACAAATTAAAAATAAATAACGCCTATATTAAAGTCTTCAAAATGCAAAAATATTTATATTCCGAGGACATATTGTTTTCTTAACTCATATAAACCAAAACTTCGTTTGTGCATTGTGTATATTACACATTTCATTATGTGTTAAATAATTATTTAAATATGTTTATTGTATAAAATTAATATATCATATTATGTAACCTCCCCTTTTCTCTCCGAAAATAGAAAAAAACAACGGTATAACTGTATTCAAAAGACTTTGAAATAAACTGTAAAATTATTTTTAAGTTTTATCAACAAATCGAAACGCTGAAATACAATGCTTATAATGTTCTTCTTTCTCATATTAAATCAAAAATCAAAAAAAAATGTTATGCTACGACTTTCTGCGGTTTTCTAGAAAGTATTCTTATTTAAAATAACCACATGAAAAAAATTGGGAATTTTTTTAAAAGTTTCATTGAAAAAGTAGACAAATTAAGTATAATGTGTGTCCAACCCTCTCCTCTTCTGGCGGAAAATTGAAAAATATATACGAAGAGATGTATTTGGAACCAATTTGTGGAAAAATTGTGGAAAACTATATAAGTGTTGACAGAAACTGGGTAGATAAAAATGGTCTGTTCTTTTATATACCTAGTTAAATAAAGATAAACTTTATTGGCTTTATTGACATAATACAACTATCGTACGCACGAGAGGTGCAGCTGATATACCCCAAGCTTAGTGTAGGCACCAAGTAAAATAATATTCGTCAGTCTTGAGTTTTCACTTTAAATTTTTATTGATATATTTTTAAATTTTTTTTTAAATATCGTTTTAATATTCAATGTCAACTATGAGACCTTTTTCACACGCAACCTCTCAGCTGCCATTCTAATTATTGTAATATGTTTGTATCATTCAGAAGTTCTCGATTTTTTTTTTCATGATGACACGCTAATTTTGATTAATAAAAATTGCTCTACATTAAAACAATTAATGGATAGATTTTTGAAAAGTAACGATTATAAATCTACTTTTCAGCCGAAAATCAAACTATATAAAATACAGGGTAAAATTTAATTATTTCTATCATGTATAACTTATGAACTAGGTACGTACAAATTCAGTGAGTTAAATGAATTATATTCGCCAACTTTAGAACATTTGAGTGAATTTCCCATTAAAAAAAAGAAATACAATTTCACAATTTTTTAATTATATATTATACATGTTTTCAGTAGTCTTATTTTCGTAAAATTGAATTTTTCAAAAAAAAAATAAAAAAATCAGGGAAGATAATGATGATAGAAAATGAAGCTCATTCTTTGTTCCTATGGTCTTCGAACAAGATAATAATGGTAGGCAATAGGCATAGACGTTCACACAAGGGGCTATGTAGACCACAGGATACGCAAATGCACCTTCATCGAATGCCACATAATATTTCTTGAGTCTAGAGTTATGAAATTTTATATTAATTGATTTTTAAATTTTTTTTTAAATAACCATTTATTTATCAATTTCAACTCTTGATCAATTTTTTTACTTGCAGCTGCACTTCTAATTTTGATACGGTCATGTAATGCAGTAGTTTTTTATAATAGCTATAATTTAGTTGCATAAAAATAGAATTTAAAACAATTAACGTATAGATTTTTGAAAAAATAGCGATTGTAAACCTACGTACATAATTATATTTAAATGTTACCATTAAAATTTTAAATTAAACAGTTTTAAGTAGATACTTTAATTTCAAAATTGGCTTATAAAAATAAATTGTTGTGTGTATATATCTCATAAGTATCAAACACACACACTCACATACATGCAAGACTTACAACATATATTATGTAGGCATCTATTATAAAAAAAATAAAATTTAAATAAATAGGTAATTTTATATATATATTATATTATATTTATGTTATAATATATTGTACAGCAACACATACCTACATTTAAATAATTTTATAGTTAATATCAATTATATTTATATGATAAATATACTGTTTTATATTACGTCATGTTGACTCTGATTTAGAATCAATTTAAACAAAATTGTCGAAGATAAATACAAATCGTATCGAATTTACGATAAACCGCAAATTGTTTGTAATGGCTATGAGTAAACAACTACTATTAAAAATGTATAACAATAAATACATAGAATAAAAATGTGCACTTATCGCCAATAACTTTGAATCATTATTATACACTTATACCTACAACCTTACTGTCTGCTTATAGTTCATTTTCTATAACCAAAGGAACATTTATAATGGGAGAAACAACACCAAAAATCATTATTACCAGTATAATTAGTTAACTACTGTAAATTGATGAACAGACATAGTTACTGTGAATAGTCATAATGTAGGTAACATGTCATTTAGTTTATTAATATTATTTATTAGATTTTAGAAATACTATTAAATATTTGGAATCATTTTTATTTGAAATTCAGGGGCTTAACCAGTAGCTAGTTCTGGTAGACCCGGGACAACTCAGATTTTTTAAAATACCTAATATATTCACAGATAGAAATACGTATCTACTTTTATTTACCGTAACTGGCCCGAGATTCGATGGGTAAATAACCGGTCAGATTGTCAAGTTTGAAGTAATTGTCATACTTGTTTGTTTAAATGAAATATAAAACATCGTATACAGTATACTATATATCAATCAACTGACAGTCATTTACTTTAAATATAGGACAATGCATTAGGTTAATTATGGCAACAAAAGAAAACAAATTTTGGATTTACATGAGGATACAAATTTTTATGAATTATATGAACAATTATTGATAATTATTAAACAAATACAAACGCACCTACTCCATCAAATAATGATTTTCAAAATTCAAATTGAATGACAGATTATTACATATTACTTCTAACACTGTTAAAAGACATATTTGTTCAGATGAAAAAAACTTAAATTAAAGTACATAATATTATATAGTATTCTAGATTTCATATGTGTTGAAATCAACAGATGATTTGATCAAAATTGTAAGCTTTATGCAGTTTTAAGTGTATTAGACCAATTTTCAAAAGAAGTTTTAGATTTAGAAAAATTATGTCATTTTACACAATCTTTTCGGCGAGTTTTTCCATTTGGATTTGATACGCCCAATGAATGTCTCAGTAAAGTAAAATGTTAATGTATGTTGGGTAAAACATTATTTTTATCTAGTTATGGTCATTCTTCAGCCATATTGTTGATCAGTAAATGTCATATTTACTTGATAGGTAGGTACCTTAAGTGTTTTGGAATTTTCAATTGTTTCTCCTGTTTAAAATCTATAGTTTTATCATTCAGCTATATATGTAAAATAAACAAACATATGAATAAAAATGGTAAAATACCTAGCCAACAAATCAGTTTCATGAAATCGGTTTTAGCATTTAGTCTTAACTTCAAAATAAGTTCCAGGAACTTAAAATTCTCACCAATTATTAACAATAATCGTATTCAAACTTGATTATTTTTCGAAATTAAGTTTGATTAGTTTACACTTATAAATATACAGTGGTGTAGCCAGGGAGGACAAAAAGGCTATGCCCCCAATTGTCTACCTATATTTTATTTACATTCATATAAGTTATGCTTTGATGCCCATTGCCCATTCATATATTTACCAGTTTGTACTAAATGGCACTAGTGGCAGTATGTAAAATAACGTGGGGAGATTATTGTTATTATTACTATATTATCATCGAAAAACAGCTGAAACATAGAAAAAAAATCAGTTTGTAACAAAGACTGTTACCAGGTTGGGAACCGATTGAAAAATCAGTATTTTTACCGAACTTTAGTATGGTGGGAGTAGAACTAAAACCCCCTGAGATTTCAGACCAAGTTAAATCCCTGAAAATTCTAAAAAATAAATTATTTTTATTTAATTCGGGTTTATTTTAAAATGGTTTAACTTTCAAACAGGTTTCGGAATTTGATACGCTGAAAAACAATATAATATGTTACCTATATATATTATATATAGGTATATACACTGAAATAAACTTTAATAATACATAATTAATAAAACAAATTATTTTTGATTATAAATTTTCTGTTTCGTTGAAAATGTTAATATGAATGTTTAGAATAAAAAAAATACGATATGACGTGGCAACGCGCTACACCACGAAAACAGTATACCTACCTAAGTTCTTTGTAAATATAAACCTCCAATTAAAAATAAATAAATAAATGAAATTGGGCCGATTTTAATAAATTTACTATATATATTTGGTATAGTGGAATTTAAAATACAGACAATTACGCAATGGTGTGCGGTGGCTCTTCATTATTCAATTGTTAAATTTAAATAACTTAAAATAATTCGTTGTTGATTTACAAATAAAATAATAGCCAATAATTACCCATTAGTATGTTTAAAATCTATAAATTTATATAAATCACACAAAGTTGTTAAAATATGCAGCGGATTTGTATCAAATCATAACAAATATGTTGTTTTTTTTCCTAAGAAATAAGTAAATGCATAAAGTTCCGAGCCTTACGCCCTTATAACTATTTTTGTTTTATTGACACTATAATAATACCTTTATTTAGTTCTTCATCATAATTAATTACATATATTTGAAAATGTAATATTATGTTATTCTAAAAGTTAAGCTGAGTATGAATTATAATTTATTTACAGAAATGCTCACAAATATTTACATATACTCCTCCCAATTTAAAAACCTACGCGGCTACGCCACTGTATGCACGTATATGTATATAAAACCTCACATGATACACTCAATTTTCATAGGTATAATTAGGTCCGATTTTTCAGTTAATTCGTTCAATTACAATTATAATATTGATAGGTAAGTTTATTCAGTAAGAATTCAATTAGGTACATTTGATGGTGTCGATTATGGCAATTTTTGTCGATTTCACAATGACACAAGTGTATATATGTCTACAAACTAAGGTCTAAGATGTTAGATGAGTGGTAATAGTAAAATATTACAAATAATTGTGTACAAAATCGAAGAAAACAAAAATAATAATATAATATTATAGTAGGTTTTCAAATGGAATAATTTAGCGACAGCCTACCGATAAAGTGATAAACGTTCGTTGCATGATAATATAGCATGATGTCTATCGTATATTCTAAACTTGGTAAGAATTTTTAACCCATGAAACTGATATCAACTTAAATTTTTCAGATATTGTAATGATAACAGAATGAGAGTACAACTGGACAAGACTAGGTCAATAATTGTGAAATCTATGAGTAAAAAAAAACTTAAATTAATAAATATTTAATAATATTTCTGTATTGAGTTTATGCATAGAACCTGAGGCTCACAGCATCGGGTCTGTGGACCGTGATCACAACTATCAGAGACCAGAGTTAACATAACTACCAACATTCAGTACTAACAATTTTAAGTATTTTTTCTGCATTCGAATATTATGTTTTAGTGTCAAAAGAAAATTGTTATGAATACAACTTTTACTTATTGAAATGGCTAACAGCAGTGTAGAAAACTGTGTATTTTGTAACTTAATTGTTACTGATGATTCAAATGTCATTCTGCATGAAGTAAGAAGTACAAGTTGTTAAATTTTATGTCAATTTTTGGTAGGTATGTTCTTACTATGGATAATATACGACCTAATATTCAGTACAAATCCAAAATGATTAAGACAACTTTGTGAAAATATGTGTTTTAATATTTACTTTTACCAAGTATTTAACAATACCAAATTACTATAGGTATATTAATTCTACCTTACGTTGATACTAAAATAATTGGCAATAATTGATAATTTAATAATTATATTTCTGGATAAAAGTTGAATTAATTAAAAGTATGATTATGCATGAAATTTTATTGTTTCAGACTAGCAAATATGTCATAGTTAAAGACATTAAGCCAGCATCAACATACCATTTCTTAGTGTTAAGTCGTAAACACATACAGAGTGCCAAAAGTTTACAGCCTTGTGAAGAAGATAGAAATTTACGTTAGTAGAAAAAAAATATTTATCTTTATTTATTACTTGGTTTGTTAAAATAATATTTATGTTTATTAAAATTAGTTAAGAGCATGGTTGAAGCTGCGAAACAAATACTATTGAACAATGGCTGTGATTTGGATGAAATAAGGTATTCAAAATCATACCAGACATTTATTATTGTACCTATTTATTTTTAATATTTTTGTTGTTTTATTAGAATGGGTTTCCATTGGCCTCCATTTTATTCAATAGGACATCTGCATTTGCATGCTATAAGTCCTGTTAGTTCTATGTCAATATTCAATCGTTATGTTACATTTAACCCAAATTTAAGTTGTGTTTTTGTCAGTGTAAGTATGATATTTTACACTATCCATTCCACGTCTATTGTTAAATGGATTACATTTTTAATTGAATCGTGTACAATTTTCAGTCAGATTATGTGGAGAAACGCATTGGTTGCAATTCTAACAAGGAAACAGAAGATTTGCATACAGTTAATCAAGACCAATTTTGATTAATTTGTATTTTTATTATATATATACATTATGTGTTGATTTATTGTTCAATGAATTTTGTATTATATTAGTAAATAACCAAGTACTAAAATATGTTTTGTTTAAGGGATCTATTATTTTTTTTTTTTTATGAATCTATGTTTATCTATAAAAGGTATAAAATATTAAAAACCAGTACCTATATTTAAAATATTATGTTTTCGACATAAATATTATATATTTAGTGGAAAGACTCAGAAACAGATTAAAATCAATTGATACTTATAGTCAGAGCAGGCCTTAGGCAGGAGCCAAAGGGGCCCCTGCCACAGGCCTCGCGCTTTTGTACTACATTTTGGGCCTTGTTTTGATGAAATTATACATAAAATACTATATCATCAATATATTATATTTCTCAGATATGAGACTTCAAAAAGTAACAAATAGCAATTAACTTATAATCAATTCAAATTTTCCTTGTTTTGTTTTTGCTCATCTGGAGACATCTCATCGCTGTAATACTCATCAATGTAATTTGTAATTTGTATATATATATTTAAGTAATATTATTTACTATTGGTGCGAAGAAGTGAATAATTTCGACAATTTTACTATAAATACCTACATATGAAACATAATATTAAAGTTAAATATTAAATTACCATTCAAATGTTCACAAAATAGACGGAATTTGTTAATTAGTTTGAAAAATAAAATTTTAGGCTGACAAATACATCATTTAATTCCTAAAATGTCGGGGGCGAGGGACAGCTGCCCCTTCTACGCCCTGCCCTTCCACCGGCGATCTAGACAGACACCAGTTAACATGTACAAATGAGCATTAGGCCAGTTTACTCTAAATACTGGTGATTTTGAACCAGTTCAGCCAGCACAGGCCAAAATTTACTAACTCAGATTATAAAGAATGGTTAAACTTGATACTATTTCCTCTGCATAGATACACATTTGTGTAAGTCAGTCCAACAATCCATGCTCACAATTTCATAATTTTAATTTAAAATTATAAGAATCCTTTTATGCCTTAAAAATTGTAAGAGGTTTTTGAAAATAATGAAAAAATATATGTAATATTGAATTTCATCTATTAGGAGTAATATCATAATAGCAGATTGTTAATTATTGATAGAAGACAAATTATTTATGTCATCAATTAATGGACATATTTGAATGAACTGACATCCATTATATATACTAACACATATGAGCGAATTCTACAAAATACATACTTTAGACAAAATATTCAAAAAATACTTCTCATATTTTGTATAATTAATATAAATAATATTTTCAGTTTGATGAGACTTCTGAGATTTTAACTGTCCAAGAAATAAGTTTGGATTATCATTAGATTCATGCCTGAATAACTAATAACTCAATTCCCCATATCTGAATATTAACCTAACAAAAAAATTTATTTTAACATTTTTTAAAATATTTTCTAACAATGAAAAAATAACTATGCTTTAGTAACAATTTTTGTTAAATTGTCTTTATCTTTATTTCATTTTATGAATAATATTCTAGCAAAAACCACAAGGAAATAAAAAACAGAATAAACTCAGCTAACAAATGCTTCTTTGGATTAAAGACAATAATAAAATCTTAACTAGTTTCAATCAAATCTAAACTAACCCTGTACAAAGTAATGATACGCCCGATAGCGCTATATGCGTGTGAAACCTGGGCCACGACCAAAACAGATGAGCAAAACCTAGCAAGATTTGAAAGAAAGGTGTTACGGCAAATTTTTGGCCCCAGAAGAAACGAAAACACGGAAGAATATGAGCGAAGAAAGAACGAAGAGGTGATAAACATGTTAGAGGATCCGGACATAATAGCTACTATGAAAAGCAAAAGGATAAGCTGGGCAGGGCATGTATGGCGAGGCCGAGAGCAGACAATTGGTCAAGTCACCTACTGGAAGCCGAAGAGCAAAAGACCACTCGGCCGCCCAAGACAAAGATGGGTAGATAGGGTCCATAAAGACTTGGATATGCTGGGAATCTTGAACGGCGAAGAGCTAGCCACGGATAGAGATAGATGAAGGGAAGTGGTGGTTGCGGTGAAGGACCTGAACGGTATATTTTAAGCCAAAAAAAAAAAAAAATTCTAGCAAAAATGTTTTGCACATATAGTAACATATGATTTAAACTAACGTCCATATTACTAAATATAAATAGTATTAATTTTAATGAATACAAATAGATAAACAAAATAAGTATTACTTCTATACCTCAAATTTGAAGTTGACTTAAAAAGAAATTAATAGTCAAATTTTGAAATTATCCAGATTTAAACCCAAAAATTATTTAAATATAGACCATGTAATACAAATTATTGTAATATGTACTTATTTTCTTAATTATATAAAAAAGTTTGTATTAAGTTGCTCTACCAATGATAAAAATTAAAATTTTGAAAATATTGCTATAAAAAAAAAAAAAAACGAAGTTCTAAATTTTAAAAGATTTATGAACAATTTTTCCATTTAAATTTGAAAAGCCATTTACCAAACTAGACAAAAAAATGTAATAACATAGTTAAACTCTGGTTCTTAAATAGTAATGAATAGTAGTAATCATAGAGTAAGAGCATGAAACCAACAAACCTAACACAAAAACTGAGTTTAATACTTCCCCCTCTATTGCATAACTCTGATTAAGCCACTATTAGCTTATAATAGGCCAAATTGAATATTGTAGGCGAATTGGGGTGTTGTGAACTGGAAAATAGGATTTGGGTGAATAAGGAATATATGTACTATTTCATTAATTTTAATCTATATGTATAAAATTATAAAATTTATAATGAGTATTCAAGTATAAATATAATATTTAATTATTTGGTACAGATATCACCTCGTATTAATGATTACTGATAAACAAAATCTTAAATTAATTTATATTTTAATATTGATTATGTTATGACAGTTTTTATTTGATGGAAATGTATATCAGACGTTAATAAATATGTAATTATATTTAATTCATCAAGGAATAAATTTAAGATATTAACATTAAGTATTCTTATTCTAATAACATTTAAGAATATTTCATATAATATAAACATACAATTTAATTCCTAAGATAAAATTATTTTATTTAAACAAAATCAACTGGAACACTTGAATTATGAGTTTATGAAATACCTAACAATATTATTGTTGGACAAAATTGTATTTTATTCAATGTTTGACTGAATTTTACTAATTAGTTTCATGAATTCAGAATGATCAAATGCAGGAGCAGTGGCGATCACCCCATTTTTATTTAGAGAATCTTCTTCATTTTTTTTGCTGTAACTATATTTATTTCCATGTACATCAGTTAATTCACCTTTTGCTGCTCTAAGTACAGCTTCTGGTGCAGCTGTATCCCATCGTCGACAACCAGGTCTAGGATAAACATAGGCATGTGCTTTTCCTTCCAATAAATAAAGCACCTATAATATTTATCAAACATAAAATTTACAATTAAAATAAGTAAAATTTATGTTTAAAACAATTTTATTTTTGTTTTAATACCTTATTTCCTGCACCACCAACTCTTAATATATCACAAGGTTTTAAGCCATCAATAAATTGTTCAATGGCTTTATTTGAGTGACTTCTAGTAGTAACAAAAGTAAGATTATCTGGTGGTTTATTAACCTCTAATCCACCAATACCATTGCCGACCAGACCCCAAATAGCTCGGCCACTGTTTTCCCAAAATGGTTGATAAATAACTCCAGCCACAGCATCATCATCAACACAAATTCCAATTAATATTGTAACATGTTCTACAAATCCTATAAAAATGTTTACTTGTAGTTACTAAGTTTCAAGTAGAACTTAAATGATTTACCTTTTGAAAATTCTGATGTACCATCTAAAGGATCAATCCAAATTGTAACCTAAATGTATAGAATATTGATTGGCTTTATATGTATTTAAGTATATGAATATAAAATTAATTTAAGAAAATAAATTTCTTTTGAAATATTTATATAACTTATTTAGAAAAAAATCAATGGAGGGTTCTAAACTGTAAAATTATATAATTAAAAAAATTTAATATTAACTGATTAAAAGTTAGCATAGTATAAGAAGACAGGTATACTAAAAAATGAACAATGTTTTATTAATCATTCACATTCTCAATAACTCAAGATGTTGATAAAGTAATTTTATTTTATTGCAAACATATACTAATTGATCATTAACTAGGTTGAAAGTTTACAGTTACATTGGAAATCAAGTATGTACATACATAATTGTAATATGTTGAAAATGCAAGAAATAAAATAATTGATAAATTATTTATTAATCTTCAGACTAAATTGACGTATAATTAAAACAATTTAAAATATTTAGAAGTTGAATAAAAATTACATTATTTGAAATAAATATATAAAATTTAAAAATTATACCTTTGTAATCAGTACATTTTTTGCTTCAATTAGAATTTACAATGTATCATTTTTATTTTTGGTTCATATTTTTTTAGTTCTAAAGTTATACTTCTTTCCAAATAATTTAAATGATTTATAAATAAAATGCTTACTTGATCTTCTGTGACATTACTTAATGATTCTGGACATTTCAATTTTAATATTTCTGGATCAAGCTCTTTGGTCAACCATTCTTCTGGGACATCTAAATTTAGACTTATTTTATCAACTTCTTCTGCCACAATATGAACAGAAGGAAACAGATTTTTAAAAGAAGCAACAATGGATCGTTGAGCTGATCTATCGGCTTCTGTTTGAAAATCATTTTCACCCTAAAAGGAAAATTCAAGAAATGTAAATAATACAAGTTCAAAATTCTTTTGTAAATAACTATAAAAACATTGTGAAACAATAAAAACAATATATTTACCTTATCAATTATTTGTAAATCACCTTTTTGCTTGATGTCACGGATTATTTGGCCAGCTTTGCGAGCAACTGATACAGACGAAGCCAAAAGCCTACAAATTAACGCTGGAGCTTGAGCCATAATATCTAAAAAAAAATGATGGATATTTTGTTTAAATATTTATAAAACTAAATAATATTATTAGGACTTATTGAGAAGTATGTCCACTGTAAATGAATAGAAGAGACTAAAAATAATAAGAGTAAAATGTATACAATAGGATTTAAATTTAAAAAATGAAGGTCACTAATATCTGTTTTATATAATATATATATATATATGTATATATGTGTATTTACATGTATATATTTGTATTAAATTATATATAATAGATGGTAAGATATCTTGTAAATACAAGGTAATATTCAATAATTTAAACAATAGAAACTTAATTCTATAGCCACACAATGGCCTTTAAAGCAATTGTGAGTTTGCCACCTATATAACTATGTATATATATATATATATATATATATATATATATATATATATATATATATATATATATATATATATATAATTAAATACAAACATATTTTACCTTAGAACTATTGTTATAAAGTATTATATTTTTTAACTTTACATTGAAAAACCAATAAATAGTCTTGGTGAAAAAAAATACTTCAACAATGTTATATGAACTAAAAGAGTAACAAATTATATTATTACATGCTTTATTTCATCAATTCTTAGATTGTTATTAGTTATAACATACTTATTACGATACACAATATTGCTTAGTTATATATATACAATATTAGTTTAACCATAAATGTTAAAAATGAATAGGCATCATAGTAACAACTACATCTTTTGTCGAAAAATTTTACAGCAGAATTTACAATTACCATTTTCTTAAAAGGTGCGTTTCACTAGTGATTTTGATTTTTTTTCTCATTACTCGTTAGTTACTTTTTGTTTAGATATACTATTGTATTTTCGAAGTGAACTTTAATCATGAATAAATATTAAATATTCATAGGTTATATATTTTGTTAATTCTTGAATTTAACTTGCTAACTACTTTTACCTACTCAAATTAAGTAAATGATAACATTAATTAGGTACTGAAAAACTACATATATAAAACCAAGTTTAAATAATTGACCAACCATTCAGTTTCAATTTTATAGTTAAGTATAAAAACATAGAACTAAAATAAATTAAATTAAATTCATATACTTCCACACAAATTCGTATATTTTCCAATAAATTAATAAACTTACGTATCGTAATGAAATAAAACAAAAGATATGGAAAACTTTTACTTAAGTTTCACTCTCAGACGAGAAGTTGTATAACTACCGTTGAACTATAAAAGTGTATGTAGACCAATACGTCCATAACAAATGATGCTGAAATATTTGTGGGTTTGCCGAAAAATCACTTTCTCTTTACCCATACTAAATATTATATTTTTTTATGATTTTGGTGTCCTTAGACATTGCTTTGTGATTGTGGGCCATTACCAAAAATAAATAATAATTGATTAACAATATGATATGGGCCACATGTATATAATTTGATAACATAGCCACATCCACACGATTGATATAATTTATCATACATACATACATAATCATGAATATTCAAAAATCGAAATCGTTGCTTTCTCATTTCATATTTTCATTAATAGTGTAGTTCATGTCCACGTACTCCATGACCGAGACCCCCTGTCTACAAAAAATAATATTTAAACATGACTAACCTACATCCTGCCACCTGCGCCTACGTGCGCTACGTTATCTTATTTTTTTTATTTTGAATGCCATCGCCTGTCATCGTCAAGCGTACGTCTGTACTATAACTGTAAACTAACTGTGTACTATGAAGGACGATTGGATTGAACTGTATGATAGACCTTCAACAGAAAATATCACCTACATCCGCGGAAAAACTCTTGACATACACTAAAATTTTAAAGCCATGGCCGTTTATTGGAAATTGAATACGATATGATAATATCGATATTTGTAAATTATAATGAGTAAATGCAATTTTTTTGGATTGACCCAAGGTACTCTCGTATTTCATTATAAATGATGTATACTTTTGTTCACGATATTATAATAAATTATGTACCTACATACTTATATTTATAATCGTATTTCAAATTACATGATTAATGAAGTTATTCATCTTTAATTGTGATCTGACACTACTTTAAGTTATAAAAAATAGATTCAAAGATGATAGTCTAACTAAAAGTAAAAACTTAACAATTTTAAGAGTATTACTCAAGTAATACGTACATTTGATTAGATTCAAATTGAAAATATATTATTACTTTAATATGAATGATAAAAATCACAGGAGACAGATTATAGACAAATAATGATTTTGAACAGATAACATAGCAGTGAACATTTTATTTCATCAGCAGTTTTTAAAATATTCAATAAATTATTGAATTTAAATTTTATTATTTTAAATAATGAATACACAAAAGGAAAACATCTTGATTCTTGACAAAATTGATGAAGTGATATAAAGCAAGTGGTCCCAAACACTAGCCTGTTATCAGTTATCACCTAAGTTCGTAAAATGTGCGGGCCACCGGCCAGGTAAAAAGGTCACTATCAAAAAAAAAATTATTATTATTACCAAAATACTGAGTGTAAATAGTACCTTATGTATATTTTGTTTAATCTTCTTTAATATTTTTTTATTTCTATGCATATTTCATACTGACAAAGTATTTTCTCAAGTTACATTGTATATAAATAAATATTGTGTATAACAGTGTTGTGAATAAAACCTATATATGTGTATTTTGAGTCGTAAATATCTGGTTATATTTTAAGTTCGTCCAAATTAATACCAGTTGCACTAAAAAAAATGTTTCTTATGAATTTCACTTGTAAAGAATTTATTCTAAATCAACAACGCTTCTCACTTTTGAAGCATTTTAATAAAATATTTATTGCATCTTTGTCTTCGTTCACTAAACATAATTTTAATTCTGCTGATAAAAATGAATTTTTTCGATATGAATTTTCAAAATGCATTGAGATCAATGATCTACTTAGTACAAAACAAAAAACTTTTGAATCTTCATTTTTAGTCATACCAGATATTGTTTCCGTTGACCAAGAATCACTACTTATTGATGAAATAGAAAAATCAATGAAACGCTTGCGTTATCAACATGATCATTGGGATGATGTAATTAATAAACATATGAACATTTGTTTCTTATTGCAATAACTTTAAACAAACGTCAAAATGTTGAATATCGCAGGCCATACACGGTTACAGAGAAACAGAGATTTCCAGGTGGAAAGATCCAAATAATTCAAATGTGATGCAAAAGCTTAGAGCTAGAGTATTTGCTAATGGATCAACAACAGAACCTATGCAAAGAGTGCATGTGCTTGATTTATGTGAAAATGGTTATGTAAAACCGCATATAGATAGTGTACGAGTAAGTATTTAATATATATTTGGGAACATATTAAAGTTATCATCAATTTAAAATGTTGATTATTTTTTTTTAACTGAAAATAATTATATTTGTTTCAATTTAGGTGAGTGATTAAAGTACAATATTTACTAATCGATTTAAATATATTATAAAAATATGAAGTGTTATTTGAATGTAAACTATATACTTTTATTTTTCAGTTTTGTGGTAATATAATTGGTGGCTTGAGTTTATTGTCTGATTCTGTTATGCGTTTAGTTGATGAGAACCACTCAGACGGGTTCACAGTATATGCTCTGTTGCCGCGAAGATCATTATATATTATGAAGTAAGTTTTAAACAACTTTGATTAATATTTATAATGTGGTTTATATTTTCAAATAAACCTAATTTTATTTTAAAATTTAATAAACATTATTATTATTATTATTATTATTATTGTTAGAATATTATAAATAATATAAATGAAAAACCCTATGGTGATTTAAAATTAGTTGGGTGTTTTTAGAAAAGAGAATGTTTTTAAATGTTGTATTTATTACCAGTACTAACAAAAATATAATCAACTATTTAATGTTTGGAATCTAAATATTATCTGTAAAGGGTAATAATTCCCCCTTTTTCAAAATATGCTATAAAATGTAAATTCATTAATTTTCATAAACAAAATATAATTTTATATTTGCTTCCAAATTATAATATTTTATATGATTATCAACAGGGATGATGTTCGATATCAGTATACACACGAAATATTAAGTGATGGTGCACCATCTGTGTTTAGTAATATACAAGTTATTCGTCAACGGCGAGTTTCAATAGTAATGAGGAATGAGCCTCCAGTTGATGTTATGTAATTATTATATAAAAAAAATCATTTGTATTCGTGTAACTTTTTCCTTATAGAATGTAATTCTTGTTTGTGAATGTATATTATGTTCATATCATCATCATGTTAAATACAAATACCTAATTTTTGTATCCTGATGTCATTATTACTTACCTAAGTGTGTACATTATATAAAAATATATTATATAAGTATAAATTGTATTCACATATTTTATCCAATATATTTCAATATTTTGGAAATTTAAACACATTTTTTGAGGTACCAAACCTCAAATTAATTGTGACTAAAAAGAAAAAACCATTTAAATGATTTGATTTCTCTTTAAATGCTGTGCATTTAACATTTATTTTAGCATTAAGTGTTGACCAGTCTATGTTATATCAAGGTGTCAATAATATCTATCGATAAAGAATACAATTAAAATTATACATATAATAATAATAATGTATTTATTGTAACAATAGAATATCTTAAAATTATTATACAAGATATACTTAATTATATGTAGGTATTACATATATTATGTATCTATTGTATATTCTATGCAATTTTGGTTTTTTTCCGGTCTTAAATAATATCTTCCAACATATCTTAAGTCTCCAAAAAGATTTCAAGGAAAATAATTAGTTATTTTCAAATATGTAAAAGTTGATCAGTTTCAGTTTCAATTACCACTTCATATTTTAGTCCTCCAAGTTATTTAAGAGGTTTTGTGACTTAATTTTATAATAATTTGTATATTATTTTTACATTTTTTAATTTTTTAACTGTACATAAACTCAACATTTCCAAATAGAAAATTAGATTATAACTGTTATTATTAAAATGTATTAAATTAAATTTTTTTTTTTTACAATTTTTAAGTTTCAATGGTTGTATTCTAATTGAAATAAAAAATGACGAAAACAAATTGCCCCATAATCAATATTATCTATATAGTTGTCTACATAGAATTTATCTTTATATATTATATAAAAAAGTACGTTTTTTTTTGTTCGGTTTAAACTCAAAAACTACTGGCTTGATTTACATGAGGTTTTTTAGATTCTGAGTGAAGCAAAGGATTGTATGGCTATACAATGATGTTTTTTTTCTGGATAATTTTGTCTAAAGTTTCATCCGGAAATTCTATAAATAGTAAATTCTATTTAGATGGTACTTTGAGGGTTTATTATGCTATCATCTCAATAGCCTTTTCAGGTGAGAGGAAAAACAGCCTTAAATGGACCAAAAACGAGGAAATTTGACGTAACTTTCATTAAATTGACTTTAGCAATTTCGTATTTACTCCAAAAGTTATGTTGCTAGAAACTTGAAATGTTTACCATATATTATTGACGTATTACTAAATGCTTTAGAAAGTTTCAAAACAATTTGACAATTTGTGGGCTAAAAATAGAACTTTTAAAATACTTTGTTTTTTAAAACTTTATCATTAATAAAATTTTAAATATTTGACAAAAACTTTTGAAAATGTAATATGACTTTACTTATATACAGTGGAACCTCGATAACTCGAACCTCTATAAGTCGAATTTTCGATAACTCGAAGGAATACCTTGGCCCCTGGCTTCCAATATATGATATGTTTGATACATTTTCTCGATAATTCGAATTTCGCTAACTCGAATTTCTCGATAAGTCGAAGTCATTTTAGTTGAATTTTAGCTTATAACTCGAATTTATATAATAATATATAATAGTTCTTTTTTTCTACTTTAGTCTACTTCATTCATTACATTATACATACTTTTTTTAAATTTTTTATACAATATACATACTTACATAGTACATACATGATATATTTATTAGTAAATACATACATAAATAAATAATTAAAAAATTGAAGTCTTTGTGTTTTTAAATAAAAAAAATATTTTCAATAACTCGAATTTTCGATAACTCGAATTTTTTTTTTCGCCCCCAACCGATTCGAGTTATCGAGGTTCCACTGTATTTCTCTAACAATCCTGAAAAAATTTCAAAAATCTTGACTCAGGATTTTTTTTTCAAGCCTTTAAATAAATTATGATACAGTTTTTATGTGATAAACTGTTATTACTTCAATTTTCAACTTAAATAATTTATCTGCAGAAATTAGTCAATCCAAGCAGTATATTTTAATGGTACTTCCGTGTTATCTCGACTACTCAAATATTCCCAAGACTACCTGTTGGAATCATCCGGGTTATCTCGACTACCTCCGTAGACCGTAATTTATTAATAAATATATATTCCCGCGTTGTAATCTATATCATTGTAATGTACAATATTTAATTTTGTCTTCGATGTACAATGTAAATAAACCACAGGGGAAAATAGGTGGACCGGGGAAAATTGTCGACATTGATGAAAGTTTGTTTTCGAAAAGAAAAAATCATGTTGGGAGGGTACTTCCCGAACAGTGGATATTCGGAGGAATTTGTCGCGAGACAAAAGAGTCATTTTTATTAAAAGTACCTGACAGAAAAACAGGAACTTTACTTACGGCGATCAAAAACAACATTCAGGAAGGTACCACGATCTATTCAGATTGTTGGCGTGCATATAACACCGAATTATTAAAATCATCCGGCTTCCATCACTATACTGTCAATCATACATACAATTTTGTTGACCCAACCACAGGAGCACACACCCGAACAATTGAACGCCTTTGGGGATCGGTAAAGTGGCGAAACAAAAAACATAGGGGAACAGCTCGACATCATCTAGATTCATACCTGACTGAATTTGTTCGGCGACAAAACCTTGGTTACGATCCACCGTTTCATAAGATTTTAATGGATATTAAAACCTGCTTTCCTCCTCAAAAAAATTATTAACTACATT
Source organism: Therioaphis trifolii (assembly GCA_027580255.1). Lineage (NCBI taxonomy): Eukaryota > Metazoa > Arthropoda > Insecta > Hemiptera > Aphididae > Therioaphis > Therioaphis trifolii. The sequence continues at coordinate 14,175,243 of CM050405.1, read as the reverse complement.
TTTATTTATTTTATATATTATATTATTACATTTTTATGCCATTTTATCGTGTTTCAAAATATGAATAAAAATGTAAAACCTATATATTTTATATACCTATTTTAATTATTTAAAAAATTGTGGTAATCGAATAACACGGTTGATCATATAATAGGTAGTCTTGGAAATATTTTGGTAGTCAAGATAACACGGTTGTGAACCTAAAGTAGTCGAGATAACACGGAAGTACCATTTTAGTTCTAAACTTCTAAAGCTTTGCTCAGAATCGTTTAACTAATGAAATGATTTCTTTGATAAATCATTTATTTAAAATTCAACTCATCCGTCCCCATTAACTCGTCCGAGAAGCGAAGAATATAAATACCATGCGGCGAAGTACGTACTTTTTTTTCATTTTGTAAATAATTATTGTTCAACAAAACATAGGCATAGTTAAATATGTAATTTTATTGCAATGATATATTTGTTAAGAACATGCCAATATTATGCAATACATGATTTAAAAATCATCAATCTAAATGCATAATATGTAATATGTATATATCAATGTCTAAATTTACATAATGTTATCTCAGATTAGATTTGTGAAAAATTAGGTTCTAGAATCTTAAAAGAATCACTTTTTGGTAAGTTTAACCAAAAGTTGCATCCAACAACTCTACAGATTAAAAATATTGATACTACTATATGAGGGGGTCCCTACCCGGTTCCGATAACTTCCCCCCTCTACCCAGTTCACGAGGTAGGGAGGGAATTGCCGGTGCGATATGGTCGCCACCCAAGATGTGCCTGGAATGGAAGCTAACGCGGTCCGCGGTTGTTGATGTACATAATATACCTACCTTGTAGGTACCTATGATGCCGCGGTACCGTGTCAAAATGTCTTCTTAATGTTGTGGTAGGTAATATTAAAATTATTAACTAACAATTACCTCACAATCTACACCATTTATTCATTATGATTTTTCAAACTTTTTGAAACTGTATTTTATAGAATGGTATGGTCAATTAAGATTAAATTTAAATGTTTCGGTTTATTTTTCAATAAAATATTTGATATTTGTTTAGTTTTGCATACCTACCTATGTATAACGTTCATATTGATATTAATTAATTCCATGTGTTGTGTTCACCATGATTATAGATAGTAAATTTTGTATGTTTATGAATTATTATTCATATACCTGATGTAAACAGCTATTAGTTACAGCAAAATTCTTGGAATAAAATAAAGTTTGATGAACCATTATATTAACCATTTTTATTACCAAATGAAAACCGGATGGGCCTCGCTCTGCTGTACAGTTGGGGGTGGAGTGCGACTCGTTCATAGGATAGGTCATTATAATGGATTTGTTAAATTTGAATTCAATGATAGGTATCATTGTATACGAAAAACGATTCTGAACGGAGATGATATGTTAGTCTAGGATATATTATATTTAAATATTGTAATATATTCTATTTTGAAACAAGTATTTTATTTTTCAATTAGGACGCATTTGCATACGGCATGGTCAGTGTTGTAAAGTATTTGAGTAAAAGGATTTGGGTAAAAGTATTCAAATACTTTTTGAAGTATTGAATACTTTTTTAAATACTTTTATTTTTGAAGTATTTGAATGGTATTTTAAATACTTTTTTTTACTACTCGATAGAATTTTATTGAATACTTATTTTGATTTCTTATGAATTAATATAAATATCTTTGTGTGGCTTAAAATTGTTATGATTATTATATATAAATTTATTATTTTCGGGTTATTACAGCTATTTGGCGGCAGTCATCATCTGTTGACTATATTTTGTAAGCGGGCAACACTATCGTCTATCGGTTTTAATTCAAATTTTCACCGAAATAGCCTCGTAATTACCCTCGTATTTTTTACAATTATGGTAAGCCGAACTTATGGCCAACCTTGTATTAAAATTTCAATTGTTAGCTTCTAATAAAAAATTTTTTATGAATTTTTACCTACAAAATACATAGCAAATATACATGATTTTGACGAATTTTGTCAATATTAGCACTTATAAACGCTTATAAAAAAATTGTGTGCCTATGTATTTTTATAATTTTTGAATGGGAGTTAGAACAACTTATGTGGACCCTTCTATTAAATTTTCAAGTATTTCGTCCGAGTTACATTTTTTTTATCAACATTTATAAAAAAAAAAATAAAAAAAATCGAATATTTCAAATGCCTATAAATTGATTAAAAATGAGTGAAATCTTTTGAAAATAAAATTATATAAAGAAAATGCCAATATAAACAACTGATAAAATTTTCAAGTTTCTACAACTTATACTTTTTGAAAAAAAAACAAATAGCAAAAATCGTTTGAGGCTAAACCGTTGTTTAACGTGTTTTTGTAAAAATTTAAATTTCAAACACTCATAAAATTTTTTGTCTGAATCCGGTAGAGTTTTTTTGCAGATAATTGAAGAAAAACTAATGAAAAACCTTGTACCAAATTTTTAAAACTTAGTTATAAAAGAAAAAAATTTTACGATTTTTCAACAATAAAATTATTTGCAAATTTTCGCAATTTTTACATATTTCGTATAAATTGGAACTTTGAGCACTTATAAAAAAAAATTGTGACTTACGATTTTGGATTTTTTTTTATCAGTTATGGAACAACTTATAAGAAACCTTGTATTAAATTTTCAAGATTTTCTGGCAAAAAAAAAAAATTTTATCGTTATTTAAAAAAAAAAATACTTAAAAAAATTGAAAATTTCAATTGTCTATAATTAGCTCAATAAAAGTCAAAATACTTTGAAAATTTAACGGTGTATAGAGAACGCTAATCTAAACATTTGGTGAAAATTTCAAGTATTTACATAGATTAGTTTTTGAGTTATAGCAAAATAAAAAATTTGATTTTGTCGAAAACTGGTTTTGCGTAAAATATACCGTTTTTCCCTCATTTTTTAAGGGTTTTTCCCGGCGCGTTAAAAAAATATTGAACATTTTTAACTTTTGACCCCCCAAAGTACCAACTAGATTCACTTTCCTTTCAGAAAAGTTGCTCTATAAGGCAATCGAAGCATTTTTACTGCCCCAAATCGTGTCGACAGACACAAAAATAAATAAATAAATAAATAAAAAAAAAAAAAAAAAACACACATCATTGTAAAATCAATACATTCTTCACTCCGTTCAGAATCTAAAAACGGTGGTATCATGTGGTAGATAATATTTTTTACAGTTTCATAAAACTTCATAAAAATCTTTGAAAATTAACGGATGAACCTTTATTAGAATTTTAACCACCAACAGTTGATTGTATATTGTTGTGTATAATTATATTCATTTTTCTTAATTTTTGGAACAATATTCGATCCACCAAGAACTTCCTTAACATTGATGTTGAGCTATCATAGTAACTTACTAGAAGCTAATAATAAAAAAAAAAAAAAAACCATTGATCTTCACTTTTTTTTATGAACAACTAACAATGTTTAGCCATTAAAATGGTTTTAAAAACTACTTCATCGAACATGCCATCAATTTTTATATTACCTATGTAGTTATACACATTGGCGCAAATAGTGTTTGATATCTGGGGAGGTCTGGAGCTCAGGTCAAACTGCATACTACTTACCGTACTATACTAGTGTATACATACGCTTTTTTTGGCTGGGGGGCCTATATATAGTCGTGGGGAAGATAAGCCCCCATCCCCCCTCTATTTGCACCTATGGGTAACCAGTAAATTTACTTGTAGAAGGAATAATCTTTTTTGTTTGAAAAAATTATAAAATACTGTTATTTCTTTTTATTTTGATAAATACAGAGTACAAAACAGAGTAATATCAACGATTGAATATAATTAACTATAAAACAAAACAAAAACTATAAAGATAATATAACAGCCTGTACCTAATTAGGGCCTACGCCGACTGTTAGTGTAGAAAAGATAACAATTAACGAGTCAAAAAATTATTTAGGTACTGATTATCATTAAATATCAGTTAAGTATCCAACCCTTTTATCATTACCCATATTTTGGATTAAAATAAAAATTATGGGGAATCCATCCACCATATTCTCTACTGTGTGAACGCCGATGGTTAGTAACTATTGTTACTTATAGTCAGTGGTGGATTTGAGGGGGGGGGGGTGACGTGGCGATCGCCCCCTCCTAGGGATTTTCTTTGTAATAAATTTGTAAATTTCATTATGTTTTCAGTTACGTCCTCGTTAATTAAGAATCCATGATACTGATTCGCTCCCCCCTTAAATAAGCTTCAGATCCGCCACTGCTTATAGTCAACATTGTACATTACCTATTAAAGTAGGACATGGTTTATATGGTGAGTATGTGAAATGACGGACAAAGGGATTTCGGTGTGATTATAGAACAGGGGCAAGAGTGACTGTAGAGTAACAACAATGGTAGAGGGTTGTTTCAAAGTCCGAAGACTATCATTCGGACTTCTCTCAACATTATCCTGAAGTCACACCATAGTCTTTACACCTAGGAATGTCCTACTCACTACATTTCACATATGGTCGATAAAAATTTTAATATTATATAATTATTTGTATGATTGTATGTTTAACATTGAGTATAAGATAACAATCTTCGATAATTGTTATGTATTTATTACACACCGAGAGTGAGTCCCCAAGACCTCGTTAAAATAAACATAACTTAAGTACAAAATGGATGAAAATGGCAAAGCGTTTAGACGTTACATTTTAATAAATTTTATTTTGGTGAAAAGTGGGACCAACAATATAGATTATACTGCATTCTAATTTCTAAGTAAAGAAATTGGTAAGGGGTCCGCGATTTCAAAAAATTCGATATTAACAAAATCGACGACTTTACATACATATAAGGCTGAGTAAGTTAACTAATTTGTTTAACTTATCAAGTTAATTTAATAAAAAATAATAGAAATTAAGTTATGATAAAAGTTATAGATATTTTGTTTTTGAACTTGATTGAATTGAAAATTAATTCAGCGAAAAATAACTTAACTAACTTAATAATTTACTGGAAATAAAAAAGAAATATAAATATCTTTTCTATTTTCCAAGATAATTAGACCTATATTTCTATACCAATAATAATATTAATTTCAAATAGTACAGTTATTTAAACAAGTTTTATTTATTTAATTCATTAATGAATTGATGTTCAATTGCATGCATCATTTATTCACACATTACATCCATGTTATAGGTACCTATTTTATCTTCAATATCTTAAAGTAATATGAAAAACTAAAACCTCACTCACAAAATGTATTCAGTTCTTTGAATGAAACTTAACTTGGTTTACATGTTACTGTACATAGTTAACTTGAAATTAACACGTTAAATTAAACAAAAAGTGACACAATAAATAAATTTAAATTAACTTAACTTTTTAACTTGATTTTAATTTTCTACTCGTTGATATCAAGCCATGCATACATACATAGGTATATAAATATATATTAAACAATGTGTCTTACCCTGTAGGCCTACCTTTGATCAAAAATGTCTTATATAATTAGTATTGTTATAGATACATTAATTTAGATTGATTTAGATACAATTTAAAACTATTTTATTAAATAACTTATACAATTTTTGTTTTCTCACGTAACAACCGAAACTTATATACTTGGACATTTTGACATTTAAATTTTTATTATTGGACTAAATCTAAAGAGATATTAGTATGGAACATTTGAAAGTATCAGAGTGTGAGATATTATTACCTCTGATTCCCCTTTCGTCACTCTATACTTTAAACTCCAAGATTTCTTAGAATATTGGTTAGACAAAAAAAATTATGTACCTAAATTTTTGAAAAAAAATATTCTCTTTGAGAGTTCCTACCTATTAAAATTATAAGTTATGAATATCATTTAAGAAATTTTAACAACTTCAAAGACCATCATAATAAAAATAGTACTTATATAATAGAATTTTTTTTTCATCAAAATTAAGTTATATTATTGTTTTGAATTTTGTATAATTTTTGTTTTTAATGTATTAAAAAATAGTATATCGTGAACCGGAAGATACACGGTGGGACAAACCTGTGTGCGTGCGTGCGTGTGTGTTGCGTGTGTGTTATATACAGGTTAGTATCGATTAGGTCAAATCGTGCTCATATGTGAATAATTCACGGCAGAGAAGCTCAAGTTCCTATACAATTCTTCTTCTAAATTTCCAAATGAAAATTAACGATTTGGCCCGGAGTACTGTCTCAAGACAAACTTTGCGAGAATCACTCTCAGATTTTGGTGGCATCATCGCGGTCCCGCCTGCATGCACACGTCAAATGACCGATACGAAGTTTCAAGACGTTTTGATCACTTCCGGTCGGACGACGAGGCCGTGGTATGCGTCAGCGACGCTGGTTTCTGTTTGGCCATCGTCATTTTCCATGTCAACCACAACTACCGGTGCTACCGACAGGGAGTCTTCTTTGATTACCGATCTCCCGTGATTGCTGTCACCAAGCACCATACCATAATTGTTCTTCTCGCGGTTGTTCGTACTGACGGTCGTTGCAACCCCGTTGGCACCGACGAGGGTAGCCGCTGTTGCCGTCGACCAACCGTCCGGTTTACTGCAGTCATCATTGCTGGTACGTCGGTCGAAGATCTTCCGCTTGTTTTTATGATATCTATCCACCGTATTTCGAATGATGTACGCGAACGCTGCGGTAGCTGCTATCACGCAATGCTGCTCTCGTAAAAGTAAAACGTACATGAGTGGGACCAGGCGGGGTAATTTCAAATAAGGGTAATTGTAAATGAGGCTAGTATTCTAATGAAACAAAGAAATCATAGTAATTGAACTTCGTAACATTATTTTTTAACATATTGTCTTCTATACAACACAATGAATTTAGCATTTTAGAAATTATATCTTACGTATTTCTTTAAAAAAATATCTTATCATTAAAAATATTCATTTTAATTTGCCCCATACACAATTTCATGATCACCAATAGCTTTAATCTGTTCATTTGCATTTCCCTCAAAATTAAGGGGTAGTGGTAAATGTCTGGGGTATCTGTAAATTGCAATTTTTTGAGGTTCGGGAGTAAAAATGTGCTAAGATCGCATTAAAAATATGTTGATTACGTTCACTTGTATACATATATACAACAATCACATCAATTAATGCGTACATTTTAAGTGAGAAACACAAGTTAAAAACCGTTTTGTTATATTCATTTACAGTTATCCCACCTGACCCAACATGAAGGTAAACAATGAGTATGATAATATGATAAGTGTATAAGAATATTATTGGTGAACGCTAATAGTAAGTACGCAATTTGCAGGGTGAATAAAATAATTATATTTTTTTACCGAAAATTATACAGTGTATTGTAGATATGTCATAATCAAAATCATATTTTTAATGTTTTCAATCAGCGAGATTTATAGTTTTTTTAGTTTTCTCAAAATATAAACTTCTACTTTTAACCTATTCTATAAAATGTGACTATTTCTAAACTTTTTTCAAGACTTTGATTTTTATACTTTTGTTTTCTAACCTATAGTTTGTAAGATAGGGATCCGTTCGAAATCCCGACAGGTCAAAATCTTGACATTACAATCCCGGCTGTTCAAAATCCCGACAGTTTAAAATCCCGACAAAATAGGTAAAAATATAGATTTCAGGCAGGTAAAATAATAATATTAATAATACATAATTAAATTACCAAATACTATTTTACAATGTTATTATCATTATTATCACAAATCAATATTATGAGCTTTTTCTAAATTTATTTGTTCCACAATAATTACATTTATAATAAAATAAATCAGATGAGCGAGTCGCTCTACGCGTGAATTAGTGTTCAAATTATGAGCGCGAAACACGAGTACACGACGGGTTAAAAATATTTTTTATGAGAATATCTATAATACCTTATACCTATAATAAATAGTCATCAACTCACCGTTGCAGGCTAATAATTTTCTTTTCTCGCAGCACCAGTAATACATATCTTGAAGATTCTTATCTTTTACCATTAAATAGGCTTTAACAGATATTTTTGAATTCCCTTTTTAAGATGGCACTATTTGAACAACTGTATTATTCATATTAAGTATTGGATGTAAAGATTTAAATTAAATTCAGCCAAAAATTTAAAGTTTAAACGGCGAATACGTAAAGACACGTTCAATGTTTCATCAGTTCAAATAATAATTGTGCGTCAATTTTATTTCAGATAATATTATCAGTTTAAAACACAATGTGCCTTTGATATACCAATAAATGGCATATTGTCATATAAAATAATTTATAATTTATTGTATCAGAGAAAAATCAATAAGTATAGGTATTATTAATAGTATTATTTTATTTGCTTGAAATCTATTTTACCTATTTTGTCGGGATTTCAAATTGCCGGGATTTTAAATTGTCGATATTTTAAACTGTGGGGATTTTAAACTGTCGGGATTCTGAACAGTCGGGATTGTAATGTCGAGATTTTAACCTGTCGGGATTTTCACTGTCGGGATTTTAACCCAGACCCTGTAAGATGTATGGAGGAGCAACCTGAAAACCCTTTACTTCAACTTCACTTCTTTTACTTTTAAATCAATTTTTTTTTAAACAGTTGGTCCAACATAAAAAATCTAAGCAAAATATTTTTAAATAAAAAAATGTCTCTTTGAATATTAAATTAAAAATTATGGTTAAAAAAATTAAAAAAATTACGAACTCAAATTTGTGAACAATTTTCTCCGTAAATTCATTGATTTATTAAGGCTTTAAATTGTACCAGAAAATTGTAATTTTCAATATTTGTACAGTTTTAAAATGAGCTGAGCATGTTAAAAAATTACTCTGTATATAAATTGAGATACATACGATATCCTACCTCAAATACGATGACAAAAACCAGCCGAGCAGCCAACACTTGCCAATCTTTATAGCCATCGGGTTTCAATTCGACATCTTCCCCATAACCTCTATACCGACATTCTTGGGGTGAATTTTCGTCTCCTAATTTTCCATAGTAATATTCACTGACGTTTCTTTCTAGACATTTACGTGCGATTAAAACACATATAAGTTATCAAATAGTGACAAAATTCAGTGAGTTTTATTGATTTATAAAAAAGAAATTTCTTCAAATATTATGTGGTTGTTAACATACTCGAAGATAACGACCAGGCGACATAACCCTCCAATGAAGAAGATTTTTCTGATGACATTTGAGTGTACACGTACCGAGGCAACAAATCACTGGTGAATGCTATCATAAACGCCTAATAATAACAAAACGTATATGTATAAATTCATGTATTTATATATATATATATATATATATATATATATATATATATATATATATATATATATATATATATATATATATCACTTTTTATTCAGTGGTTTTATTAGATATAAGTTATTTTTTTATGTTATAAAATCACTAGTAGCACAGAGAATAATAGTTGTAAAATTATTTTAATTTAAATATAATAATAGTTTATTCAATTTCAGATTCTTAGTGAAGCGAAAGATCTTATGGTTTTACCGGCGCATTCGAATTGCGTCCCTAAATTATATTTTGTCCGAGTTGCGTCCGCGGTTTTTTCGCAACATGTACGAATTGCGTCCACGGGTTAATAAACTCATATAGATAATCTCAATTATCGATATATTATCTATAAATACTGCATTACAATTTACTGTTGGAAATTAATTTTGTTCATGTTAGCATCAGTCACACTTCGACATTCCAGATTCGACAAATTATCGTATTTTATATATTTTTATTTATACAATGGAAGATCTTGAAATAATTAAAATGTTAAGTGAAAAAAATAAATTATTATATTGTATTAATGGATACAAATTTTCCTTTAAAAAATTTTTAAATGATAATGTTCAGAGGTGCTCTTGTTCAAAACGCTTATGCAAGTGTTATTTTAAAATGAATGAAAATGATGAACTATTTTTTAGTGCTTTAAATCATGAATAGTCCTCAGTCTGTAAAATTTGGAAGGGAAATATGTATAATATTCACCAATTAATCAATTATTAACCGGGATGCAACTCGTACATGTCGCGAGAAAATCGCGGACGCAACTTGGATGTGTCGTGCAAAAACAACGGACGCAACTCGAATATCGCGATTTATATTTTTGTATTCTGGGACGCAGTTCGTATGCAGCCGGTTTTACTAGGTTTTTTATTTTTATTTTTCTGGAGACACTAATCTGTACACTTAACTTTATCCAAAAGTTTCATCCAAGAACTCTATAGATCAAAAATAACATGTAAATTGTTCATTTTTTTCTCCTCTCAATAGTTTTTCTTAAATGAGAAGAAAAACTGAGTAAAAACAGTGAAATTTTCCGTAAGCGACACTTTCACTAAATTGATTTTAATTATTTAGTTATTACTTGGAAATTAATATAGCTATTAACTATTGATACATACGTTACCAAAGTTTTCAAAAACTTAAAAACTTTCGGGTTAAAAATGAAATTTTGAGAATACCTTATTTTTCTAATAAGTTTACCTCTACTAACATTTTTGATATTTGACAAAAAGTTTTGAAAATTTAATATGACCTAACTTATATACTTAAGTTTAGTTATATTAGTTTAATAAGTATATGTAGTTTAGAAACTAACGATGTTGAAAAAATTTTAAATATTGTGACTCAAGATTTTTTTATAAGTCCGAGGAGCGAAGGATACCCAATGAGGTGAAGTACGTACTTTTAAATTTTTTATTTCAATCATATCGCTTTTAACAAAGACCAAACATTTTTTTACATGCTTTTTTAATATTTTTTCAAAATCATAGTTTAAATTACGAAAACTCTAACACCAGATACAGCTAACTGCATTTCATCAAATGAAATCAAAGGAATCATAAACTAGTAACTACAATTGCTTTTTGTTTACACAGTGACCTCTTGATTCGTAAAAACGAACTTCATTAAATCGGGCAGCTAAAATAGAAAAAAATTATGACTATAAAAAAAAAAAAAAAAAAAAATAGAATGCACAATTCAGAGCCGGGTTTTGGCGAATGCCTGTGAAGTGTAGATCCTAGGATGGGAAAATTTGGTAAATTTGTATCGAAAAAAACAATTTTATTTGACTTACATTTTTTTGTAGATCACATATTAAAAAAATTGTTCAGGTGTATAATTTGTGAATTTGTGCATCATTTTTGTTTGTAAAACATTGGCCAGCATTAAATTAATCATATGATAGTTGTACAATATATACACGCACGCATCTAATTGACGAGCTTGCCTCGAGAAAAGTTCACCATAAAACGTTGCAGGCTGTATCAATTATACAAAATGTGGGAAGTGATCGTTTAGAGGTTAAAATTAATCGAGTAGTTTAAAGTCAATCAATATTATGTATTCTTGCTGTGTGACTTCTACAACTTTTCCGCGCGTACTAAATGCAACTATGCAAGCATAAACGTTGCACTTACATTGTACAAAATCGAAACGACGGACAAGACCTTCAATACTCTAATCCACGTGCCCAGCTTGATGCAATTATCACAACATGATGTCGTATTCCGTCCCCTGGCGTTGCTCGTGTCTTCCCTGGTGCAATAATATGCGGGGACAGGACGTCGCTGGGCAGCGACCATTTTGTATGCATCCAGACGCTGTTCCAGGATATTGTTCAACAGGGCGCACAGTGGAGCCAGCGGGAACGCGGTCGCAAACATGATGACAAAACCGTACTGGATGACTGAGCGCAAAATATACGCAAAAAACCAATAATTTATATGTTAGCCCTGAACGTCTAAGTGCGTGAAACGTTTAACTTTTAATATTGGTTTATAAATTCGTAAATATTTTCTCATACATCAAATAAACATTTTTCACAAACACTTATTTGCAAGATTGTGCAAACTACCACTACATATCACGAACTGGGTGACAGTTAGTACATTTTTTATACTAGGTAATTTAACGTTTCATGTCAAACCAGGCACGCAGCCAGAATTATATTTGGGGGGGGGGGTCAATTAACTAAAATACATAATTTAAAGGTACCAAACATACTATTAGAAAAAAATTTAATTGTATTACTAAGACGGTGAATTTGATAGAAAGTGCATTTTTTGTTTTTAGTCAATTATAAAACGTAGAATTTTGAACACAATATAGTCACACAATAGTAGTCATGTGACAAATTAAATTTTGAAACTTATATTTTGCTTATTTTGAAATTTGTTATTTAATGCGTACGACATGTTTTTTTTTTTGCTTTTAAGGCCGCTTTTACCATTTTTAGTTAATTTTAATGTATATTTTATTGATTTCCGTCAATGACACACGTGATTTTACACATATTTTTATTTTACACAGACTGTATATGATATATTTTGGTTTTGTAAATAAGATCTTTGTTTTGAAATATTGTATACCATAAATTTCATACATTACATAAATCAATATTTAATTTAATTTTTGTAAAATTAATGTATACACGAACATTAAAGTGCAAATTTATCTGACCATTAAGATACAATTTTCATAAATACTAAATAATTTGCATTTTAGTCCATTTAAAAACAATTTTAAGTGTATTTTATAGTTATAACTACATTTTTGCGGCCTTAAATTTAATTTTAAGGCTGTATAGTACATTAAATTGACCTAGTTATAGCTGATAATGTAATTGAGTATAATGTTAAATTATGCATTTAAAAATGATTTGTTTTTATTTGAAAAATGTATTGAGTAATAATTATTGCATTAGGTATAATACTAATTGATATCGTATTATAATAAAATGTAAATAGGTATATTTAAATTTCATGATACAAATTTTCTTTTTCTTTTTTCCATTAAACCCAACATGTCTTTACAATAATTATTGTTTGGTGAATACAAGTATAAATGAAATAAATTTAAATCTTAGTAAAATTTCGGGAGACGGGGACTGCATGGAAAACCCTAGATACGTGCCTGTGCCTACCATATACAACATATACATATTTCGTGCGAACTCTAGTCGTGTGTTATAGCAGTGTTTCCCAACTTCTTTAACTCGCGGAACCTTTGCAGGAGCTTGAACTTTTTGTGGAACCCCTATTTTTCTACAGTAGTAATGCTGACATATGTTTTCTATACTTGAATGAGTGGGTTGTCGGATACTTCCGGCACAAGGTTTTCACGGAACCCTTGACGCCGGCTCACGGAACCCTTAGGTTTCGCGGAACACCAGTTGGGAAACACTGTGTTGTAGTATCGATAGTTTAATATATAAATACAATTGATTATTGATAATATACGTAAATAAACCTATACATGGTAGTTAATCAAATTTGAGAATAACTATTCTATACTGCGGTATAAAATATAGAAATATATAACTTAATGAATAATAATATATTTTTGAAACGTAACTGCACGAAAATTGTTTAAATTTATATCTCCCTGCACAAATGACATTTACTTAGTATCATAAAATTCAAAATTCCAATCATTCGTGCATTATTATTAGGGTCTCCATTTATATCTTTATTTATCGTCAATAGTTATTTAGCCCTACTTAAATTAAGTTAGAAAGTAAGTTTATAACTGAGTTGAGTAGATTACGATACAATTACGTATGTAGGTATCTCACTTTTTCCTATTCAACACATTTTTTTTTTTTTTTTTTTATTAGATGCTCCAAATTTAAATTATTCACAGTGAGACATCGTGCTATACATAAAATTAAAACGAAATTCGATTACTGAGTAATATTAAGATCTCTATGAGTCAATGCTTGTCACTTTAAATCATTGACTCATTTTATTTAAAATATGTATATTTGAAAGAACCTGGATTTAAATGTTTGTAGCGTAATTAATAATAACTTGACATAAAGCGAAATATACAAAATATGACGTGAAGAGCCAATGGTAAACCACCACTCATTTAACGTGGTATTATCATATCTATGAAATAGTGTAATACGTAAGCATTTTTACCCATCTCCGAATACTCTTGGTAAAGGCCTAATGGCCCGGTGTCTTCTAACTGATAGTCGAGTTGCCACTGTTTCGGATGTCTCAGCGTTTCAACAACAGTGTCTGGTAGTTTTCCATGTAATTTCTTCCGGCGTCGGCTTTCTTTTGCTCGCCATCGTCGCCACACGTTTATAGTGAGCCTATATAAGTCATCAAATAAATAATTATTTTTCTGGAACGTGTGTAGGTTTTTTGAAATACATTTATGTGACTAACGGCGTCATCAGTTCGATTGCGTTATCCACGATTTGTTTGGCTACCATAATGATCGCCAATTGCGTACACAGCTCTGGCACACATCCTGTGCCAGCAGCAGCGGGATCACAAACGTCTTCTCTGATATGAAATATTAAAATTCTAAGTAAAGAAATTGGCCAAAAATGTGACCATCTCGATGAACTGTCCATGTTTAATCCCCTTCCGGTCACGAAACGACCCTAAGATAATAACGTCAATAGTTATTATCAACTAGTGAATCTAAGTTGTTCAAATTCTAGTGACCAATCTAAATGGATAAATGAAGTATCTATGAGTCTATAATATGTTACATATAACAAGTTTGTTAAAACTTAATAATTTGTACCTCACCTAGGAAGAAGAAATAAAATACCTCATTTGAAGTCAGATTCGTAAGGAAAAGCGAGCGATACCTTGCCTCAATGTAATGAGGGCTTGAAGAAAGCCTAGAGGGATATTTTTGATTTTTTGCACCAGAACCGAATTTTCTTATTTGCGCTGCTATTTGAAGTATTAACTACTTTGTGTTCGGCATATTGGTAAGGTGCATAGAAATTATAACAAAAATATTAAAAACGTGAAATACAGCAGGTACTCTTTAAATATAAAATTACAAAGATCCTAAAATATTTAAAATAGTCGTATAATTTTAAATATGTCGTCATTTGTCAACTAGTGATATTTAAATTTGTTTAAAACAAATAAATACCAATATCATAATCAAAAAAGCTTTAATTTTTCCTGGAATTTTAAATTTGTGTTTTGTATTTATTTTAACCTTCCAGTATTTTTATTTATTTTCAAAATCGCATTCGATTATATTTTATTATATATTATTAAAATAAAAACCCACTGCTTCTTCGACTTTCAAAGTAACTATTATTTATATGAATTTTAAAACAGATAGTTTGGTATAATTTTTTATTCATGTGAAAACCATGATGTACCTATATGCAGTATACTATTACGAGTAGTACTAAAACGGAGATAATGACTTTTATGGTTTATTACATAGATAGTTATTGTAACATGAAAACTTAATTTTATTTAATCTACTGATAGTCGTTTATCACGTTTATTACTGTACTAGTTTTCTGTTTACCCAACTATTTATTTATACATTTTAGTTGCTTGTCGATAACCGTCACGACTTTCTTTAGTTAAATGATTCTGAGCAAAGCTTCAGAATTAAAATATACCGTTTGGATGGAAAAATTTCTTTAAATAAATATTTAAAGTGGAAAATTGACGTAAAAACAGTTTATTACGTAAAAATTGTAAAATAATTTACTTAAAAGCATATAAATAAAAAAATTCTGTATCGCGATTTTTAAAATTTTTTCTGTATCGTTAGTGAAGTGTATAAGTAAAGTCACATTAAACTTTCAAAAGTTTTCGTCAAATATTAAAAATATACTGTTCATACGTTTCAAATTTTTCGTCTAATTATCGGCAGTTTTTTTTCAAAATTATCTTAAGTTTTTTTGCTTCACAAAGAAGACAATTTTTTTTTTAAAGATTTCAAAACTTCTTGTTTTATCTGTGTTCAAAATTGCATAAAACTTTTGGACAAAGCTAAGTTACGAAAAAAGAGTCTCTAAAAAAAAATTTAAAAAAATAACATAAACATCATAGTAAAACTATAAGGTCCTTCACTTCACTCTGAATCTAAAATACTAAAAAAAAATTTACGTTTTTCATTGAATAGGCTGTTTTCAAATCAATTTTTAAATTTAAATGTGTGTAAATTATAACTGGACCATTCAATTATAAGCCTTTAGATACAGATAGGACAACATGTTTTAAATCTTTTGGTAAAGAAAAAATAAAATATTTCCTTAGTAAAACAAGAAAACTGTATGTTTTTTTCAGGTTTCATAAAAAAACGTACCCGAAATGAGACTAAAAATGGTAAAATATATAAACAGTATATTTTTATACTGAAGCTTTGCTCAGAATCGTTTAACTAAAGATATGTTTTATCGTTTCTTTAAAATGCTATTCTCCCATCACCATTTTCTTGTCAAAGGATCAAAGACTATCCAAAATTGCGAAGTACGTCTTTTTTGTTATATTGCCTTTCAAGTAGATAATTGAGAAATTATTTTTTATCATACAATGATTTGTTGTTTTATAATTTTTAATTCGGTATCAAGTTAAACATAAGAAGTCAGTTAAAAATTATAAACCTTGCTTTGGTCCGATGGTTGTTTATCTGTGTTGTACACAGATGTGCGATTAGAATATAAATCGCTAAAAAAAAAAAATAACGCAAGATTATCTTTTTTTTTCGGTTTAGCCTGTCATAATGGCATTGACTTACAAATTTAAAACAATTAATAATTACTAAGGTTAGGCTAGTAAAAATCAGTTTTTAACTATATTAAATCCAACAATAAAAAAGTACTTAACTGACAAGTACTTTAAACATTAATTTATTGGTTTAGTTTAGTTACGTTACTTATCATGTTAAGTTATTATTATTATTTTTTTTTTTTAGTTAGCCTTTTTAATTTGTTTTAAAAAAATTTAAATTTAAAATTTTAAGTGATAGGTAAAATCAAACAAATTATTGAGCAGGCTTCACGACAACAGAACATTATTCGAAATGATACAATTGCGAAGTTCAACTTCATCCTCTTATTGAAATTATACATTATTTTCTATATTGACATTATATTTTTTCTGTATTATAGTATTATATATATATATATATATATTCACGCCAACTTGATCTCTTCTCTTTTCTTAAAAGTAGGTTAAAAAACTTAAATGAAGGATCGATTTTACGGGGAATCAATATTAACTAATGTATAAAGTATTAAATTGATACCTTTTTAAACTGAGTGTACTATATTATGATATTATTATCATATTTATTAGATTATGATAAATAACGTTAAACGTTGTAAATATTCGAAGTGGTGACTGTACGGGTGATTTTTGTAAAGGAAAACGAAAAAAAAACAAACAAAAATTCAATGAGGTTATAGTAATTGTTTCACGATTAGTTTGGTCGTAATAATATCCATAAATCTTTAAAAATGCTGAAATAGCTACGCAACATTGAAATTTATTTTAAGGATACACATGTTTTGTTGGTTTTTGTATTTCTAGGAATACAGTTTGAACGAAAAAACTTCAGTGTTCTAATGAAAATTATATTTAATTATACATTACTACTACTAAAATTTGATTTGGTTAATGTCAAAATATTGGTGGCGCTAAGCATCTTAGAGCCCAAGCGCTTTCCAAGTTGAGTCTATGATTATTTTCACAAGGGATATCGAAAAAAACCTCTGGTAGTGCCGTAAAAATCGTCCATTAAAGAATTAGACTTTCGAAGTCAATTAGCACGGATAGCCATGTATATTGCAACGATTACAATAACTGGGATCCTTAGGTTATCTGTAGTAAGGATTCGCCAACCGACTTCTTCCTAAGTGGATGGGATATGGTGTATAAATATCGACAGCTCCTTCATTCGAATTCAATCGAACAGATCGAGGGAGGTGTGTTGCAACGTAAATAAAATGTTATATACACATGTAGATTATAGAATGCAGTGCTTTGTATAGAGAAAAAAAATAAAAAACCAACACTCTGGTCTCTTCGTAATAATATTTATAATCGATGTGATAAAACAGCTATCTTTGACCATCATGAATGTTTTTATAATCATTCATTCAATTGAAATCAAAATTTGCAGAGATATTTGTTTCGAGCTCTGGGATATTATTATGACTTGTCCGACTCTGCCTGGTCTATGCGTTTTATCGGAACATCAAAAGCAATTTTAACATTTTACCAGAGCTTAAATTTATTTTTGAAAAAAAGGCTTATAGAAATGGAAATAAAAATATAAATGTCATCTGCTCCCACACAAGCCGAGTCGGCTAGGCAGTGGTTATTAAGCGGCGAAACGTCAAAGTTTTATGCACCTTGAAAAAAGCGATGTACACCAGACTTGAGTAGTAGTTGGCCGAGTCGAAGCACGACATGTACGCGGTGTAGCGGCTCTGGAACCGCGGGTCATACACCGAGTGATACGAGTACTTGGTGAGCCATTCGGCCACGGCGCTGTACCCGCGGTGCACGGCCACTATGGCCGTCAGTTGGACGAACGTGGCGCACAGCGCGGCCACGGCCGTCTTCCAGTTGCTCTGCTCGCCGCCACTGTTGGCGTAGTTCAACAGAAAGAACCCGTAGTGGTGTCCGCGGCGCTCGTTCGCGACCGCCTCGCCGCCGGGCGTCCGTTTCCTGCCGTCGCCGCCGCTTTGGTGGAACACGGCGGACATGACCCAGCCGATGACGCGGCCGCGGTACACGACGATCAGCACGGGCACCGCGGCCACGGCCGTCAGGGTGGCCAGGAACGCGATGGCACGGAGCACGCCCGACAGCCTGACCGAATACCATGGCCCGGTAGCGGCCGCGACGTCGGCCTGGAACCCACCGGTCCGCGACACCGAGTTTTCCCGCCGCCGTCCATCCGGCCACCGTTGCCCCGTTTCGGTTTTTACCGCACGACAGTCTGCGCAACATTTGCTTCTGTCGCCGCCACGTCCGTCGTGCTTCTCGGTTAGCCGCCAGGCGTGCGACGTCCATAACTGTTGAAACGCCGAGGCTGCGCACACATAATAGTATCGGGATCACTTTTATACTGATCTGAAGAGAAGGGAACGTTTAAAGTTGGCGAGTTGATTTTTAAGTAGCACTTTCTAAAGTTTGACTAAATCACGAAGAGACAGGATTTATGCAAAAAAATCCAGAGGCACTGATTGAATTCTACTGAAAGCTGATGTGTAAACACTAAACATGTGAGTTCGTATACGCTAAGAATTGAAAAACACGTGAGTTCGTTTAAGTTGAAACTTAGAGATCTTCAACCTAGACTCACCTCTGTATTTTTCAATCCCAGAATGTCATGTGAATGTAACGATGTATTGTAGTATTTGCAATGAAAAGAGAAATTTGGTCACTTCTTGCTTTTAACTGTTTGCGAAGTGAGTATCTTGTCGATTTCACATACATAATACAGTTAAATATTTTTCATATATTACTTCATGTGTAAACGACAATTAGCGATCGAATATTAGGTTTACATTAGTGGTTTAGTGGATTTCGAATTTTTCAGTGCTTGGAATATGCATTTAATAAATTATTACAATAAAGAAACGCGAATAATAAGTTAGCACAAACTTTGCTACAAAGTAAGCAATATAGATTTTTAACAAAATATAGAACATTTTTGAAAAACCCAATTCAGGAAATCTTTTAAAGTGCAATAATTATTATATTCAAATAAAAAATATTAATTATCCTTTTTCATGAGTTGACAGTATTTCACATGAGTTTAAAAGTGTATGGATCAAGAGTGGAGGAAAGAAACATTATGAAAACTGAATTTAGTTCTTTTTTATCATATTAAGTGGTTATATGGAAGACACGTGAATTCACATTTTTTTCTATGATTTTCATTAGCTTACCCCAAAATGACATGAAAACCGCAAATAAAACTGCTCCCGGTCTATCAAAAGTCGCCGCAGACGTCCATCGGTAAAAACCACAAGTGTCGCGTACTCGCGTAAATCCACAATAATTATTCACGTTACATGGTCTTGTAGGACACAAGATCCAATCGGCCACTTGTGATCTCGGGTCACAGATATCACGGCTAAATACAATTAAATTGTACAATATTTATAATTTAACTACGCCGGCATTTACGCTGTTATAATCTCTTACGTTGGCACGTCATTACGAGTCGTTAAAAATCCATAAATAAACCACAATAGACCGGCTATCGCAGGGCCTACTAACCACATAGTGTAATACCGGAGCCAGCAAAAGTAAACAGCTACAGGTATCCCATAATACTGTCTGATCAAACCGGTGATCCTTTCATCAGGTTTCCATTGTCGAGGTATGATTAGGCCCGGTCTGGCCCACTCTTCGTACAGGATCTGTTGATGATGTGATTATTAAATGAACGGGGACTATTCTAGTTTTTGATTCTCCAATGACTAGGGCATTATTTTGTTTACACATCATATTCATCATGTAGAAACTATAGCCCTGGACAGTTATTATGAAAATCATATAACAGAGCGAATTGAACGAAAAAAGTGTCTAAATTTTAAATGATCACTTTTACTTCTACAATTTACTAACTAATTGAATTTTATTAATTAGTTTTATTTATCGGATAAACAACCAATTGCTGCAGTTTATGACTACTAAGTTAGCCATACTTATTATTTTCAAACATTTTAGGTCACTTTAATTATAATAATTAGGTCAGTTATTTTAATCAACGAAGTAGGAAAATCATAAACTGCGTTTCTCATTCTGAAATAATTATCGATGTCTCACGTTCTGTCTCGTTAAGTAAAATATATATATTATTCAATCACCTAAGTACTTCTAGATACTGGGTAGAGTGAAAAATGTTTAGTCATTTAAGAATTATGTATGCATTTTTTCTTTTCTTTTTATATTTATCGTTCATGAACTTTTTTTTGTATAAAAGTATAAATCAAAAAGTTTTGTACCATCAGGGGCGTGCCTGGGGGGGGGGGTCCTCCACGCCCCCCCCCCCACGAAAAATTAAAATAATTGTTAATAAAAGTTTTACTTAATATTATAATATATATATATTAAAATAGGTACGTGTCAGTAAAAATATTGACCCCCCCCCCGAAAAAATTTCTAGGCACGCCCCTGTGTACCATAAAAGTATTTTTATAGATAAAACATTGTTTTTATTTTAAGTTATTTCTCAAAATTATTAATGATTATTTCAAGTGTAAATGCTGCTGAAAATGTGGGTAAAAACAGTACTCAACATCGAATATTATGTAATAGAATTGTTTTATATTTTACCGTTTTTAGTCGAATTGACGTTTTCTTTATCAAAACCTAAAACAATATTCAACTGTAAATATAGTGGAAGTTTTATTTTAGCCTGACGATTCGAAACATGTTTTTCTATTTACATCCCAAATTGCATAGTGACTAGAACTCTAAATTATTAAATTTTGAGTGAAGTCAAAGCTGATTTTACAAAGATGTTTATTTATCTTTTTATTTTTTATGCACATTTAAGTTCGGAAAATAATGTAAAAACGATCAATTTCATTACCATTTTATATAATTGCTTATAATGACAATTTTAACAATTTTTCAGTACTTTTAATTGCATATACGTGTATAAGTAAGATTGTATTCCATTTATACGACTGAATATCAAAAATAAAAAATTGTATTAAATAAAAATGATCAAGAACGAGGTATTTTTAAAGTTTTATACAAAAGCAATCAATTTTTTTGAAACATTTGTCAAGTTTGTAGAAGTATATAAATAGTATATCGTAGACAATAAAAGTTTAGTACTACTGTTTACTTTTAAGTTTATGATTATGTAGGTTACTAAAATTTTAATATTATTACTAATTTTCCTTACGTGTAGAAAAATCATTGAGAATATAAAATAATACATTTTCAAAGTATCATTAAGATGAAATATCTGATCTATAGAACAATTGAAAATAGATTTCAGACCACTATTACTACCACTATCCTGAATTAATATTTCCAGAAAGAAAAATGAAACAAAATAAACACCATCGTTAAGCCTTCATCAAGACTCTAAAAATACCTCAGTACATAAATATAGATCATAAATATCTCAGAAATTTTTTTTCCTTTTATATTTCAATTAAATTTGATGGTGCCTATTATTAAGTATTGTAGTTGCTATAATCTCATTACTAACTTTAAGAAGTACGTACCTATGCAATAGATTTTTTCTCATGTAGTATTATATACAATTTTCATGTTATAATATCTATGTCTATACTGATACTGAAATTCGAAAAAAAATAAGGCATGAAAAGTTAGGCCCTGAACTACGAAGGCGTTAGAATATGAATATACTGTTTTAAGAATAGGTATTGTATTAGTTAAGTATCCATTTTTTAAATCAACCGTTACTATCATACTTTTATTTTAAATCAACCTAGGTATTAGTATCGGTTGTTTAGAATATTTATCTTTTCCTATTATATGATTTAATAAAATGAGTTCGTGATTTCATCGTTTATGGTGAGAAATATATTTTATATATCATATATTTATATTATATATTATATTTATTATATGCATTATATTTTATATTATATATTTTATATATTTTTTATATTTTTTATATTTATTATTTTATTAGCCGGAAAAATATATACATCATGACTTTTTCAATAATTATTTGTTTGTTTGTTTTTTTCGTGGAAAGACCCGGTATAGTAGTTCAAAAGAGGGTTAGGTCGAACTCTAATTTAAAATGCATTATGTAATAAAATATTTATTTATATGACTTGAAAGAATGCAGATAATATATTTGACAAAAAAGCTTATAGGAACTTTTTTTTATGTCAGAAAAACGATAACGTAAAACACCTAGTTAATATCAATGACAACCAAATTGAATAAATGGTTGCATAGAAAGGGTGTTCATTGTCTCTACTTTTAAAGTTTATAGATATACCTAGAATTATTTTCTCACCAACAATTTATATCTATACTCCAACATAGTATTACACTTTATATATTTACTCGTCTATCATTTATATTGTTTGCGTCTTCTCCGTCTTCGAGTTTAATACTACCATCGTGCACAGGATAAGCGGCAGTAATTATACCGGCCTTAAGCAGATCTTCCAGGCTCCAAGCAGTAGGTTCACGTTTAGCATTAGACTTGCCTATCCGGAAAATGATACGCCATACGATCTGAGCTCGTTGAGCTGATGTCAATTTTTCATGATATTCGTCATCATCCGATTCCTGTTGAAATGGGTTAATTTCATTGTTATAAATAATTAAAGATATCGAAACCGTCGAAAAGTATCAACAACTATAGGTATGTTGTTATTTTATAATATATATTTCACTAACTACAGTCACGCATCCAATTTCAACATTCGTAAAATATTCATACGTCTAATTCTTTTTTTTTTTAATACAAAAGGTACAAAATATATTGAAAATACTTCTAAAAATGACCTACGAGTATAATACATTATTATTTTAATAACAGTAAAGGTGTTAAGGTTTTGTATTATTATGATTATTTCACTTTGTGAATGTTACACGAAAATATGACATAACACAAACGATTGTAAAAAAAAAATATGTAGGTAGTATTTACGTTATTTTAAATCAACACTTTTATAATAAATTACTGTTATCTACGATCTACCTATCTATTACTTGTAAGTTGTAATATGTTACAAAAATCACTATTATCAATATTGAATACACGATGTTAAATTATAATTTTATAAAATTATAATTTTATAATAAGGTGAATTAGGAAGTTTAAGATTTGAGATTTATTTGTTTTAGTTTATTTAAAAGGACTTTTACATCATTCTACTGAACACTAAACTTGACTGACTATATAAGTCTATAAATATCAGCTATCATCTTTCCAGGACATGGCCAGAATTGCCTTAGAAAAAAGCAATGAAGCACACCAAAGTCTAGGGGATCAGGAATCAAACAATAAACTTCACCAAATTAAACCACTTTTTGCACCAAACCCAATCCCCCCTTCTTGCTTAAGACCAAAACAAACAATATAGTCACGGCTTATAATTGGCCATACAAATATCTTATATCACCCATGTCTAATGAAAAAAGAACCACGACCCACTTGTGAATTCTGTAACATCGAACCAATATCAATAAAATACATCCTCCTAGAATGCCCCAGCTTTACCGAAGAAAGAAAAATATTCCTACATCCAACGAACCTGCAAGATATATTAAATATAAACAATTTTAATTTATTAATAATTTTTCTAAAAAGAATCAATTTATACAATAGAAATTAATAATCAAATGTATCATTATATTAATATTATTAATTAATTACTTATATTCTATAATAACTATGACTGTAAAATGTAAACAATATTACTATGTAATATAAATTTTTTCTACCCGGCTAATGACTATAATGATGAAGCCGTAATAATAAATTTAAAAAAATAGTCTATCAATATTTTAATCGCTTATAATTATTATACATACAACAAATCATTAAAGTAGGTTAAAAATATCGTACATACACTCGTAGTTCTAATGAAGTATATAATATTGATGGTTGCAATTGCATTAGAAAAAAATGGTTTAAATTATAACAAAAATATCAAAAGCCATTTGGATAACAAATAAAACTTTGCAGCTTTGACATATAGCTAGGGTAACTATCATACTCGATTTATAAATTAATTTTAGGTCATTTTTACTCATTATTAATTTATGTCAAATTTAATTTCAAGTAGACAAAAACATATTTTTTTTTATAAATTAAGTATGAGATTCTAATTTTTGTAAATCATAGACATGATATAGTGTCATGATATAGTCTTATAGATTATACATGATATTACTGTTTGAAGGTAAACTTTTCAACAATAAATGTTAAGTACTTTAATCCTAAATGACTACGGTGGTATACTCACTACTCATACCTACTATGTTTTAATTAACAGAGATATTAAGTTAGATATTTATACCTGTTGATGATCGATGTCTTTTGGATTAGTTTCAAACATTTGTTCGTCTTCACTGTTATTGAAGTTGTCACTATTAACTGCGTGGCATTTGCATCTACATTTTAAGAGCCGTCGAGATAACCGTAGCAGAGCAAAGCATGTCCGGCCCGCGTCGAGCGAACACTTTAATGTAATAATGATTGACAACATTTATTGAATAAGTAATGACCAGTACGAAATATTATATTGCATGCAGTAATATCTCAAGAAAAAAAAATTAATAATTATAATTATTATTATTACAATAATATTAGAAATAAGAAATATTTGGATTGTTGAAAGACTGAAAACTAAGTTTCACAATGTCGTTATTTAAATTAACAAATTTGATCTAATTTCAATAGGATATAAAAAATGTAATTGAATATTCGGGCGTAGATTGTTAATATAAAAATAATTATGTTCCATAAAATTGTGAAAATTTTTAACGAACATTACGAATTTAAACTTCTAAGAATCATACGTGAAAGTCGAAAAGGGTATGTCATAAACTTTCGATTTTATTATGCTCTTCTTTTTTTGATTTATCAGTTTCAATGTGTTTGATAATGGTTTGAATATCGTAATTTATACACGCAATGTGTATACTAACCGCCGGATCATCGTCGACGTCCACCAAAATCCCATGTGATCGCAATTCGCCAAAAAAACGTTGTCTCTGAATATCGTCATCCATTTTATTGCTGTCCGCATCTTGAGATACTTTGTCTTTTCGATGCTTTTGATATGCTAGCACAAAATCGACCGTATTTCTCCACCTGTGTTTCTCGTCGCTCTTGGCCGAAAAAGTTCTATGCTTTAATAGTAAAATATCCACAAATTATCAACGTATAAATAAACTTGCATGCGAAAACCACACATTTTTCATGAGTTATAAGTTATAATCAATTTTTTTTTATAAATCCACTTCATATGTATTTTTATTATTTTTTATTAATACAACACAATTTTCCCCAAATTTTTGCCAATTTAGAAAATATGCTTATATGATAAATGTCTTTCAAAAAAAAATCGAAGATCGTTATCAATTTGATTGGTTTTGCGTAGCGAATTATCCCCCGAATGAGTTAAGTGAGTGAAGGTAGCTGGCCGAGTCATACCACCCTTCTCAGCTTTTATTTATGAAAATATTTACGTGAAGTTAAACGTTGATCAACATGGCTCAATATAATGTGTATAAAATATGCTGATAAATGTGTTTAACAACAAATCGAAGACTGTAATCGGTGCGATTGGAATCGCGTAGCGAGTCCTCCATCGAATGAGCGAAAGAAGTAAGGGTGACTGGCCAAGTTTGCATCATCCGTCTCAGCTGTATTAAACACAGATTGCGTAACGCAATATTTATCAAAAAAAGATGACTGAGAGCTAAGATAATTGATGGCCATAGTCATGAATGCGTGGTTTTCGACCATTACATTTTCTGTGCATTTAAAAAAGCCAATAAAATAATGGCGGTGAAAGTTCACCCTTCGTTCTTCAAATAAAATTTAGAAATTGAATTTTAAAGAAATAATTCTTTAATAGATTTTAAAATATACACATAATAGTAAAATCATCATAATTTTTAAAAAATAATATAAATGTATAGCATGAATATATTTGTATATTTCTAAAAATACTTGTTATTTAACGGTGAATTTTGGTTTTTATTAATTGATTTTCTTTATTTTTTCTGCTCTTCATATCAATTCAAATGTATTCATTGTCTCGTTAACTAAAAAGGTTAAACTATCCTGTCCTACAGAAAGTACTAAAAAATAATAATAATGTTCCTTAAATATATATTAATTATTTTAAAATGTTAGTAAGAATATTAAGTGGATAAAAACAATTTTAATATGTAGATAATAAACATTTTATAAGATAATTACGTCACATAGATTATGAGACGTACCTAATTTCTAACTATTCTCTCCAGAATAAGCAGTTTAAGATTTGAGCCAAATAGTACCAATTAGGTAAAATCAAACAAAAATGATTTCTTTAAAAGTGTGGATTATCGATTCCATCGACTATCATTTCCAGCATAGAATACAAAAAAATGTATAGGTACTACATAAGACCATTAATAATATTATAGTATATAGTGTGTAATTATAAAGAGTAATTACATAAATTTATTTAAGTCTAGCTAGAAGTAGTTTAAGGAGTGTTAAGTGTTTAGTAACTTTAATGGTACGAGTCTGAGAGTAAATGTGGTATGTATGAATTTAGATTGATTTATTTTGAGTCCGTATTTTATATATTAGTCGTCCATGAGCGTTAGATGATTTTGAAGATGTTTTGAGGCAATTCATAGATGATATAGCTTTGTTATAATAATAAGTGTGAATGGCGTGGTGACATGATCGGAGGAATATATATATATATATATATATATATATATATATATGTATGTATATATAACAAAGTATAGAATATAAAATTCCTCTTTTAGACTTAGGCTATATTAGAGTATTATTCGTCGAAGTAAGTGCTGAAGTGTCGATCAGAAAGGCAAAATTTAATAATTAGGAAATAAACTGGGCGCAAGATATTTTTTAATTTGAATAATAGCTTGCTAATATAATTCTAAAACGTGCACAGGTTTTGAAATAATTTTGCTAAGAATAGTTTTATAAGCTATCTACAATCTACTGGAGTAAAAATTTAATTTATTTTTTATGCAATCAAAGTTAAAATTATATCACGAGTATAAAAAATGTAACAACAAATTAATTTATGCCCGGAAATTTTTTTTTACGCGAGTTGATTGTAATTTATCTTATTGTGTGACAATACATCTATAATCATCCAAACGTATATATTATTATAATATATAGTAATACGATTTTCAACAATAGTGGGACCTGATAGATCGGATGTCACCCGAATACGAGACCGGGACTTGACGCGCGCGTGTGGACATTATACTTTTACTAATCTTACGTATTTAATACACTTTCTTCCTAGACTTTATTAATTGTTATATTGCTTTTCGGCGTTAACTCTAACAAATTAAATTCGAATAAAAATTACCTCTTGCAGTGGCTCGACTGGCGATTGCGGCAACGACGGTACGGCTGGATGTGCCTCGATGTGACCGACTTCGACGGGGGTGGTGCTGCGGATTCTGGACAGTTTCGGCGGCGAATCGTTGCCGTTGAAGTTGGCAGGTCGATTCGAGACGTACGCGCCGAGTTTAGTGGTCGCGTATTTCAGTTTTCGCTCTAATGTCGTAGCGGCAGCAGCTACGGTCGTCCGGACTGATAGAGATCGGAACGGTGACGGATCCGGTGACCAAAGGTGACGGCTGCTTTGTACGGCCGGCTGCAAAGGCGGCGTCGACGGTGGTGGCGTCGGACTATAGCGGGGCTTGTCACGGTCCGGCCGTGGCAGGAACGGGTTTCCGGACATTCTGCTGGTTTACGGTCGCGTCGTCGTCGTCGTCGTCGTCTCGCCACGCGGCGTCCGGAACCTTCCCTTTCACTCGGCGACGATGACGAGTCGGTTACGGCAGATCGTCGGTCAGGTTACACGTGCCTGAACCGGGGACTAGAGTAATCGATGCCGGTAACTGTGACGTACAACCTGCGTGTGGACGGAAAGGACGGCGAAAAGTATTTTGCGACGGCAAAAAGAAAGAAGGAAAAAAAGGACACAGTGGCGACCGCGAAGGACGCGCGTGCATACACGTTGCGCACAACGTATAATAATATCGCACAACCCTCGGCAGCCGCCCACGCGACGACCCTACCACCCCCTCGAAGCTCCTTCAGTCGTTCCGACTCTAACTCCCACCTCCCACCCACGTGATAATCACCGCTCTATTTATACTCTCACGCTATATTATACCAAAGTCACCGCAAAGTCTCGTCTCGTGCGCATACGGACAGATGGCTGATAAATAATTTAGTAGATCATCGAGGCGCGCTCGCGGCGGTCACCTCAATAGATGATTAGACGACGCGCACGGGGTATACTACTGCACCAGCATGAGTTAGAGAGGTTCTTATACTGGAGGTCGCAGACGCATTGGATATGTAGGACGACGATCCATACGTTACGTCATGTGAGAACTCACCACGTGATCCATGGGTGAACGAGCTGTAGGTACCTATGGACAATGGATGTGCATGCGTGCATGGAACGTCACGCAAAAAGTATAATAACTAAATAACTAATGAGTAATGTAGAAGTAAAAAAAACCTATTAAAATGTCATTGTTAAAGAGGAAACCCTTTTTAAATTGACACAACAAAAGGATACGGACTTTCCGTGACCCACTGTATAATATGTGTGTTTGTATTACAATATAATAACATATGCTTACGAATTCTATCGAACGGAATTTCATTTTTTTTTCTTTATTAATACAATTGTAATCGATAACGTTTCTATTTTCTATATCCACATTACATACATGATCTTACGTTTTTGGTATTACATTACAATATGGTATACCACGTCAAAACATTGCAATTTTGTTTGATAAACACAAAAATAAGAATAATTTATATATATAAATATATATTACTACAGCCAGTCATACCAGTCATATATTTTCGGGGGGGCATAAAGGTAGATGCCTCTATGCTTACTAAACAATTCTGAGTAAAATGAAAAATGTTTGGTTTTCCTTATTGTTTTTACTTTTTTTTAACTGGATTATTTTTTAGATTTTATCAAAAAGTTACGACCAGTCTTTCCATTCATTAAAAGTTTCATCTATTTGGTATTTTTATACTCTCTATTCTCAACATTTTCCTCGAAGCGAAAAGAAAAACTACCAACAAATTCGGCTAAAAACAACAAAATTCCATTTTAAATATTTAGTCATTACGAGAAATCCAAAAACATGGTTTTAGACATTAAACATTTTTACCAGCATCATTAACAATACCTTCTATTTTAAAGTCTTCACAAAAGTTCCAAAACAAGTTCATTTTTGGGATAAATATAAAACGTTGAAAATTGTAGAAATATCTCGTTCTGTAAGTCTTTATCTAATTGAATTCTAAATTCTAAAAATATATTATTGCAACTGTACTTGTATTATGCTTTACTCAGAGTAATAACTAAAATTTCAAATATCGTTTGAATTTGTTATATTCGTATTCCTTAGAGAAGCATAGAGTCAATTGGTATTATAATAATATTTATTTTTTCTTTCTTCCTTTCTTTATTCTTTTTTCCTGGAGTCACTTTTTGGCCAGACCAGGGCAAGATAATAATTTTTATACTCCATATTATTATTAGTGAATACCGAAAAAAAAATTAAAGTTTTAAGTTAAAAGTTATTCTCTTTTTTCCCGCTTGCTTAAGTTGCAAGTTAAAAAAAAGTGACTTAACTTAGTTAAAAATCCATTATTTTTGGTTTGATTTACTTAAAAATCTTAATATATGAATCTTTACCAAAGAAAAAAAATTAGATTTCATTGAAATATTTTTATAGGTACACAAAATACACGGATAATGTTATTAATAATAATATGTTCATATTTTTTTTAATTTTATTTTATACAATAAAGCAATTCAATACTTTGTACAAAAATATAATATAATAACTTAATTTGGCAATAAAATATTTTAACTCAAAAATAAGTTCATAAAATTGGTAAAAATCTAACTCATTTAAGATTGAAGTTACTTAAAAAAATAAGTAACTTGTTAGATAGCTAACTTAGTTAAAAGTTATAATATTTTTTAACTTTACTATAACTTATTAACTCGTCAATGTCAAGCCTTGATTTTTGGTATACTTAACTTTTTTCCAAAGTTATATCCAGCAAATCTGTACGAGTAGATAGGAAATTTGATATAGATGGTTATTCTAAAGGTAATTTTTCCATCTTTTCAACAGATTTTCTAGGCATGAAAAAACACTCACAAAAAATTTAGTTAAAACGGTAACATTTGCTGTAAATTAATGTTTCACTAAATCGATTTATTTAGTCATAATTTCAAAAGCAACTTGAAATTTCCATCATATATTATTATTAATGACATATTATCACATACTTTACGAAAATTAAAACAAAATTGAAAATTTTTGAACTAAAAATGGAATTTTGACCATACCTGTTTTTTAAAGTTATTTTCAAATAAATATTTAATATGTGACAAAAAGATCTGACATTTTAAAATGACCATACTCATAATAATTATATTAAAGTAATGATACTGAAGACATTTCGAAATATGTTTTTTTTTATAATTGTTTAAATTAATTATTGTATGATATGATTTTTATGAAATAGATTTATTTTACATCAATTTTCAACTTTAAAATGTGTGTAAAAAATTATTGAACCATCCTATCATAATGAACCTTTTGATACAAGTAGAACAATATGTGTTGAACCTATTGGTAAAAATAAATTTCTCCTTTGTCAATCCAGAAATCATTAAACAAATTTTTTTTTAAACCAATCGATAATTAGACTAAAAATGGTATAATATAATTTATATGGTATATTTTTATACGGATAATTTTGCTCAGAATCGTTTTTCTAAAAAAAAATGTATTGTTTCTTTAAAAATTTAATACACTCATCCCCATTATCTTGTTGAAGGAGCGGAGAATAAGTACTTAAGGTGTGAAGTATTTCCGGGTTTTTTTCATATGCTTAAATTTAATGTTAAAATTATAACAAAAATTATTATCTTCACGTTAAATAGCAATTCTTTTATATTTTTTTTTAATACCTCATAACATATTGAGTTCAGAAGTTTCTATATGCAGTAAAAATGGAAATTTGATTATTTACTGTTGATTAAAAACAAAAAATTGATAGTTTCGAGGAAATCAAATGTTTTAAAAATATCAAGAAATTAAACCGAATACCCAGAAAAAGTCACAGGTTTAATTGTAAACAGATTTGTTTTTCATCAAATCCTTATAAAAAAAAAAACTTCTAACTCGGGAAACTGTTTGTTTTACCAAATGATTTATAACATGTTTCAAGTTTCGACCCCTCCAATGAAAAAGGATGTAACTCAATTTTCACAACTTTTCGAGAGAGCGTTTATAATTTTCTGAATTAAATTCTTATTCCTATGGTCACTGTTTTTAAAATTGTTTTTTCTAGTTGGACTTCATTTTTACTGGAGCATGTTAGAAAATGTTTTTTTTTTAAATTACCTTTTGTTGACCTAAGTCTGAGTTACGTCTTTTTTTTTTTTTTAGACGATGAAGACGTAACTCAAGTTGTCTTTTTTCGCGGGAAATACATAGTTCTTACGAAAACCTAACTCAAGTTGTCTTTTTTCGTGGGAAATATATCGTTTTAACGAGGACGTAACTCAAGATAAGTTTTTTTCGTGGGAAATATAGTATAATTTTGATGAGAATTTATCTAAAATTAATAAAATATTAAGTCTATTATATTTTTTAGGAAAGAACTTTTTTGAAGTCTAATCTATAGTATTACCATTATTTGAAGATACAATTTTAACATAATCCAACACAACTGAGGATAATAATATAATATAAACTTTCTCTTGGAAAATTAAGTTTTTCTTCGTTAATTATACACCAAAAAATCATTAGTTACAAAAAGCATTGTTTTTTTTTTCAATATAATATAACAAATTAAGGTAATGTAAAAAATTATGAAACTTAAAAATCGATAGCATAATAATATTATTATCTGCAGTCTCTTCACTGTAAATATTAACAAAAAAAAAAGTTTAAATATTAAATTTTAATATTTTTCAGAGTTACGTTTGTTTTCGACGGTAATTTTTACTTAAAAATAGACGTGGGTAACTAAAGTTACCTACGTTCCTTTTTTTTTTTTATTATTAGAATAAGCCTCGGTTTCTTGACCATTGGCTGATGTTTCATTTTTTTATAAATAGGAATTTACAATTATAATTAAATAATAGTTTTTTTTAAGATACCTGTTATATATTTGATTACAATAGGTTGTCTATACCGATTTCTTCAATTAATTTCAGTATTTGCTTGATGGTGGTTTCGTCTTGTCCTAATGCTTAATGTAGGTGTTCTGGAACGTTATATTTTACTCTTATTTCTTCTGTTTGTCTACATTCGGCAAGAAGATGTTTGACTGTAAGTTGAACTCCACATTTTGTGCATTAGGTAGGTTTTTCTTTGCTCATAAGATAGCCATATTGTGTGTATCTGGTATGTCCTATTCTAAGTCGCGTTAAAATTATTTCTTCTTTTCTTTTTAAGTTTGTTTATTTTTTCCAGCGTTCGGTTATCCACTTTATTTCATTTAATTTGGTTTCTCTTTTTCTCCATTTATTTAGCCATTTTTTATTCATTTTTTCAATAATTATTCTCGTGAAATCTTCGAGTGTGTGGTGATTTATGTTTATTTCTTTTTGTTCATTATTTGTTGTATCTTTTGCCATTTCGTCTACTTTTTCGTTTCCTTCAATATTACTGTGTCCTGGTATCCAGGCGAAGATGATTTTGTTTTTGATGTAGTATATTGTGTTTATTGTTTTTAATTTTAAGCTGTTCTTGCTTTTATTCTTAATTAGACTTGTTAGTTGTTACTGAACCAAATGAGTCGGAAGATGACATAATTGTCGGATTGATGGTGTTTTCTTAATTCTTATGAGTTTTATTGCAGAGTGTATTGTTAACATCAGGGTGGTGTATATGCTGCAGTTATAATTGTAAAGTTACGTTCTTGTTTGCTGATAAATCAAATAATAGGACTTTATATATTGCTTGATTTATAATATATTTGGCAATTAAATGCCGTTTTCATAGATAGGTAATAAAGAAAAAAAGTGCTTTATTAGGCTTTATCAGATAATGAAATAAACTGAAAAATGAAAAAAATCGAGTTAGTACGTCCTTCGTAGGAGGTGTTAGTTTATCAATCTATATTCCAAATTTTGTTATGATTTGTGTTATGTCACTTATGAGTTGGACCAATTATTTTTTATAAGCATTTTAAATTTAAAATGTATGAAAAAACAGTCTATTTCTTAAAAATCTTATAATAATTTGGTTGAATACATATAAAGAAAAAAACCTGAGTAACGGATTTTAGATTTTTCAGTGTCATTGGTTATAAGTATAATCTATATAATTATTGTAAGATCATATTATATTTTCAGAACTATTTATCAAGATTTAAAAATTGCAATATAATAATTATTAGATAAACTTTCTATAAACGAGATATTTTCAAAGTTCTGTTTTTAGCTCAAATTTTATCAACTTTTTTAAAACTTATCAAGTTTTTAAAAGTTTCATTAGTATATGGTGGAATGTTCATGTTTAGGTAAAGAAACATTATTTAATAAGTTTGAGTGAATTTCTCAAATTGATGAAGTTAATGAAAAACTTGTTTTTGGTAAATGTTACTGTTTTACTCGGTTTTTTGACAGTTTTCCATATGATCGGACAAAGTATAAAGAAAAGTGAAAAACGAATCCTCAAAGAACCAATTAGATGCAAATTCTGACCTATGAAGTTCCTAAACTAAACTTTTAGGCAAAGTTTACCCTCCCAAAAAGTATCTTCAGAAAAGAAAAGAACATTCAGAATCTAAAAAATTAACATCATTGTTAAACCGTTAACCGATAAATCTTTCACTTCATTCAGAATCAAAATACATAAACTGGTCAATTTTTCAGGGGTATTATGCCATATATATATGTGTGCACAAGAAAATAATTATTCATTCAAAATTGTTTATGCTTTATCCCCGTAGGTACATATTTAAAACAGATTTCAGTAGTTCACAAAATTCATGAATACTGCGTATTTTAATTTCAATTGAGTTTTCAAACTATAGGCCCAGATTGTTGTTATTGCACTGTATTGTAAAGGTACTTTGTTCTAAGAAAATGTCAGATCATAATTCTACAAAAGTTTTAATAAAATAGAGTCACACTATATTTGTAATGAATTTGCAGTCTGTTCAGATAGATAACAATGAAATTAAAACCGTATATAATAGTAAATTATGAACAATTATATAACTAGAAATGAAAAGTTATATGTGGTAAAATAGTCAAAATATACATCAAAATATTGATATATATATATGTAAAAAAAAAAAAATAATAAATAAAAATAAATAAAAAATATAAAGAAATGTTTTTTTTGCATATTTTTTTTTAATTTAAAGAAAAATTCTCTAATAGATATTAAATAATTTAACTTTAAAATAATAAATAATAATTGAAAATATTAACAATTTAAGTACCTATTATTTGATAATATACAAATAATAGATACTGTAAATTAATTAATGAACGTTTTATATTTTATGTCTACATATTGCATTTCATCTTTTTTTAGGGAGGGGATACATTTAACTAGACAAAAAATAATTATAATATTATGCAATTCTTAAACAAATTACCAAAATATGGAATATATGGAAAAAAAGTTTTTGCTCTCCTAGTTATAAACAGAAGGCATAGACATAAAATTGTGAATTCTGTAACTTCTCATCCCTAGACAATCATAACAGCATAAACTTGCATACAAATGTGGCCATAGTCTAGGCTCCTTAACTATACATATTGTTAAGAAAGCTGAGCATTCTGATGTACAGAGTGTATAATAGAGTATCTATGTCAGTTCAATAACTGTCTATATAAATTTAAATTTCAGTTGGTTTAAAAATGTTTTTTGGGACAGAACTCAGATGCAGTACAACATTTTGTTCCTATTCAAAAAGAACACTTAATATATTAATGTTTTTTGTAGGTCTGTATTCATATTTAATTTATAAATATTCAAAATATGTTTCGGGTGTTTGATTTAAACATCTCAGTTTATCTTATCAGATAAAATAATTTGCACAATTGAACCGGTCATTTCAAAAACAACATGTCATTATTTTTATAAAAACCACATTTTGTCATATTTTATATCTATACACATAATTATGTAATCCCTGTGAAAAATGAATATCACAGACCCACAAAATAAATGTATACATATATGTGTTGTGATGTTTTATATGTGAGTATACCATCAAATGTGAATTTCTGGAGTTAATAAGATATATGTAGTATGCGTAAAATTTCAATTTTATAACTTAAGTTGTTTTAGAAACTAACCGATTTGATTATTTTGTAAAACTTAATTAAATACAACATAATAAATCCACTCTAATAATAATGTGCATTTGACAGTCACTTACTAGTAAAAACTCATCTATAAATGAGTATACCTGTATATTATTAAGTATAGTTGGTATATGAATACAACAAATCCTTTGTAGCTTGCCAATTACACCTTAAAAAAAAAGCAATAGATCACCTGTAAAGCTACACGAATGCCATTGAACATCAAAAAATATTGTGTAGTTTTCAATAAAATAATTATATTTTATATTATTTATTTAAGAAAAAAATAAATACAAATAATTATAATACATGGATGTAAAAACCAGTCGTCTTCACTAATCTTTAATAGGATTAAATCTTTCAAAACTACGACGGAAATTTTTTACATCAGTTTCTTCTTCATCTAATGTTTGTAAACATTTTCTCCAGTCAATACGGTCTTGAGCATTCAATAGATTTGGTGATGCTAAAACCTCCCTAACATAATTTGATATTTATAATAAAAATCTATTAAATCATATGGTTTGAATTTCAAACTTTGAAACATACCTAGCTATGTGAATTGGAAATCGTTGACCAGTTTTTTTTGCAGCATTATGAAATAAACGTTTTCCATTTGGCAATTCAACATAAAAATAATAATCTTTACTATTTGTTGCTATTTGACGAAGAGAAGCAGCAGGAGGAATGTCAACCAAATTAAGATCATATTCTTGAAATTTAGCCTGTTCAAAATTAAAATTTAATTTTAAAATTAAAATTTCAATCAAAATTACTATAACTATTTATGAATTATATTATATAGTACAAAGCATTAAAATTACTTTGAATAAACTTTCCAGATCATTTTTCATTTTTATTGAAATTGGAACCACGTGTAATTGAAAATGAGCCGATAAAACATTACGTTCAAAATAAACTGCTGCGCGTCCAGTGCTTTCAAAATAGCGGTTTAAAGAACTTTTTATTCTATAGAAAAAATTAAAAAATCAAAAAAAAAAAAATTTAAATAAATAATTGAAAATTGGTATAAAATAAATAATTACAAGTTTATTTCATTTTCAGTTTCTGGTGGTACATCAGCTAGTGATTTATAATGATCAATAGATGCAATTATTATGTGTTCTTTTACCAAAGGGCCTTTGGTACCCGCTATATATACCTGAAATAAATTATTCTATGTATTACAAGTGCTAGAATACTAAATAAATATTGTAATACCTGATCTCCAATTGATATAATCATATGTTTAGTAATATTTTTACTTGACAAACAAAACCAACAAGAATCTGTGTTTACATCGATAGCTATTTAAAAACAAATATTTACAAACTATATCATAAAAATAACAATTCAATTTATAACAAATATTTAAAATACTCAAAATACTAAATTATAAATACTGACATTGTTTGAATGCAGGACCATTTAGTTTTCTCTTTTTATACATTCCATTGTTACTACATTGACCACTGTTAAAACTAGTATTGTAAAAATATTGCTTTGAAACTGGCAACATATTAGAAACATACTGAGATGAATCAGAATAAGGGGATTCTGTAATAGTATAGTCTAATTTATTCACTGAGGTTACATCTTGAGGTGATAAAACAAATCCATAGAGCCATTTTTCTTTTTTTATTTTGTCATGGTAATCTCCCAAACCAATAAATCGTGTTATGGTATTACTATTATTATTTCTAGACACAAAAATTATTTTAACAATCAATCTGACTTTTAAAATAAAAATTACACTTACTTATATGGACTACGTTGATAAAACACTTTTTGCATGCCACAAAAATGATAACGTGGAACTAAATTAATAGCAATCCAAGATAATAATTGAGATTCACAATCTTCCTCGGTAGATTTTTTGATTTTTTGATTCTAAAAAAAAATTTTATTTTTTGATTTAATTAAAATTAAAAAAAATTACTGAATTTGTACTTCAGGAATTCGCTCTTTGTTGCGAACATCTAATGGCCACGGTGATGTTAAAAGTACATCTAATGATGTGATTCCAGCTCGTATACAAGAATCTTTAAATTGAACCAGAGAATCATAACTGAAAGTATGCATTTCATTTTCTTTATTACCATCACTTTGTATTCCACTAATATATCCAATTTTAAGACCATCAGAAGTAGTAAATACACCATCTTTCCCTATTAAACAAAACATTTTAATTGACAATATATTTCCCTTTAAAAAAATAAAATTAAAAACGTGCTACCTAGATAATAAATATTTGGAGCTAATTGTTGATCTTGCAAATTCTTAAAATATTTTTCATGTTGTTTTTTATTTGGGCCCAATGTATAAATGGGTACTGAAACTTTAAAAAAAATACAGTTGAATTTAAATTCAAATTTGAACACATTGTTCTTACCAATTATTCCAGATTCTTTGAATTCTTCCCATTCTTGCTCAGAAGACTCATCATCACCAAAAAAGTCTCCAACACAAAATACATAGTCAAATAATCCTTTTTTGTTGTACATTTTTTCTAAGTAGTTGACCAGTGACTTTATTTGTCCTTTGATACCACAGCAAACTAGTCTGAATACAAATATAATGTTCATGATAAGATTAAATGAAACAATTGAAAATTTAAACTTACATTTTTATTTGTTTATTTTTACTATCCATTGTGAACGTAATTATTGGTGTATAAGTAGTCTAAACATTAAAAAAATAGTAACTTCAATTCTTGATGAACATTTAATTAATATTTTTACTATACCAGTAGGATTTGTTAATAATTAATTATTATTAGTTTTAAGTTTAAATAGTTATTAATATAACAATAATATGAAGCAATAACGATGTTGACATTAATATTCACCAATATCGATTTATGGGTTTCAAAAAATGATTAAGAAATGTACGTACAGCAGATCATTATACCTATTATCTAATACAAAAATTATATAAACACGAAGTTGAAGTTTGTATTTAGTTATTATTAAAATATCAAGCGTTATTTTTATTATTTTTTTTAGTATTGCATATTATACTCAATAATCAAAAAAAAAAAAAAAAAATTGCTAATACTGAATACCACGGCTATAGATAATATTATCTATACAGTGATCAAACAGTGGCATACAGGTAAATACCAAGTCTGTGACCAATGTACAATACTCTTATCTTTATACACATCACAGTATCTATATATTATACACAGATATACATAATAATATTATGTATATATTATATATATCTGTGATATTATAGTCCCTTAGATAGATAATAATATCATAATTCATGGTTATCAAACTCTTAATTCACTATTTTTTTATAGTAAACGTCAATTGAGAAGGAAGTAGGTACTGAATTTCGTGGTTTATGCATGAACTCAACAAATTACATAATGATAAAATATAACAATTTATAAGTGTATTTTACTGTTTTTCTATTATGTATTTAGAAATTAAAATATGCATAGTACTATCAAAGGTATACAATTAGTGTAAAGTAGTAAATTTGAATATAGAAAACAATGGAAGATTTTGACGAATTAATAAATGATCCTGATGAAATTCAAATATGTAATTCTTTCAATCAGGTATGTTGAACACAACCAGTAAGTTGTAATAATAACTGCAAAATAAAACTTGAATTCATATGAAATAATGTTTAATGATAGATGAATAACAGAATAGATTGTTTCTTAAAGAGAAAGCGAGAAGAAAATAATGAGAAAAATGCTAGAATATATTGCAGCCAAATATACAATGGCAACTATGATGATACATCTAGGACTTGTAGTACAATAGCAGCTAAACGACAAAAAGGATCAGAATGTTTTGTCAAAAGTATTTTTTTTTTTTTAAACAAATAAACAGATGTAAACTTTTTTTTTTTACAGTAACCAAAGTGCATAACCCTTCAGGACCACTATTAAATTGTGATCAAGATTCAGCTGTCAAAAAGGGTTTTGATTTCTCCTGTTCTGCTGGTCAAAAATCAGATATACAAGAAAGAATATCAAACTTGGAGAAATGTTTAAATATTAATAGTAATAAATCTAATATTGAAATTTATGAAAAATTGAAATCAATTGAAGATCATGTATTACAAATAGAAAGTATGTTGTTGAAGAACAGCAATAATATTTCATTATCAAATATATTTCAAAACATTCAACAAATGGAAGTTATTAATCACAATTGTAATGATAGTTCAAAGGTAAATTTCTGATAATTTTTAATTACATAAAACTAGTCTGACGGATTCATGATATGTTGAAAACTTTGTTTTTGAATGGCCCCAAAATTGAAGTATATATGTTCTTTCATCTTTTTAAAATGAATATCTTTTGTAAATGGAAACTGTTTAATCCTTTGGATTTCAATTTTAGAATGTTTTTACTACATTAGTAATGTAATATATATATCAAATTATAAAATTTGTTTGGTAGAATATGTGTATTTTAATTATATTTGAATTTTTATTTTAATTAAGAATTATAATATTATAATGTAAAGAATGTATTTTAATTTTGTCCATGCCAAATTAATTAACCTGCAAACCTCATTTAAAAAAGTATTTATACAAAGGTTATATAGTATAAAATTGTCATATTTTACTCGTTTTTATTTTCAGTAGTATTTAATACAAACATATTTTAAATTCTAATCTTGGTTAAAATTCATTGACACATCAATCTACTAATTTTATTTTAAATATTTAAAAATCAGATAAATAATTCTTGAATATTGTTTTGTGAAGGAAAATTATTATTTTAACCAATTGGTTTAACTATAAAATAATTTGAGAGGAGAAAAAAATTAGAAAATTTTTTAATCTTTTTTCTTATTTTATATGTGAATTTCATAATTAAACTAGCTGAGATATCCGGCTTTGCTCATGAAAGTAATGCTTATCTTTGTGTTAGGTTACTATAGACAAATAAAAAAAAAATGTATAATCATCGATTTCCTTCTGATTCTAACCTAGACTTAAAACTTTCAGCAAATTTCTTATGCTGGCAAGGTCAAAAATTTGTTTAGCTTTTTATTCAGCTGCCAAGCGGTAGTCAATCAATATTTTTAAATAAGAACCATAAACTATAGGCGAATGTAAGCTAAATTATTTTTAAAAGTATTTTCTAAAAAAGTAACATAGCTACTGATTTTCTAAAATTTATCTATGAACAATATTATTAGTTTTTTGTTCAGGGACATAAAATATATATGTATAAGTTTTCTTTTAAACTAACACTGGAGCAAGCAATATTTCATTTATCATGAGTAAAGCAAGAATCCGTGTTTTCGATTTCTGCAACTTTCATTGTCTGTCTTTGTGCTTTATTAATTAAAATTGCAAAAGTTTTATGGAAAATTGTACGTTTTTGAATACAAATGGTTATTCATTAATCATTAGTAATAATGAGTATTCTTGGAATGGGAATGTATACAATTTTACCACTCTCGGCACCAGTCAGTATTTCGGCTTCGATAATATTATTATTCAAAGATAAAACACTCAATCTGGTTCTATTGCCCAATTTGGGAGCATTCAAATTTTGTATAAGAATAATAGAAGGACCTATTTTTAAATTAAACATATGTAGTGGTAGACCTGATGGATTTAATGAATTAA
The DNA here is from genome assembly GCA_027580255.1 of Therioaphis trifolii. NCBI lineage: Eukaryota > Metazoa > Arthropoda > Insecta > Hemiptera > Aphididae > Therioaphis > Therioaphis trifolii. The sequence goes on along the minus strand of CM050405.1, from coordinate 14,133,719 downwards.
GGAATTCGATAGTGAGACTTACAACTTGATCTTGATCAGTAAGTGTATTAAAAGAAATATAGTTGTTTCCAACAGCTTCGAATATAAAAAGAACCTTTTTGTTAATGGTGTTAACAGTGTCGTTTTTAGGGGCTAGTATCACATGTTCACGAAGTCATTCATTGGATTTATTAGAAATTTGAGAGATTTGAGGATAAACTTTGTTGATTTAACAATTTTGTTCAGGAACCTAAATTGCTAACGACGAATCTCTCTGTGCCGTACTATCGACATTATTCTGGAAAGTTCCGTTTACACTGTCCGAGAGAGTTTGTGATAAGCGTTCTGTATTATTGTCACCAGCAAGGTGACCCATGGTTATGTATTGTCGTATCAATAAAGCCTGGCGGCGGTAGGCGGTCGGGTGTGGGGACACCTGACAGTGTAGACCAGGCGTGCCCAACCCGCGGCCCGAGGGCCGAATCCGGCCCGCGAAGGTGTTCGAACTGGCCCGTGACCATTTTATAAAAATTAGAAATTTGTATAGGTGTAAAAAAAATTATTATTTATAAAAAAATTTATTTTATTAAGTTTTTAAGAATACAAAATATTTTAGAATTTTTAATTTTTATATAAAATAAAGTGCATTAGATTTTAAAATATTTATAGAAATAAATTAGTGTGAAATTTGGGCTTGTTTTTCTTTAACTAATCTTTCAATATTCGGAGTGAAATGTGTAACGCCAATTCTTAATAAGAAGTGTAAGTGTTCATCAGTCAAACGAGATCTTTCTGAACATTTTGCGTAATTCATGCGTGTCTATGTTTTAATCCGTGTGATCTAATGAAGTTAACTGTTTTTGTAACAATATTCATCACATGTTCCAAATTCATAATTTTACCACACAGAGATTGTTGATGAATAATACAGTGTAAAAATATAGGTGTTTCAATCATTTTTGAAGTTGTTAACTCAGCTATCCTGCCAACTAATCCCGTATTTCTCCCAACCATATTTGGAGCTCCATCTGTTGTAATACTACAAAGTTTTTCCCAGGTCAGTCCCAAATTTTCAATACAACAATTCACTTTTTCAAAAATATCAGCTCCTTTTGTAGTTCCAGAAATACTTTCTAATGAAGCAAGTTCTTCTGTTATATTATAATCTGTATCTATTCCTCGTATAAATATTAATAATTGTGCAGTATCTGACACATCACTGCTTTCGTCCAAAGCTAAAGAAAAAAAGTTTGAACACACCCCCCCCTAGGCACGCCCCTGCTAGTCTATATTTTATCGAAATGAAGAAAAAAAAACCCGTGAAACATATACGGCCCGCAGTATAAATATAAATTTTGATTGTGGCCCGCAAGTTAAAAAAGGTTGGGCACGCCTGGTGTAGACTGTAGAGCATACGTCTCAAAGTATATTTTTTTTTCGCATTGTGCTGTATGATATTGAAAAATAAACATTTATAAAAAAAGAATTACTCAAGGAACTTATGAATCAAAAATTGGATCTAAAACCTGATCCGTGGTGTACGCTAACATTAACAAAAAATGTTTAAATAATGCAAAAAATTGAGCTACGAGAACCGTAGTTTGAACTCGAGACACAGTGTACTAATTCATATTGAAGTGCCACTGTGCCAGAGGATTTTCATGGCCTGTTGAGTAGGGAAGTACAGCAATTTTATTAATTATATTTTCCACTCAATTAACTTATAGCATTGAAATTAAAACTAAAATCTGCTCTGCTATGTAATCTTTCATTAAAAAAAAAAAAAAAAAAATCAAGATTATCGGATGAGTAGTTTCAGTGAACATGTGTGACAAAGATTTCCATTTATATATATAGTTATAGATATTATGTTATGTTGTATGCATTAAATTAATATTTTTCAGGAAGAACTTGGTACTAATGTTAATTTAATGGATAAAAGCATTAAATCATTTATATCTGAAGAAGCGCCTAAAAAATCTGTAAGTCACATATAATATTATTAAATATATTTATAATAATGTATTCTGAATTATAAAAGTGACATTGAGGTTTTTATTTAATACATTGACATATTATTGATGGCTTCTCCTCACAATTTTTATGTGAGCACTGACGTTATTAAAGTCACTGATCATTTTCAACTCTCAAAGAAGTATTATATTTCAGAATAAATTTAACTTAAGTTTTAATTAATTTAATTAATAATTTAGACCTAAATTAACTTATATAATGTAAAAATAGTATTTTTAATGCTATTCATAATGTTATGTGTATGCTAGAAACATGTAATAGACTGATAACCATTTTTTTTGTGTTATAATAATTGATAAGTAAAAAGTTTAAATTCTGTTTCAGAAATATACTGCCGATGAAATACAAAATATTATTAATGATATCAAAATAAATAAAAACAAATAAATACCCTTTTAATTGTAGACCATTCATTTTTATTAATTTTTGTAATAACCTAATAAATATGTTAAATTTTTTCAACTACAATGTATTCCATTTAAGTATTAACATTCAAGAATTTTTTTGGTTTTTTATTCAATAAATTACTTATTTTGTGTGTAATATCTTTTAAATGTACTATCAATATGGGTCAAGTACCATGAATTTGGAGACACATCATCAATACTTGTCATAGGCTCAAAGGGTGCTAGAAACATAAAAAAAAAGTTTTAGTTATAATATTGAATGCGATAATAAAAACTGTATAACATTAAAATAATATATCTAAATTACCTTTATTATAAGCTAATTCTCGATTTTCCATCATAGTTTCATATTCTATAGTTGATATACACTGTCTTTTATCTAACATCTCCGAAACATGTAATAAATTACCAATTAATTTGTCCAATTTAGCTCCTGAATGTATAGTAATTGAATAAAATGATGAACAAAAACCTGATCCAAATGAAAACATTGCTATTCGTTTTCCAGCCATTTCAAAAGATGGTTTACTATATTATTAAGATAATTAATTATTATTGGATTAAAATATAAAGTATAGTTCTAATAAAAATGTTTAACCTTAGCAAATAAGAAATCAGCCCACTAAAAATAGATGCTGTATATATGTTTCCAATATTTTTGGGTAACTTTTGTGTTGGTGCGGTCAGTTTTTCAAATAATGATTCTGTATCTTTCATAACATCCAAGTTTGATAGTAAATCAATATTAATATCTGTATTTCTACAGTAAAAATTAATTTTTATTCATTACAAAAAATTAGCCTATTATTGCGTTTAAATTACTTACAAATATTTCAATAAATCTGAGTTATAAAATTTGGCATCTAATTGCAAATCATGTAATATTAACCAATTAAATGCTTTTCTTACTAATTTCCCGTATGGTGAATGAAATATAATTGCATCAAAGTGTTGCAATACGGTTTTAGAATCTTAAAATTAAATTTGAATTTACATTATTTTCAAAATTTTAAAACCGATGAATTAGATATTTAATTGAAGTACTTATATTAGATTCAATATTTACCACTAAAAAATGTGTTCAAAAATTTTTTTCGATATATGCTATAGCAATTGTACAGTGCTTCAAAATAACATTGAATTGACAATTTACCATTCACCAAAGGGTAATTTGTATGCATATCTCCTTTATAGAAGTCATATGAATCATCCATGTGTGAAGCTCTCAAACCTATGTTGGTACATTAATTGTTTTAATTAATGTATTAAGGTGTAATTAAATTTAAAGGAACTTTTTAAAAGTTTAAGGAGTATTTGTATAGAAAGAATAAATAACAGTATTTGTTCTTTATAATCAATAATAATACATCACCTCTATCCAACACCAAGGGTGCGTCGGGCCCTAGTAGGATGGCTATGGCACCAGCACCGCCAGTTGGCCTAGCTCCACCTCGAGCATATGTTGCAATGTCTGCAGCTACGACAATGGCTAACCTTCCTATAGTTGTGTAGTCAGAAAATTATTTTCAATTGATAAATTACAACCATTTTACTGAGTACCATCCCAAGCACTGGACTCCAACCATGCTATTGAATTGAATAGAGCAGCTGTGCCTCCATAACATGCATTGGTTGAATCTACTCCCTCAACATTATTATTGTTAGAGTTCTTGAAGAGGCGCATCAACATTGATTTGATACTTTTAGACTTATCTACCAGAGACTCAGTCCCTACTTCGAGTCGTCCAATATCAGAATAACCTGATGTGTTACATAGAATATATATATATATATATATATATATATATATATATATATATGTAATATATAGTTCATTGGTAAAGATCTCATTCAAACTAAGATTTTTGAAAATAATATAATATACTTGTTTGTGTTCGAAGCATCAAGGAACTCACTGCAGTTAGACACAACGAAACAACATCTTCACGGTCAGAGCAAACTGCCATTCGTTCTTGACCCAAACCAATTGTATACTTTCCTTTGGATACACCATCATGGGATTCAAGATCCTTCTGATTCACATATCTAGATGGTACTACTAATTCTAAAGCCAATATACCTACATTGTCTGGCCATTTGTCTTGAATTCTATCCATTAGTTATGTTCTTTAAGAAAATAATAAAATAATTGTAATTGAAATTAAACTTACTATAAATAATAACAATAATTTACAAAACAAATAAATCACCAACACTATAAAACTTCATTAACAAAATAATGAATTGTTCATAAATACTGGATATATGGGTCCTGTTAATACTTAACTAGTTTAATTACCAACCAAGTATCAAATTTAATATAGGTATATATAGTATAAGTACTGTACATAATTAATTAAGTGGTCAATTAAATGGTAATAAGTCTGAATTTTTTTCAAAAATAGAATTTATAAATATAATGTTTGAATTAATATTCAATTTTTTCTGTGTGAAAAAATGACTAGGTATTGTTTGTGTAATTAATATGTATTATTATTGCTAACCTTGGAATTTAATGACTAATCAATTTTATTTATTAAAATAATATGAGAAAATTGATATCATAAAATACGACATCAAAATGATAATTTTTAATACAAATTTACCCAATTGAACTTAATTTTAAAGTGATGAACAAATAGAAACTTCACTTTTTTTCAATCCTAGGTATGTATTGATCCATTTTTAACATTGAATGAAATAGGTATGACAAATGGGGCTAGATTAAAGAGAGGGCATCTACTCTCCAATTCAAGATTTAAAATGTGCATACTTTTGAAAGTATTTGTGGAAAACAATCAGCTACAGACATACCGACATATATTTAAAACATAAAATCATAACAAAAAATTTAATGGTTGAACATGTAAAACATAAGACGCAAATAATGAGAATAACTGAGAATGAGATATCAGATAGTGGGAGTAAAATTGTTAAAAATACTAAAAAACAGGATAAATTTTTAGTAGATAATCTTTGTAGTCTAGCCTCTTTAAGCCCTGTGTAAATAAAATTAAAAAATATCAAATTGGAGAAAAACAAGTTCATGCTATCAACAAAAAAAATTTCTTGAATCTTAATTCTTAAAGAAGTTTGAACCCTTTCACATTCCAAACCTACATCCATGAGTAAAGAATTACCTATGTCCCGGAACATTAATATAGTCTTCATATAGGTTAGGACAGCCCCCTAAATAAAAATAAATAATAACAATACAAAATTGTAATAATTTATATTTATTTAATATTTAAAAAAAAATAAACAACACATTTTATACATCTATTAATTTATTAGTTGCTTTAAATATACATCCTCTAAGAGCTAAATAATTCATAATAGTAATAATGTTAGCGCAATCATCTGAAAATTATAACAATTTTTTAGAGTAATATAAAAATATTTTTTACTAAGTTAAACACAAAATTAATCTTACCCATTCCATTGTGAATATTTCCTATTTGTTTTAAATTTGCTGTTCTAAGCATACTTCTTATGCCTAATGGATATTGTCCCATTGTCAAAGCAAATAACTATAAAATAATTAAAATAATTAAATTAGTTTATTTAATATCTAATTTCAAATATTTGCTTTTTTAATACAGTAGAGTACCTTTTTTATATTTATCCAAGTGCTCATAAAGTGCGGAATTTTTACTGTTGAAGGAAATAACCCACACTGCTCAACAAATATATTGCCTAAATCCCAGTTGCCCGAGGTAACAATTATAGATTTTTCTTCAAAGTTATTAGTGTGATTTTTAAACCATTCGCTAAAATTGTGTAATACTTCATCAAATGGAGGACTATTACAAACCATATCCTAATAATCATGAAAAAATCTATGTCTTACATTAAAAAAATATTTTCTAATACTTGAATCATTATAAAATTGGTACAGTTATTTTTTTAATGTTAGCATAATATGTAAGTAAATTATACTACAGTATTGTATTGTTAATCTAAATCGAGGAAAGGGGTAGTTTAAATTACCAATTTATGAATTATTTAAAATAATTTTCTTGTAATTTAAGATTAAAAATTATTTTTTATTATATATATATTATATATATTACACACCTATAGAGAGAGAGAGAGAGAGAGAGAGGGATAGAAATAATTCCCAACTTACTATTTATCGGCCAAGTGTAGCCAGCAGTACTGAATTATTTTGTCTATAGCAAATTCATAATATCAGAGTTATGAAATATAAATATTATACCCACCATTTTTTTCATTTTTAAGAAAAATTATTAGGTGTAGAAAATATGTTATCTTTTGACAGTAGAAAGGTAGTATCTACCTACTATATACACAAAAATATTTAATGAAAAATAGGATTTCATTCTAATTCACAAAAAACTTGTCTATGTAATTTAATAACTTTGACATTTTAATTTTGAATTTTGATAAAAAAACAGTATATATTAATTTTTGATAAAAGCCTCTACATCTAGTTTAAAGCTTCAGAAATATTAGGTGTATTTGACTCAGAGCTTATTTTATGTTTTTAGAATAACTCAAGCTATATAAATATATGGTCTTTTATAAAGCTTTAAATACATGCAAGTATAATAATAAGCACATGTCATTGAGATCCTTAATATTTCTAAGATTAATGAATAATTTTTTAATTCTTATTTTCTCAATAATAATGTATACATAAATGATATGGTAATACCAACAAAAACCCTTAAATTTTGCCTAAACAATTTTAATTAATTTATTAAGTGATCTACTTGTTAAGGTACCATTTAAAACAAGTAGTTATTATTATTATTATTTTTTGTTCATTGAATGTTTTCAACAGTCAGATAGGGTAGATAAACTAATTTAAAAATCAAAATCAAGAAATACTAAGAAATAAAATTAAAAATTAAGTATTCAAAGAACTATGATAAGTAATGAATAACAAACAGTTAATCAACATAGACATTAAATAACCTTGTACCATTTTTTATAATATCACTGAGTAACTCATTAAAATACCTGTGTTATTCCAGTCAATTGTGTACAAAATTCTGTTAAATTTGGATGAATTATAGGTTTGATATATGAATGAAAACATGATTTTGTTTCAAAACCTCTATTGGCGGTATACTCCACTAATATACATGGGAATTCAATTATTTCCTGAAACAAATAAATATTTTTAATCATTACTTAGCTTAATATTAAATAAAAGATAATATTTTTACAATACCATTAATACATTAAATAGTATTTGTTAACAATGAATGGATTTAGGATAAAAAAATGTATGTAGTTTATTTATAATTAAATTGAAGTTTACTGAACACTAAAAATTATTTTCAATGATTATAAAATGATAATGCACTCATTATTTTAATCATAATTACAACTTGTATATCATGTAAATGTTTTTTATAAACTATTAAAAATTGTCTTTATTCCTAATGTGATAATATACATTATATGATTTATGTAATAATATATGGTTAATTGGTTTAAATTACAGTGTAGATATTTCAATCATTATTTATAGAGTATTTCCATTTTTCCTAGGAACAAAATAACATATAAATTTCAATATAGTCAACACTTAAATTTATAACAACAATCCACCTGAGGTTTTAGTAGGTGTATTTTATCATCACATGTTGCCTCAAAATCCAAAACAAAAAACTTAGAATACGGCTGTTGTAGCAAATAGTTCTTTGATTCTCTATTTGCACAAGGTTTATCAATAGACCTGATAAACATGGTCCTGCTGAACACGAGACAGTCATAATTATATTTCAGTCTACGAAATAAAACATAGGTCGAAAACTTCATCGTGATTCATTAGTACTGAGGTAGACTTATTAGGTATTCAATATCAACATATATTATTTCAAAATATTATTATAAATCCATCTTAAATTATATACAGATAACAGAAGTAAAATTGATATAAAATACGTTTTTAGTGTTTTTACCACGGTATAGAAGATATACCGTGGTTTTTACCATAGACATATTAATATATTACTCTATGGTTTATACCCAACTAGTTATCAGTTATCTTATAGTTCTTATCAATGTAGGCGGTCGCCTGGAAATGGAAAATGAAAATATTATATTTATATTCATCTTGGTTTTATGAAGATGAAGCATTTGTCATTAAAACTTCTGCTAATTCATTTTCAAACTTTAATATAACTATTCCTTAAACGAGAAATTCTCATACTACGGGTTGCGACCTAATTCAAAAGTGGGTTTGTACCTATTTTTGGCGGGTTGTGTGAAGTTTGAAATGAAGGTATATATATAAGGTATATAATTAGACTAAAAATGGTAAAATATAATAAATACGGTATATTTCACTGAATTTTTGCTCAGAATCGTTTGACTAAAATAACGATCTATCATTTCTTTAAAATTCAATACATTCATCCCCATTATCCCATCATCCGAACAGTGAAGAATAGGTACCTACTCCATAGTGCAAAGACGTATTTTTTTTTTTTATCAAAACCATCTAGAAAAAAATTTCAGAAGAAAAGAGAATTGCTTTTTTACATATTTATACATATTCATACGTATTTAAATTTGAAAATTTTATAAAAACAGTTAGTTCTGTAAAATGATATAATAATTTACTTTAAAGATTGTAAAAAAAAATGTTACATCATGATTATTTTAATATCATAAACTAAGTGTATGAGTATGATCATATTACATTTTTAGAACTTTTTGTCAAATATCAAATATTGTATTAATAGTAATAAAAATAGTGATAATTAATAACTATTTAGCAGTTTTGGAATTATTTCATAATATTGATATTTTAAAGTTACACTGCAACGTCTACCTCTAAGGATGTTTCCTTGTTTTGATAGACGTGAGTCAAAAAAAAAAAAAAAATAAATAAAATAATTAATTTATAAAATAGTTATAGTAATACATAAGTGTATATCTTAATATATCTAATATCTATAATATATAAAGTGTTGTGATGACAAAAATAATAGTGTGTTAATAATTAAATATAATAATAATAATATAATATAATATAAATTATGGATAAAAGAAAGAGAGAAAAAAAAGATAATAATATGACAATTAATATTTTATATAGTTAGCCTTCATTTGTCAATAACCATCTCTTTATTAATAGTTTGAAAATATCAAATGATTGACAATTTTTTATAGTAATAGGAATCTTTTCATATAACTGCAAACCAGTTATCAGATAGCCTCATAGAATTTAGATTTGTTTATTTTAGGATATACTATATTTACAGACCACGTATTATATGTATAAACGGTTGGTTGTACTAAATTTTTTCTTAATATATAATAGAGTTTTTTTTTGTAATATAATTATTTTACAGTTAATATTTTGGCTTCAGATTACAAGTTTTTTGTTGGGAAAAGTCTAGGTTTGTGATATATAATTTTTAAGGAGGTATTTTGTGCTATTTGTATGCAATTTATATGGATTTGTGTCGCACTTCCCAAAACTACTATACCATATTCTATTAGGGATTGTGTTAAAGTATAGTATGTATTTTTAAGCCCGTGTATATTTAAAAAGTATTTTGCCATATTATAAAACATTTATAATTTGTGTAATTTTACATTTAGCTCTGATATCAGTGGCGGCTTGAGTTTCTGAAACCCAAGGAGCAAGCTTCATGAAACCATCCACCCACCTACCAAATTTATAAAGCTTTTGGATATTATTTTTATAGGTTTATCACAAATACAAAACATAAATAAGTTGGTACGCATATTTTTAAAAAAGACGAATAAATTGCTTTTTTATTACCTATTATACGTTATTCGTATTACTTACTTCATTACTTGTTTGGTAATTAGAAGTAGATTGTATTCTATAAATATAATATGAGTTGGTACCTACCTACCCTGCTGTAGATTCATTTATTGTAATAGGTACAAAGCATAAACTTTGATTAACTATTTGTATTAGATACACACCCACCCCTTTTTGGTTGAGGAGCAATTGCTCCTGGTAATTTTATGACAAGCCGCCTCTGTCTGATATATGTAAGTTCCATCGTAAATGTTGATCGAAAGTGAATCCTAAATGTTTGGTTTTATTCGTTCTTTTTATAATTCTACAGCTACATTTTGGGATGGGCACCTATACATGTTGGGTCATGAACTTTTATACTGGATATATTAGGTGATGTTTTAATTTAATTTGAAAAAGTGACGCAAACGGTTTTATTATAATTGAATGATACATTATTATTAGAGAACCATTCAATTATTTTACTTAAATAATTTTCTGCTAATTTAGTTACTGACTGCCATGTATCACCACTCTTCAGTCACAATTAATGCTGTGTCATCTGCATAAGAATATAGGCTCCCTTCTATTTTTAAATTAGATAATTTCATAACATATATATAGTAACGGGGATAATACTATGTTTTAGGGCAGTGGCGTATTTAAGGGGGGAGGTGTCCCGGGTCTCGACCCCCTCCTCCAGAAGAAAATAAAATAAAATTTACGTCTGAAATGAAATGTACTATAATACTAACAATATGTGTATATATTTATACAATATAACATATTTATATTTACAAGATTCCAGACTCAAATACAAAATATGTTATAAAATTGCATTTAGAAGTCATAAATAACTTATTACGTAAGAATAGAGGAAGAAAATATTCATTTAATACCTATATATATATATATATATATATAAGTATATACATATTTATATTATACTTTGTTTTTTTTTTATATATATATTTAAGTAATTTACAATCTAGGTATACAACATTATGTCCAATTAGCAAATTTGATAGTTAATGTAATATAAAGTAACAGGATTTAACATTTGTGGGCAAGCACTCAGCAGCACCACCCGAATACTTTGTTATAATTTGTAATTCAGTGATAATGGTGAAGAGGGTTACTCAGAATATAAAAAATATTTTTTGGACCCCCCAGAAAAAATTTGAAAATACGCCATTGCCTTGGGATACACCACAGGTCATAAAATTACTCTCACTTATGCCATCGTCTATTTTAACTTTATGAAGCCTGCGATCTAAGTATGTTTTAAATAATATTAGAGCTTTGCCTTTGATACCTATTGAACTGAGCTGTTTTATTAATATATTGTGATATACTGAGTCAAATGCCTTGCTTAGATCCATGAATACTCCAATTGGTTTTTTTTTTTTTTTTTGTTTCTATTGAGTTTAATATTAAGTGTGTTAACTGTTAAGCTTGTGATAGCATCTTCAGTGATAAGTCCTTTTCAAAACCCAAATTGAGTTGTAGGAAGTATCATATTTTCTTCCAAATAATTAGCCAATCTTATTTTGATAACTATTTCAAATAGTTTTGAAAAAGTTGTCGATTGGCTATTTATATTGGTCTATAATTTTCTAAGTTATTCTTATTTCCTTTTTTATAGATAGGTGTTATTCTTGATATTTTAAAACTTTCGGTGATCACACATCGTTTATTATGTGATTTATTATTTTAACTAGTGGCATAAGTGTTTCATCTTCAAACATTTTTACCATTTCAGTAGAAATATTATCATGTCCAGGAGCAGTGCCTCCTTTTAGAGATGATACTATATTTTTAATTTCTTTTAGATTTGTTTTTCTTAAGTACATCGATTGATGAGATATTGTTTCATCATTGTTCAAAGTTAAATTGTTCATTTCATTAGAGTTTATTAAAGATAAACTTTAAAAAAAACGAGTTACTATTAAAGTTCTATTTTTAGCTCAAAAGTTTTCAAATTGTTTTGGAAGTTTCGTTAAATATGTATCAATATGCTATATTTATGATTTCATAAATAATATAATATTATAGGTACAATTAATATTTATTGACAAGTATCTTCAAAGTACAAAATCTAATTAATTTTATAATTATTAAATTTATCTTATAAATTGACAGAAAATTAGAAACTTCATTTATTATAAAAAACGTAGTAAGGAACTTTCCTGAAATTAGGGGGGGAGGTTGAACCCCTAAAACTTCCCGTAGTGTTCGTACCTAATTACGAATTACATAATATTAACTAATTGGTGATAGGTTCACTAAAGAATTTTGGTACAACCTCAGTGTTCTTATAATAAAATCGACAAAATCACAAAAGACAAAATACAGAAATTTTTTTAGTAATATCCATCAAATATCACTAATAAGTACGGCTAGGGACTTCATACCCTAAAAAACCTTAAAAAATGCATGCATTTATGCCCTTAAAAATTATCATAATATATGGTATTAAAACATGCAAAAACGCTGAAATATTCTCTTAAATATACTCTAAAATAATTTTTATTTTCTGTTAAAAGTGCAAAAAAATTACAAATTTATATAAGTACACTATTATTTTCATTTCTTCTAACACACTCAAACACAGTAACATATTTCTGAGCACTAACTTTAACTTCACAAAGTTTACAAAATAATACTGATTGATCAATGAAAAACATAGAATTTTTACTTTAGGCATATTTGATTTAATTTTCAAAAAAAAAAAAAAAAAAACAAAAAAACTACGAATCCTAGAATATAATACTTATTACTAGACGAAAACACATACAATACGTATGTATATATGAACTATATTGACGCAAGACGAAAATACATACGATACGAATATACGAATTGACATCAAATGACTGTGTAGGCGTATCCCTTATCGATCGATTTCGTTTTTTACAACACACGAATAATTGGGAAAACACACAATATAGATTATTTAATACTTTAAATTTAATCATATTTTTTTTTCTGATTTCTAGAACATTCATATAAAATTTTGTATAGTACTTTATTTATAAAACATTATTCTCTGCCAAGTATTGTTTTAAGTTTTAATAAAATATATGAAATATGGTCTTACAATACTAATATAACAAAATATGCTCTTATATGTAAAAAATAGCTGCATATGCAAAATATCCTAAATAAAAATAATTGCTTTAAACTCCTAGTACAATGAAACAAATTTCTATATCACTTTGCTATTTTTTAAATGATTATTGAAAAACATGCAAACTCCTATAAGTCCCTAGCCCTACTAATAAGTAATAAGAAACGATTATTCTAATAATTAATACACCACCATGAAACGGTACGGTACGGTATTATGGTAAGCGTTATATCGTGGAAAAACGTCGCCGTGTACGATAATTTTATCTCTCGATACGATAAAATTGTGATTGCGGTGCGCCGTCGTCCGCCAAGCACTCAAACCTCATGCAACTACACAGTACACGCACGGTATCGCATAAATATCGTGTGCCCGTGCCGCCGTTTTAATTTTTAATTACTATTTGTTTTTGTCTTTTCTTCATCATAAGCAAATAGTAAACCAGTAAACCAGTTGTTAACATAGGACAACACACAACACTATTTAATACGAATATAACATAAATCATAATTATAATAATAATAATAATATTAATATACATTTCAACGGCAAAATATTTGTGATCATCGTAATCCAGGACTTCAACAATAAAATAATAATAATAATAATAATAATAATAATAATACACTACTACCACTCTCGCGCCATCACAATATCACATGTACACACGTTACAGTCGTTACACACGTACACTAGCGGCCCTTACACACACACATACAAACACACACACATACACACACACACACACATACACACACACATACACACGCGCGCGCGCGCGCGCACAAACACACATACACACATCGTCGCGTGCGCACATACTGCGCGCACACACACGCACACATACGTGCACGCGAGCGTCCAAAATCTAAACACACGGCCGCTGCCGCAGTACAATTTAGTTTATATTCGTTTTTTCCACCTTCAATCCGATACCACAGGGTTGCTGCGCGATTAAACAGCGGAAATCGGCGCGATCACGGCAAATATATTAACAATTGTATACAGCCTTTACTCCAGTCCGCCGTTACGTTGCCCACAAAGTCTTCCTTGTGCCGCCATCGCTTGGCGTCCCGTTGAATTTCGAGTAAGGTTACCTTTCCCTGGTTTTTCGTTGAGCTTTACCTCGGCTGTTAGTATACATTGCCCTGGCAGGGACAGTCTTGAATTCAAACATTGCCTTTTTGTAGTGGCTGTAATTGCCTGTTTATTTTTGTTATCTTCGTCGTTTATTATATCGTTTTTTTTGACGCGCACATTTTTTTAACGTTGTCTCGGTTTTTTGTTGTTTTAGAAAGAATTTTACCGACCTTTAATCCTACCTCGTCAACAAGAACTTAACAGTGTTCATTTGTTTTCACCGGAGTCAGTAAAACCGTTTGCATAATGGCTATAAATTTACATCCAACTATTAACACCAGCAAAAGTAATAACAAACGTCTAGCATTAACGAAAATCATCAAAATCGATCTCAACAAGGAAAACGATAGCGAATCTAATGATGAAAATATTGAGTACTCACCTGCCTACATCTCTACTACTAATACTTGTGTTGTGGACAGTGGAGCGGCATCACAGGAGATACAATTTCAATTGTTAGGTATGTTTAATTCCTTCTGTTAAAAGATTTATAATTTCGGAAGATAATCTTTGACATGATTATTTTATAAAAAGGTAATATTATACACAACATTTTTAGTTGTCTACTTTAAAGAATAATTAATATTTAATTTTAAATAGGTAGGTATAGTGGGTACTTTTTTTTTGTTTTTGTTAAAATAGCACCATTTTATTTAACACAGGATTATTTTATTCAGTATTCTATTTTTAGTTTTATTTTCTATTTATTTAGTTACTTAATGTATATTTATCAACACTTTATTGAAATAATAAAATGGGAAAAAAAGTACTGATGTACTTAAAAGGTAAATGTTTTATAATCAGAATTATTTCCCATTATAACCCTGGTTGTCAGCCAATAGTTTTTAGTTTACAGAATCTATTTTACAGAAGTTAGATTTCTTAATTTTGATATATCTACAAATACCTAATGGTTACAAAATAGTTGTCTTCTTCATTTAGGTACCTATAATATTTTAATAAACATGTTCATATTAGCCCTGATGAATAAATTCTTCTAAACAGCCATACCTATTCAAAATTAAAAATTTTTGGTTAATATTTATTTGATTTTGATTTTAACTCTTAAATTTGTTTTAAAATTTTAATATTTATTTAAAGAAAAATGGCTTGTTTACAATTTATTTGTTTTAATAAAAGAGATGAAAATAAACTATTAATATACCTTAATTGTATCAATATGAATATATTGTTTTCATCAAATAGATTTTAACATTTCTTTATCCACCCATACATAAATAATTATACAAATTCAAACGAATAACATACGAGGTACGTCCAGAAAGTAAGTTCCGTTTTCTATTTTTATTGCATTTGCGATGTTATCTTAATTACGGTCATATTAGATTATTTCATTTACTTATTTGGAACATTTTAAAACCATTTCGTGACTAGTTAGTGTACGTACGTCATGTGGCGAGTGTTTCAAAATGGATAAACGAATAGAAAATTCCGCCATATGTGAGTTACGATCTGTGATTCGTTTTTTAAATGCAAAGAATATCAAACCAGTTGATATTCATCGTCAAATTTGTGAAGTTTATGGAGAAAATGCGATGAGTGATTCAACATGGTTAGGAGATGGGTGCGATACTTTTCAATGAAGGCCGTACAAATGTCCACGACAATGCCCGCCCGCACACAGCAAATGTGACGAAACAACTTAATGCAGATTTTGCATGGGAACAATTTAATCATCCACCCTACAGTCCAGATTTGGCACCCAGTGATTTTCATCTTTTTTTACACATGAAATCATTTATGGATGGCCAGAACATCAGCGAAGATGATGAGGTGAAAAAGGCTGTTAGCTCATGATTACAATCACAGGCGTCATCTTTCTATGATGAAGAGATACAAAAACTAGTACCTCGATATGATAAGTGCTTAAATAATGGTGGTAACTATGTTGAAAAATAAAGTAGTACATGTATTTTATATTCAAATAAAATTTATATTAAAATTTACACATTTACATTTTTTTATTTCCCAACGGAACTTACTTTCTGGACGTACCTCGTATTAAAATTGAAATCTTATGTGATATATTGATCGAAATTTCAGGAAAAATAATGTGATTGAATCTAGAATTACTTATATTCACCTCGAGCTCCAAGATGTCAGTATTTTTTTTATAAAAATCCAATTTTAGTTTAATAATATGTAGGTTCTTGTTTATCTCATGCATTTATAAATACTTGATTTTAAATATTTTGTACTGTTTCCATTCTAAATTAGTTATTGATAATATCTGCAACAGTTTTATGACACACTAGGTTGCATGATACACTGTAATCATCTTGAATGAATAATGGATTTTTGTTGATCTTGTACTTTTCAGACTTGCATGATAAAATGATATACATTTTAAATGCTTATAATACAAACAACGGTCAATAATTAATTGGATAGTTTATAATGGAGAAAAAAGATAATGATCAGTATTTAATTTAGTCATTGATACATTTTTATGAAAATTAAACTGATGTTTTTAGGTTCCATAGGAAAGTATGAAAAGTCTTAAATTACTCTTTAGTATTTTTAAACTTGACTATTTTTCTTCCTGAATATGTAATTATAAGAATGAAAAATTTTAAAAATCTATAATTGGTAAAATAATTCATATTTTGCTATGCTTAGAATCTTAATGAAGAAAATATTATAAAATAAATCAAAATTTGCAATATTATCCCTACTTAATATTTTTTGATTTAATGTAATGTTTTAATTTTACTAGTAAAATTAAGGTTGTAATTTCTAGAAATTGTCTTGATTGAAATTTGAACTTTTTTTCCTCCTTTTTCTTTATATGCCATTGAAAAATATTCATAAATATAATATTAAATTTGTTCAAACCCCTGCTTATTCCAATTATTAAAATTATATTAGTCTCTTTACCATTATGGACCATCAAAAACTGTTCTTGAATTCCTTCTTTCAGTGTATACGATTCATACTTTTTAGGTATTTAAAAAAATTGTAGTTCTGAAAGTGCACATGGGGCTATTTAAACTTTATTTTTTTTCTTATTATTCCTTTTTTTAATGCTTTATTAGTTTTAAGAACACCCTAAATATAGAAATAATAGTAATATTATAAAACGAAAAATGAGTGTGTCTATTACACTTATTCATAATTGTTTGGTACAAATTCTGATATCAGTTTTATAATTATAGAATTTAAACATTTTAATTATATTTTTTCGCAGATAGTAACAATGAAAAAATTGTAGAATTTACTCCTAACTATTCAGTAGACTATTGTAAAGTTGCCAAAGACTCATATGCCATACAATTAAATAATCATACTTATATGTTAAAGTTCAAAACACACATAGGTAATGTATTGCCTAATAAGTTTTATCTGTTATTCTATAGATAAAATTGTGATATTAAACATATTATATAAATTAGATGTGTATGAATTTACTGTAATACTGGATCGTGCTAAAAAGGGTAATCAATTATCTGTTTTTTCTAATCGAACTGATGAAGCATCGGCTACACAATACTTCCAGGTATTATTTTTATTTATTATCCTTGATATATTATATTTCCTATTCAATAATAATTAATATGTAGGTATATTATTCATAAAGTAATATATTAATAGCTGTTTTTATTTCTGTATAGTTCTATGGGTACCTTTCTCAACAACAAAATATGTTACAAGATTACATACGTACAAGTACTTACCAAAAAGCAGTTCTCACTAATAATGTAGACTTTCAAGATAAAGTTGTACTTGATGTTGGTGCAGGATCAGGAATATTATCATTTTTTTCTGTTCAAGCGGGTGCAAAAAAAGTGTACGCTGTGGAAGCAAGTTCAATGGCGCAACATGCTCAAGTATATACATTATAAGATATTATATTCAATAAATTATTAATCTTTTGATTAAAAAATTTAACTCCGTGTTTATAGACTTTGGTAGATTCCAATAACTTGGGAGACAAAGTATTTGTTGTAGCTGGTAAAATTGAAGAAATTGAATTACCTGAAAAAGTAGATGTTATTATATCAGAACCAATGGGATATATGTTGTACAATGAACGTATGCTTGAAACCTATTTACACGCTAAAAAGTGGTTGAAACCTGGTGGTAAGTAAACTTTAAAAAACATTAAACGTTTTTAACGACAATAATGTTCAGTCATTTAATATTTTATCCAGAGTTTAACTTTCTTATGTACCTATTGAGAAGTCAGTAATATTTCTAATATGTACACAATAAAAATTAATTTTAACTGAAACATCAGATTTATAAAATATTTCCTTTAAATTACTTTTTCTCATTTATGTATAATTATTGCACAATATTCCAATTGTCTAATATGTATACATAATATATACATATATATATATATGTATATATATATATATATATATATATATATATATATATATATATATTATATATTATATAATATATAATTCTAATTATAGGTAAAATGTATCCTAGTCAAGGAGATTTACATATTGCTCCATTTACTGATGATGCATTATTCATGGAACAAACTAATAAAGCAAGTTTTTGGTGAGTAAAATAAAGATAAAAATAACATCATTAATCAATGAGTATTTAATACAATTTATTTTTATTTTGAAGGGTTCAGTCTTGTTTTCATGGAGTTGATTTGAGTTCACTACGAGAAATGGCTATGCGAGAATATTTCAGACAACCAATTGTTGATACATTTGATATACGTATATGTCTTGCAAAGTCTGTTAAACATAGTTTAGATTTTCTCACAGCTACTGAACAACAATTGCATAAAATCGACATTCCGCTTGATTATTATATACTTGAATGTGGAACAATTCATGGATTAGCTTTTTGGTTTGATGTTGCATTTCAAGGCAGTAATCAAACTCTGTGGCTGTCAACTGCACCCACTGAATCATTAACTCACTGGTATCAAGTTAGATGTCTTTTAGAAAAGCCTATTCTTGTAAAAGCTGGTCAAATTTTAACTGGTAGTGTGTCCCTTCAAGCCAATGTTAGGTTAGTATATTCAAATACATTATAATTTATAACATATATTATAATAAAATGTGTATGAAGTATCTTAAACATTTTGAATAAGTAGGTATTGTTATTTTATTTGTCATTAGAACCTTGTAAAATTTAACTTTATTCTTTATATTTAAAATTTAATATAATCAGAAAAAAGCATGTTATAAAAAAAAAAAAAAATTAAGAAACTGCACAGATAATTTCCTCGTCAATATATTATAAATTCCTTGAAAACATGTTAAACTTGTCTTGATTGCATCTTTGATTCTTAATCTCACTCTTTTCAAAACTATACTCTAATTCTTTTTAAACAATACACTGTAGCTTAGTGTTTTTTGTTGAAATGTTTGTATATGTATGTATTAATTTGGCTAATACTCAAATATATTTCTTACAAGTTATGAATTGAATGAATACATTTTGGGCTTTTTTATAATGTGATAAATATTATTAACAATGAGAATATGCTACAGTAAAGCTTATGATGTTATTTAAATAATAAAACGGTTTAAGTTACATCTGTTACAACAACTAAATGTTAATATTATTATTTTTTTACTAATATATTGTGTTTTTAGACAAAGTTATGATGTTTTGATAAATTTGATGGTTGATGGACTCCCGCATACTAGTTCGTCAAACAATTTAGATCTTAAAAATCCATATTTCCGATATACTGGACAACCTCCTCAGCCACCTCCCGGAGTAAATACTATCTCACCTAGTGAAAGTTATTGGGCCAATTTGGATCTACAAAGTACTCCCGGTATTTTTTATATTAATTATTAGTATAGTGATTGTATTAATAGAGGTAAATTTTTAAATTATATAGCTCTGAATATGGTAAATGGTATACCATTGAATGGCTATGTTACTCCTGATATTTCTATGGAAATACAATCATCACCTACTGCTGTATCAAACAACCCAAATCTTATAAATTTAGGTAAATACAAAGTTTGTTATTAAATATTTAAAGTATTATAATTTATAACGAATTGTATGATATAGTTACTACACAACCAAATATTCATCCAGGTTCCATTACTAGTACCGGACGACAGCGTGTTAGTACTGCTACTTCGACCGCTGGTGCTCAACTTATTGGCGGAGGAATATCTCCAACATTATTTACTTCCAACCAGGTAGATATTAAGTAATTGTATCGATGTAAAGCAAATGTTCCAAAACTTAATTTGTTGTATTAAAATAATAATTATTAATAACTATTCTTATAAAAAACAAATGTTGAATCATTATTGAATAATTTGTTTCTTTCTCGTATTAAAGTTTTTTTTTTTGACAAATTTAGCGATTTGGTTTTTTTTTTTTTTACACATATTTATTTCTAATTTACCATCACTTTTTTAGAACCAAAATCAACAACTCTTGTTAGGAGCAGCAACAGCTGCTGCAGGAGGTTCAACCACTGCTATGGCCACTGCTATGGCAAACTTTCCGGTTAACAACAATTTTATGATTGGAGATTATGTTACGCCTAACTCTGGCGTGTTAAATATAAATTACCGTTAACATACAATCTTTTGGTTGTTCGACACAAAATAACAAAATCAATTTCAAACAATACAGGAAATTTGATATTTCTTTGTAAATTAATTTGCAATCATACCAATTGTGTCTATTTCATTATTTGACAACAACAACAGGCCGTCTCACAAAAAAATGAAATGTTTACATTAATTATACATGTTGTAGATTATTAAATATTTGTGAGGCTTTCTGTATATAAAATATGTATGTATAGCTTTGACGTTTTAATGCTAACTACATTTATTCAGGTATCATTTAAAATTTTTTGTGAAAATAACAATTTAAAGAAACTGGATATTTTTTGCAACTCAATTTTTTTCCATTTAAATAATTTTAGTTCTTAAATATCCATATGTTTAACACTTGTTATTTATAACTTTTCACTATAAACTTAATGTAAGCTTATTTAAAAAAAAAAATTGTATACAACTTTCTTTGTTTTTAAAATGTAAAATTAAAGTAACATGTTAAATACATGTGTACTATTGCTCGAAAAATGTACAATGTTAAAGAAATAAAATTATGAGGATTTGGGATTTATTGCGCCAAAAATGCTTAAAATATACACACTAATATGCAAAAAATTTACAATTCTTACTAAATTACTATTAGTTTGATACTGGTATATATAAAAATGATGATTACTTTAAAAGATTTCATTTAAAGTATCGTTTTAATAACAAAATATAAACTTAACTATTTTTAACAATTATGAAAGATTATAAATTGGTTTTTAAACTAAAACAAACAAAAATTATTCTTAATTAATGAAATATAAATTTTTTCATACTTATCAGTTACCCTTTACAAAGAAAAATACTAACAATGTTGGTATAGTAAAGTGGTCTCCAAATTATGAACAGTGAACAAGTTTTGACTAGTCTGCTAAATGAGGTATAACAATTTGTGTTCATTTTATTTCTATTAAATTTAAAATTATGTATGTATGAACTTTGGTCCGCTTTTTTTAAAATTGTTTATATGGCTCTCAAGGTAATTAATTATAATGTAATAAATACATTTGGAGACCCTTTGTTCAGAAGATGTACAGTATTACCTTTTCTGTAATCATTTCCATATTTACGTTTAGTCACTAAACAAAAACTATTCAAATAATATAAGAAAAATGTTCTAAAATATGTTAATTTTGCATAATTTAAATTTATTTTAAATTCATATTTTTGCACATTTATATTATACTTGTAATATGATACAACAAATATAAAATAATATAAAAAGCAAGAAGTCCCAAATCCTAGTTTTTACATTATGTTCAAAAAATCTTATAGGTTTATGATTAATGGTAATCATTGACACAATGTACACAGTCTCATGATAGTAATTATCTTCCACGGCGATTTAATAGTTTATTTATTTTTAATCTTAAAAATGAATATTTATTTATCTCTAAACTAATTGAAAAAATATCAAAAACAATAAACTATAAAATAATATAAGATTGTTTTTTGACTATTTTGAGAAACTATACATATTCTTTTTACTAGCCAACTGTATTCTTTAGTTAAGCTTTTGTTGCTGAGATATTGTTAGGGTTGATTGTAATATGATACAATAATGATTTGGCAATAATTTGATGTGTAATATTTATTATTTTTCTTTGTAATGTTATTTTTAATTTGGTAATATCAGAGGTGTGCAGTATTCCTACCTTTTTTACTTATTTTTATATGTGTTCTTACTTATGTTATCCAAGTATAAACTATGATAGCTTTTTTACAATATGCTTAAATATTAATTCTTTATTGTGATTCCTATTGTATATATAATATATAAATATTTTATATAGTAGTATTATAATTAAGGATAGTATAGTATGTAAAGCTTATTAAGTAAATTATTTAATATTTTTTGTCTCCAACATGTTCCATAAATTACATATAAATATTTGAAAAAAATTGTCATTTATAAAGTATAACATGATTACTAATTAATGTAGCTGTTATTGATATTTTTTTTTTAAACATTGATTAATTTGGCTATATTTTTATTACAAGAAACATAACAATTCTAAGTCAATTGAGTAACATCAGCTTGTTACAGTATTATACAATGAAAATACACAATAATCTAATTTTATATAATTGTATCTTGTTCAAAAAAGCTGTTTTATTTATTACCTTACATTTGTTTATTAAAATAAAATGGCGTGTATTATAACTTACTAGTACACACATTGGAAGCAAAACTTCTTTTTCAGTTGTTGGGCTTATTCAATTTTTATATAGAATAAAACAAAAAGAAAAGTTAAAGTGTGTTAACATTTTATTATCTTTAAATAAATGACTTTATTTTACATCTCAGTGCTAAGTAACACTCCACTTGGCCAATCTTAGGTATTCTTCAGGTTTGGTAAAGTGGGTATGGTCTTGGAGTTAAGTGCCATAGATTTATTTAACTCTAATAGTGTATTAAAGTAGATAATACTTGTATCTATGCATAATACTCTAACATATTAATTTTATCTAAAAACATATTTGTTATTTTTATATATTCCATCGTAGTCTTAACTTAAAAAACGGTTTTGTCCAAATTTGAGGTGTCATGGCTTTGTTGAAATCTCATTAGTATTATAGACTAAAAGAAGATACATTTAATAGCAAAACACTTATACATGTATTTCATTAATTTATCTTAATCAGATATTATTATTCATATTATGTAATAAAATGAAAATTTATGTTTTACTACAATTTTTGCCTTTAAGATCCAGTGTTATTCGGTATCTAAATCAATAATTTTGCATATGGACTGTTAACATTCTGTACTCTACAAAAGTATATTTGTATGGTAATGTAATACCTACCTTAATCAATGAAGCTGGTGATATAAAACGGAGAAATGATGAATTGTCATCTCTAGAGTTTCTTACTTTTAGTAGTATTAAGGAAAACTATTACATACCTGGAGTATACAATTGTTATCTCGAAATGACCCTCCACGGCACATAGGTAATAAAGAAAATATTGAGTTAAGTAACCAAATTTGAATAAACAATGATAACTGTTTCCCAACTGAGAGGATCTTGTCTTCCGTTATAAGTGTTTAATCACTTTCTTTACAAAGGAAAGAAAAACCGGGCCTCTATATAATGGTTTTTTTCACATCTGTCTATAATAACAATTTAATAAATATATTTAATTTAATATACAATTTAATTCACTATACTTCAATAAAAATGTCCAAACATTGATATAGTCATAAATTCATTTATACCAAATAAAATCAATGCATAAATACAAGTAAACAAATTAATATTACAAATCCGCCACTGAAACCAACTGACTACTATGTTGTATTGTCGGCAATTTGGCAAGATTTTAACAAATCAAATAATAAATAAACATATATGACTTCTATAGCGATTGTATTGTTGCTGTTGTAAATAATTTATTTATTAAATTGAATAAGTTTTTAAAAAAATATGCGATGTCTAGGAAGTGATTATTTGATTTCTTTTTGTACACTTATTTATTTATTTATTTTGAACTTATGAGTATGTATTGTAATTTGTAATTAAGTAATTTTGGAACTATTGATTTAGAAGTCTAGAATCGATATAATTATTCAGGTTAATACAATTATTATTTAATATTTATCATTAAGAGGACGATGACAAAAATGTCATCAGGTATTGATGGTAATAATTATAATTGTATATTATCATGTATTTATCGTTAAATACAAAATATAAACAATATAATTATAACTTACATTGTACATTTATCTGGTTCTGGTATAATAAGTGATTTATCTGTATGATGATGTTATTTTAAAATCACCTGTCAAAACAATAATTTTCATTTTAGTTAAGATTTGATTACAATTTTAAACTTAGTTAAAAAAACTAAATGGTTTTCCTAGTGCAAATGGCTACACCGATTAAATCATAACTGCTTTATCATGGAATAATCAAGGTATTTTTAATAAAATTCACGGGCAGTGTTGGCTTGGCCCACCAAAAACCTCTGGAAAAGTTTTATAATGGGCCTCATAATTAAATGACCATCAAGCCCTTCAAAAATAGTACATATCAATATCTTATTGAAAAAAAAACATTTTATTAAATGATAGTCAATTCATTAGTCATGCATAATTATAAACAATGATGTGGCATACATTTAAAAAACAGATATTTGCAATATTTTTTACACTCTAATAGTAACTAATAAATTCGTTGACTATTAAAGTTATAGGTATACTTAAAATAAAAGTGTGATATATTTTTTTATGCATTGAACTTTTTTTATTGAGAGATAAACAAAACAAATTTAATGTAAGCAGTATTCCTCATTGGGTTGAAAAAAATTTGGGGGATAGATAGGAATCTAGTAATATTATAATCAATTTTAATACTTATGTTCAACGAGGAACACATTTCTGTATAATAAATAATAATTTAAAATACCAAGAAAATAAAATAATATTTGTATAATAATTTGCATTCTAGCATATACTTAGAGTTAATTTTAAGACACACATGTACAACTATTAAAAATTTCAACTATACATATTTATAAAAAATAATAGGTTTTGCCTTTTTTAGTGATACTTAAAGCATTAGTAGAAAACTGACACATTTTAAGATTCAAGAAATTTACCAACAATTTTTTTTCTAATTATTATTTTTTTTTAACACTTTTTACACTTTTTCATTGAAGCCTCTGAAACTATATTGCATTATTTACTTCTATAAAGTTGGATACTATATTAATTTGCTACAGCACGATTTAAGTTTTGATTTAAATTATTTACATTACAAAGTAATAGGTTATTAATATTTGATGGTAGTAAATAATATTAATTCATTAATTCATAGTCAATACCACCCTAGTATCCACTTCTACAGATTTGTACAGTTAAAAGAGTAAATATCTTTAAGCCTATTGTTGTTTCTTATAACAAGGGTCCAAAAATTCCTAAATCTAACCCGGCTCACACCGTTTATCTGTATTATAAATTTATATTACATAATACATCAATGGCGTTGTATAATACATACCCCAATAGGCCAAACATGACAAATCTCATAAACGTAAAAAAAATCATGACAAATTTTTTGTTTTTCCTCATTTAGTTTAGTCATGACTAGGGCCTGGATTTATATGCATTTGCATGTTTTTTCCATATAGTCCAAAAAGTAGCTAGGTAAACTACAAGTTTTAATTAGAGTCAATAGATCGGAAATACAAAGTTTTTATTTTGCATATTTTGCCATTTTTTGACATGTATTGCATAATTCGGTATTTTTTGATTTTTTATTACATAGAAATGGTTTTTAAATGCGTAATATGTAATATTTTGATTATATAAATTAAAATAACGCAGTTATATGTGAAGTCTATGTAATTTGAAGAATTTCTTTTCCTATCTTATATAGCCACATAATTTATCTAAAAAAAAGTATTTTTGATATTGATTTGTCAGATTGAAATCACAATACGTTGAAATAAAAATGTCGGAAAAAAATCACATGGATACTATATAATTTTGTGTAAAAAAATTTTATACATGAAAAATGATAAAAAACAAAAGACTTTTCGAATTAATTTTTTTTTTGCATATTTTTTATTTTTAAGGGTATATTCCTACGATATAAGAGCATAAATGCATATTTTATAGTGCATATTTCTAAGGTTTTTAGAGCATATAAATCCGGGCCCTGGTCATGACAAAACGTAATCTTTTCAATCCCATTGATATTTTAATATCGTTGGTAATATTATCGCAGAATAAATTAAATCTATACGAACTGTAATATCACAGAACAACAGACTGTTGTTCTGTGGTCAAGGTGGGTATATATATATCCACCTTGTCTGTGGTAATATAATATCAGTAAATAATAAACATTTTTCTGTGATAATATCACAGGTCTATCATCACAAAATTATTGATATCGCTTATCACCACCTCAGGTACTAGTATGCATGACAAAATACAAATAGATCTATTTTGTTATGCTAGTAGGTATGTATGTGGATTTTAACGTAGTTATTCTGTAATATTATTTTAATATTATATTTCTTATATATAAGTGATAACTATCAAACTTGTTAACAAAAACGTATTTATCTTCATTTAATTATTTAATTAATTATTCATTCAATAAGTAATCTTCATTTAACTAAGAAAATGTGTTGATCATTAAATAATATAATGTACCGCGTCTGGTGATATTGTTTACTATAAGGTTTGAATGATTAACGGATTTTCACTCAACTACCGAGTTTCTAAACTTGATGCATACAGTATACAACTTTTTACAGCCACAATGGTGTTAATGTACCGAAAAGCTAATGGTCATAGGGTGAAATGTGTACTACCAATGCCTTTGTTGGCGGGGTTCGTGTTTGGAATCTTGTCGGTTTATGCGTATCGTTTTCAGTTAGATTACAGAGATCAAATGAAGACGACTCCATTGAAATCCAAACAAAATAAAAGTCAATTAGATTTGGATTATCATCGTGTGGATTGGACTAAACCTATTGTTCATTATCATAACACGTCGATTTTCTGTCTTATATTTATAAACGACATCGACTCTGTTCTCATGCAACATAACCTTTGGCTTGTCAAATGTGGTAAGAACATACTGTATGCAAGCAAACAGAAATACAAGTATATTGACAATGTAGTGACTTATACATATTCAGCGCGTCCGTGGAAGTATTACTGTCAAACTCTCATGTATTTGTATAAACATTACAACTCTGGCTTCGTTAATAAACATGATTGGGTATTTATAGCCAATGATAATGTATGGTTAATTTATGAAAACTTAATGCATTTAATTGCGTTGTTAAATGTTAATAAACACCAAAATAATTATTATGCTGGTCAATATATCGATGGAGTATTAAGTATTGATGCTGGTGTATTGCTAAGTACTAACGTATTAACAGCCTTGGTGAATTTGTTCAGAAATGTAGATGCATGTAACTCAGAATTATTCAACAGCGAGAGTCAAATGTTAGGTAATTAAAATGTTTACTTTCTATGTGTTCATTCACAATATAATGTTCAATGTTGAGCGATGTTGAGTTATTGGTTTAATTGATTGAGTGTACTTTGAAAATTTTCTTAAGTGTTTGTTATTGATAGATTTTTATCTAAGAGAACTGAACAATATCACTCCAGTTGACAATATGGATTCGTATGGTTGTTCCTTGTTTCATTCATTCAATATTTCAGATGCTTTTAATGAAACAAGTTTGATGCCAAAAATGTCAAAAGTATGTGTAATGCCTATTGAATAATTTTAACTATTGAGTAACTAATATTAATGTTGTATACTTGTTATTAAATTGTTTAGGTATGTATGAGTAAATCCGCTATTACTTTTAAACTTGGATTAACTTCAAAAAGTATTGCAATGTTTTACAAGTATGCATTATATAAAATCAGATTAGTTACTAAACAAGATTTAATGTATAATGCTAGTAACATTTTACCAGTATCATCTCCTGAAGATAAAAATGTGAGGTTCATGTTAAGTTTTTAGTATTTGATTGATTTTATATTTTTTTTCTGTTATTATAGATATGGTGGATAGAAGCATTTTATGAATTAAA
This sequence comes from Therioaphis trifolii, assembly GCA_027580255.1. NCBI lineage: Eukaryota > Metazoa > Arthropoda > Insecta > Hemiptera > Aphididae > Therioaphis > Therioaphis trifolii. The sequence continues at coordinate 14,105,114 of CM050405.1, read as the reverse complement.
TTTGGATCCAAGGAATATGTCACAAACTGATTTTTTTCGCTACTGGACGGAAAAACGTCAAATTATATTATAATGGTTATTCAGCTATTCGCATTATCAGTGATACATCTAAATTCAAAACCATTCATATTAAATACATTTGGATTTCTAATCAAGTATGTAATAATATTCAAATTATTAATCTAAATAGTGACAACAGACATGTTTCAATAAGTTTAATGTTAGCTTTATGCATAAAGCCTTGTTTACTTACTAATGGGTTTTATTTAGAATTTATTATTCATTAATTAAAAATGTTTCAGTTTTTTCTTTGGTACTGCTGTTTTTTTGTAATTGTTTGATTAAAAAATACTTAGAAAACAATAAAAAAAACTTCCTACATTGTAACGAGTTTCCTTTCAACTTCAAAAAACAATGTCAAAACTGTCCTCTAATAAGTTGTAATAAGGGTAATTATTGACTTGCTTTTAAAAATATTTTTGTTTAGTAAAAAGTGTTAACCATACTGTAAATAATTATGTTTTTGAAACAAATGGTTCCTACGCCAATTTGATGTTTAACTAATAAGAAAATGTATCTTTAATAAAAATAATTTTAGTTTATAATCTTACCATATTTGTTTTGTTTTATCACTGTAAATTGTATTTTTTTTGATTAATGTAATAATGTACATACCATTTATATTGTTATACCATTTTTCTGAAAATATTAATTTAAATTTGTTGTAATTATTTATATAAGTTTATATTTTTACCTGTGAATATTGTAATTTTGTCTAAATATTGATTGTTAAACTATTTTTTAAATTAAATATTAAGCGTTTTCACAATAGGTTTGTGTTATTTATTGTATGTAAAGGCGCTCTTTAAGGCTCTTTTTTTATGTAATTTTTTTTTTTAAATATTGTGTTTTTTCACTGTATTAGGTTCCGGAAAGTAGAGGGAAACAACTAACGTTCGTGCTTACCTCCAGAGTTCTTAAAAAGGTAAAAAAAGAAAGGAACAATGAGACTAAGTATTAATACAGCGTAACATTATTCTCAGTTCAGGGGTGTAACTTATTATAAACATTTAAAAGGAATGTGTAAAAGAAATTTCATCTGTAGGAACATAACATATATAAATCATAGAGTAATGAATATATATATATATATTATACATATACACCAATAAACCATTGATAAAAATTGAGTATTTATCACTTATTTTAGTTATAAATAGAAAAGACATGTAAAGATACTAAATGGGTGTAAAAGATTTTTTTCATTTTATATAGAACTCTAATAAGTAAATTAAAAAAATTGATTCAATATTATAACACATTTGATCATAATAATTATGTATTATTTTCAAATATTCTTGTGTGGTTAAATTTCCAACACTGGAAAATCTACCAATTATTTAAATAATTATACGTTCAAAAAAATTTAAAAGGAATAAAACTATCTGGAAGCTTATCATCATATATCACAGTTGATAAGGAACACAATAAAATTAAAAGAACATAAAAACAAAAATATTTATCGATGAATACAATATATTTGAGATTTTTTTCTTTACAATTATATTATATTTACATAGTAAGAAAACCTTAACTCAATGAAAATAATGTAAAATTGACTAAGTTTTTAATATTTAATAATTCTAAACTAATTCGTCTCATCTTCAATATTTAAATGATCTTTACAATGATTTACATATTATCAGTTATAGATATATTATTAAAAATAGAGAGATCATTATTGTTCTTTAATATGAAGTAAATATGTTCTTTAATGAGTAGTAGTATTAAAGGAAACCCTTAATTTAAACAATCTGCAAGGTGATTTTAATATGTATTGAGCAATTTGGAATAGGTTCCAGGGTCAAAATATAAAGTGTACAAATTAGTTACCGGGTTGTCTACAGGTACCATACAAATTGGTTACCGAAAGCTTTCATGATAATACAATCTTATTAAATTAACTTTTAAAATTATTATATATTCAAACAGTATAAATTTCCTTCGAATTTGTATAGGAGTGTCTAGGGCTATTTTTCAGCCACTTAGAGGGAACAACAAACTTGTGAATCGTTTCATGGAAAACTGAATTCGTGATTTTATTTCACCCACTCAAATATTTTTTATTCATTCAACAATTAAAAGCGGTGCAATTCTAAACATATACAGGGTGCGGCATAATGGACTCCCACATTTCCGAGGTGAATTAAAAAAAAAAAAACTATACAAGATATGGAATTTTTTTTTTATTTATTAAAACTACATTAAATAAGGTTTTTGTTTAAGTTATTTTTTTAAAATAATGTCGTCTAAATAATTGCCTTGACGAGCAACGCACATATGGAGCCGTTCTCGAAAGTTTTCCATCACTCTCGCCAGCATATCGAGTGGAATCGCGGAGATTTTTTGATGGATGGCCTCTTTTAGTTCTTCCATGGTTCTAGGTCGACGTTTGAAAACTTCAGCTTTGAGGTATCCCCATAAGAAATAGTTACATGGACTCAAATCAGGAGAGCGAGGAGGTCATGTAATGTTTTGTCACACATAAGAATTTGAAAAGTTAAATTAGTTTAACAAGGTCACGGAAGTCTGCGGGTTGTCCTAAGTATTCTCATCCTAATTTTAACCTTGTGGAATACATGTTTGAATTTTTTTTTAAGTAAAATTTAAAGAATAATAAACAATAAATTTTTACTATTTATAATTTTAATAATTTTTCAAGTTTTTAGGTTTTTTTAAATGTTTACCACTATAATATATATATATATATATATATATATATATATATATTATGAAAGAGAATACTTTTTTTTTTTTTAATTTTATACTTTAAATTTTTAATATTGGACCAATATTTTAAGAAATGGAAGCATGAAGTATTTGAAGTTCAGAACACTGGAGCAGAGGTAGAACATTTTTGAGGGAACTCCTGCTATATTCCTTCTTCACTTCTCTATAGTTAAAACACTTAAATCTCTTAAATTACTAGCCAAACAATAAAAATTAAAAATATAGTGATCTATAAATAATTCTCTAAATGTTATATTATTAATAGTGGATACCATTTAAGAAAATTAAAAAACAAAAAATTATGTAGATAAAATACTGTTCGTTTTTTTTCATTTAAAAATGTAGTCCAATTATTTTTTTAAGTTATACATGGAAAAAAATTTTAATGCATTTATACAAGGTTAAAAATGAGATTAGCATTCTTACAACATCACCCTGTAATTTTATACAGGTTATTTTGGGGTCAAGAGACCTTCAAAATAATTTTATTTTATTATGAGTTTATAAGATAAATTTTCGATCTGAAAAAAATTCTATACAAGTAATTTATAAAATAAAATAAAATAAAGTTGACTAAAAAGATTTAATTTGTTAAATTCAATTAAAATTAACTGTTAAAATTAACAATTAAAATCATTTATTTACAAAAGTTTAAAAAAAATAACTATAGGTACCTAGCACTTACACATGTTTTCATAAAATAATACTGATTAAATACATAAATAATACAATAAAATGACTAAAATATGAGACACGGCGCCAAGGAAGAAAAGAATCTTGAAAGGTGGTTTCTTTGGAATCTTTTACAGACATATCCATTACTGAACCAAGATAAGCTAGATGAATAATGTTTAAAATAGTAAAGGCAATATTAATGCTCCATAAGATCCATATCTTTTTTTTAGACCTCTTCAAATCGTTTTCAGATGCATAATTATGGCAATCATATTTAGAGTCATGAGAAAAAATTCTTGGAAACTTTAATGCTAATTTTGTACGTATTTGATGTTCTACATATGTATATGCAGCTAGTGATAGTAAAACAGCTGATAGACGTCGTTCAAAGCCATGTAATAGAGAACTTATCAAGTATGTGGCTCCCACAGAAATAATTATGTTTCTATGTTTAAATTTTTGACTACCATATTTCAATACTTCTTTAAATACATCTAAACAAAAAGTACATAATTATTTGATTGACTCACATATAAAAAATAACTCACATTTTTTTAGCCAATAATGCATAGGTCTGTTCCAATGCACAACCACTTTTAGTAAAGACTGAGGCCATTCTATAGTCATTGGATGGGTTACTAATATTTCACTATTATTATCACAGCAATATCCACAAACTATTGAAAAAACTGTAGACGCATAAGCGACAAAATAATGACCAGTACGGAATTCCAACGCTTGCTTATACATGGTTAAGAAAATGTTGATAATTGTACTGCTACAATAATAAATTGTCCTAAGTTAGTTTCCATTTCAATATCAATACAAAATGGTAAGAAAAAGTTTAACCTGTTTTCATTTGTGTCAACGTTTTGGCTTAGTAACCAATCTACAACACAGATTGACAATACAAAACAAAGTAATGATACAATAATTTTCCATAACACACGGCATACTTTAACTGCATTCTTAACATAAAAACATGAAACATAAATGATTGTACATCATTTAATGTAAATACTATTTAATAATTAAAAAGTTTTACCCAGTTATTAGGCAGGGAAAACGCATTACTGTATTCTTGATATGTCAAAAACGGACCCAGATAAACAGTACCTGCGCACATCATGTAACCAGTATATTGAACAACTGATGGAAATGTATGTAATTTATTTGACTGATAATCGAATAATACAGCCATTGCTTTCATAGACATTAGCATATGGGTACTTTTGGTTTTTTGCCATTCAGAGTCACCCAAAAAACATTCTCTATAATAATTTTTCTATAATTTAGATGTATTTTAAATATTTTGTTCTATTAAAAAAACTTTTAATCAAATATAAAAATAAAATAGTTTATATATTTTATATGTAACTAGAAATGCCTAGTTATATTTCTATAAATGTAAATAAGAGACAAAATAAATAGAAGTTTAATCACTAATATATTTAAATTAATTCAAACTTACCGATATAATAATGTCAACAGAATTATTACCGAGAAAACAACAGAGGAATGGTGTTTTAAAGTCAATGAACAAATAATTGAGGCTATGTAGCAAAACATTGGAAACAACATAACTTGTAGTATTAATTGATATAAACCTTCATTTTCATGAAATAATAATATAGGTAGAACACCACATATAGCACAAACTGTATGTAATACAGCTTCCGGAATTACTTGAATTTTATTGCCTGAAATTACATAAAACCATACAAATTGGTTAAAAGTAAAAGTAATTCTTACAAATTATACTGTGCATTACTTATGAAGATGAGTATTCTAAAAAATATGCATAGAATAAGAGTAGTGCCCAGTAAGTTGGAAGTGCTCCAAACAGCAGGAAAAACACATTGATAGCACAACTGATAGAAAGACAGATTACTCCAAAATGACGGTTCACCATGAACATTCACATTAATACTTGACTGATCATATTGACTTGGGTTGTCAAATTCATCGTCATATAAATTATAGTAGTCTAATTTTGTAAAATTCAAATTAATAATGTTTGTTTTAATGATTTATTTAAAGTTATTTCATTACCGGCATGAGAATTATAAAAGTAGTCTTCAACATTGTCTTGATCACTGTAAGACAGTAAAAATTGTTGGTGGTCCATGATAATTTATAGTATTTTAAAGATCATAATTTAAAATTAACAAAGAAAGTAATGTCAAAAGTTAATGCGACCATGTTTAAATCGTCCTAATAACGTATAAGATTCAAAAATAAAAATTGTTTAAAACATGTTTCTAAAATGTAATGAGTGTTTTGATTTAAGGACTTATCGTTTGTGAAGTTTAAATTTTGAGATAGCCAGTAATGGATAAATCAAACGAGAGATAAGAATATTTCGCGGGTTGCTGCATAAACATAATGTAAATAATTGGCTTATAAGCCAAGGAAGTTATAAGTAAACGAAACCTTAACAAATACTATACAAATATTATTATATACTGTGATTATACTATCATAAGAAATACTCCGGGAATCATAGAAATTCTTTTTTTTTATATCAAAATTTTAAATTATGATATTTTTTGGAAAATATTTGAGAAAATGAAAATTTGAAATATCGCTTTAATTATACTTAACATTTTTGACATTAGAAATGTATGTTATCTATATTTGCAGTAAATTATGTGATTTCTGGATTGATAACAAATTTTTATTTTTATAGTTGTTTATATTTTTAATTTTATTATACGAGTAATTATATATCGTAAGTATTCATCAATTCGTTGGTTGTCGACTGTCTTTTATTTTAATGTTTATTCATGTTGTCATAAATATTGTCCATTAGTACTTAAAGTTTCGTCGAGAGAGTAAAGCTGTGTATTTAATTATAAGCTTGAAATATTTCAAATAATCATAAACAATAGGCAAGGCGCCAAGGTCTACTGAACATACTTCTCGAACTGGTGGCCTCAAATTTTCTTAATCAAAAAATTGTATTTCGTTAAACATTTTTAGTCAGCTAGTTTTTGTAATAATTATGTGATCCAGAAGGTTATTATATATTTATCAGACTGAAGTTTACATTCCCTGGACCTATGAATAAACATATATTTTCGTTGATTTGATATTTGACGATCACGTCCAACGTTCAACATGATGTAACTTTTCATCGTACGGAAAAAATTTCAAAATCTGAATGTAAAAATTACATTTTTAGGTGCTTCATCTTACAGTATGGGTCCTGCTTCTCAAGGAACACCAACTCCTTTATTGTCTCTTGCTCCTGTTGGTGGTCTACAAGATAGCATAGGCTATAGTCTTAGTTTAAATGGTGCTAAGTATAGTTCTCTTAAGTCGGGATCACTGGTTTGTGTGAATTATATTATAATTTTTTTTTTTTTTTATATTTCTTTTATCTGACTTTTTTTAGTTTACTAGTTTACAGCCCCCTAAATTGTTAAAAAATAGTAATATAGTATTATATAGCAATGCATAATAATAATGAAGTTAGTTATATTATTTTTATGTCCTCAGTGGCGACCAAGGCCCCTTGAAGCTATGTTTTTTTTCCAATATTACAGAAAAAAAATGTAATATTAAAAATTACTAATAAGTGTAAATAAAATGAAAAAAAAAATTATAACACTAATAATAGTACCTATAAATAGGTTCATTTTGAATATCATGTTAAAACATATCTGTATATGTTTTAGTATAAATTGCCATAAAGCATTAAAGCTAAAACAACATTTGAGATGGCAATGATTCCGTATAATATAATATAACATTTCAAATATGATTTTCAGTAATCTTGTAATATTATAGCGAGTATTATCAATATTCTTTATTTTTGTGTCATTAAATTCATTTTTGCGTTTAAAATTTATAAAAGTATTTTAATTATTTACGTTGTTATTAACCAAGAAACTAAGAAAGTAATATTTATAATACATGTATTAAAAAAATATTTTCAAGGCCTTATGTTTTTCTATTTGAACTTGGCATTTTTTATGTTAAGGTTTTTGTTGGGGTATCATCCTTTTTTGTCGGCTTCGGATATAGTGCATCGAGCTGGTTTTTCAAGAGGAACTGGAGGAATTATGTGCATTTTTCTTTATCACGTACATAGTTCGGAAAATATTCCGGGGAAGGGGTTAAATTTAAAATTATCCATCTTGCTTAAGTTAAGCACCATCTTCTTTTATTTAAATAAGTCAGTCACACATAAGTTCAAATATAAAATATGTTATTATTTTGATTTTTTCATTTTAATAAAGCTGCACTAGGACCAAATGTATGTGCGCATAAAATCAATGATTGACGGTGATGGCGCTATCAGTTACTATTATTCTTAAGCTTATTATTATTATTGTTATTTTGCAGACCGCGATGACGACTATCTTTGTGTGTAGTGTGTCTATCCCTTGTCCATTAATTGTTTGTGTGCATTAATATTATGTATTAATAGTCATAATACGTATATTTTATCAATGTCTTTGTAACTTTGCCGTTTTTTAATTATTGTAATTATTATCTACATTATTTTATTTGTTTGACCAACGCCTTTTATTTTTCATTATTACGTATTATTATACTTTACTTCACTTGTCTTTCGGTTCTCATATGATTCGATGACCATTTTCTTCTATATTGTTTTTCGTTGTTGTTAAATAATACAAACTTCTATACACTATACCTACTGTTATAAATTATCAATTATTATTGTCATTATTAGAAAAATAATATGTTTAATACCAGTGGCACTGTACCGGTATACATATGTATAAAGTATATTACACACTATTATACTTTTCATTATACAATAAACCACTTCTGCAATACTACGGTCATCTTCGTTTTCTCCTTCTTTACGGTAACTTTGCTCCCGAGATGAGAAACTATACTCTCTCACTACCAATGTAGTAATTAGAAAGAATAAAATAAATCATTTTGTCCTTTCCTCATCACCGTCGTTGTCACCTTCATTTGCCGTTTTTTGTAGTTGTAATTTGTATCACGTTTTGAATCGCTGTCGACGTGAGCGTGGTATATGGGGTGGCCTATCTACTCCCTGAATACGGCGAACACAAATACATGTTTCAACAGTAATAATAAATAATATTCATAATAAAATATTATTATGTTTCAAACAATATGTTCAAAGTAATTTAACACCGCAAAACGATGAGGACACCGATGTGAGGAGATAAGATAGTATTTTAATTAATATGTATTTATACACATAATTTTGTTTTAGTTATGATGTATGGGTGTAGATACTACTGGCACATAAATCTTACACCATAATATAACCATAGAAATTGTATGATGATGACATGATATAACATACGTCTTCAAATGCTGTATATTTTATAAAATAACAAAGACATTTTCGGGGAGGAGGATTATAACATTTAACCCCCCCCCCTGGATATTCCACTGTTCTCTGCAAATAAGAAAAGATTATTCTACTCTTTGTTGAGGTGCTGAAGGATTAGCTTCTTTGACGTTGGCTGTGGCCTTAGAGGCAACACCATTGTTGATGACTATGAGTTGACCACGAAACTCGAAATATTAAATGATAAATGATGATTAAAGACTGGATTAAACTTAAAAAAAAAATTGAAATACATTAAATTTGATTAAATTATACCAAATGTATTCTGCCGATTAGTATTGTAATTAGTATGATAAGTATTGTATAATTCCAAATTTTGAAATTCTCCCTTTTGAAAGGCCTGTCACGATTAACGCTAGTATTGGTAGAAATTGGCTTGGCGTGGTAAAGTGCGCCAAGATATGAATTTATTGTTACGTTCGTAAGTCTTAACTGAGTTATTAAATTTTTTTTATAACATAAAAAATATTTGAAATTACAGAAAAATTTGAAGGTAATCGAAATTAAAAAACATTTAAATTGATATGCTTTTTTATAATTATTATTAAATAATATCTATGGTATTTTTGTTCTCTGAAGTTGTATTGCTATACGTGCCGACCTCGTTTATTTATTTATTTATTTATGAAATTACAGCTATACATATTAGAATATGTATAATAAGTTCCGTGATTCTTAATTATTTTTGTTCCAAACTAGGTTGTAATTTGTTGTTAATTACCTATATATTTGTTCTTGTGTATTTAATTGACAATGGTACTTCCATTGTTGAAAGCAAGTAGAAAGGTTATAAAGCAAGTAGGTACCTATCTTTTTATACATGTGTATTTTTTTAATCAAGTATCGACGAATAAGCGATTTAAAACAAACTGATGCATTTATTAATTACAATAATTAATGTTATTTTATTATTGACAATACTGAATAATTTTGTTTCTGTAATATATTGTATAATTATCTATTAATAGTTCAAATATAACGATATATGGCTATAATTTTACCGACTTGATGTATTACAATGTATTTTTAATTTTAAGAACCTTACATCAAATAAACTATCTAAAGTCATTAACATAGATACCAATACACCATGCACGTGTCTTTGCTATACTACTCATAAACACTTAATGATGATTAATTAGAATCCACGTTGATATCTGGATTATTTGTATCTTGTTGCATTAAATAGTATTGATGGTGGTCGTAATTGCCATTATTACGACGTGACGAAAACAACATGTCGTATAAGTCTTTAGAATTCCTTATAACGCCCGGTGTCAACATTTTATATGACTCATCATCTTCGTGGTTGTAAATATTGTTAAACAAGCGTTGTTGATCAATGTACTGTTGTAGTCTTGGTTTTAATACAGTGGGTGTAATGGGAAATGCAGATTTTCTTTTTCCAAACCTAATAATTTTATAGATACTATAATTATTGTTCATTAAATAATATAAATTGTAAAATATTTGATTATTGTTGGTGCATTAAAATAAGTTGTAAATTTTATTTCCATCATAGAATATTTGGCTAAATACTACAAGAGTTGTTCAGGGAAGTAGGTATTAACTAAACTCTAATGACTAAACTTTTACGGATAAGTTACTTTTGAAAAATATTTTGTATTTAGCGGAACCCTTTCTCAAATTTTCAATTTTTTATATACAAGATCTTGAAAGAACACATCAGTCTTACTTGCATGTGAGGATCTAACTTGCGAAACTCCCTTTACTGTAGTGTAAAATTTTGATTTCGTGAAACGAACTTTGGAAATCATTGTCCTAATATATTAGAAACTAATATTTATACAGACTTCAGAGAATATGTTTTAAAGATTATAATTTGTTTCTGGTTTAGTTTAAAAGTAGAACAATGGGTGTGTGTGTGTGTGTGTGTGTGTGTGTGTGTGTGTGTGTGTGTGTGTGTGTGTGTGTGTGTGTGTGTGTGTGTGTGTATGTGTGTTTACCTTGGTCGTGAAACCACTGCCAAATATTGTCCTAACTGGTCTAGATATGAACGTAGTTCATCTGGTGATCCGAAAGTCTTGGGTCGTGTTGGTCGAGCAATGTTTTCCACTTCAGAAGACATGACGGGATGACAAAAATATGGTGTGGCTAAGGTCATCACATAAATAAAAAATCCAATATAGACCACACTTCTAATCATGTTTGAATCCTTAGTTTTGTTTTGGTGCATGAATTAAGTGTCAATGTCTATTTGCGTATTTACGGCTGAAACACAAAAATGAAGTAATTTTGAATATGTATTATTCAGTCATAAACTCATAAATAATATCAGCATTATGTAAATTGAAAATTAATTAAATATCAAGTATATACACACACACACACACACACACACACACACACACACACACACACACACACACACACACACACACACACACACACACACATCTATAAAAATTTTAATTAATTGTTTTATACCCTAAAATGCATATGCAGACATGCAGTACACATAAAATGAAAAAGCTGGTAAGTGAGATGATGGTGGTACAAGTTCGTCCTTCGTCCCTTCGGTCCTCGGACAAGATATTGGTGATGAATGTATTAAGTTTTAAAGAAATGATGACTCATTTCTTTAGTATAAAACGATTCTGAGTAAAGCTTCAGTGTATTATAATATATTATTATTTCAATACTGATTACGTATTTTACGGTTATTTGTATAATTTTTGGTGAGTTTTTTTGTAATTAAACCATCATAAAATATTCAATTAGATATAACTTATTTTAACTTCAATTTTTATAACAATTATAACTCATTAGAAATAAACTTAAAAGAAATCAGACAATATCGTAAAAAATCGTATAATAATTTATTAAAGTGTGTATGAAAAAAAATCCTGAGTCACGATTTTTGAAATTTTGTTAGGATAATTAGGTAGGTATATGAGTAAGGTCATATTAAATTTTCAGAACTTTTTGTCAAATATTTAAAATTATATTACATAAAAACTTTCAAACAATTCGGTAAATTAAAAGTTCTATATTTAAGTCAAAAGTGCTATAATTGTTCTGAAAATTTTGTCCAATATAAAAAAGTATGCATTTGATATTGGATACAATTTTCAAGTTTCTAGCTTCAATACTTTTCGATTTATGACTAAATACCTAAAATCTGAACAGTGAAAATCTCGTTTACGGCGGATTTTTACCGTTTTTACTCAGTTTTTCGATCGTTATTCTTGATTACTGGAAAAACTATGGAGATTTTGGAAAAATGACCTCTCCAAAGTACCATTTCAGTTCAATTTCAAATCTAAAAAGTTGCCGGACGAAACTTTTGGCCAAGGATTTCTATACGAAAAAGTATTTACAGAAAAAAAAATAAATAAAAAAAAAAAAAAAAAAATAAACATCATTGTAAAACCATAAGATCCTTCGCTTCACTCAGAATCTAAAATTGTGTAGTTTGATGAGAGAATATTTTTATTGTAACTAATTTTTTTTAATAGTTTTTGAGTAGATTAAATATATTTAATTAATATATAAGTATTAAAATAGCTAAGTTCTGGTTAGAAGTGACCTTGAAAATCCGTAAATAAATAAAAAGTATTTTTTTCTTTTACCTTCTCTCCTATCTATTTGAGGTCACTCTTGAATAAATAAAGTATAATTTTTATATTACTTATATCAAGTGTATATTCATTATTTTAAGTGATTTTTGAGAGGTTTTTTGTAATGAACATTTATCGAATCTTACATCGAAAATTATTTGACGAATATTTTATAAAAATTATGTGTAAAAATAAACTTTTACTTAACATTTGTTAGATTTATCCGATTCAAACTTTTTTTTTTTTTAAGAAATATCATCATATATTTATCTAAGCGACTAAGCAGATAACATCACTATTTTTTCTTTATATTAAAAAAAAACTTAACAAATGTATTTCTCAAGGTTTTAAATAAATCAAACTGCGTGAAGAAGAAAACATTTTCTATTATTTAAACCCACCAACTATCCTTTATATGTTAATCATTCATTTTATTACCTACTGATGTTTTCTGCTGTTGCAGAAAAAATAATAAGTAACGAATTTCAATTTCGATTCAAACTTAAATATTAAAGCCATAAGTTAAATAACCTAGATTTATATAATTGCGTTAAAAAGATTTTTACACTTTTTATTTTTGTAGAAAATTGTTGTACAACGTAGAGAGTAAAAAGTTATTTATACTTCGTTTTTAGAATGACGAACACTATCGAAACTTATTTTAAATTGACTCGTGCTTGGGTTTTCTTAATACTCAACAACAATAGGTGTAAACCAATTTAGTTTATTAGCTGCTAACTTGTAAGTGCTTAGCGCCGGAATGACTTAGTTAACCGTATTAAAAAGTAAACTACCATCATGGTTGTCGAATTTTTCCCACTATTATCCTTTTTTTTCAATTTATTTATTGACAGTAATATTATTATCTGCTCATAAATCATTAATTTCAACACAAACAAAGATGATACACATAATGAGAAAATTTATTAAATGTTGAATATTTTTATTATTAAAAATCGTTTATAAATATAATTTATTATATCATAGATATGATATATATGATGTATACAATACTTCAAATTCAATCAAACATCTTAACTTAAGTTAAAAAAAAAAAAATATATATATATATATATATTGAAAATAAATGCATTTGTATAGTTTTCTTTTTATTATTATTATTATTATTATATTTATTTATATTTTATTTATACAATAGATACACCATATTATGATTGCGCAGAAGCGAGATGTTATAAAAAATGTGTACCTATTATACTTTTATGTTACAGGTTGTGTAAATTATATTTTTATACTTAAAAGTAACTTATGAATTAATACATATTTCATGATAAATGATTCATGATTTCATGATATTATGATGTTGGAATCGTATCACTAAAAAATTTCACAATTTTAATAGGTTTGTACTTCCCACCTTATTTATCAAAAAGTAGCTATCACTCGCTTAATAAAATGTTATTAACTTTCGACTTTTAAATAGAAATCAATATTTTTTCACTCTTAAACAAATATGACTAGGTTTTATTTTAATACTTCGATGTCAGATAAACCTACTTATAATCTATATTCAATATATTAAAAATATATTATAGGGAATTGTATGAGTAAAGTGATATTATTTTTTTACGTCTTAATACTATGAATTAAACTTTTTAATAGGTAAACATGTTTGCAAAATAGGGATTTTAAAAATTCTATATTTGATTCCAATGTTCTCAAGTTTACTTAGACAGATGTATTATTGTTATATGATGGTAAATATTTCAAGTTTTTAACCATAGTATTTTTATATTTATGACTAAATAACTGCAATAAATTCTATAAAAATATCTCTGACAGTTAGGTACAGTATTTTATCGGTTTTACTTAACTTTTGGTTAGTTTTTCATATATACTCAAAAAACGTATCATAAAAAATTACTTCTCTAAGTTAAACCTTCATTAAATTTTGGTCTGTAGAACTACTAAACACAACTTTTGAACAAAGTATACGGCCTGAAAACGTGACTTAAAAAAAAAGCAGTAAACATTGCAGTAGAACCAATAGACCCTTGGCTTCACTAGGAACCTAAAATATTACAATTCTATTGACGAGAACATACATGGAAAAACGCGATTGAAATTAAAATATATAATTTATTTATCAGAATTGACAATATGAATGAATATTTAAATATTTGTGTGTATTATATTTTAGTTATTAAGTTACACCATCTATATTTGAAATCGAATTAGTGATTAAATGTTATAAATTGAATAACTACTTTCACTTATGAGAGGATTTTAAGATAACTAAATTTCAGTTTAAAATATTTATAATATTGTAAGTTATGATGAAAGGACTTTACTACAACTACTATAGTTAGATTAATCTTGATTGAAAATTATAATATATATTAAAATAACTCAGTGTACATATATGAAAACAGGTTTGTTATAGATAGAAAAATAAAATTCACATTTTTTTCAATTTTATATACTTATACTGAAATCATGTTTTTTTTTAAAGAGTGCTAAAAATAAGTGGTCCGAACAACAATATAATGTTACAGTAGTGTGAAAGTTAAAAAATGCGAAGGGGGCGCTATTTGAGATTGTCAAAGTGTACGTACAATGTTTACGTAATAATCCCGAGAAGAAAACACTATTAAAATATGCCAACAACGAATATACGTGCAAAAATAACAAATTAGTAGTGACGCTGCAAACCAGATCAGCTTTTTTACTATGGACTATAGATATTGTATTCGTAAATGGAAAGTTATAGTTAAACAAGAATTAGTTTAATTGTAATTGAGTGGATTTCGATAAACATCATTTATTTTAGATAGTTTTACAACAACCTACCTAAAATAATACGTGTCTGAATACGATAAATGCGTGAATTTAAGTAATATTTTAGTCATTTAGAGTTAAAATTAAAAATTGAATTCTCAGTACATTTTAATTATACTATTAGTATTGTTCAGAATAAAAATGAATAGTAACTGTTTTATTTTTAAGATTGAAACTGATAAAAATAATAATGATAATAATAAAGATCGTTTAATAAATTCATTTATGAAATATAATCAAAAATATTAAAAAATATATAATAAATACAATTTTAACAGTATATGAAATGTTTATTCTGTTTGAAGTTTATGACATGTTTGGTATTACTTGCACATTGTGTTTTTATAATAGATATTTTTGTTGCTCCTAAAAATTAGACTGCTTTTTAACAATCCCATGAGACTAAAACACCCAGTTTCACTATAATTCAATTAAAAAAAAAAAACAACGTAAATAAAAACATGTAAAATGAAAAATGTAAAAATAAGTGTAATATTTACTAAATAAATATGTAAAATAATTTTTTGAATGATATTATATAAATAGCATAAACATATTTATTATATTTTTAAGAAAAAAATAAATTGTACTTTATTTTAAAATTAAAATTGTTTAAATTATAATTGAATGGTTAACTATAAAGTATATTTAAGTTTTTTTTTCTTTTAGATTTTGTAATACAATTAATCTCGACAGTTAGGGAAAATATATTTACGTTAATTTGCTGTTATTATATTTTTTTACAGTTTTTATTAAATATTAAAATAATAGTCATTATATTATATCATATTATAATTATTGCATGAAGTTTTTTTTTTTTTTTTTTGAAAACTTAAATAAGTTAAAAGCTATTTTTTAAAAGATATTTTGGGTGTATATTTTTGTCTAATTTCCATAAACAATTATTTGACAGATTGTGTTTTGAGATTTATTAAAACCGGGAAAATGCTTTTTTTTAAATTAATTTTATCAACTAGAATCTATATTTTAATTCAATTTTTTTTCTTGCGTAATGTGCAAAACAATAAAACATCTTGGCAACAAAATAAAATGTAATTTGTATTAGCTTAAAATGATGTATGAAATTCAAAATATATTAAATTGTAAGTAGAATTATTAATTTTTATTTTTATTTATATAATTGTGTTATGTTCAATTAAATGTGTTTGAATTTACACATTAAGAGTAGCCTGGAAAATCACGCGAGGAAAAGTATTTTCTTTTATACCTTCGAATTTTTTAGAATATATTAATTGTATGACTTTAATTTAAAAACTTATTTATCAAATAATTAAATGTCGTATGATACAGTAAAATAAAATTCAATTAACTTATTAATTTAAAATCATAAATCACTTGAATATAAAGTTTTACTGTATTATAAAGGTCAATATTTTAGTTTCCTAATAATTATCTTTTACAAATTAATTCATATTTAGTGTGTAGCTAAGTTTTGAGATATAATTAGTGTTGTATTAAAAATTAAAATAACCATTGCAAGGTTAATGTACATTTCTTAGTACTTAATAAGTGAAAAACAAATATTTGAAAATATATAACAATTTCATAAGACAAAGTGAATGTAATTTTCGGGTCATTATAATGTATGGTCTATATGCTATATATTATGTTTAGTGAATTCTAGTGATATAGATTTGTTAAACTACAAATTAAATTTTCTGGACATTGCATTGATACATGGAGAGGGAATTTTCTCAAATGTTTGATATAATTTAGATTAAATTAAAAAATGAGTTGATTTGTTAATGTTTTTTAAGTTGACACATTGTAATAATCAAAATAATATTTTGTCCTAAGAGTATAATATTTAAGTATTCATTTTATTTATAATTTTTTACAAAATAGTATTATATGACTTTATAAAAACAATTTATACAAATTTCAAAATAATGTAAAATAAATAACCTTCTTGATCATAAAAAAAAGATTCAATATTGTTAATTCTTATGTGATTATTTATAAAATTAAAATATATAATGTTGTGCACATTTCAAACTACAATATGTATTTTTAATTCTTACCTTTTAGTTATCTTTTATCAATGGAAAGATAGAATTTTTGTATAAAAAGGATAAATTCCAACAGTGTAATATACTAATAAAAAAAATTGTTCATAATACTTTTCATATTACAAAACAAATGAATTGGCTCTGATGGTGTCCACACAGAAAAAGATGGTTTTCAGTGATTACTAGGGTTTATATACCTTTTTGGATTCAAAAGTATATGGGCGCTCCGTGTGTTCATTGACGACCCTATAAGGGTGTGCAACAAGTCACCGCCCATAATAACAATTTCGATAATACTAAAAGATCAATTCTGGAGGCATATTGTAACAAAAAACAAAAACTATTTCATTTATTTGTAACGGGTATCATTTTAAATTCAGTAATACTTATTACTTATTCGGTAAGAATTCAACCTTTTGGTTTATTTTGTTTCGAAGAAGTTTATAAAGATTATTTGTGAGTTATTGAGTATATTTGACTTATGTCAATATATATATATATATATATATATATATATATATATATATATATATATATATATATATATATATATATATATATATATATATATATGTAAATATGTTTGATATTGATGAGAAATGATACAACAAAATAATAAAATATAAATTCATATATTATCATTTAATATTTATCTTTATAATATAGGTTATTGTTTTTAAGATAACAGAAATAAATTATACTTTAATGATTGTAGTATTAGTCATTTACTAATTTTCTGTAAATAATCTTTTACATTCAAATACATACTTATAAATCTTTACAATAAATTCGTATAAATATTTAAATACTAGAGGATTGGAATTTTGGTTAACATAGGTATTTTATAAACAATGGGTAAGCTTAAAAGATTACTCAAGTAAACACAATGCATAAAAATAATAACATATCGATATGCATCATGTATTTATCTTTGACGAAAACACATGTTATTATTTAGCATAATACCTATGTAGAAAATTATTGTGAATTTTAAGTATTATCGTATATGGTTAAGAACATACAGTGGTTTTTGAATAAAATAAAGCAAAACGAAAATAATAACCAGTTTCTAAGAAAATTACATTTATTATTTCTTTTATTTGCAGAATAAATATTTTCATGTTTTAGATCAGTCACGGGATTGCAAACGTTATACTTTAGGAATGTATATCAAAAATTTAATATAATACCATTATCATTCATACATTTATAGATTCTGGGTGAATCGAAGAACGTATTGGCTCAACAACTATGTGTTTTTTTTTATATGTAAAAGTATGTGATCAATTTTCGGGTAGTCATAATACTTCAAAAGTTTCATCCAGCAACTTTGAGGTCAGAAATTTCATCTTGCTTGTGCTTTAAAGAGGTAATTTTTACTTCTATTCTCCAAGCGTACAGAAAAACTACCTAAAATGGAGTAAAAACGTTAAAAGTTGGTGGTAATAACTGTTTAATATGATTGACTAATAGTAGGTACAGAAAAAAAAAAATTCAAAATTCGTTTGTCAAAATTTTTTTTTTATATGCGTTTAGAGTTCGGGTTTAAATAAAAATCGTTAATTAGTGATTTTTTTCAAGAAAAATCTTATAAAATTTGGCATTGTTAGTACAGTAAAAAATATTTTGTTACCGATAAATCTACATTTACATATTCCTATCAATTGTTCGAGTTTCATAATGATAAAATTAATCAATTATTTTGTGCATGCGTTTAAAATTGGAATTACGGCTCAAATATCGCTTTTTTAAGATTTATTTTAATTTGTATACCATAAAATTTGAAATGTTTGGTTATAAAATCTAAAATTTGTAAACAAGTTTTTTTTGTACTTTTCTTAGCTACATTAAAATTTTTATAGCAATCGGTTGCGTTAATTTTTGTTTTTTATGTAAGATAGAAGTGTCTTAATACGAAAAATAGAGCATTTTTACGAATATTATTGAATTGACATGGAATTTTCTGTTATTAACCCAATTCTTCTTAACTTGAAATTTGAAAATCGCATCAATCAAATAAAGTTTCTATTTTTTACGAAAACTTAACGAGTTGATACAAAAATAAGAAAAAGACTATTACTTTAGTTTCGCTCAGAATCATTTCCAGAAAATAATTTAACATTTATTTTAAATTTAAATAAAATCATATTACACATATCATCAACAAATCGTAGAAGTAGCTCGATTAAAGTTCTTTAAATCTGTCATCATTATCTCGTCCAAGAAGTAAATAATATCTTCGTTTTATTCAGAATCTAAACTTCGAACAATATGCTTTAACTACAAAATTATTCATAAACATAATAACTATAGATGAATAAGTTATTTATACAAATGTTACTGCTGTTTGCTAATATTGAAATGAAAACAAATTGTGTTCGTTGAATTATATGAATTTGTGATACTAAAATATTTCAAACATTTAATTTAATATATTTGTCAACAGTGCTATATAGAGGTAGTACCGGTCCACAAAACGTTGTCTACTCAAAAATCAGTTAGAAAAGTAGATTATAATAGTTGAGTATCATACTTAGTTTAACAAAATTTATCTGTCCCGCTAAGTTAAAGTAGATAACTCATTAGTCATTATTTTTATCCTGCCTAGTCGTAAATATTAAGACTATTATTTTTTAAAATACTATACATTTCTCCAAGTAATATTAATTGGTGATATTCAAAAATATTGAAAAATTTAAACGTTTCCATTATTTGAGAATGAATTTACAATAATTTATCATATTTAAATAAACACTCAATTATTGTGTAATGAATTAGAGAGAGAATTCAGTTCAGCCGGCAAAGGGTCATAATAAATTGACCTCGTCAAAATCATTCTCAACCGATTAAAATTTCCAATATTAAATGTTAATGAATAATAATATATTCAAGAATGATTCTTCTCAAACAACTTTCATATATCATTCAATTAATTTTAATTGACATTTTAAAATGAATGATATTAATCGTACTAAATTTTCTTTCAAACATTTATAATTTTATTATTTATAACAATATTCATGTTTATGTAAGCTATACAAAAACTAATTATAATTAAAATGGTTACATTTTAAAATTTTAAGTTAAATCATTAAATACCTTGTACGCACTCAAGATATTATATTTGATAATAAAATCACGATCTTGAATCTTTATCATATTCTATCATTAATTAGTAATAACGAATGGAGTTTGACTTAAAGAAATGGGAGTTTAGAATAAAAGATTTGTGGCCCTATTTTCATATAAAATGTTTGCTTAATAATTATGCTAAATTCTAAATTTAATTCTAAAGAAGATTCACAATTAGTACACCATTTGAGATACTATATTAGTGTAATATATGTAAATTTATTAATATTTCATGTATATGTAACTATATGTAAGATGTATACATTATATAATATGTGTGCCATGGTTATAGATTATCGTAAAAGAAAATTTTAGTTATAAATAAGAATAGGAAAATTTTAATTAATAATCTACACAGTAATTATTTAATAACTTTTAAAACAAAATCCTTTTAAAATTAACTAATATCAATCTTAAGAAACCATAACTTTTGTACAATAATTTAAGTTTAAGTTGAATACCTGAAGTACCTCCGCTGGGAGACTTCTTCCCTCTGTCTATTCTGTCTGTTTGTCTTATCTATCATATTATCACTTATGCTTATTTTTCAAAAATTGTAACAGATAACGTAATATAGAATTTGGTTAAAAAAAATTAAAAAAAGGCGAATAGACTAAAATAACATATTTATTTTTAATTTTTAATTTAGCTTAATAATTAATGAGATAACATAACTGAGTGAAATATTTATTCAATAATAGGTAATATCATTGATTATAGAATTGATTCTATAATCAATGGTAATATTATTAGTGCAAACCATTTGATGAAATTAAACAAAAAATTTGGGCATCAACCCATGTTTTAATTCAATATATCAAAACTGAAAAAAGTATATGTAACCTCTCATAAAAAGTTAACTAAAAGAAAGCTATACCAATTGAATAATACAATGGATTACTGCCTACATTTGTAATATGGAGAGGGAATTTTCTCAAATGTTTGATATAATTTAGATTAAATTAAAAAATGAGTTGATTTGTTAATGTTTTTTAAGTTGACACATTGTAATAATCAAAATAATATTTTATCCTAAGAGTATAATATTTAAGTATTCATTTTATTTATAATTTTTTACAAAATAGTATTATATGACTTTATAAAAACAATTTATACAAATTTCAAAATAATGTAAAATAAATAACCTTCTTGATCATAAAAAAAAGATTCAATATTGTTAATTCTTATGTGATTATTTATAAAATTAAAATATATAATGTTGTGCACATTTCAAACTACAATATGTATTTTTAATTCTTACCTTTTAGTTATCTTTTATCAATGGAAAGATAGAATTTTTGTATAAAAAGGATAAATTCCAACAGTGTAATATACTAATAAAAAAAATTGTTCATAATACTTTTCATATTACAAAACAAATGAATTGGCTCTGATGGTGTCCACACAGAAAAAGATGGTTTTCAGTGATTACTAGGGTTTATATACCTTTTTGGATTCAAAAGTATATGGGCGCTCCGTGTGTAACTAGGCATATTACAAATGTAGGCAGTAGCGCTAACACAGACAAATAATCATATGCAACACAAAGAGCTGACTATAAAAGAAAAAAGATTGAATTGTGTTTTTTTATTATTAATTTTATCGTATATATAATATTTTATCGTATATTATTTTAGTAATTAATTAGTCACTGCAATTAAATAATAGTATCCAAATCATTTTTAAACAGTCCATCATAATATTGTACATATAACAGTACTGCTTTACACTGAACTCATACAATTTACCATCTTAATAGTGAATGTAACAGTATTCCTCACGAGTGTGATACAACAGTATCCCCTCTTTATTTATAGATACTTTCCACTTAAAGAAACCACTTAATGATGGTAATTTTCAATATAAATTTTTACCAATTTCTAAAAATGCATAAAGAGTGAACCCAGATAGATAATAGATTTTTATTTTGTTTGATTTAAGTATACTCAAAACAAAAATATAACGGTGTGGTTACTGAATATTTATTTCATAAACTTTATACTTACTAATTCTTATTTTTCAACCAAACAAAAATTGTTTATCGGAATTTTTTTACATGTTTTATTCGAATTTTGATGGATTGACTGTTTCACATCAAATTTCTTCTTTAAATAAGTATAAAAAATAATTGGTGAATCCAATCTTTATGAAACTTTGAATATAGACAAAAATATATATTTTAAATCTTTCGATAAAAAATATTTTTCTACCATTTCTTAATTTAAATTTTTTTAAGGATTAAAGTATATAAAAACACCTAATTAGTCTAAAAACGGTAAAATATATGTCAGTGTATGGTTATTAGTTATTACACTTAGGATTTTCTCAGAATCATTTGTCTAAAAAATGATTTATTTCTTCTTTAAAATTAAGTATACCAAATACATGATACATTGTTGTCCAAGGAAGAAGGAGATAAAAGTTGAACTTTCTCCACAAATATTTTACCGGCATTTAAAAATATGACAATCAGCTTTTATATTATAGTTATGATGATCAAATAAATGATTGATTTTTGTTGTTTAATTAAAATTTAAAAGTTTTACATATATTTGTTATATATACTTTAGCTAATTAAACGCATAAATTATAAGGAGTAGACCAATTTTACTAATTTTAACTTTTAATGTGCTTTATTTTTATAAAATTAAATTTTAGTAACTATAATGCTGCACATTAAATATCGTCTTCACTTTATGATAAAGACTTAAAAACTATTTGACAATTTTTTTTTTTTTTTAATACACCTTTACGTTTTATATGTTTATTTCTGGAAACTAAAAGTGCTATATTACAGTTGCCATGATGGTTTTGAACAATAAATTCACTGTCCATACATTATTTTTAAGAGAATATCAAAATTATGGGAAAACTCATTTACAAACTCTATACTCTACCGAGTCCAGCTTGAATTGACTTCCCGAATCATATAGCCAATACCATATGTATATTTTAGATTCTAAGTGAAACAAAGAATGAATTGGTTTTTCAATTATGTGTTGTTTTCCAAGTAAATAGAAAAAGCTACCTGAAAATAGAGTGATAACGGTAAAATTTGTAGTAGAAGAAATTTTAATAAAATACATTTTTGATATTTAACCTTAAATTAGTTGCAATAGACACTTGAAATTTTCACGAAATGTCAATATGATTCTTATACACACTTGATAAAAGTTAACCCACTTTTGGGCTTTACATAAAACTTTTAAATTAATGGAAATATTTCGTTTTTTAGAATTTGTTTTCTTATAATATTTGAAATATTTGAAATAAAAACCTAAATATTTCATATCATCTTATTTTTTAAAGTTCGAACTTTGAAAAAAATCATTAGTTACTCGTAAATTAGCAAATATTTCCAAGAAAAATATCGTAAAATTTGGGATTGTTATTTTGGTAAATATTTTCTTTGACCAATAGATTCACCTCATATATTTATATGAACGTATCTAGAGTTCAAGTTTCATATAGATAAATACAATAAATTATTTTTCCGTGCGCATAAAGTAAAAATTACGGCTAAAATATTTTTTTTTTTTTGTAAGATCTGACATTTTATACAAGTTTATTAATAAGTATCCTTAACTATTTTTATATTTTTATATTGATCGGAAACGATAATTTTTTTTAATTTAAACTAGCAATGTCTAAATACGACGAACGAAGCATTTTTACGAATATTATTAAATCGATATGAATTTATCTTATAATTAACCCAATCATTTTTAACCTGAAATTTAAAAATTGCATCAATAGTTTATCATAAGGTTTTTATTTTTTTTTTTTAACTGAACTAGATGATACTAAAATAAATTATTATTTGAGTTTTTCTCAGAATCTTTTCCCCAAACAATGATTTATAATTTTTATATAAAATTTTAAATATAATCATTCTACTTGAATCGTTCATTAATCGTAAAAACAGCTCATCTCAAAATCTTTACATTCATCACTATTATCTCGACGTACATGTCCCCAGCCCCACCCATTTAACTCTTCGCGATTTTTTTTTCGCATAATTAGTACGTAATTCCTATGAATTCCTATGATAGGTTCCACAATTCCTACACAAAAATTCCGGCCGTGAAAAAAGAATTCCCATGGGTGGGGCTGGAAACACGTTTCTCCAGCCCCACCCATGCCTAAAAAAGGGTTTTTCGCAATTTTTTTTTTTCGAATAATTAGTACGTAATTCCTATGAATTCCTATGATAGGTTCCAGAATTCCTACGCAAAAATTCCGGCCGTGGAAAAAGAATTCCATTTTGTTGTACTTGGAAACGTTTATTTTTTAATTGAATTAAATAAATGTAATCGATTTAGTTTAGTCAGTTTGATGAAGGAAAAACATTACAATTTTAGGAAATATCATTGCAATATCTCATCATCAACTTTCATTTAAATCGATCTATAACTATATTTTGAGTACTATAAACCTTCTACACCCCCCCTCATGCCTATAATAATTAGTTAGTAGATAATAAATAATTTTTAATTTGTAAATGCTATGCATTTCTATGAAATAACTGAATATGATTTACCGTACTGTATTATATTATGATCCATAATATTTGACGAAAGATAATTGTTTTAAATAGTTTTTTAACTTGTTGAATTTTTTTTTTGGAATGTAGAAATGTTGAAATATTATAGATTATAAAATCTACAAATTTTTAATATTTTACATGGATAGACGGACAGTTGATAAGAATAAATAATCATTGTATTTAAATATTTTACTATTATAAAATAATGAAAATATAAAATACTTTGTTTCACACTATTTATAAAAATATTATTTTATTATTTTTGTACCTATCAGATAAAGTGTGTATTATGTACGTATGTTGGATCCAGGCCCGTACTGACTGTTCTTATGGGGCGGTTGTTGTAGCCTAAAAGGGTGCCTTAAAAACATTGTTATAATTGCAAAAAAAACTATTTTATTAATATTAAATATTTAATATTGTGTATGAATGGTGGACAATACCTATTTAATAAATATATAATTTTGGTTCATTTAATGTTTATATTATCTCGGAGAAATATTTAAAAATGTATTCTCAATCAATTACTAATGTTTTATAAATATATATATATTTTTAAATATTTAAAAAATAATCACTTTTTTTTCATTTTCTGTAAACACTTTTTCGTATAGAAATAATGTTTCAAACTTTTCATCCAGCCAATCTATAGATCAGAAATTTGCTCTTGTTGGTACTTTAGAGAGGTCATTTTTTTCTTCATTCAAAATTTTTTTCAGAAAATTGTTCTGCACACAGGAGAAAAAAAAATTTGATCGGAAAATTCTGATAATTTAATATGACTTTATTGACGATAATATACCTATGGAACCGACCTTTTTTTCATAGTCAATCGTTTTTTCAGAAGACTGGAAAAACTGTTGAAAATTGAGTAAAAACGGCGAAATTTTAAATACCTATTGAACCAAAACTTCTGAAAATGTTATATGTTTACACTTAGACTGATTTCTTTTAAGTTTATTTCTAATAAAGTTTTAAATATAGGCGCAATGTAATTCGTAATTTTCATGGGCGCATCGTGCATCTGCCCGGTTGCCCGGTGGGCCAATACGGGCCTGGTTGGATCCATATGTTTTATATTACTTCTTTGCAATCATTAATAAGATACTGATCTTTGATCCTACTGTATACTGTGCGAAAACATTTTTTTGTTTTATTGAAATGGAAAAATAAAAAAAATTAATGATAATTATACTTGCTTGTATTTTTATGATTATTTGATAGGGTTTTTCGTGTTATCGTCGCCAGTAATAGTGACATTAGATCGAAACGTGAATTGTTACAGAATAATACATGTGAATAGTGCTAAAAATAACTTGTTTGTTTATTTTTACCATTTAAAATTAATATAATCATTGTAGTTTGTATATCTGTAGATAAGAATAAACATTTTTTCTTTTTGTTCATTATCATAGTTGATACTTGACAATCAATTTTATTACTTGTCTTTCTTGTTTAATGTTAATTAAACTATTTAGTTTTGTAATACGAATTATTTTTTTAATATTTTTAAAAAAATGGGTGGACGAAAGCCTTCTGTCAATTAACTCTAATTTTAAAATTATTATAGTAAAATGGATAGTTGTGAACGTACAATTCGCTATGTTGTACTTTTGTAAGACGGAATCAATACATGCGGGTGTGATGTTCACTTAACATATTAATAAAATATGATCAATATAAAATATACCTGGATTTTATTCTAGATAAAAAAATTAAACCCAGAGTTGGAAATATTAGGATATAATACAACTTTGGTCAAATGTGAGACTGTAACCAGTAACATATTTAATTGCGCACTGAAGGAGTTACCTTCGGCTTATGATTACATAGAATGTAATACAAAAAGTTGTGGAAGGAAAAATGAAGGGCCAATACCAATAAATATTATAACATATACTACAAACAATGATGGCCTACATGGATTGCAAAGTTATTTAAGTTCTAGACTTAATATTGAAAAAATGACGTGTGGTTATATTAATGATGGCGAACCATGTGAAGGATTGAAAAAGTGTTTCCAGCCCAACCCACGGGAATTCTTTTTTCACGGTCGGAATTTTTGCGTAGGAATTGTGGAACCTATCATAGGAATTCATAGGAATTACGTACTAATTATGCGAAAAAATAAAATTGCGAAAAGTTAAATGGGTGGGGCTGGGGACATGTACGTATTATCTCGTCCAAAAAGCAAATAATACCCATGGTGCAAAGTATTATCGATTTTTTAAATAACAATGATTATAATATTTTTATGAACATAAATTATGAAAAATAAATAACATTTATTTTAATTTAATCCAGTGTATCAAATTTATATATAGAAAGTATTTTTACAATAATATGTTAATGTAAAAAGTTAATCTTCATTTTCATAGTGACATAGTCCGTAAGTGTTCAATAATGTTGTATTTTCATACAATATTATTTCTTGTCGATAAACAAATACGTCACTTTCTTGTTTTTATAAACTAATAATAATTGACGTGAATTTTACTAACTGATACATATGCATGAACATAATGAAGTGAAAAATGTTTATAAGAGTAAAAAAAATATAATTTGTATTTAAAAATAACATTTTAATTATTAAATGCTTAAAATTTAGTTTTGAATATTTAAAAATGAATATTTATTGGTCTGAAATTATTTGTTTATTTTACGAATCATTAGGTACTAACACTAACAAAAGTTAATCGAAAAATTCGGATTATAATTCAATTGTATCTACTTATTTTAAGTATTATGATAAATACAACAAAAAGTTAATTTTTTGGTATAATTTAATAGGTATGTATTTTAAACATTTCCTTAGAAACTTATTCATTAAATTTAAATATTTTTAATATCAGAAATTCGTGTTTATAAATGTATAATTAAATTATATAACAGTATTTACTTTTCATATACAGTATATTTTAACAGATTGAAAATAATTTATAGACGGTTATTAAAAAAAATTTCAAGAATTATTATAAGTATACGATTTTTTTTTTTAGTTGATATAGGTACATAGATATATCTGATGTGATCTATGCCTTTGTGTGTGAGAGAGAGAGAGAGAGAGAGAGAGAGAGAGAGAGAGTGTGTGTGTGTGTGTGTGTGTGTGTGTGTGTGTGTGTGTGTGTGTGTGTGTGTGTGTGTGTGTGTGTGTGTGTGTGTTTATATTAAAAAATAGCAACACCTATGACTACACATTTAGTAAATTAGATATTGAAAAATAGAGATTGGAAAGTGTGGTAATAGTAGGTGATAATTAAAGTAAAGCGAAGATTGAAATAATTATGTAGGTTACCTTCTATTTAAAATTTTGAATTATAGATTCTGAACGAAGCAACGAATGATGATGTTAATTATGTGTTCATCTTAATAGAATTCTAAGTGTTCATTGGTTATATAAATGAAGGGGTTTGAAATTTGTAATAATAAAATCCAACTGTATGATTCACATTCTTGGTCTTTCACTTTCTTTCCATCATATAAATATAATTTCTTTTATTGATAAAATCAACGAATCTAACTTAGTTATTTTTAAATCTACCCAAGAATTTACAAAAACGCTTAAAAAAATTAATCTTTTTAATTTATTTTTGTACCTATATAAAGTGGAATAACTTTTTTATGGAGAAGGAATTTAGTGGTTATACCTACTCGTATAACATACCAACCTTAAATGATATATTTTTACGATTAATGAACGATAGGTGTAATATATTATACTTAATTTGATATCAATGATAAATCATTATTTATGGAAAACAATTTAGAGTGAAATTCAATTAATACTTTAAGTATCAACTAATAAAGTTTTCGAAAAATGAGAAACATAATGAAAAACAATTGATACAATTTTCAACTTCTGGGTTAATAACAAGAGAAATCCATGTTAATTTAATAATATTCTCAAAAATGCTCCACTTTATCGTATTTAGACACTTCTAGCTTATTTGAAAAAATCATAAATATAACTAAAGCTATTTATAACAAACCTTGTATAAAAGTTTCAGATCTTAAAATCAAAAATTTTATGAAATAAAAATTATGTTGATTAAATACATTTTTTCCAGATTAATAGTTCCATATTTTATTAAAAAATATCGCTAATTTATGATTTTTATCAAAATTCAAACTGGCGTGTAAAAAAAATCCTGGCAAACAATTTTCATGTTTTTTTAGTACTGTTAGTTGAAAATATGAGTAAGATGATATTGAATGTTCAGGTTCTAGTATTGAATCTTTTTTCAGAATCTTAAGATTCTAAATTTGAATACATTTAAACAAGATATTTTCAATTATAAAAAGTTCTATACATAAAGTTCTATATATGTTATAAAACTTTTTTTATAAACCCAGTTTTTATAAAACTTTTGCTTAGTCTGAATAGAGTCGATTTTATATTTGATGAAAATTTCAATTTTTATTCTATGGCTAAGTGTCGAAAATGGATTTTATGAAAATCTTGTCTACAACAATTTTTATTTAATTTTTAGGTAATTTTCCATACGCTTGGAAAATTTATTGAGATTGATGAAAAGTAACCTGTTTAAAGTACTAACTAAATGACTTTTATGATATATGGAGTTGCTGGATGAAGATTTTAGAGCATTATTACCACCCAAAAAAGTGTTTACAAACACAAAAATAAATCATAGCACAATTAATATATTCTCCGTTTAACTAAGAATCTAAAATATAATATATAAACATAGTATATTGTTTATAATTTTGATGTATAAACTATAGGTATAAAAGCTGCATTAAATCTATTTTATGATATATTTAAGTGTATAAACAAATATTGTGACATTTAATACAACTAATGTAACATTTTCACATTAAAAAAGAGGACTGACAATTCGGGTCATTGTCTATTACAAATTCAATGTTATAACTTTTATAACAAGTTTATTGATCAATGCCGATTCAAAAGATTGCATTTAGTATTTACTGTGATAATCATTTTTTCACCAAATTATTTACTATTTGATATAAATAAATAAATAAATAAATAAATAAATAAATAAATAAATAAATAAATAAATAAATAAATAAATAAATAAATAAATAAATAAATAAATAAATAAATAAATAAATAAATAAATAAATAAATAAATATATATATATATATATATATATATATATATATATATATATATATATATATATATATATATATATATATATATATATATATATATATATATAGAGAGAGAGAGAGAGAGAGAGAGAGAGAGAGAGGGAGAGAGTGTTGTTTAATGTAATTGTCTTGCATATTGTACTAATATACGTATGCACGTTTAGTCATATCTGTATTTCAGAAAGATATTAATGAGCATAAACCTAGGGTTACTACACACTGACATAACTAGAGAAGTATTTTAGGTCCTTAGCACCCTTTATAAAAAAAAACTTTTTATAATTTGAATTGAAAAAATTAAAACTGGATAATTTATTCATTGTGATATGATAATATCACATTAGCTATTTTATTATATAAAGTTTATTATTTTACCCTAATTTAGTAATAAGAAAAATAATTATTAATATACCGTCGTGAAAATATTTTGAAAATGTTGTCAAAATGTCATACCATTAATGTTTCAACGCCCTTCAGTCCAAATTGTTTTTAATTTTGCGTACTACTCCAATGATATTGAATCGGTAACAATTGTCACAATATGATATAATGGCGTATTGCAAAAAAATTATGTGGAGGGGAGGTCCACTAACGAGATAAGAAAAACCGAGAGGTCAAGCAATCTTTTTTTCCCTTGTATAGTTGCACCTATGCCACCACTATATAGTGGGTGATAACTTTTTTACATGAGTTGGATTCAAAATTAAATTACCAAGTCAAGTCATTACTATCAAATATTATAATGGAAAAGAAATTAAAGTGATCTGTTATTTAATTTACGTATTAAAGTATTTTTGAATATTGAATAAGGTTATCATACATTCATATTCATATATTTTAATTGATGCAGTTATAAATAAAAATTGTTCTATAATTTCCAAGTACTCTAAAAAATAATATTCAGAATATTTAATTCATTTCCAAAAATATAGTATAATTTTATTCAAAAAGTGTAAAAAAAGTTAAAACATTTTGTGAAATCTTTGAAATAGTTCAAAAACAACGTTTCTAATGCACCGAGTGAGTCAAACTTTAAATAAATTGAAAATCCATATGAAGCTTTCAGGTAATTTTATTGTCAGGTTAAGTGTTTTCTGAAAAAAAAATCATTATTATAAAATCAATAGTTTCCTGAGTTCCTTCATTGCTATTACTAAAAATCTACTGTATTATTAACAATTTTATTATTTTATTCCATTAAATGCTGTAACACCTTATGTTATTAGATTAGTTGTAACATTGAGTTCAACTCAATGAAACTTTGAAATCATGACAATTGTGTAGCTGGATTATTATTTCCTAATCGATTAACACCCTTAAGTATATTATACGACTGCATACTACTTGGGTTACTAAAAAATATATATTTTTCAGGTAATACACTTAAGCGGTAACTTGAGTTGTTTCGGGAACGCAAGACAACTGCAGAATGATTATCAATTTAGTTATTTAACTAAAATAAATATGTTTGGTATAAATTGAAACTTTTGTAATATAATGCTCTGAATCGCTGCAGGATAAACGGTCGACGAACGGTAGCTCACAATTCAATGACATTAATTGAACAATTTTTTTTTTTTTTGAATAAGATTAAATTATATAATGATATGTGTTGTTTATTTACTGTTGACAAGATTTTCATCAAATCCATTTTTGATATTTTGCCACAAATCAAAAAATTATGTTGCTAGACACATAACATTTTCATACATTTTGACAATACTTTTTTTCAGACTTGAAAAAAGTCTCAAAAAAGTTTACCTCTTTTGGGCTAAATATAGAACTTTTAAATTATATTGGAAATACCTCGTTTTTTTAAAGATTTTACATAATACAATTTTAAATCCTGGAATAAAAACTTAAAAATTTAATATAATCTCATTCATATGCCTATAACTAATAGAACTGAATTTCAAAAATTGTTGTTTGAATTTTTTTTTACACGCGTTTAAGTTGGAATGACGTCTTCAACAACTTTTGTTATGTACTATGTCAGATTTGCTATAGATTATGAGTGAATTAAGATATGTTGGTCAGTGAAAGAATGCAAATAATTGGTTCTACTACTAATCCAGAATTCGCACATTTTAATCACGCTGAAATTTACTAAATATTTATGCCGCATGAGGAATCAATATATTACGACAGTCTTAGTTAGTATTAATATTTATGTGTTACTTATGCAGGCACGGCTCCAGGGGAGGGCTAGGTGGGGCTCTAGCCCCCCCAAAAAACAGTTCAGCCCCTCCATCAGCCCCCCCACTGAAAAATATGTACGATGTAACAAAAAGTCACATTAAATTATTTTTAAAAGAGCTACATAATAGAAATTATGAAGTATACTTTTTAAATATTTATATAGTTTATATAAATACTTTCATATAACCGAAATTTTGTGTTTTAAGTTTTTGACGTTATAAAATTTTAAAATACTGAGATGATATTATTATTATTCATACTTTATACTTATTACTTAACAGTTTAATGTTTATACGGGCGTGCGTTATCGCGTCCGTATCAATGTATCAACGCCTAACATAGTCTATTTTTAAATAGGTATCAAATGTTAATAATATTATATTATTACATTTAGACACTCCTTGGATTGTATATTTGTTTAATATTATGTTACTGATAATTATTGTATTTTATTTTTAAACCATTTGGGACATTTCATTAGAATATTACATGACGTCATTTTTGTTTTATTTATTATGTTTATCCGTATACACTATAGTACTATACACCACACCGCCAAGTGCCAACGTGTTACGTGGTTAATAAGACGTTAGTATATTTGAGTGTCGTGTACGTGTATGTTTATTCGTCGTGAGCGTTATTTGGTTTTTGTTTGATTTGTTTTTCTAATATAGTAATGTCTAATATGAGTAAAGACAATAGTAATAGTAAAATAAGAAAAATCGATTCATTTTTTGGACCAAGTTCACATGCAGTAAAGGCTGTGACAGAAACAGTAAACAAAAAATTGAAAATTGAAAATGAAACAGAAAATGAAGAATGGGAAGTAAAAAGCAATTATGACAGTAGTATTGATACTGATAATTCATCAGATTCAGATGATTATCAACAGTTAAACGATCTACAAGAAACAAAAAACCTTGATCCAGAACACTTACATCAAAAACAGGTAATTGAAATTCAAACGGAAATTATATCTAAAATAGGACCTAGTGATATAACACATATAGTTAGTGATCAGCCCACACAACCAATTTTAAAAAATTATCCACAATCTAAATTTGGAAAAGAATGGAGACAATTCCGCCCCGAATGGTTTAAATCATATCCTTGGCTTGAATACAGTATATTAGATAATGCTTGTTATTGTTTTCCTTGTAGATTTTTTTCTTCTAACTCTGATAATTCACCGTTTTACAAAATTGGATTCAAAAATTGGAAAAAAGCTCTGGATAAAAATGCAGGAATAAAAGGCCATAATAAATCTTGTATACATAAAACTTGCATGATGAAGTGGGAAGGGTATAAAAATTCCAAAAAAACAAAATCAATTTTATCAACATTAAATGAGGCAAATATATTTTTAGTTAAAGAAAATCGGTACTACATATCAGTTATAGCGGAAATATTATTGTTCACGGCCTGTCAAAATATTGCGCAACGAGGTGACAATGAAGGGTCAGAAAGCCTCAACAGAGGAAATTTTTTAGAACTTCTAGAACTTTGTGCTAGGAGAGACACAAGATTTAAAGCTAAAATAGATATATTACCAAAAAATGCGAAATACACTCATCATACTATTCAAAATGATTTATTTTATATAATGAGTAAATTAGTTTTAGAAAATATTGCAAAAGAAGTTAAAGAAGCCAAATATTTTGCTATTCTTGCAGATGAGACAAAAGACATAAGCAAAACTGAGCAGTTATCTATTATGGTTCGTTACTACCACAATAACTCAATGAATGAAAGATTTTTAGGGTATGTTCCTTGTAATGAATTAAATGCGAAGGCTCTTTTTAATTACATAAATAAAACACTATCAGACTGTGGAATAGATATTAAAAACTGTATAGCTCAAACATATGACGGTGCATCTGTAATGAGTGGTAAACAAAACGGGGTTAGGTCAATTTTTCAACAACACGTTCCTCAAGCGCTTTACACACACTGTTTTAATCATAGATTAAATTTAGTTATAGTTGATGTATGTAAAAATATACCTGAAATAGATAAATTTATTACTCTACTTCAACAATTGTACAACTTTGTTAGTAGGTCAACTGTTCATACTAAATTCTTAGAACTTCAAAATAAATATTTACCAAAAAAAGAAAATATGGAATTAAAAAGGATTTGTGAAACTAGATGGATATGTCAAATTTCTGCTTGTATCGCTGTAAAAAAAACATTTTCAGTGATATTACTTTTATTACATCAAATAAGCCTAGAAACCAAAAGTGAAAAAGAAATAGAAGCTAAATCACTATTATTTCACATTAATTTTGAATTTATATTTTGTCTCTATTTATTTTGTGATACACTTAGTGAGATAAAAATTGTGTCAGATTATTTACAAAAGCCAGATTCAGATTTGGGTTCTAGCTGTCTACTAGTAGAATCATTAATTAATTATCTTATGGAATTTAGAAATACATCAAACAAATTTGAAGATCTTTTGAAAGAAGTTGAATTATGTGCACGAAAAAATAATATTCCACTCCCTAGTGAAACAATTAAAGAAACAAGATTCCGCAAACTTCCTAAACAGTTTTCATCATATCTAACTGAAGTAGTGACTTCTGAAAGTAAAAAAATTAGTAATAATAACGATATAAAGACAATGATTTTTTTTCCAGTCCTTGATAGAATGGTTAGTGAACTCAATAGAAGATTTTCAGACAATAATTCGATTTTGACAGGTATCAGTTCCCTCAACCCAAAATGTGACTCATTTTTAAATTTTTCAAATATTAAACCTTTAGCTGAACACTATAAGTTAGATATAGAAAGCTTAGAATCAGAATTAAAACTAGTTACAAAAGTTATCAAACGACATGAAGTTGAAAACAATATTCAGATAAAAACAATACTTGATTTAATGCAGTTACTTGAAAAATATAAATTAGCTTTTTCTGAAATGTATATACTTTGTATTATTTCCATTATCATTCCACCATCTAGTGCTGGAGTTGAAAGAACTTTCTCCAGTTTAAGACAAATTAAAAATTACATGAGAAACAAAATGACTAACAAGAGGCTCACAAATATAGCAATTTTATCTATAGAGAAAAAAATTGCCAAGAATTTAGATTTAGAAGTTGTTGTTGATAAATTTGCAGCTATACACAAAAACCGAAGAATATTATTAATTTGAATATTAATGTTTGTTGTATACAAGTAAAAATATGTTCAGTTTACTTATTATTTTCAAAATGTTTAAATAAAATAATAATATTGTACACATTTCTAATTATAAATTTTGTTTAAATGTATACTTAATAATTTAATATAAAAAGGATTTCTTAAAAGTATCTATATTTTAATGTACTTATAAACTATTATAACCTCTAACATTCAACAAAAAATATGAATTACCTAACTTTAATGTGTACACTAAAAACAAATTATTTAAAAATGTATTTGATTGCAAATTTAAAATCTATTAATTAAATATTAGGTAAATAGATAATCACCAATTTTCATTATAAAATATATTATTCCTGCTGGTATTGGTGCAATACTGTCAACTATTTTTTATATGGTACATTAGCAGGTATAGTGTGGAATATCAATATTTAGTTTATTTAATATATTTGTCACTACTAAATAAATTCATGAACTAATTAAATTTATTTTAAATTATAACAATTGAATAATTGATAAAGTTTGAAGGAATAACAATTGTGGCTTTTTATAAATTAACCTAATAGTATTGCCTAATGAGAAAAATTATAATTATTTACTACAATTTTAATCAAATATGTTTTTTCATTTGTAAAATTATTATTTAATTTATTTATTGAGTACTAATTATTGGATCAAAATAAAGAAACAAAGGTAGGTATCCCATATTATACAATTTGAGTCAAACCAATTTATCTGTTCATTACTAAATGTAAATAGGTACCTACAATTATTTTAATTTATATTTATGAAATATAGGTAAAAGAAGTACCTATAACCATTCGGCATTCAGTAACTGTCTAAGATGCGTAGTATTAAAGTAAAATTATATTTGTGGATCATTATTTATCATCATTATGTAGTTGTTAAACATTTTTAACTGTTCAAAATTGCATACCTTCATATTATTTAATTAGAGCTTAGAATATAAAAACTTGTGTACTACATAACTAATAGTTATATTAGGTTGTATGATACGGTATTATTTATATTTTATTTAAATAATCTGAGTATTTTCTGAAAAAACCTTAGCCCGTGTAAAAAAAACGTTTGACCCACTCTGCCCCCCCTGAAAAAAAATTCTAGTGCCGTGCTTGTACTTATGTAGTAGGTTGATACCTTTTATGTGGCATATATCTCCCACGTAAAAAGAATACGTAAGAAATATGATAAGAGGAATATTTACGAACTTAATATTTTAAACATTTTCGCAGGAACCTGTACATATAATATATATATATATATATATATATATATATATATATATATATATATTAGCATATTAAGTCTCGGAGAGTTGTTTTATGATAAGCAATTATAGTGGATACACATGTGATTGACAACTTTATACATCCACCTCATGGATAAACACCTTGCACACTAATAGCGAACATTAGATTTATTCGGTGTTTAGAGAAAACCAAAATGAACTACCGATAACCTACGCCCTATAATGAGTCAGAAGAACTTTCATAATGCTGCTTCAAAAACAGCGATTTCAGTTTGTTGTATAGCGGTAAATATGATCGTAATGGCATTAGGTTTTAAGAGTTATAAACTTTGAATAAATTTCAAACGTTTTACACTTTTATTCATGATCAGTAGGTACGCAAAAAAAATAAATAAAAAATAATCAAAATATTTGCGATGGGTTACGGTTTGTTTTTATTTGTTCGCGTTCATATCAATTAATATATTATACTTATCTGACAAATGAAAATAATCTCTTCGGGCATGATAGAACCAAAGGAGAAATGTCGTTGAACACACATCCCATTTGTTAAGATATCACAGCGTCACTTTCACCCGGCAATGGCCCGCACAGCCACGACAGTCCAGCAAACATATTAACAGCCAATACGTGAGTTGCAGTACCCGTGTAGTTAATACGCGGGAATGTCTTCTCGGCAGAATTTATGAGTATATTACATCCTAAGAGCAAAAATGGCCAAATATTTTTAGTTTTTTTTTTCAATAATATTTTATCATCAGCTATTTTTCAATACACTTATGAAAAACCGTATTTTTACTCGTATATAGTTCCTTGTTTTACGTTATTCTTGTTATATAATGTATTCTTTCAATAAGTTGATCGATTAAATATTTGAAATTATTTATAAACGAAAAATTGGTAAGTTGTTATAAATTAAAAATGATAATAATTATTTTTTTATGCTGTAAACCAAGCGTTGTCGTGATAATGACGTTTTACTTGAGTCGTTCGTTATTGTTTTAGTAGGTATGCATTTCGCGTAGTTAAGTTTCAATACAAAATTATACGGTCTGATAAGTCTCAAAGAATGTGCATTATTTTTATATAAATTAGAAATTATATAAATACGTTTTTTGTGGTATAAATATTTAAATACATGTTTCATTTAAAAATGGGTATTTATTGTTGTTTTTATTGTTTAAAAAATAATAATAAATCAAACAAATGCGGGAATTAAGTATTTGTTAGAATTAATAACTATCAATAATATTATATATATATATATATATATTTATTTATTTATAAAATTAGGTTATTAATTTGGTGATTAATATTGTGTAGTGGTAATAACAATAATATGATATTTTTTTAAACATCCATTTCTTGTAACTATTACCAATACGTATGTAACGTATTACACATATTTAATTGACATGTTCCACGTGTAATGTAAATTAGTTATTGAACGGAAAAAGTATAAAGTAGGGATAAAGATACATAATCGTTGTAAATAAGTTACTTGTTTATTTCCATACAAATATATGTATATATCCGTTTAATTTAAGAATTGTGTTGTAACTTCCATCACAGAGAGAATCATGCATCTTTATTTAATTTCATAGAATGTAGTTGGTTTTTAAATACATAACGTAACTCAAACATTATAACACTTGTGACTTGTGAATTTCACTATGAAATATAATTTAATTTTGAAAACATTATTCCTATATAAAGAATTGTTTTAGGAATAATATTTGATGAAATTAAGATTATCATGCACACCGTCATTGCAGTAACTTTAGTTACTATAGCTATTTGTATCAACAGTTGCCAGTTGGTAGCAGTAAACCCTCCAAAAACACGTCGAGCAACAATGAGTAACTTATCAAAAACAATTTTTTTTTATGTTTCGCTCTTTGGTGTTAATTAATGTTTTATTTTAGAGATGGAATTTAATGGAAATGATATTGTTTCAACATTTCAATATAATGATACAGCAGACATTTTGACGTCCGACCATTCTATAACAACCAAGATAAAAGCACCAGAAAAACACCACAGAGTAAAGAATAAGAAAGCACGTTTTTTTGAGCAATTTTGTAAGTACATTCATTATTTTATTGAATAATTAATTTGGCATCGTCATCTATCGTTAGGACAGGGCATATTTTTTGATTTCAGTGTTTCATAAGATAAAAACATAAGAATAAAAATGCTTAGAATATTGCTTGAATTAGTAAGGTTTACTTAGTACTTAGTAAATAAATATTACAATGAACGTTATAAAATGTTTATTGAGAATAAGATCAAATCTTCATAAATACTTAGGTATGTTTTTTAGTTAAAGAATTGGAACAGATTTTTTTTTTTCAATAATTACACTAAAACTTAGTAAAAACTCAAATGAGGTTAAAAGAACCACAAACTGTCGTATGTGGGAGGAAGATATTATGTATCTCCTAATGTCTTAAATTCTTCTCATTCTAAATTTAATTCAAACCTAGGTTTTGAATCTGGTCAAAAATTAATGTTAAAATGTATGATAGTTTAATTCAATTAATTTCTTCAAATTATTATGAAATAACTTAAATTTAACTATTGTCTGGTATATTGTGAAATGCAGGTATATTAACTATATAGCCTAATATAATATTCGTGTTGATTCAAATTATACATTACATTTTTAAGATGGGAAAGCTGAATTGTTATTAAGTCAGGGATTAGATTAACATTTTTTCGAAATCATGTTCGATATTTTCTTTTGGTATCTAAACACATTCCTAATTGTATGTCAATGAAATAAATATTTTGAGTAGAACTTTAAATATGTGTATGAAATGCAATATGCATGTAAGTATTGAAAAAATACACTAATTTTACAGATGAACAATATTATCTAACTCTATTATACCAAATATTATATATATATATATATATATATATATATATATATATATATATATATATATATATATATATATATATAATATATTTATTTATAAGATTGGAATAACAAAATAAATTAAAATTTATTCAATAATTTAAGTAGAAATAGATGTAAATATCAAGAAAACTTAGTTCATAAATTTGATTCTTTAGACTAGACTAAATCGAAAAATTTATATGACAACTCAACCTAAAAATATATAGTAATCAGTTGACATTTTGATTTTCACTGCCATTCCTCGGTTTAAGCTTTTCTAATCGATGTCTATATTACGACATGAATTACAAACGAATTTCTCACCTATAGCTGAATTCTTTATATACAATTATTGAGCGCTCAAGAACTTGATCTACAAAGAAAAAGTAAGCTAAATTGATTATTAAATTTTGAAAATATAATCAAAAAACTTTGCAAAAATAAAATATTTCAAAATTAAAAAGATCATAATAGGTATGTGTATATTTTAATATTCTCAATAAAAAATAATCTATTTTTCTCTGTGCACGGGAACTCGAATATCTTTAATCACTTTCTGTATACACTATACCTATACATGCATTTAATTGTTGCTCTTGTAAATTATGTTACCGGCTTATAAATACCTAACCTACA
This sequence comes from Therioaphis trifolii, assembly GCA_027580255.1. Lineage (NCBI taxonomy): Eukaryota > Metazoa > Arthropoda > Insecta > Hemiptera > Aphididae > Therioaphis > Therioaphis trifolii. The sequence goes on along the minus strand of CM050405.1, from coordinate 14,064,902 downwards.
AGCCACAATATTACCTATCTAATCGATTACTTTAAAATGATATTATTAATATGCGTGAAGTTTTTATGCAATAATAGTAAAAGCTTATGACGTATAAAATAGTGTTATTTCTATTTTTTGATTGTGGAGGGGTAGACATCAAGTCTACAGCAGAACGCCAATTAAGAGAAAGTTCACGGTAAAAGAGCGGTTAGGCCGAGACGCTTGAACATGATGATGATGGTCGCTACGTTCTGCAGCAACTAGTCTTTTGTGTGCTGCTGGGGCACTCAGTTGGTTTACTTTCATAATTTTTTCTTCATTGTTAATATTGTTTCGGAGAAGAAAGACTATTCCATTATATAAATATATATACATGTATATATATCGTTTTTTATCTGTGGTGTATTGATGATCGTGATGATAAATATGTAAAAAAAAAAAACAACCGCAACTGTGATCTGCTGTTTTATCTGTCTCTATATCATCGTAAACTCATATTGGGTAGTATAAAAGGACAATTTTCTCATTTACGCCTATTGTTATCATTTCTATAACGGAAATTTCTCGTCCGCGTGTCTGATATATTCTATTAAAATCCGTTTTTATCTCGCTATTATAACCGTAATAATAGAATAATATTCGTGTGTGTTATTGATTTATCGGGCGTTAACAGAAATGCATTATTATAGGACTTGACGTGGTAAGTTAAAAATTATAATTTTTTACTGTTTTGGCACTCGTTCGGAAAACAATACATTTTTGGTGCAAGTGAAAATCCACAAAAGTCTACATCGACCGAAAACGTTTCAAGTTTAAATCGCCGGTTTGCTTTTTTTCCGAATCATAACAATATTTGTGCGTCGTGAATTTCTAAAAATCGCCGTGCATATTATTATTAACACGTTTTTTAACCATAATTATAATATTAGGTACGTAATACACATAACTGTAATCGTTGTAATTTGATAACACTAGTCTTTGGGTTTTTTTTTAAATTTTTTTATTACTTCTTTTACTCTCAGTGACCGCAAGTGAAAGTGAACGCGTGTGTGTGGGACTGAACATATAATAATAATAATAATAATATAATAACGACGAGTGCACGGCGCGAGTGTAGAAAGAAAGTGGATACGCTCATTGCGTGACATTGTGAGTACGCGTTGGAATCCAAGGTAAACAGCTAGCTGTTACTCCTGTTATTGAAGTGATAGTTTCCGAGCGATAAACCCACTCGCGGTACCGCCCTTGGCCGTTGTTGTTGTTGTTTTTGTTGTGGCCGACAGTGATTTACTCGCGAGTGCCGAGCACAGCTGTTTCATATCACGTTCAGCGTACGACCGTCTGGTCCGCCGCAATCACGTGCCAGTGAAAGAACAAGAAGAAAGCGCGGCAGCGGCAGCGGCGGACATTGGGCAAACTCGCACGCGAACGGCTCGTCGAAATCGTCTTCGGTAGCGGATGTTACGTCACAACGACGCGGCGGTCACCACAGCTACGTCTGCGACATCATCACCAGCACGCGCAGTCCGGGGTCAATGTCTATGCGCCGAGTCCGCGCTCAGCTGTCCAGACACTGTGCGACAACGACCGAAGACCGTTGCCGTTGCCGCGTCGTAGCGTAAAGAATTAAAAGTATACATCTTTTCGTCGTACGTCCGTACACACACACACACACACACACACACACACACACACACACACTCGTGAAACATACGTTCACGAGTACGAGCACGACGGCGATCGATAGAAACGTAACGGCTGTACGTCTGTGGTGACCATCACTACAGTGTTCTTATCGTCGTCACCACGATGAAGTCACCGCACCAAGCCGCGGCGATAGTGGTCGTTTGTGTCATGACGATGTTGTCTGGATGCGACGCGTCCACGGCGTCCGAACAGACGGACGTCGACACGGCCATAGCTCGGCGGCCGGTGCAGCCGGCGGCGTCCAGGTCCAACGGGCGGCTGATGCTGCACAGGGTGAACCGGGACGCGGACGGCGCGGGCGGCGGGACGAGTGGAGAGAACTACTATTACGCGGACGGCGAGCCGGCAACGGGCGCGGCGACGGTCGCCCGGCGCACCGTCAACACGTACCATCACGTGAGCGACGGCTCGTCCGCGGCCGACGGCGGCGGTTGGATCATCGGAGGCAGCCGCAGACGCGCGTCCGCCACCGGCGCGGTCAAACTCCAAAAGCTGCAGCACCAGGACAAGACGACGGACGACGACGTCAAGCCGACGCGGCAGACGTGGTCGCCCGGTGCCGACTCCGGGCCCGACGCCGCGTCGTCGCTGTCCGAGGTTCAGGTGGTCGTGCAACAATCGCCTCACCGCAGCAACCTGATCAGCGACCAGCAGCAACAGCAGCAGCATTCGTCGGACGCGTCGTCCACGTGGTACTCGAAGCGATTGTCGTACGCGACCAAGTCGTCGCCGGCCGCGTTCGTGCACCTGCAGCAGCAGCAGCAGCAGCAGCCGCCGGCCACCGCGGGAAGTAACGCCGCGCTGTTGGCCGAAGTTCTCGGTCAAAAGTCCGGCTTCAACACGACCGGGACGGACAAGGGTTACTACGGGCCGACCACCGTCACGGGCTCCAAAGGCTTTCAAAACGATCTCATGGACATGCTGGGCAAAAGTATGTGGCGCGTCTGTTTTCGCGTACCTATTTCATTTTTTGTCTGCCACACGGTTATCGGTTATTACCTACGCGTAGTAATTAATTATTAGTTTCCACATGGACGATGACGCGGCGGCGGCCACGGATTTTTTCTTTCCTTCTCCCGTAGTTGCCGCCGTGAACCCTTCCGATCACGAACGTAATAACGCCGTTATTACACGAACGCCGACCGTGATAAAATGTGACGATCTCCCCTCATCCTTCCCTCCGGTGTCGTTTATGTCGCGCTCAGTTTTTTTCACGGAGTTCAAATATAAAATACCTAACAGCGCGGCCACGCAACGTTTGTATAACATCCGGATGAGCCGCCACGAATCTACGCGGAACTCCGTAGCGGGTTGACGCGATGGGTGTGTTGACATTTCCGACTGATTATAGGAAGCCGTGGTAAAAAATCTACCGAAGAAAACGATACGCGTGACGAGGGGCGAGTAGGTAGTCAACGAGAAAAAATACAAACACAAATACAAATAATTAACCACGCTTGTGAGAATTTTTTTTTTTTTTTTTGGTGTGTCATTATATTCTTAAATTCCGTGAAGAAATCACTATCGGTTTTTTCTTGGTCTAATAGGTACAAGAATAAACCACGATTACAAGACGATTAAGTGCATTTAATTCAACCACTCTTCAAATATATTTTATTGTTATTTCGATTTAGTGATTTGAATGAAATATCGCCCGTGACATTCAACACTGCTCCAATATACTCAATACACATTAATTCTGTTTATTATCTATCTGTTTTTATTATTTATTTATTCTATTATTCAATTCGTACCACGAATCATACTTAAATACGAGTTTGAATTTATATTCATAACCAAAATTTATATACTTATAATAATATCATGGTAAATTATTAGTTGAATACTTTCGCTACATAATAATTATGTTTTACCAAATTCAGTTATTTGATAATAATCGTCAAATACGTATATAAGTAACGGGTTGTGTGGTTAGAAAAATTTCATTGTATTTAGTTACATCCTTGATTACTTTCTCTGAGATTAAATTAAATAATACCTTATTTACTATTCACTACATATCATATCAACAGTTTATGTATAATAGAAAGATTTTTTTTTTTTTTAATACTTTATATAATTTTTTTATTGAACATCTGATAAATGATTAATACATCGTATCTAAATTATCAGTTTAAAATAATGATTTTAATTTTAAATTAACTAACTTTGGAGTCATTCTTTGATGGTGAATCAAGCAAGTAAAATTGTAATGTAAAAACTACACGTATATGTATTATAATATATTTTGCACGTGAAATAATTATTTAGTACTTTTGGTCACTTATATCCGGGTTTATATTGATATTTAAAATTTAAAAGTGTTTTTACAACGTTTTATAATGATTAACATATCATTTTTAAAAACCAGTACGCGTACCGACGTGTTCGTTTCTATAGTAATATTAATAAATTATACACATCACGATAGTAATATAAACGAAAGCAACACTATGATCGTGTGGTTTCACTTTCTTCATCATGGCCGTCTGTGTTTTTCCTTTCTTGATTTGTTATACTCGTCCACAACTTGCCACGGCCGGTGACTTGGTTAGTTAAACTGTACTAAATAATATACATAAAACCGTAAAGACAATTTGTATTTTGTATTGAACATCAACTAAATGATACATTTCAAATACTTAAAATACTACTATTTAATACTCTTATTGATTACTTATATACTATTTATTGAAGTTAAAACCAACATTAACGTACATTAATTGTATTAATGTTATTACATGTAATATGTTATAAAACCGATGAGCTTAGATTCTTTCCTACAATTTTAATTAATAGCATTAATACAATCACATCGAAATATTTATTTTATTTATAATTGTATGTATTTATTTATTGATTTTTTTAAAATATATTATTTAATAAATTTAAATAATACTATTTGCCTATGTGATTTTGAAAAATGATCTTCAATTCAACTTTATAAATACTCTACTTAAATACTTTTCTTTGCTACATTTTTTGCGCTAGAAATTATTTTTATTATACAAAAAATGTTCTAATTTTAAAATAAGATAAGAGATTAATTTTAACTTAAATACACCATTATCAAAATAGTTTATGAGTAAATAACAGCTTAGATACCTATTTTACTATAAAATACCTACTTGATTACACTTTAACTTTTACGGATCAAATATTAATCGATTATAAATAATAAATATAATAATAATAATTATATAATATAATATTATATAATATTATATTATTATAATATTATATATTATATTATTATAATATTATATATTATATAATATAATATATAATCGATTATAAATTTTAAATATTAGGTAAAAATGGAACTGTTCATTTAGGGTTCATACCATTACTTTGTATCGAACTAAATACGTTTTTAATATCAATAAAATATGCATATAAATATGTTGGTATGACAATAAATCAGTTGCTATATTCTTATAATACTATAATAT